>OX375831.1:16687493-17306668 GCA_947359405.1 Antitype chi | reverse complement strand
TTCTGTCAGTGAACATAACGGTCTCGAATTCAGACACGCTTCCAATTGTGTCAGTACAGTGGTGAACTCTTCGAACGTTAATCTTTGTTCACCAATTACTCTTTTCAGGTGGAATTTCAGACTGCGGACGGCTCTTTCCCACAGTCCGCCAGCGCTCGGCCAAGACGGAGCGTTGAAATGCCATTGTATGTTCATTTCCGCGATTTCTGCCTGGCAACTATCCCCGAAAACTTGTTGTAATTGGTTGTACTCCTCCTGCAGCAACCTATTTGCTCCGATAAAATTGGTTCCTTGGTCACTATACATATTATGTGGTGTTCCTCTCCGGGCTGCCATTCTCTTAAGTGCAGCTAAGAATGCTGAACTGGTAAGGTCAGACACCAATTCCAAATGAACTGCTTTCGTGACCATGCATATGAATACAGCCACGTAGCCTTTCAGTGTTCTCACCCCTCTTCCCTTGTTTGCCTTGATGTTCACAAAACCTGTGTAGTCCACCCCAGTGTGGTAGAATGGGGGAGCGGGGTTGGTTCTTGCTGCGGGTAGGTCACCCATCAATTGATATTGCTTCCTTGCTTCATACTTCCGGCAAGTTACACAATTTCTTAACTGTTTCTTGGTTGTACTGTATCCGCTTGTTATCCAGTATTGTTGTCTGAGAGCAGCTAAGGTCAGTCGAGGACCTCCATGGAATGTTAACTGATGAGCTTCTTCTATGAGTAACTCCGCCAATCGACTTTTGTTAGGGATTATCTTTGGATGTTTCATCTCGTCGCTCATATTTGCGTTTCTTAAACGTCCTCCCACTCGGAGAAATCCGTTTTTATCGACGAAAGGTTTTAAATTCAATAATTTGCTGTTTATTGCTACATTACCATTTTTCTTCAATATTTCAATATCTGACGTAAATGCTGTATTTTGCACTCGTTTTATAATAGCTGATTTGACTTTTCGCAGTTCTAGTAATGTTAGGTACTTCGGTAAATGTTTACGCTGCGACTTTGGCGTCAATGCCCTCATTACCCATGCCAAGACACGAGTTATTTTTATGAATGAATTATGTTGTAATAATAAGTTATCTATTACACTATTACTGTTAATGTCTTGAACAATGTTAACTAATTTTATCCCTTTCATCTCTTCCTCTGTTTGGTAGATAGCCTGTTTTTGTTCCTTTTCTACGTCATAGGACGCTAGCCATGCTGGTCCCTTCCACCATAAAGGGTGACGTAATAGTTGGGGCGCTGTTAAACCTCGGCTGGCGCAGTCGGCCGGGTTGTCTCCTGATTTCACATATCGCCAGCAGTTTGCCGGCATTATCTGTTTTATAGCGTTAACTCTATTAGCCACGAACGGTTTCCAACGTGCCGAATCGCCTTGTAGCCACCCTATGACCACCATAGAATCACACCATCCATAGATTTCTAATTGACAACTTATACTCTGTTTGATTTTGTTAATGAGCTTAGATAGTAGATAAGCACCACAAAGCTCCATTCGTGGTAATGTTACGCTCTTTTTACTTGGTATAAGTTTCGATTTTGCTGCGACGATTACTGTTTCTTTTTGATGCTTTGTTCGTGCGTATACCACGCACGCATATGCTTCGATGGACGCGTCGCAATAGCCATGCAGTTCGATGACGTCATTCCCGTTGCATAATATCCATCGAGGAATTTTACAGTGTTTGATGTTGTCAATTTCCGTAATCAACTTGACCCATTCATTATGTATGTCATCTGACACCTTATCATCCCATTGCATATCATGGTTCCATAACTTTTGAAACAATAATTTTAGTTTCGTGGATAGAGGTGTCAGCCAACCAAGAGGGTCATATAATTTGGATATTTCTGATAATAAGCTCCTTTTAGTCGGTGTTGAGGTTGTTTGGGAAAAGTCGCAACGGAATGTAAATTGATCTCCTTTTGGGTTCCAGCACAAACCTAATGTTTTCAACATGTCATCATTTTTGAAGCTGTAAACGAATTCCTCTTGCATTGTTGATAGTATGTTCTCCAATAATTCCTGGCTGTTCGATGACCACTTTCGAAGATTAAAGCCTCCTGATTTCAAGAGCTGAATTAAATCTTTTATCGATTGTTTACCCTGTTCTATGTTATAGCAACCGTGTAACAGGTCATCCATATAAAAACTGTTTTCCAGGACAGCAGCCGCTTCTGGAAACTTGTATCGCTCATCCGCTGCCAACTGTTTTAATGTCATAATTGCTAAAAACGGTGCGGCCTTTGTCCCATATGTTACCGTATTCAATTGATACACTTGTATAGGTTGTGTTGATGACTCACGCCAAACGATTTTTTGTAAATGTTGATCCATGGGGTTTACTAAGATTTGGCGGTACATCTTCTCGATGTCAGCAGTGAAGGCAAAGGGATATTGCCTCCATTGAAGTAGTAACGCCTGTAGATCTTTTTGTAGATTGGGCCCTTTCAGCATGACGTCATTCAAGCTGTATTTTGTGGTTGTTTTGGCAGATGCGTTGAATACCACGCGAAGCTTTGTTGTTGACGATTCTTCTCGTTGCACGCCGTGGTGAGGCAAGAAGCATTCGAGTGTTATGTTATTGTTTTTCTGTTCCGGTTTCATGTGGTTCAACTCAGCATATTCATGCATAAAATCCTTGTATTTTTCAGCTAAAGTTGGTTGTTTTTCTAAGCGGCGTTCCAAATTCTTTAGCTGAGCAATAGCCATAGGTTTGGAAGTCCCCAATTGCTGTTTTAATTCCTCTTTCAGTGGTACTCTCACCTCATAGCGACCCTGACTGTTTCTTCTTGTTGTTTCTGTATAGAAGTCCATACATTCCTGATCTTCTACCGATAGGTTTGAAGGTTCTAAAATTTCCTCAACTTCCCAAAATTTCTGAATCTCCTCGATGTTATTCATAACCACATTACATTGGTATGTTCGTACGTTACCGCATAGTAACCATCCCAGCTGTGTTTGTTGTGCCATCGGCTGTTGAGCCTGTTCTCCTTTTATAATTCCGCCTAGCATAATGTTTGCATAAACGTCCGCCCCGAAAAGCAAGTCAACTGGTCGACTTTTGTAGAATTCCGGGTCAGCTAAATTAATGTTTTTTATATATGTCCAATTTGGTTTAGCGAATGTTTGATTTGGTAGACTTTTGATAAGTTCGTTCATGATGAGCACATCAGACTCGAATTCAAAATTGTTATATGTCGAAGCACATTCTATGCTTATCCTCCCCTTACAACTGTTTTCCTTTTGCCCCACTCCGAAGATGACTCCTTTGCATCGTCGTCTCTTGATACCTAACATCTGAGCCGCTTCCTCAGTTATTAAGGATATCTGGGACCCTTGATCGATCAAGGCGCGCATGGTTTGGTAAGTTCCATCCACACTTTTGACCTTCACCAGAGCAGTCGCTAGCAATATCTCCGCCTTTTCATCTTGAGAAGCATTAACGGTGCCCGTTATGGGTTCATTGCGCTTTGCGTTCTGTTTCTCAACGTTGTTACCGCTTGACGACCGAATTGATGCATTCGCTAATTTCGCAAATGCGTCATGTAAAATGGTGTTATGTTGATCTTGGCATTTTCGACATGTTAAATTCGAAGTGCATTGATTGCCGAAATGGCTAAATAAACAATTTGTGCAAAGTTGCAATTTGGTTGCAGTTTTTAGCCTTTGGTCGTCACTCATTTTTAAATATGTTTTGCAATTATAAATGCCGTGTTGGTTATTGCAGAGAGGGCATTTTCTGTTTGATACGTGCATCGATTTCGCAACTGATCTATTTTCGTTGCTTTTGTTGTTAGAACTGTTATAATTATTTTTAGATGTTTGATTGGGATAATTGTTTTGATGAGAAGTCTTCGACGGCACACTATCCTTACGGCGAACTGTTTCCAGGGATGTAAATTTTGTTTCCAAAAATTCTAAGAACTCCGCCAAAGCCGGTAGTTCTTTAGAATTCTTCAGCGACTCTATATAGTCCGTGTATGTTTCTGTATCGAGCTTTTGACCTAGAACGTGTACGATCATTGGGTCCCACGATGTGGTATCAACTCCTAAGTTTTTGATGGCATTAAGACATTCCAGCGTAGTGTCATGCATTCGTTTAATCTGCTGTAACGATTGCTGTTGTATGTTTGGCAGGCCTAGCAAAATGTTCATATGGGACGAGAATATTAGTTTTTTGTTGTCATACCGATGGGTGAGAATCGTCCAGCACACCGAATAGTTATCGGTGCTTATCGATAAATGTTGTATAAGCTTCTCAGCTTCTCCCCGCACCTTACCCTTTAAATACTGCATCTTTTGGCCGCTTGATAACGAGGGATTGTTGTGTACTACTTCCATGAATAAGTCTCTAAACGATACCCATTGGTTGTAGTTCCCGTTGAAGTTCGGTATCTCCAGTTGAGGTGTTGATTTTTCCCTGTGTGCGACTGACCACATTTTCGTGTTAATAGCCCTTTTCAGGTTGTTGTATATTTTCTCATACTTGTCGTACATGTTGTTGTATTGTTCGTTCTCTCCCTCCAGTTCAATCTCAATGTCCCAATGTAGTCTGTCGATAGCTGACCATCTAGCCTGTAGTGACCTCAATACGTCCTCAAATTCCCACTTATCTGAGATAGAGTCCACATCTATGTTTGCGGTTGTACGCACGAAGGCTTTAAAATTAGCATACTGTTTTTTCAATAAATCGTCTAGCTTGCTGTTTGGCTCCATGTTCAACTTCTGAGCTGGTTGGTCGCTCAGCTGCCTTGAGCAACTTGGACCCACCTCCTCACCTGTTTTCTCTTCTGCACGCATACTCGATGCCGATGGTGATCTGTCTCGAGCTGTTGTCTGTTCACCTGTTGATAGGCTTCCTGTTTTCATGAAGCGCAGCTGATACTGTTGATTGATCAACGTCTTGGTTGACTCATACAGCGATCTTGTTTTCTCGTACTCTCGGTCGGTAAAATAATGATCAGTTTTACTTACCTCCCCCTCAATGCGCTCATGATTAACTTGGAAATCGTTCCAATAACTCTCCAAAGTATTAAGCTTGCGCTTAAAATAATCTACTGTTTTCCTATCAGCACTATCTTTCTTCAAGTTAATGCTTAGTTTTATGATGCTATCATAGATCATTGACTGCGTTTCAATGAGTTCCGACATTGTTATAGGATGTTAAACTGCATTCCTTACTGACTAAAAATAAGGAAATTTATTACTTGTATTTTCCGCTGTTCGTACTCAGCCCTTGCTGCTACTTCACTGTTCTTCTCCAATGTTCACTCCGACCGCCCCACGACGTACACACACTGTTGTTTGTTACGATAGTTCAGACCTCGCACACCAAAATTCCGAATTTCCGAAATTACGCGACGCGTGATCCCATCCGGCTCGAAGGACCAAAAATATGTCGGGGTACGTAGCAAGGTGTCGGTGTTTTGAGGAGAAACAAATGTTTATGTGGAACACTATTTATTTACTCACTCACAAGTTGTTCATAATGTTAAAATGCTAATATGTTAATGAATGTTGAAATGTTGATGAATACACCCGGCTAACGCGGTAGACAAAAGTGCACTGAATCTTATGTAAAATCATAAGTAAAAGTAATGTAAAATTAGGTCAACGCGTCACGCCGATGTTGCTAACTAAGGTGTTCGGTGAAAACACCGAACAGTATCTTTTTTCTATTATTTTGCTTATATCTCGAAAATGGTGTGTCTCATCGTAAAAATAATGATAATTTCGACCCCCTTTGTAAAACTCCCAAACCTCTAAAACTCGACATATAGGTAATAATTTTTCATATTTTCCGTACAAGAAGTGAAAAATCTATACTAATATTATAAAACTGAAGAGTTTGTTTGTTTGTTTGCTTGAACGCGCTAATATCAGGAACTACTGGTCTGATTTCAAAAATTATTTCAGTGTTAGATAGCCCATTTATCGAGGACGGCTATAGGCTATATCATCACGCTAAATCCAATAAGAGCGGAACACAATGAAGAATGTTTCAAAATCGGTTTTTTTTTCCTTTTGGGAGCTTCCGCTGCGTGCGCTGCGTAAACGGTTAAAGTTTCGCAAAAATCATGTTTGACAGAATTGTTTCCTTTTAAAAGTTCTAAAAAAAGTCCGCGACATTATTATGTCTATCTTTTAAGGTTGGCTCACTATAACCTTTTTTATGCTAACCAAAGTTCTAAAATAATGCATTATTTGCGAAGGTGTTTTTATAAATATGATATTAATCGTTATCCAACGTTATTCATCACAAGTACCTATTTAATTTTAAACAAAATTGCCCTTAGCATCATTCGATTTCAATGAATATCTTAGGAGATTTCGCAGTTTTAAAAAACATCGCAGCAAAATAATGATCAAGTACTGCACGCGCACAGCAGGCCGGAAGAAAACAAAACTAAAAATATAGTCAAAATCAAAATCAAAAGTCATTTATTCAAACTAGGCAGAGAGTCAGCTCTTTTTGAACGTCAAAATAAAATTACATAAGACAGTCCCCCCAAAAACGCCCGCCCTTCACCACTTCCTAGTGCTTTAGCTGGGAAGAAGAAGTAGCGGAACAAACTCCCCAGCAGCACAGCTGTCTGTTAAGTTAGAAGAACTTGTTTCTATACAATAATACGTAATAAAAATTACGAAACACAAAAAAAAACATAAAATTTGCCATTATGTCAGCTAGCACACGCCAATATACCATCAAAAATTGAAAACTAAAAATAATAGAAAATTAAAATAAAACGTAAACAGAACTTCCAATCTAAATAAAAGTGTACGCAGAAGTACTTTAAAATAACATTCGTTTTGAGTTTATGTTTTAGAATAACCTTCGATCTACATGATATAAGATTATAAGACCCAGTACTTTTACCTAACGTTTTAAAGTTCCACTCTTACTGATAAAAGCGTGATATAGGTAGGTACAGTCCCGGACTTTAATTGATGAGCAACTTTTAAACTTTCCAATTTTGCAGTTTTATATACCTATTCACGAGATTACACGATTAAACACGAACTTAAACCGCATGCTCGTAAACAAGATGACAAATTACTTATAATCGGAAATAGTCTTATCCATAGCGGTTGAAGGTTGACTAATAAATTGTTAATGATAAATCAATACACTGTTGCATAAGTTTATCCAATCTATTTGGTACTGACCTCTTTTGAATTAGAACTCATTAAATACTCGTTATTTCTGAAAACCTATCCGAAGATAGTGACAGTTGAAATTTCAGAGACGATAATTTCGAATTTTGGTGAATCGTAACCGTAGCTACATATTTATGTTTATGCGCAACAGTTATCAAATTGTCATGAACGGTATCTTGGACGCTATGCGTTCGGATAAAATCGTGGGTACCAGTTTTTCCGTTGTCGAAATTACTTATCATAATGTTACTATCGCTACGCTAAAACAATTGTCGCTAGGTTACGGTTGCTAGCCCTGCAATTGGTTGACTTTAGGTCGTCACTCTGGACTTTATACGAGTATAACCGACTAAATCAGATTTGTATTACACGGCTAAAATAGGAACTGTGGCAAGTGGCTCAACAATTAAAGTCCGTGACTGTACCTAAAATAGCTCCTTAACGCACTTAGGTACTATTTAAAAATATTTTCACATTCTACGTAAACGAAGTAGTTAGCGTTAGCCTAAAGTAAATGATAAATGATTTTATTTCTGTAAGTAGGTTTGTACAAACACTTTTACACGTCAAACATATTTTTTTAAACTAGATGAGGTCGGCGTTTCCTATCTGACTACTCTGAGAAGAAAGGCCGAAACAAACTAAGAGGTCAGTCTCTTTTAAAGTCCAGACATAATCTTGGTCAGATCATGTGAAGACCATGTGGATTGGTGTCTAAAATGGTCTGAAACTATTCCACGCGGACGAAGTCGCCGGCAGAAGCTGGGTTCCTTATAAAACACGTCGAGGCTGCCCCCCCCCCCCCGCGCGCCTCCGCCGACTCTAAAAAATATCACGGGGTAGGGCAAATAAGTACCACGTTGCGAAGCCAAAAGAAAAAAAACAAATACCACGTGGAGTCGCGATTGTCTAATTCGATTTTAGTTGTGTCAAAATTATTTCCAAATTTAAGATTTTATTTTTGCAGAATAATTTAAGATCCTCATAGCCAAAAATATGGAGTTTAGTTAGTTTAGTTCGGTGTAAAAGAGAATCGGCACCATTAACTATGGCACTAGAAATACACAATAATAATGAATAACACATAAATCTATGAAAATGATGTGTAAATTATTGTGTGTATAAGAACACATTTGAAAGTATGAATTCTGCGGCCTATCCCTAATCTCTACTCTCAATTCACGATAGTGATGCAATCGTTCCTTATTGTTGACAACGAAATCGAAAACTAAATGTATGTCGCTTATCTTGTACATTATGGTAGTTTCATCTGCCAAAACATATAAATATGTTAATCAGGGCAAGTGGTCCTATTTGCTTTCAGTCTCCTGGTTATTGTATTGACTACGTAAGTAATACATTTTGCTGACATCCTGTGTCCTTGGTCACTGAATAAACTCTAATAATAAAATTGGTGTCATTCTTGTAGGTACGGTTAGATTTATTTGATCGTCTATAACATCTGTTCAAGAGACTGGAGCGTAATAAAAAAAGCTGCGTCAAACACGGGAGTATAATCAATTGGCTATATAAATATAACACACAATGCATTTGGGTCAATTGATGAAGGAGGCAATTTAATTGATGGTTTACTACTTATTTAGCAATCTGTGCTAATATTTTAGGCTGAAATAAGTATTTTACGCAGCAAAGAATCTTTTATGCTTTGGATCCTGTTTAAAATCATGTAAAAATAATAACAGCACACTATAAATAGGCCTGCTGGAGAACAAAGGCTTCTTCTCATACAGACAAGGCATGTGCATAGATGAAGACTACATTTGCTCAAGACAGCTACTATTCCAGATTTTTAATACTTATCAATTTATATTGATTTGTTTTTTTGAATTAAATAAATACTGAAATATTAAATTGTGTATTCCCTGATTACTTTATCTGTGTGCCAAATCGCATCCAAACCCTATAAGTAGGGTTATAATAATGATGCTAACAATATAAGTACTTACATCAGTTATTGATCATTTAACTGAGACTAGGTTAAGTGAAGAAACATTAGGTATTATCTAGAACTTCTAATAATACTGTAATTAATTCTTTAAACTTTTAGACACGACAAAAGAGAAGCATAATAAGAGTATTTTACTGTATCACCAAAATATAAATCGCTTCTCTGGCAAAATCCTAGACGTGGAAATGTTAATACTTAGATAAATATCATAAGGATATCTTATGTTTTAGTGAAACTTGGTTAAAACCGGATAGAATGTTGTTTAATGTAGGTAAATATTTTTTTCAGTTGCCAGTGCGTACAATAGGTCTTCGATAGGGGGTGGTACTTTGATATTATGTAATAGCTGTTTTAGATATAAAGAAAGAAAGCATATCACTGCTTGCTCTGTTGATCGCTATGTGAGGTAGCATGTGCAGAGGTTGAGGGCCATACTTTCTTATCTGTTTATAGACCACCAACTCGAACTTGTCATCATTTTTGATCAATATGGAAGAAATATTAGGTAAACTTTTTAAAGATAATAAATTAGTTTTTGTATGTGGTGACCTAAATATTGATCTACTTATTAAATTCACCGGAAAAAAGTAAACTGATCTCATAGTTAAATCATTCAATTTAAAATGTATACCTATTTATTGAAGCGACTAGAATAACAGCAACCACAGCTTCATGTATAGACAATGTATTTCCTAATTGCAAAATAAAAGACTCATCCATATTTAATTTAATTAGTTCTCTAAACAGAGTACATTAGAATTCTATGTAAAGCTTGATCTCTGCGACATATGTCAAACTGACATTCCTAGGGTTGTCAGGATATAAAAAATTGTCGATAGAAATTATCGATGTTTCTTACTATTATCGATGCTAATGTAACATAAAATTCGATTTAATTTAATTACAAACGTTACTAAACTAAACGAATATTTTAATATTAATACATTTATTCTCTTAAAGGAGTACACCCCAAATCCATATCAGTTTCTGAATCGCTAGAACAATCTTATAAATTTATTATAAATAGATTTCTGCATTTGGTTACCACCTTCTTCCAGTCTTCTGCAGAAACATTATCGACCGCACTTTTTAATAACTGCTACATTTTATTTGCCGTGAAAGGTGGTGTTGTGTTGTGTCTGGCAGCGTAACCTTAACAGAAAACATATTTTTACTAAGATTAATTATACAGTTGTTAAAATATACAATAAAATAGCTTATAAAATAGTCTGTGGTCACGATGATTTTTTTTTTTGTTGGGCATCTCGCAGTTGGCCTTGAGAGGCCGTGACTGCTCAACCGGGCTTTCCTGGGGCTGCCATTAAGAATTTACTCTTAACGCCTCCAGCCAGGGCTTACAAACTAAAATTTAAATTTACAAACTAAGGTCACGTTGATTCATCGCCTATCACTAATTAGGTCGGCATGACATTGAGAGTTTTTGGCGGGATCGCGTTGGAACATGTCGCACGAATTTTCATTTTCATTAAATTTAGTGAAATAGCGAATTAAATTATATAATTTTGGTAGTGAATTATTCAATTTAGTTACGTGTGAGTGCACAAGTGTAGTGAAGGTGAAAATAAGTGACTAACGTGGACTTTTCGTGTTCCCCCCAAAAACTCCTACTAGGTTGTTGTAAAGTTACTACCGCTTTACAATAACTTTGATTTGACTGACTAAAGTCGACCATGACTGTTTCGTAACTTCGTGCCCGATGTCGAGGCATTTACTAGATAGAAAAGAAAAATTACTTGACACTGGCTAAATGCACAAACCGTGCGAAGCCAAAACCAAAAAAAAAAAGTATGACATTGACAGGTACTGTCTGTACCTACCCTACGGTCTGTAACGGTCTCTACTAAGTGATTTTACTGACAGCTGTCACAGAGATCAAGCTATCTTTTATGTCTTAGGAAGTATAGTGGCGTCAGGGCAGACCATACTGGTCAGTATCGTTTGACTTAGATAAAAAGTTACACCTAGATAGAACCATTGAATTGAGACCTCTGACTAAAAATATGTAAATTGAAAACCTTTATTATTACCTACCTAATGTTCTTAGCAATCTCTCAACAGCAAGTTTTGATTCACAAGACCCAAATTTAAACTATGGCACATTTTTTTCTACAGTATGCCAAGAATTCAATCAAGCATAAAGTCCTGTAAAAAAGGATACAATCACTACTAAACCAAAATTTAGTGAATGGGCCACTGCTGGCATTGGCAAAAGCAGAGATATCTTACATCATTTTTATCACGAAAAATCATTGACTTTCGATCAGGCCCTTCATAATTAATTAATTATGTAAGAAACTATTCTAATATATTGAAAAGAGTCTGCACTCAAGCTAAATCTAAATTAATATTTCTAAAAATAAAATAAAATCTGGGTGGCAGGTAATTAACAAAGAAACTGGAAACACAAAAAAGCGTGATCAGAATGAGTTACATAGCTCTAAAAATTGGTAATGAAACCATTTAAGATTAGTTAAAAGTTGCTGAGACTCTAGAAAAAATATTTACCAAAATCCAAATAGAGGTTACGAAATCTCTCCCCTCATCATCTGTATTAGCTGAATCTCTTCTTAAAGAAAACTTCAGTAAGGACATTCCAAGTTTCGAATTCAAAGCCATCTATTGCCACAATTAAAACAGCATTTAAAAGTCTTACATAAAATAAAAACACTGAAGACTTATGGGGTATTTCCGTTAAGGTTCTTGAAAATATCATTGACACAATTGCCCCTGTCCTAACAGGCATATTTAATCAATATTTAGTCAGCGGTCCAATTTTCCAATCGGGTAATACGAGTGATCTCTGTAATTATAGACCTATATCTGTGTTTCCAGCATTGAGCAACATTTATGAAAAAATCATGCTGGACCAAAATATGTTGTCACATTTTAACTCAAATGGGATTTTACATAGTCGACAGTTTGGTTTCACGAAAGGTAGGTCGACGACTGACGCAAGAGTAAAACTCATCAGTCACATTTTGGAATCCTAGGAGACTTCCCAGGATGCGATTGGCATTTTCTGTGTCCTCTCAAAAGCGTTTGACTGCATTGACCACAATACACTGATCTGTAAATTACATCACTACGGAATTCGTGGACAAGCTGCTGATCTGGTACTTTCCTATGTAACTAACAAGCAGCAAAAAGTAAACGTTAACGGGGCGACATCCTCGGGGTCTCTAGTTAAAATGGGCGTGCCTCAAGGTTCAATTCTTGACCCTATTTTATTTCTAATTTATATTAATGACTGTCCTTACCTGATGGCCAACTTCTCGGGTATAACTTTATTCGCTGATGACACTTCTCTTATTTTTAGAGTAGATAGAAAAGATACGGATGTCTTACACGTCAACGATAGCCTAGCTGTTCTTTTGAAATGGTTTGCTGCTCAATATCTTTTACTCAATGCGAACAAAACTAAATTTCTTAAGTTCTCGTTACCAAATGTACCCCAAGTAGGACTAAATTTAAAACTTGATGGCAAGAAACTAGATGCTATTTTGAAAACTGTATGTTTGGGATCATTTTAGATAAAAAATTGCAATGGGTTGCCCACTTTAGAGCTCATTCAAGTAGATTAAGCTCAGCTGCTTTCGCAGTAAGAAAAATAAGGCAGTTGACTGATGTAGCCACAGCTAGGTTAGTATACTTTGCTTATTTTCACAGTATTATGTATTATGGCGTTCTGCTGTGGGGATCGGCAGCGGACGTAGATTCAATTTTCATTTCACAAAATAGGACAATCCGCGCAATCTATAAAATAGGGCCGCGCGAGTCTCTCAGAAATAAATTCAACGAAATTGATACTAACTCTGCCTTCTCTTTATATCCTAGAAAAACTTTTTCCAAAAAAAAAAAACAACCGACTTCCAAAAAAACATTACAAAGTGAAAAATAACTTTAATTTCGGAAGGCGGTGACGAAAAATTTAAATACAGCTCCAAAGACACCGACTTCTGAAATTAAAGTTATTTTTCACTTTGTAGTGGTTCACATGGGCTTACCCCTTCACAGCGTACCGGCGTGATGTTATGTTATGAACTGGTATAAACAATAGACAGACATGAGTTTTCAGCAATCCCAGTCCATTTGCTATCATTTATTGAGGAGTTCCGTTGCCTATTTCCGAAGTTCTTCATCCGATCTTCACCACGGTTCCGACGAATTGAGAACCTCCTCCTTCTTGAAGTCGGTTAAAAATATCTTGTATGTTCACAAAAACTTAGGTCTTTTAAAAAAAAGTTGCGATTTCCATAATCTGAATACACGTAGTAAAGATGAAATTGTGATTCCAAAATTTAGAATAACGAAAACTAGCAAGTCATTTCTAATAAACAGTATCGGCTTCTATAACGATTGGCCAAAGTCGGTTACAGAACTTAGCGATGGAAAGTTTAAAACTCACATCAAACGTGTCCATATCAAAAAAGCAAATTATAAGATAAAAGTTTACGTTGAAGACCGGGAAGTTTGGCATTAATTCCTTCTGCACATGTGGCTTCCCTGGTACCTCATTAACAGCATAACGATGTGAAAGTCTATTAACTGCTCCCAAATTACAATGTTAAATATTACCCTTTTTTTTTACAATATCTGACATATTCTCGTCATTATTTGACATTATACATCAATTTTAATTTTAATATCGACTATTTATTAGTGATTTTCATGGAAATCATGTCACTTGTTCAAATAGGTTCATTTTATATAGGTAGATTCTTTTACATATTGTGAATGAGAGAACGTTGTAGGCCTTACAGACTAAATTTTGTAGACGATTTTCTATTCTGTATTTTCATTCCT
This sequence comes from Antitype chi, assembly GCA_947359405.1. NCBI lineage: Eukaryota > Metazoa > Arthropoda > Insecta > Lepidoptera > Noctuidae > Antitype > Antitype chi. Next base: position 17,292,711 of record OX375831.1, on the reverse strand, counting down.
TTAAGTAGCTGGTGCTTATTGACAGGCCTGCACTGTCCTCCCATACCGATTAAAGATTCCACTGTATAAAGTATCCTAGGTCCTCATATGATTGAAGATTACTTATTCCCGCTCGGGAATAAATAATCTTCTATTCATGAGTTTAAAAAAATCGTACCGTAGTCCAATAACTAACACAGAACTGTCAATCCACAGCAAGACCTGACGTCATACATCCTAGCCCTCCTCACAGACGACGAAGCCACTTTTTGCGGGAACTGTAACAGTTCTGAATCAGTAGCATCTTCCACCTCCTCCTCCCCCAGTTCCGCAGACGAAGAGTCCTCCACCACAGACCAAGTAGAGACCGACCAAGTGGACACCGACCAAGTGGAGACCGACCAAGTGGACACTGACCAAGTGGATACCGACCAAGCAGAGACTGACGCGGAAGGAGCGGAAGCCACGGACGTAGAATCGAATGAGGCCGCTGGAGGCCCCGCAGATTCGGCCTCAGCCCCGACCCCAGCCCTCATCACAATGGCACCACCTCCTTTCGCGATTCCCGTCCCACCACCTGTAGCACCAGATTCGACGACGCCGGGTGAATCGAATCTCCCCGATTCAACGACTGCTGATGATCCTATTGATGAAGGTGACTATCATTTATCTTACATTAGCTTTTGTCCGTGGCTTCGCCCACGTAGATGTCGGAAAATTTCCCACGGGAAGGTTATCGGGGGATTTTCATCAGGGTTTCCATATAATATGGTTTACGCGGCGCTCGCCAGTAAATCTCCTAGTCGGCATGATCAAAAATCATCGTTATATTTTAGCCGATTTACACAAAACTTATTAAATACCTAAACCTTCCTCATGAATTACTCCGTCCTCCTCAATGGGAGAAAACTGTATGCAAATCCGTTCGGTAGTTTTTGAGTTTATCATACTTAGACAGAAAGATCGTCATTTTTGCCAATGGAAAATCCTAAATCCCATCGGGCATTTAGTTCGTATTTATTGTAATGGGCAAGTTTTGCGTAACGATTGTTTGACTGATTAGCACTTTCAAAACACTCGAATCCTTAGTAAACAAATCGATATCTAAATGATTATCACCCTCATTAAAGATATGGTGGACGAGGGTGGCGCCATGTCCCCCTCGCCGATGTCTCCGGGCTCGGCGGACTCAGCGGGCTCAGCGGGTTCGGTGGGCTCGGCGGACTCGGGGGACTCGGCGGGCTCGGGGGGCTCGGCGGGCTCGGCGGGCTCGTCGGAGTCGGCGGGCTCGGACGCGTCGCAGGCGTCGCGCGACGCGCCCACGCCGGCCGGGCCGGCGCCGCTGCGCGACCTGCAGCTGTTCGGCGACTGCGAGCTGGCGGTGCTGGCCGCCTCCAGGGAGGAGTACGACGCTCACGCTAAGCTTGTGAGGGCTGAATACTCTAAGCTGACGCAAGATCATTACGTCGAGTTGAGAATTAAGGTGAGCAGGTTTGTTTAGTTCAGTTTTAAAAACCTTTCAGTCGCTCCATGAAAAATTTCAGTAGCATCCGTTTAAACAGAAAGCTGACCCCGACATTGTTGGATGTAATTTCATCGGATGCCTACGTAGGGTAGCCTTGATATACTTACTTAATTTAACTCCATTTTCTCCTGTCTTCAGTATAACGACATTCAAAGAAAATAATTTGGTGACGAAACAACCCGCAGAAAAATATCAAGCTGACGGTCCTATCGGTTTGGGCACGCCACGATTGCGGCAGTAAGTCCCCTCTTTGAGGAGTGGCTTGAGAGGCGCCACGGCGTCCTCGCCTTCCGCCTGACGCAAGTCCTCACCGGACACGGCTGTTTCGGATAAGGCGGGAAGAAACGCCCGGGTGTTTCCATTGCGAAGATCGCCCTGAGGACACGGTGGAGCATACGGTGGAGTTCTGCCCGGCTTGGGCGGAGCACCGCCGTGGCGGCGGCGATCTCTCGCGTCCGGCCCTGGTGCAGGCCATGGTACGGAGCGAGAGTGCATGGGTAGCCGTCACCTCCTTTTGCGACGCAGTAATGCTCGCTAAGAGGGAGGCGGCGCACATGAGGGAGAGGCAGTATATGCGCCCTCGCGGTCCTAGCCTCCGCAAGAGACGCCCTGGGCGTCGGGAATCCCAGGCTGATTCCCGGCCACCGTAGGCGTGGGCTTGCGGACGGCGGTAATGGGTAGCTCGCTGTCCGGTTAGGACCAAGCCCGGGTCGACGGCGCGTTGTGTTCCACGCGCGCCTCAAAGAGATGTCAGCATCAACTGACGGGGCCCGCCAAATCCAGACACAATCATTGCGTCTTTAAACCAAATTAGTATTACTGTCTCATATATTACCTAAATCATTAAGTTAAACTTCTTTTCTCCAAATTCCAGGTATTAAACCAATTCAACCAAATACCAAAGCTGTTCCACACACCTGAGTTCGAATGCTTTGAATCCGCAGCCCGGGAAAACATCGAACGCGAGATCTTCACGCTGCGAGAACATCTCCTCACCGGGAGGAAAGACTAGTGCTACGTTTACCAGGAATGTGACGTTGACGACGATGAGGAGCAAAGCAACTAAATTTTTACTCGAACATCAAGCTTGAAAAATTACCTGAGAGCTGGGATGTGGTTAGGGCTAGAAAATACGGTCGCAAAATTTAAATTATTATCGCCAAAAATGCCTTCCTAGGTGTTCTGGCTATACCATCGTCAATAACTAATTGGATTTTAACGGTAATTAATAGGTACGGTAGGTATATCATCCATCATCATTCAGCCGAAAGAAGTCCATAGCTGCATAGGCCTCCGCCAAACACCACTAGATTCCCAAGACCTTCACCAGGTCTTCAACTTGGGGGCCAACCTGTGGTAAAAGCAGATTCCATAATCGTGAGCCTAATTTTTATGTATGCATAATGTTAACGTGCTACGCCCAATAAAACCATTAATGTATATCTTTATAACCATGTCACTCAAAGAAAAGTTGATGAGAACAATACACAAAGTGTAAAATGGCTAGCCTTTAGCAAATATTAATCGGGTGATACGGCGGAAACTAGCTAAGCTAAGCTTACAAAATAAATATCATATTATTATTATTTCATATCAGCGTGATCAGGTAAAAATAACAATAATTTGCTGCTCAAGGTAATTTTAAAGAAAGGTTTGAGTAAACTTTGGTTGCATGTTTTGCGGTACCTTCTACCTACCTCAACAACAGTACTTCCTCTCGTCGTTAATGAACGTCATATTCCTGGCAAGTCTAGAAGGCGCTTGAATTTAACTTGTGTTACATGCCTTCTATAATCATGCCACTAACACAAGTAAGCTTCTTGGGTCTGTATGGCTTGCAAATTACAGTGATTGTATTTATACAAAAGACACTTCCAGTGTAGTGTTATTCTTTAGATTGGTGTCTGTTTATTACCTACTTAGCTACCAAGTTTTTTTTTGTTTTACAAAAGTGAGCCGCGCAAAAGCACGGCTTGTGTAAAATCGTTGTTTTTCAATTTGTAATAGGTGTTGTTGTAAAATGTATGATGGCGTAGTATTTAAAACCGCCTCACCATTGACTCACCCTCATAATGTATACCGACATTCCGTAATAAACAGTAAATAAACATATTACGCTTTAACACTTAGTAGAAGTTAATTGTAAAAATAATGCCTTTAGTTAGATTTACACACTAAATCACTGTAAGTCAGAGGTAGATTATTTATTGATAATGCCATTAGATATAAAAACATGACTGAACGTCTTTTTATTTTCAATTGGAATATTAAAAAATATATTTGCATTTTATGTAACTTTGATTTCTTTACAAAAAAAAATAGCATAAATTAGCGTATTGTGTATTTTGTTCAATTATGTAATAAGTACCTTCGTAAGTATGATAGCTAGTTATAGGGAACGTGTACAACTATTTAAGGCAGTACCAATTGATTCGAGCGCCACGGTGTGGTCATAAAATAAACTTTTCAGATCTGTCATTGTGTTGCCGTCAATGTTTACATTTAAGGTCAGAATAATATTCTGTTTTTGGCCTTTTGACATATTATGTCAAAAGGCCAAAAACTCTTCGTGTCTGGGCATGTCTTAGATGTAGAAGAAACAGATATGAATCATGAAAATGCAGTAATAACTGGAAAAATTGTAGCTCAAACGACGATTTCTTCTAACGTTTATGATGTCAAAATAACTGTAAGTAAAGTATTTTCTGATCTCATTTTTCACGTAAATATTTTGTCTATATTTCTATTTAAGTTCATGTCGCTTTGTTTTCAGCGTGATTTCAATAGAAATATTAGAAATTGCTAATGTAAGGCAAGCCTATCTGAAAGATGTAAGCATATTTGTGCTTTAATTTACTTTATAAATTCTCCAGATAGGTATCCTTTATCGAAAGCTAATTAAAATAATTTGAGGTTATGTTTACTCACAGATTTGTTTGTATTGAATAGTAGTATTACTTATAAAACTTTAAAGTCGTTTAAAAAAATACCATTATGTATTAAGTAATATCTAAATGTTTTGAAACTCATAATTACACATGTTTTTAACTGCATTTTTCCACTTTTGTCGTTTATCACTAATTATCACGTAACCAAAGAAAATGAGTAGGTACTATCCGTGGGAAAGTATTTTTGTTAGTAATTTGAATTATTTTTATTTTTCTTTGAAGTGTTCGAGCATCCAGAAACACAACAATACATTTTCACTTAGTTACGAATGAGATTATTTTATAACGTGAAGTGTCAATTTCAAGTAAAGATTGCGAGAAAACTTAGGATTTGCGCCACCAGATTGCAGACCCTTCGTCGTGCACGTTCCCTATAGTTTAGAATTATGTGCATATTTCGATGTAGTCAATAATTATTTAGCTAGGTATTCTATAGAATTTCTGCGTAATAATTAATTTTATCAATTTACTAGCATTTTATGACATGGTCAATAAAATAAAGTAAAACATATTGCATTGAGTGTTTTTTTATTGTCACAGGTCTTCGCTCGTAGGTATATAAAAAATAACGACACAAAATTAAAGCAAGACTTAATAACAGCGACCGGGACAGGTAAAACTATGTAAATTAAAGCTTGTAAAAATAAACAATAGTTTAAAAAACTAAAAAACACACCTTGATAAAAAACCAAACTAAAAAAGTAGAAAATAATTTTAAAAAAATACTAAATAAGGATAGACTGATTATTAAATTAATTCATTTTAAAATGTAAAAAAGCGTGGGGTGCTTGATATTAAAAGATTATAAAATAGTTCAAAAAGCAAATACGCTTTTTTACCCGACTGCGCCAAAAGGAGGGTTATGTTTTTCGAGTACATAAATGTATGTATGTACAATCTTTGGCACGGTCTGTGGCTTGATCGATTTCAGCTAGAGAGGTGCCGTTAGATTCGTCTTAATTGTGAGAGTGACAATAGGCATAAGAAAATTGAAAAAAAAAAATGGCCGATTTTTGGCGCAATATTGAGTCTTCATTTTTTTTTTACTTTTTTAAAAATCTATTCAGTGGGGTATAAAAATAAAGGGTTTCTTAAACAGGTGTCATTAACGTCAAAATCACGACATTAACTAAAAACAGTGAAAAAAAAAATACAAAATCAAAAACCCGACTGCCCAAAAAGGTATTTATTGTTAAATATAAGATGAAGACAGTTACCTTAACTAAATTGTGATTAAAACTGTTACTGTTACACTGTGACACCCATAAACGTCGTCACAAGCTCTTTCCTTTTCTCGCATAGGTGTAGTTAGAAAGAGAAGTACCTACTTGTATGTCCAGACGCCAGCACATCAGGCTATCCCTAACTGTCACATTTTCCCTTTTGAACATGAACCATAAGGTTATAGTATAAAGTTGAAAATCTATCAAAGACATTTGACAGATTGGGGTAGCTTGATGTGCTGGCGTCTGTACATGGAACAGGAACAGGCGGAACAGATATGCGATTTTACCTGTTACTTTTATAAGCTCTCTAGTTATTTAATTTTTCTTATTTTTTTAGCACATTCGACGTTAAGGTGTTAAATATTCATTTATAAGTAGTTATTACATCGTTTTAGTTAATATTATTTGCATCAAATAGCATCATAAAAATGTTTTTTTCGACAAAACAAGTTACGTAAACAAACCGTTGGTCAAAGTCGTAATTGTTATGTGAATTTTGATTGTTTTGAGTGTTTCACAGTGAATAAAGTGTATCCTGGTATATATAATGGTATGTAAACAATGTATTATCTTATTAGAATAACATTCTACCTAGATTTCATACGATAACTAGTTTTATAAATCCTTTGAATGTTCGAGTGCACAAAACGGGCGTTGACCTCCGCGCGATATGAAGTTTGAGTTTAAATATTATGAAAATGTTAAGTAGGATTCCCATAAAATAACTGCTATTTGATTATAGGTCTGTTCAATAAGTAAACTCCAAATTTTCGAGCAAATTGAGATAGGTAGTAGTGTTAAGAGAAATCGACATAACACGGGAACCAACACACTGTCAGCCATTCTCTGTTACCGATGAAAGGTCAATCCAGGTGTTTTGTGGTAGCTAGCACTGTCACACTGGTACGCACAGCACTTTACCATTTTATTAACTTCATTGTTCATAATTAAAAAATGTAAGCCGAAGCTGCTTACAACAATAAAATGCTTTGTTAAGTCAGGAAGCCATAAAATTTAACTTGAAGTGGCAAGAGGCAATACAAACTCGAGTTATCGAGTAGACCTTTTTTTATGAGCTTGGTCGTAAAAACGTCACCTGTCAGATCGCCGCGGGGCTCAACGGGTTTTTTCGAAATAAGTTTCAGTACCCAGACACTGTTTTCCCTGCTACTTTACATGTACCACCTAAGAAAAGTTACAGTAAACTGTTTAAAACTGTGGTAACACAGAACACAAATAATAGTTTGTTCCCACATAGTGAAATCAATCACCTACCATCTTATTATAATCATCTACCTCACCGTCCTTGACAATTCAAAAGTGCCTGTAATTAGTTTATTTGAAATAAATGCTTTGAGTTTGAGTTTGAGTTTTGAAATAACAGCCTGTTATTTTGTAACAGGTTTTCGGAACTGTTATTTACGTGGAACAGGAACAGGCGAAATGTTCAGTTAAGCGATTTTACCTGTTACAACCCACTCCTAGCTTGAATGAAATTTACAGGGGGTTCGTAAACATTTGTGAAATTGTCACAGAAATTTTATAGCAAAAACAAGATGGCGGCGTTACTTTCGATTTTGGCCACGCATCAAAAGATCCTTGTTACATTGTAGTGTAGTCCACTTCACGAAAGTAGAATAGTCCCGCGGCAATAAGCAGAACTAATTATTATTATTTGTAAGTTAGTATTATTCATACAAAAACCCTCATATCTCAGACACGTTTATCTAAGCTTATTCCCTAGCCTATAATAGCCCTATTTCAGATTATGCATGCATTTAATTAAATGTAATCTTATGATGATGTTGAGATAAATAAATAAAGATTTGATGCGTCCGTCGCATCGCACGCTTGTGGAGCTGTGTCTGCAAGCTTCTTTCGTGGGATGAATTTGAATGCATTTGACAGGGCTTAGATTTCAACATTTTCCTGTCTTTAGAAGCAGCACAGCGTACCAGCACCTTAGAACATTAGCAGCACAGACTACATAGAGATACTACGTGTGAGAAGCAGCGAGCTTAGCAGCGAGACCATCAAGAAAAAGTTCACAGGTTGGAAAAACTTCTCAAGGGCCATCAAGGACCCTAAACATGGAACTATTTCTACTTATTTCAAAGCATAAATAAAATTGTTCATATAATGCGTCATCGACTCATGACTTGTACTCGTCAACAACGAATCAACTTGATAAAATAGTCGATTTTCGTGTGACGCATATTTAATAACATTTCAAGCTTTTGTGATTATTAATTGCGTTTTCCTCAATTAAAATTGTTTTAAGATACATATTAAATCTAAATACATTTAATTTTGTTTTTTCAATAAAATTCTACTATATATTGATCAATCGAGTAACTTAAATGCTCTAAGGTAACAGCTGTTTGATTTTAGTAAGGTAGTTTTAGTTCACTGACTCGAAGGAAATCTCTACATACTACGACGTCAAACAAATGTAAATGTCAAAATTAAAATCGCAGTAGAAAAATGGCGTCTTCGACGCATTTACTTTGATAGTCCTTGATTAAGAATTTAATTAAATTCTACTATTTGCATTGCTTAATTCTTTAAAAATTGTGTTGGAAAGTGTTAACGGTGTCTTATTAAGGGCTTATATTATCGTCTCAGTGACTGTTACGCAGGTAAACAATAGTACGGCGAAGAGAAAGGTTATCGAACGGCGATTATAGGCCAACCAACATGGAGGCAACGGGACTGCGGCATCGAACGGTTTGTGAGTACAGTCGCTTTATTCGTACGGGTGATGTTCACAGGCGTGTGCGATGTCGTGGCGAGGCCGCGACGAGAGGAACACGCGCTGGGGCGAGGACGACAGGTGGGCCGAGGGCCGGCCGCGCTCGCCCGGCTGGGAGCCGCGGCGCAGCGCCAGCCCCGAGCGTCGCGCCGAGCGACATCACGATCGGTTCGACCGCGAGCGCGACCGCTACGAGCGCGACCGAGACGACGATCGCGAGCGCCGCGACCGCTACCGCCGCGAGCGCCACGATCGCCCGCGCGACCGCGACCGCCGCCGCTCGCCCAAGCGGCACGACGACCGCGACCGCGACGTGCCGGCGCCGCCGTCTCCGCCCACCATCAGCGATATGGATCACAAAGCCAGTTCTAGGTCTAGCAGCCGCTCGGGCAGTCGCGAACGAATGGACTTAGATTACGAGAGTAAATACGACACCAGAGACAAACATGACGATAACCAGACTATCAACGCGTCCCCGGGGGATTGGTTCTGCAAGTGTGGACTGTACAACTTCAAGAGGCGTCAAGTGTGCTACAGACGAAACTGTCAAGGAAAGAGGTCAGATGGCATAGTGTATGGTGGCGACAATGAGAGAAATCTCTTGTCAGAGAGTGCTGGCATCACAAAACGGTTGCTGTTTAGAAGATTAGATGCTTTAACTACTGAAGAGAAAATATTAGAGGTAATAAAAACTAGATGTTCAAAGACTGTGTTAGATTCCATTGCAGGCATCACTATTGGCAGGGAAACTCTAACTGGTGCATCAAAGTGCTTAGCTTACATTAATTTTAATTCCATTGCTGATTCTACAGCCGCTCATTCTGAATTAGCATCCCTGCAGCCGCCGCTAGAGATAGATGGTAGGGAAGTCCTCGTAAGTTTCTATAATGAACCAAAGAAAATTTCTAAACCTCCAAATGCAGACTATTCTTATTATGCTCAAATATCCAATTATACTTCGTCTGCTCAGGCTATGTCCGAGGCAGACCGTGTAAATGCGGCAGCTGCCGTTGCTCAATCTGCGATCTCAGCTGCTCAAGCTCGTCACATGGCCTGGACCCCTGTGAGTGTCCCAGTTTTTGTGACTTCCACTGCACAAACTGCCTCCGCAGTCAAAGCCCCCACCGGTGATGGTAAAACCGTGTATGCCGCCCCTGATGTTAGGACTTTCATGTATGATGAGACTTCTGGCTACTATTATGACCCAGCCACAGGTTTATACTATGACGGTACTAGTCAGTACTTCTACAATAGTCAAACTAACCAGTACATGTACTGGGATGCCACAAACAACACCTACATAGCAGCTACACAAGCACACCAGAATACTGAGCAGCCTAAATTGCCTAGCCCACCAACAGCCACTACTGAGAACACCATAGCCAAAGAACCAGAGGAAAAGAAAAAGAAAGATAAAGATGAAAAAGTGAAAGTTGCCAAAAAGATAGCCAAGGATATGGAGAGATGGGCGCGAACTTTAAATCAAAAGAAAGAAAATGCTAGAAGTAATTTTGTAATGGAACAGCCTTTAGACACAGCAGCCAGTAAAGGCTCTGCTGACATAGGCTTTTCAGTGTTAGGGTCTGGTCCTTCCTTGACTCATGTCAGGGAACTATCTCCCCCACCAAACGGAGACGAGTTCCTAATAAAAAGGGTGGCTGACGTAGAATACGCCTTTGACAGCGATGAGGGCATCATAGACTGGGCGAAACTGACCTGCCTCATTTGTAAGCGACGCTTCCCATCCATAGAGGTGCTGAACAAGCACAAGTCCCTGTCAGACTTACACAAACAGAACCTAGCGGAGTATCGCAAGAAGAACGAACTGATTCCACAAATGAATGGCTACAGAGACAGAGCGGCAGAGAGACGGCTGAAGTTTGGTGAAGATGAACCACCAGTCATCAGAAAGAGATATGACCCGTCTGACTCCATGCCACCGCCAATGGCGCCGCACCCGCCTCCCTCAGTTGTTGACACGATTGGTGGCAAGATGCTACAGAAGATGGGCTGGTCTGAAGGCAGAGGATTGGGTAAAGAGGAACAGGGAAGAATTGCGCCCATAGAAGCCGAACAGCGCCCAAGTTTGGCAGGTCTAGGACAGAAGAGAGGCATCTACACTCCCACCCCCGGGGAGACTTACAGAGACACTGTCAAAAAACTCATGATTGCCAGATATAAAGAGGTTGTCGGCCAAGAGGAAGGGAAATAGGTGGGTTTCGAGCTTTATTACTTTCTTCATAACAATCATTTTTGTTTGCAGGGTTGGATGACAGGTCAGTCAAATATTGCCAGTCAATATGTCATTTTTATGTATTTGTCAGGTGCTCAAGATTCTTCATTATAGTAAAACAAGAATGAAATTGTTTAAAAAAAGAAAAGACTTATTCTTTACTTGTTTAAAACTAAACTATTTGTGCTTGTGAGAAGTAGGTGTTATCAATGTACTTCAGTGTAATTAGTTCCTCCAAGTGACTCAACTTTCATAAAGCTAATTCCTCAAGATCTCACGTGCAAAAAAAAATATGGTCATGTCGATAAGATCCAAGGTTGTGGTACATTGGTATGCAAAAATATTCCGATTCTAATGGTTTGATTCTGATTTCGCTACACTAGATGTCGGCGCTCAATGCTTCTTCTGAGGGCCGTCACTCAGAAACCACGACGTCCTACATGGTAAGTATTGATTCTGACTGAATCACACTATTCCTGTACCCTAATCATTGTTTTTTTGCAGCCTCAAACAGGTAAATGTATAAAAACATGAAGCAAACTGGAATTCTGATATTCAAATATCTTTCGAGCCTAAGTCTACTGAGATTCGGACATAATAGAACATCCATGGCAATTGGCATGTTTAGCATTCTTCAAAATTAAGGTGGAAATCTGTTAGATGTGAACTATTTTTGTGTAACAGATAGAATGGGTGTTATTCAGGGATAAGTTTACCTTTCAGTAAAATGTGTTTAAAAAGAAAAAAAAACTAGCGGTATAAGAAAATTGATGATCTAAATCAGCTATAAAATAACTTTGTATTGAACTGTGACCTTTCCAACTAGATAGTATTCAAGGATTATTACAACGAAGATTGCAATCCATAAAGTTAATTTATTCCAAACTCAATAGTTCCTTTGTCTTTGAATATCTACAACAATATCGGGTAAGGTTCAGTAATAAATATCGTTAAAGATGCTAGCGCCACGTCATAGGGCTCTCGAGTCGAAGCAAAGAAGAAACGGGACATGGACAGAAATGTGATAGACTGTGACTGTAGTGTTGTGTATGAAGAAACGGTGTCTGAACCGACCCACGGCAGTTTACTGATGAATATGACCATTTACCTTACAGAGACTACATGCCAGACGCTGCTGCGAGTTGCCAAACATTGTAACAAACCTGTATACTCATAGATAAGATAGAATAGAACACTAATTGTGAGATTACAACTTGAAAGCAATTTATTTTATAGTGATGTGCGCTCCAACTTAGATATAGTCCTTACAATGTTAAAGTTAATATCTATTCTTTTAAATTAATAGTTATAAAGAATTTATTATATTATTCAAAATATTTCGCTGTTATTTCTAATGTACATAGGCACTTAGTTGAGTTTCACTGAGTATATTTTGTATTTAAAGACAATGAAACATGCATTGCATTTATTTTTAGTTTTTTATATCTTAGATTAAATATTTGGCAGCCTAATAAATAAATTGTGGCAGGGTGGTTAATTGACTTTAATTAAGAGAGTGACCTAGCTACATATTGTAGGTAATTTAATTCGGTAATTCTAATTAAGGTATAATGTTCAAAAGTGTTTTTTTTTTAATTTACTTTCCGAATATTTCACTGTCTGTTATTAATGGTCAACGATTTGAAGAACGCAATAATTACAGTATTAAAGTACTTATCTAGGGCATAAAACAGCTGAATGCTTGGTCCACTCGGGAATTTAACAAGTTTTTGTAGAATTTAGGCTAATTATATGAATTTTCCATATTATGTTATATAATTATTATGGATATTTTATATTTTGATAGGTAGGTAATAGTAGATAGTTATATACCCACAGAAAACTACATATATTTATAATACCTATTATAGGAATGTTATTGTATAAATTCAAAAGAAAGGTATGTAGGGACCTTCTAGCACATAATATTATGTTACGTTATGCCACTTGCTGAATAATTTAATCAAACTTGATAACTACAAATTACTACTTCGAAAAACACTAATTTTCTACGTTTAGTTGGCCATTTCTCTTTCTAGTATCAATCTCATTAATTGTGTTACCGTGTTCCAACTTTCTGGCTAACTCATGTATTAGAAAAAGGTTTTAATGAGTAAAACAATTGGATATTGTACGCCTTCTACAAAAGCGTAATTATTTAGTATCTAGCTAATGAATACAAATTAATTACCTATTGTGACCAATTTTTTCTAACAAAAAGTTCGTGGTACTATTTGTACCTACTTGGCATAGCGTAAAATGATTGTTTTTTCTATGACATGGGTAATGAATGATGTTGTAGATAAATTAATTATTATGTAATTACGGACAGATACAATTTTGCAGGTTTTTTTTTAATTTGCTTAACTTTTTATTGAGCATCAATATAAAATATAAAATGAGTTGAGATTGTTTTTATTTTTACTTCCTGTAGTCATGAAGCTTTCAAGTAGGTAGATACTTCGCTCAGTATTCATGTTACGACCTAATGCTGCAGTTGTTACCATAAAGTCATAAATTCTTTATTGTTATTTGATGGGTTGAGCTTTTTCAACTTCCTACATAATGGTTTTTATTATTTAGTTAGGTATGTGATCATTTTATGACCTATTTATACTACAGGGTCGTCCCCGTTACATGGGACTTACACATAACATTACATCACGCCCGTAATTCAGAAAGGGTTCGGTAGCGATGTACAGAGGCCATCCAATCGGTAAAATTTCTTTGATAGTTTTTCAACTTTATAACAAAAGCATGGTTCATATTCAATTGGAAAAATAGTTTGTGATAGCTTGATGTTCTGGCGTCTACATAGCCACCCACATTTTGCCAGTTATGTTCCATGTAACAGGGAGCCAGCCTATTGCTATCAATGGGGCCAAATTCAGACCCCGCGCTGCTACTGAAATATTCTTGATAGAAAAATCCCATAACACTGCCTGATCTGGGAATCGAGCCCAGGGCCTTGCGCTCAGTAGTAGCGCTTGCGACCACTATCGAGGCGGTCACATGTGTGCGTTACCCTGTGGCAAAATGTTGTGCCTTAGAGAGGTGAGACAATAACAAATAATTCGTGTATCATGAGGAGCAAATGTTGACTAATAGCAAAATTTGTTTGAATTGTAGTTTAAAAATTATTTGAGAAAAACCGATTTTATTGGAGTAAGTATCGGTTTCTAACGTTACCTACCCTAGCAAAATCATTTTCAAAAATTTGTTTATTGAATCAAATGAAAAATTAATTTGAATCAATGATGAATGATTGAATTTTTGAATGATTTTTGATGATACAGCAAAATGGTTTTAAAAATCAGAAAAAACGGTTTTGCAAATATACCAATACACTTAAAACCACGTCGACACATGAAATAGGTTTTTCATAGGTAGTTCCCTACTTCTTACAATCCTACTTGGTCCTATGCCTTAGGAGCTGATGGATCCATTACGGACTAAGCAGAGATATTATATTATTATTATAGTACTGGTAAAAAGTTTGAGTTGGTTGACTAATCAAGTAAAAATAAAAGAATTGATAAAAGTTAGGTTTAATAAAGGAACTAGTTTGTCTAAGGGTTAACTGCCTCTGTAAGTTGAGTATCCGTAGGGACTTAGCAGCAAGGGTATGTGGTAGTGCTGACCATCTTTGGTGTTGAAAGTTATCTGGAAAGTAATGAAACCAAATCATTAGTTTTGCGGAATGCTGCGCCATCTAGTGTCGTAATGTAAAACTGTTAAGTCTTGGTGAGTGCATCGAAATATCATAGATGGCGCTGTTATAGAAATTAAACCTACTTAATATGTTTTGTATACATTGATAGTAGTTTGTAGGTAGCTTTGATAAGCCTCTGTTTTGTGGAGATTCAATTATTAGCACATGATTCAATTACGACTTGATTTTGCTCAAATGAAAACAAACAAAGCAAAAAATATCACTAAGTAAAAGTATATAGGTTAGGTCAGTGCACTTTGACCCCCTTGGTAGAGGTAACAGTGGCATGACATGTATAATAGCGAATTTATTATTTATTTTTCAGATAAGATTAACCTTATCATGTTTCTCAAAGCGAAGGGCAACTATTTATTCTGCGAAAATAACAAGTTTTTACTAAAAAAACATTTTTTCGTTAACAATACAAGTAGGTACGTATCTACTTAATTTCGTAAGCATTACCTATTAAAGTAATGAATTAGGTATTCATGTTGCTGCCTGCAGTATTGCTTGATGCAGCTGAATTTAACCACAATCATCAAAATGTGTTGCGGTGTGCTCTTGACACATACTTACCTACTCTATGAATGAAAACTGAATTCGCACATTTTTGTGATACTCCAATTTAGATTCATCTGTTAAATACTATTAAATACAACGATACAGAGCGGGTAGTAGGATCTACTTATGGATACGTTTATAATATAATTCACAAAATGACGGTAGTTGAATTATGTTTTTTGTGTTTCGTAACCTACTATTGTATAGAATCAAGTTGTTCTTCTAACACACAGCTGTGCTGCTGGGGAGTTTGTTGCGCCACTTCTTCCCAGCTAAAGCACTAGGAAGTGGTGAAGGGCGGGCGTTTTGAGGGACTGTCTTGTGTAATTTTGACGTTCAAAAAGAGCTGATTCTCAGTCTAGTTTGAATAAATGACTTTTGATTTAACAGAGTAAGTCCTCACCTAATAAAATAGTATGTTAGGTTACAAACAAAGTAAACAGTACGTACCTCGACAAACGGATAAATAGTTTCCTTATCAATCATTTTATAATAATCACCAACTTTGAACATCAACTTATAAGTCCCCGCCGCCATCGAGTCGTTTGAAAATGGAAACTGTATTCTCCCATCGGCGTTGGTCATAGTGCTGTGCCAAAGTGTCCAGGTACTATCTTTTTGCTTGTACAATTCAACAAAAACACCAGCTGCAGGAGTTCCAGTAGATGTATCTAACACATGAGAAGATAAAACGGGTCGTGACATCGTTCACGTCCACTCGCTGCGGCTGTTGAGACACAAACTACACGATAAAGATGTTTTCTCTCGACGAATTCCAATTAATTCATAATAGAACAGTTGGACTCTAATCGCTGGTGATAAGGATTGCTTTAGATTACATCGTGTGAATGTATTATAAAGATAGTGGGGAGTCGCCTGGTTATTATTTTTAGCGGATACTTGTATTTGTATCTCTTCTCATGGTCCTTATTTATAGCGCAAAGCCGGTTTTTGGTAAACATTCAACATAAATACTTTATAATTATTAACGCCTGCATTTAATTTCTGAGCAACATGTGTAAAAAGTATCAATCGATCGATCTGTCTAGCCTTTTCATAACTAAGTACCTATGTCATGCATGGTGGGCTTCCAGTCTAACCCGATGCAGCTGAATACCAGCATTTTACATGGAGCTACCACGGCAACCAAGTTACTGGGTACTTATTAAAAATTACGATACCCCGCGAAAGACGTAAGAGGTTGACAGACTTTCGGGCTTCTGACGAAGCGTAACCTAAGTTGTAGAAATAACAAGCGGTGCAAACGGCTTAACGTGCTTTCCGGGGCACAGAGGAGTATTGATAAGTTATGGATGGTCACCCGTCCACGAACCGACCGCGGCAAGCGTAAACGTGGCCTTTGATCGACCCGTGCGGCTGTTATTATTTAGCACAATCATGTAAAAATATATATTGCTAATTAATATTACCAGGCACTTTAATTGTACGTCTCGTGCAATGCTGTGTTCATTTAGGCTGTCACATTGTATTGAATAGTCATTTACATTCGTCTCTTGTTTAGTATAGCAATCAATAGGTGCAATCACTATGTAACACTGATGCAATGATAGAATGCACGTAAACAGTAGGTACTTATCTATTAGGAGCCAAGTAGGTAAAGAACGTGTCCATTATTATCGGAAGAGATTACAAGCACGTTATTAGAAAATTTCTAGGCAACAGTTTGTAATTTATTGTATGCCCTTGATGTACATTACAATATTTTTGTAATACAAATGTGCTCTACACAAAATGATCGAAACCCGTAGATAATATCTACGCATTATCTTGTAATGTGATACATACAGATTATGTTAATTACCTAATTTGTAATTCGAGCTATAATTCTTGCGAATCAATCAGCAATCTTCGGATTCATCATAATCAACCTATACCACTGCTGGGACACAGGCCTCCTCTCTGTGAGACCAGTGCGGGTTGGTAGAATGTCCTGAATATTCGGCGCCTGTCTGGGTTACGAACCTGCGACCTACAACTCGTAAGTCCCGGCCGCCGATTCTACTGGGCCATCTCCGCGCTTGCCCCAGCAATCTTTGGATTAGCTGTGATTAATTGGAGCCTCCATAGTTTAGATTAGAATAAGAACACTCACTGGTCATTACCGAAAATGCTATAGAAGCAAGAAAATGCTATACAGAAGCAAGAAAATGCTACAGAAGCAAAAAAATGCTACAGAAGCAAGAAAATGGTACAGAAGCAAGAAAATGCTAGAGAAGCAAGACAACAGTTTGTGGGCAATGGCAACACCTATTTATAATCAGTATTGGTCGCCCAGTGGTCGAAATTCAACCTTTACTCATTCTAAACTTAATATTTCTAAATGCAGGTCTAAATTAAAATATTAGGTTTCTGCATTCCTTCCGTATAAACTTTAACTGCCATATTTCGTACTCCTCCGTCCACGTAACTTTCGTAAAAAAGGGTACAAAGATTTTCATTCTAGTATTATATACTTAGGTATTGAAGTTAATATCAAGTTGGGGGTTGCCAAATACATAATACAACTTTATACTTTATTCAAAAAAATCCTAATTTATGCTACCAAAAATACCTAGTCGAGAGCGCCGGAGTTCATTTCAAGAATAGCGTTTTTCCTGATATAGTTCTTCTTAAAGTACACATCTGGATGCATCACGCCCTTTCGCGAAGCTTGTTCAACAATGTCTTCTGAGACGATAACGTTGGGCCCGGTCTTCACCAGCTTTTCCTTCAACCGGTCCGCCGGTGCGTTTCCGAACACGTTCAGCCCTGGATCGCCGTGCTTCTGATAGTCTATCCGCCACACGGGGGGATCTTCTCCATCTTCTGTCTCAGCTTTGTAGTTAATTCTGTCTCTCTTCCTGCTTAACTCCAGCATACCTCCCATGTTAACGTCCGGGACCTCCACAGACATGGACAGCTTCTCCTCCGAGTAGTCCCCGAAGTCTTTCCTTGCCTTCAACTTGTCTTTGTACTTTATCTTGTGAGGATAGAACTTCCTGATCTTCTTCCGTCCGTTGTACAGCGTCCTCGCGCTTTCTTTTTTCAATTTGGACCGTTTCTTCGGTTCTCTTTCTCCATTTACTTCTAGGTTTAGGTTTATCTTAGCTGTTCTCTTTTTATGTCTGTTATTTGCTTTATCTTGCTTGTTTTTGTAGTATCCTGCATCACTAACTTGTAGAAAATTTGACAGATCTTCGCTGTTTACTGATGGGAATAAAGTTAAATGGTAACCGGCAGGCGTCTGTGTCGTTTTATCCATTGATAGTTTCTTGTACTTCAACTGCTGTATGGAGCGTTGTATGAGGTTCTTGAGCATGTCGTCGTGGACGATCATGTTGCACGGTACAGTGGGGAAGTTCTTACATAGCACGTTTTGCATCATGGCTAGAACGTTCGGAGGTTTATTCTGTTGCTGCTGCTGTTGCTGAGTCATTGAGTTATCTTTCTGGAAGTCAGACACCATCTTGGAAATGAGAGCGTCGTTTCTTATCATCATCGCGTGGGACTGAATGAAGTAAAATGTTAAGAGCAGTTTTAAATGAAGCCGCGTCATTTCTACCTAAATTCTGGATCTGGAACAAATATAATAGTTTAGCATGGATACATGAAAAGAAAGGATTTTACACATTGGGGAGCATTTATACACCTTATTAGTCTTATATCTGTTACTCTCGTACTCGTTTCTGTGTTT
Organism: Antitype chi; assembly: GCA_947359405.1. Classification (NCBI taxonomy): domain Eukaryota; kingdom Metazoa; phylum Arthropoda; class Insecta; order Lepidoptera; family Noctuidae; genus Antitype; species Antitype chi. Next base: position 17,274,081 of record OX375831.1, on the reverse strand, counting down.
AAGGTGCCTGAGTTCGTTCTCCCATTTGTCTTTGGCACCATTTTGCCTGAGCGATGCGGACTCATTACTTCGTCGTCACACATTTACACCCTTATTGCGTAGGTTGCATCCGTTAGTATTACTAAATCATATACATACAACTGAACAAAGGGCATTTTCAGGGAAAACATAACTGTACAATGTGGTCAACATTGTCTTTTGGGAGTTTCTAAATTCCCTGAAATACACCATTATCTCATAAGCGGTTTTTGGAAAACGGTCATCAAAAATGAATTCAAATTCAGTAATGAATGCAAAACCTTTCACTGTTTTTGTTTATTCAATAAAAAGATCCAAACTTAATAGAATAAGTATTATAGCTACAAAAAATATGATTGAAATGGCTTACATAATAGAAAGAAAGAAAAAAGAAAATCCACTTACTTTTGGCAGCTCGTACGATTTATCAAGTAGTATAACAATGTGTTCCTAGTACTAGGGTCAAATAAAGCTAAATAATCACGTAGTGTGTACGGCAGGGTCAGTAGATGATTGTACAGGTTTCTTCTAACTCATGCTGCACTTGGTAATGAGGGCTGTGCTCGTCGCGGGCGCAGGATGTGGTGTTGGTGTGTTTGTAAACCTCGCTATGTTTGCCAGATGCAATCGCCGGTTGTTTGTAACAATATTTTGGTTTGTGCGCGTGACTTGGATGTTTGTGAACCGGACTTACATTTTGTAAGTAGGTACCGTTAATTTGGATTTTCTGATTTTTATGTTAATGTTTGTGGAGTTTTGTATGATTTGTGTTTCTTAAATAGATAGGTACCTAGGTACCTATAGAAGTCAAAGTACATAGTTCTATTTTATAAGAAACACGTAAAGTGAAACGTTCTGTCGGTGAACCGTTCATCGGAAAAACGAGTGTCGGGGAACTGTAGGTAGGTATCCTTTTTGCGTAACACAAAGTCAATCATAATCTGAATCATTTTGAAGGATAATGATAATCCATTGCTTCAGTTATTGGTAAGGCCATTCATTGTTGTTATGTATTTTGTTAAGTACAACAAAGTATATTATAAATACATAGGTACTTATCAGAGTTGCGACTTATTTGAAATACTTGTATTTAAAATGCAAATACAAAATGCAAAATACGTATTTTATATTTTGTATTTAAATACCTTTAACAAAAAAGCATTTTGCATTTTATTTGAAATACTTTTCGAGATGTACATATTTTGTATTTGTAAAATGCAAAATACTTTACTGCTAATTTTCGCCACTTTACCACTCAAATCATGTAAATGGGTACCTAAGCGATTCGACAAATAGCCACTAGCGGCGCTGCAAGTGCTGCAACCTTTGCGATTGCGGGTTTGTGTGCAAAGTGAAGTGACAAAATATAAATATCGTTTGTTATCTGTGGAACATGACAATACGCGCTACGCCTTGTTGATTGGTTTTACTTCGATTACCGGTCTTTCTGTTTCGTCGCCGTTAATAGTGTTTATTATAAAAAATTAAGTATTGGATTTGGTTTTCTACTGTTGAAATATAGTAAACAGAGATTACTTGATCGATGGTGATGTGAATCAAAATGTAAGTAGGTACATAAACATAAACTCGAAAGTTCGTATGAAATAGGTGGCCCTAGTGTGAGTTTCATTTAACCATCTCGATCAAACGCATCGAGCGCGTTTGGCGCTCCGATTGGTCCGTCCCCAATCCAGGGCAAAACGGAGCGCCAAAAGCGCTCGATGCGTTTGATCGAGATGGTTAAATGAAGCTCACACACTAAGGCCTCTGAAGCTAAGTAAGGGTTTCTACCGTTTTTGAATATTACTCAATCAGTAACATATACCTACCTATTGGTGTGCCAACAGTAACTAAAATTGAGTAACAATGTTGGTGGTTTTAATATCTAGGTAGGCTCGCGCCTATTTGCGTACGCGTCTACAGTTTATTTCTTTTGTTTTTTATAAGTTAATTAATGTTAGCTAGCCCCGAGACCTGTTATGGTGTTCAATTTTTATTTTATTCTCTATTTCAGGGCTAGCCATAACCTCAATTATCCATTTATATTGAGGCAGTGTTTCAAAGACGTTAGGTAGGATGCTGGACACGAAGTTAATATTTCTGCTGTTTGTAAAAATGTTCAAAAACATTAAAAGGAAGCGTGACTGCGACTACAAACTTCTTGAACCATATACTAAACACATACCCAACAATAAAATTAAAAGGGTATTCCTAAAATACAACACCTGTTTACCAAGTTCTGCACCAGTGGAAAGAGTATTTTTACATGGTGGTATGATCATGCGTCCACACAGACGCAACATGCTGATGCTCTTTTAAAACGAGTAATGTTAAAATCTTTAATAAATAAATAACACTAATTTCATCTAAAACTATTTTATTTGAAAAAAGTATTTTGAAAATACGTATTTTGCATTTAGTATTTAAAATACAAAAAGCAAAAGTATTTTGTATTTTGCATTTGAAATGGTAAATTAGAAAACTATTTGCATTTTGTATTTAAATACTTTTTTTAAACTATTTTGTACATCTCTGGTACTTATACAAAATATTATTATAATCGAATATTATAATAAAATTTTAATAATTAAGTGTACTCAGCACCATCTATATTATGTTTTCGTAACTCAATACAGCTACATCTATTGGCGAATAGCATTAACATTATCTTCTGTTGACAACAGTTGCACATGTTGATTTTTCTAGTCGTTCCTAGATGTCACCGCTTGACTTAAAATGATTCCTTACTACTAAATCTGTAAGTCTAAAATAGTTACGATTCAGTTAATAATCGTAAGTACAGTTTAAAAACTCTTTCTCTTTTCACTAAACATAATACATACGTGGGACACTCAGAAAGTTTTGCGAAAATAAAAATAAAATGTTCTATATGTATTTAAATATTTTTTATATTCTTTTCAAAGTAGGTAGGTACTCTCCAATAGCCTCTATACAAAGGTTCATGCGTCTGAAACAGTTTTCAAAACACTTTTTTCAGTCCGCTGCAGACACGTCGTTTACAGCATGCTCGAACGCTGACAGCGCATCTTCCGGCGACGAAAATTGTATGGCTTTGAGCAGATTTTTTATTTTTGGTAATACAAAGAAGTCACACGGTGCTAGGTCAAGGCTGTAAGGAGGGTGACTCAGGACTTTTACCGGCGTGCCGTCCAGGAAGTCTCTTATTTTGAGCGCGGTGTGCGAAGGCGCGTTGTCGTGGCGGAGCAGTAGCCCACGGAGCCCTGTGTCTGGTCGCTTGTTGCTCACAACAGAGAAAATTTCTGCAAAGCATTTGGTAGTATACCATTCGGCGTTGATGCTTCTTTGGTTCCGCAAAGGAATTAGACACCAACTACCCAGTCAAATTAAAAAAGCTCGCGATCAAAATCTTCCCCCCGCTTCTAGATCGCTTGACTTTGGTAGGCGTTGATTCGTTTTTAAACACCCAAACCGTCGACTAGCGCTTCGTTTCTGGATAGTATTGATAAATCCAAGACTCATCACCTGTAATGATGTCGTAAACCGGCCGAGACGAGCCTGCTTCAAATTTGTTTGGCATATGACGGCACCGTTCCACTCGGGTCTGCTTCTGAGCATCGGTGAGGTTGTACGGCACCCAGCGTGAAACTATCCTCCTCATGCGAAGATGCACGTGTAGAATTTCGTGAAGGCTTCCCGATCCAACCTGCAGTATGTGCTCAATCTCTTGATACGTAACTCGCCTATTGTCCTGGATTAAAATTTTCACTGCTAGCACGTTTTCTTCCGTAACAGCCGTCAAAGGGCGACCACTTCTTTCTTCATCCTCCAAAGTTAGTCGACCGCGCTTGAATTCGTTATACCAACGATACACGGTTGCCTAAGAAGGGCCTTCATCCATGAAAGCCATTTGAAGTCTATATTGTACGATTCCGGTTCCGGTTTCAGGCGACATTTGAAATCGTAAAAAGTCATAGCGCGAAAATGTGCCCGGCGCAGATCCATTTTTTATGAGACACGATAATTTAAATTAGCTCGCAAACATTGTGGAGGGAAATTTTTCAAAGAACGTACCTATTTTTACTTACAAATATAATCATATTTTGAAAATAGATTATAACTGGCCAGTCTCTCATACATAAAAACTTATTTTCGCAATACTTTCTGAGTGGCCTGGTATTTCCTTAAATTACGGAATCCACAATCAACGCGTATGACTAAACCTATATTATTACTTTACTCTTTGGACTAAACTTACAGCAATTACTACTCGTTCCGATTCCGAGTTCCGATTACACTATTGGTTACGTTTATGACATCGCCATAATTTTAATATTAAGTATAGTTATTTGTTAGTTACCTCAAGGACACCCTACGACATTTTTTCGATAGTTTAGATATTTATTACTCGATCAAAATCCATTTAAAATCAAAAATATAATGTAATTTATAATACCTTTGTAGTAAAATAACCCCAAAAAAGCATCACAGAATAACTTCTAACTGGATCCGAACTCCGTCCGCACAGTCCGCACGCGACCATACTCTACAGCCACAAAAAGAACTCCTTGACACAAACGGGAAAGGGTTGAAAAAACAAACAAATCTCAGAGTGGAGGCCCTCCATCAAATTCACTTACAGGCTAGTAAAACGGACGAGTATAGTGAACGGTCGAGTATAGTAGAAAAAGAGTACGTATGGGCAGTTGCTGAGTGAGCGCCGTTTTTGTTGGTCAGCTAGGGGAGGGAATAGTGTGGATGGTGTGCATAGTCGCAGCGAAAAAATTTCGAATTTGTTCATTTCTGTTTAGCAGATATTTAGTGTATGACGTCGTGTAATTGTGTATGGTAAATACAAATTTGTTCATCCAACCATTGGGGTGCTATTCAACAAAAACTGTTTCCGCTGGAACTACGTCATCGCTCGAACTACGGCAAAAAAAAAATGCATTCAATAATTAGTGTGTAGCGAGAGGTAAATGTATTTGTTTAAGTGAAATTTGTGTGTCATTAAACTCCGGAGATAATCAAATTTCCGCTGCGCGGACGTTTGACTATTTGATGAAAATCATAACAGTGTAGTGCAGAGTTGTAATGTTTTAGGCACGCTGCTTTGAATTTGTGTATAAAGTGACTCTGTCTGAAAACAGAATTTGGAAAAATGTACCCTTCAGAAGATATACACGTAAAAGTAAAATAAGGTTATTAGTTACTTAAAATAGGAAGGCCAAGTTTCATTTATGTGCTCTTTGTAATTAGTGAGCAATGGCATAATTTACTGCGACTGGACCACTTTATTGTATGACATCCGATTATAGGATTTTATTACGGAAAAGAAGAATAAAACATATTCTGATATTTAGTGTATTAATGCAACTCTTCACATGTAAAATTTCAGCTCATTACACTAAATAATTAAAGAGATATAATAAAAATAACAGAACAACCGTAATACATGGATAAGCCGACCAAGTTTGAGTGACTACGAAAAGGCGGCCATGCAGTATATAGAGCTAACCTTCTAAAATTTCTAGTATAGTATCGTTATTGTGTTTAATAGTTTCGTACAGGTGCGTAGACAATAGTTTAGCAGAAAATACAACAACTTCATTAACTTTGTAGGTTTTTTTATTCATTACTCTTAAAGTATTGATTAGTTAAGGACTAAGTAATTAAAATGTTAAAAAAGAACAAAATTAGGAACAAAGTATTAATACCATTGATATTGGATGCATTTGCACAGTGTATACAGGGATAATCGTCGGTGGGTGCCTCATTCCATCTAAATTGTTTAAGGGGCCTCTGCGAATTTGCTTCGATCCGACCTATCGTACATTTTCCAAAGGACTGGGACCACAGCGTCCCGAGATATGTCAAAGACATCAAAAAAAGTTGTTATAAAGAATCACAAGAAACATAATATAACCAAAACTAGTATTATAGTATAACATAGGTATAAGTAAATATTACGTTTTACACTAGTAAAATCTAATATTTACATATCTGTCTGTACTAACAGACGTCAGCACATCAAGCTACTCCAATCTGCCAAATTTTCCCAATTAAACATGAACATTACGTTTATGTTTTAAAGATGAAAATCTATCAAAGAAATTTGACAGATTGGGTAGCTTGATGTGCTGACCTCTGTACATTTCAGAGAATTGGTGTGGTGTTCTCGTTCGAGCTTTTACAGCAACAAATACTTTTTCTATTAAATACATATAAATTAACTACGTTTTTAAATATTAGAATATCAAATAGTCACCGAAACGCAGCCAGGCTACGGACGCTAGTAAATTTATATTAGGTCCATGTAAGGCCACGAAAAAGCCGGAAATTTAATTTAATAATTAGGTAAACTTTTTAAAGATAATAATTTAGTTTTTGTGTGTGGTGACCTAAATATTGACCTTTAAGTTAATTCACCGGAAAAAAGTAGATAAGCTTATCTCATTGTTTAAATCATTCAATTTAAAATGTATATTGCACGGTTGGCGCAGTGGTTAAGCGATTGACTGATGCGCTGCGTGTTGCGGGTTCGATTCCCGCACGGAAAAAATATTTGTATGACCTACAAGTACTTGTTCCGGGTCTGGCTGTCTGTGTATGTGAGTTTAAATGTTTGTAAACGCACCCACAATACAGGAGAAATTCCTAGAGTGGGGCAACGTGTTTAAAAAAAAATGGAGCGACTAGAATTACAACAACCACAGCTTCATGTATAGAGAATGTATGAACTAATTGCAAAATAAAGAACTCATCCTTAATTAGTGGCGTCAGGTCAGACCATACTGGTCAGCTTGAATCGTTTGACTTAGATAAAAAGTTACACCTGGATAAAACCATTGAATTAAGATAAAACCATTGAACCTAGATAAGACCTCTGACTAAAAATATGTAAATTGAAAACGTTTGATAATGACTTTCTTAGCAATCTCTCGATAGCAAGTTTTGATTCACAAGACCGCAATATAAACTATGGCACACTTTTTTCTACAATATGCCAAGAATTCAATAAAGCATGTCCTGCAAAAAAGTTACGATCACTACTAAACCAAAATTTAGCGAATGGACCCCTGCTGGCATTAGACAAAGCAGAGATATCTTATACAATTTGTATCACGAAAAATCATTGACTTCTGATCAGGCCCTTCATAATTATGTAAGAAACTCTTCTAAGATATTCACAAGAATCTGCGCTCAAGCTAAATCTAAATTAATAAGTAACAAAATTAGTAGGTATTTCTAAAAATTTTAACAAAAGCTGTGTGGCAGGTAATTATCAAAGAAACTGGAAATACAAAACAGCGTGATCAGAATGAGTTAACTCTAAAAATTGATAATGAAACCATTTCAGATAATTTAGTTGCTGAGATTCTAGAAAATTTATTTACCAACATCCCAATAGAGGTTACGAAATCTCTCCCCTCATCATCTGTATTAGCTGAATCTCTTCTTAAAGAAAACTTCAGTAAAGACATTCCAAGTTTTGAATTCAAACCCATTTCTATTGTCACAATTAAAACAGCATTTAAAAGTTTTAACATCAAAAACCAAAAAACACGCTTTATAAACCAAACTAAAAAAGGAGAAAATAATTTAATTCAATTAAAAAGCGTGGGGTGCTTTTTGAGGTATTTTTATAATCAATTAATGTCAAGCACCCCACGCTTTTTAATTGAATTAAATTATTTTCTCCTTTTTTAGTTTGGTTTTTAAAGCGTGTTTTTTAGTTTTTTAAACTATTATTTAATTTCTATTTTTTAGTTCTGCTAACTACAAAAACCTGTTTTTTTTTCTCATTTTTTTTTTTTAATTATTGAATTGTCGTCGGTCCTCGAAAAGTTTACAAAGTTTCAATGAAATCTGACCGTTTAAAGTGGGTCAAAATCGCGCTCAAAGGAGTCGGTTACATACAAACAAACATACAAGTGAAGCTAATATAAAGCGTGTAAAAATGCACTGAAGACTTATGGGGGATTTCCGTTAAGGTTCTTGAAAATATCACTGACACAATTGCCCCTGTCCTAACAGGCATATTTAATCAATGTTTAGACAGCGGTACGTTTCCTGACTTAATGAAACATAGTAAAGTAGTACCAATTTTCAAATCGGGTAGTTAGAGTGATCCCTTTAATTATAGACCTTTAACTGTGCTTCCAGCATTGAGCAAAATTTATTAAAAAATCATGCTAGACCAGATGTTGTCCACAGTTTGTTTTCATGAAAGGTAGGTCGACGACTGACGCGGGAGTAAAACTCATCAGTCACATTTTGGAATCCTGGGAGAATTCCCAGGATGCGATTGGCTTTTTCTGTGACCTCTCAAAAGCGTTAGACTGCGTTGAACACAATACTTACACTGATCTGTAAATTACACCACTACGAGATTCGTGGACAAGCTGCTGATTTTGTACTTTCCTATATAACAAACAGGCAGCAAAAAGTAAACGTTAACCGGACGACATCCTCGGGGTCTCTAGTTAAAATGGTCGTGTCTCATGGTTCAATTCTTGGCCCTATTTTATTTCTAGTTTATATTAATGACCTTCCTTAACTGATAGCTAACTTCTCGGATATAATTTTTCTCGAGATGACACTTCTCTTACGGATATGGTGAGATTAGATTCAAATTTTGGGGTAAATTTTACTAATGATCTTTTGGAAAGCGATTGTTTTTGTTAGTTAGTAGTTATGTAGCGGCACTACAGAAAATACTTCGCTACAAAAATCTTGAAAACACAAAAAGAGAAGTGGCGCCATCTACAATGCCACATGCGAACTACGCAAGACTCACGGCACACAAAATCCTGCATCGCGCAATCAGAGTTTACCGGGCGACTCGCATAGGTACAACATCCCGACATCAACCGTCGGGCAGTTGCCCACCAGACACAACACTCGTCTGGTCGGAGGATCCTCCCTTTTCTATGGAGGATGAGCGTACTTTACACTGTGTTCCTCATACCTCTATAGTTATGTATAACTGCCGCGTTGGTCTCGTGGTCGGTAACACAACTGTTGAGCGTGGGTCCTGGGTTCGGTTCCCATGTCCGGCTAGTGTTATGTGTGCCCAGAGTTTGGAAGTTGGCGGTGCCCCCCGTGCCTCGAAAAGCGCGATCATTCCACAGCGATCATTCCACGCGGGCTGACAACAACGCATTTATAGTAGTTTTTCGTGATTTCATTATATACAAACAAAAGTACTATTTTTTTCAGCCGATCACTAGATCGTTGGTATTCATAATTATTTTTAACATTTACTCCTTAATCGTACTAAGTAATGCAAATAGAAAATAATTGACAGTATGTCGATTTTTATAAGTAAATACCAAAATAACTGTAAAAAATAGCATAAAACTTGAAAATACTAACGATCTAGATGCACTAGATCGTTAGTATTTTCAAATTTTAGGCTGAAAAAAAAATAGTGAAAGGCTACAAATTAAAATTTCCCGGACTATCTAGATAAATACTAGTTTCACGATAGTTCAGTCGTTTGTCCAATACTCGTGGCGGTCGACGCGTAGTAAGTGTTAAGCTGTTGGTCCTGCGCCTGATCTCTCTATGGTCGGGTCGGTTTGCCGTCCTATCAGACTATGACAGTGAGGGAAGACTGAGTGCACCTGCGTCTGCGCACCCACTATAATATATCTCTCGCTAGATGGCTAGTCTACGTTAAGATTAGCCCCCATGGCTGAAATTCGGTCTGGAGGACTATTATTTATAGTCGTAAGGGGATCCAATTTATTAAGTCTATAATAATTATGTGAAACTAAGAAAGCATGGAGTAAGTAAGGTATCAAATAAAATTGCATAATGAATCTGCAAAACCTTTTCTCAAACTATGTAGAGGTCGGTTTCCGGTCTAACCGGATGCATCTGAATACCAGTAGCTATTTTACATGGAGCGACTGCCTATCTGACCTTCACAACTCAGCTACTGGGTAAAACGATACCCTTTGGGTAAGACTGGTAGCCAGAATCTCGGGCTTTACGACGAACGACTGTCAGCGACCACGAATGACAACCGGGACTGCTTAATATGCTTGTCGAGGCACGGAGAGGTATTGGTACGTAAAGATAGTCGCCCATCCACGTGGATGGGCGACTATCTTTACGTACCAATACCTCTCCGTGCCCGGTGTCTCGGTTGTCAGGTGAAGTTGCACTTGCCGCGGTTGGTACGTACCAACCGCGGCAAGTGCAACTTCACCTGATTGATCGACTCATGCGGATATTATTACTTACATAGCTTAATAAAATTGTACATGATACATTGTTGCTGTCTGTGTGATGGCAAAGGTCACTATTTTTTTTCTTCACCGTTTCGAGAGCAGTGGCGATGAAATAATTAATACAAAGTAAAGCGGCTGTCATTGATCGAACTCGCGACCACAACTCGTCAGTCGCGGCCAACTTCACTGAGCCAACACTGCCCTCGGTAAGTTCGCAACTCACTAGCATATCCTCCCTATTCTTACCCCTATTCCTGCAACCGTCGCGTCAGCGTCGGTGACACAGCGCCGTCATTTGTGGCGCTGACCACTGTGTGTGTGGAGTGTGTGTGTGTATGTGCAATTTATAAACGCTGGGCAAGTCGTGTAGTCGGCGGTTTGGAGGGAAATGTCTTCCGTTCAAATAAATGGGTTTCATATTTGAATATGGCTGATTTAGTTAAAATTCCAGATATTATGATGTGTCAGTTGAACGGACCGTAAAAAAGGTTTATTTAAATGTCTAATCTTATTCCGAACGGAGTCATAGGTAATATTTTTTTTTACTAATAAACTTATTACATACTTACTTAGGTAACTAGCTTTTACTGTAGCTATAACTGTAGGTATGTAATGTCATATGAAATGTAAGTCGGTAATAATCAGAAACACGTACGTAATGGACAATCATCACTTCGTGCTAAGGACTTGTGAGACCAACCTCTTTGGCATGTTTGAGATCCTCTGAGGTCTGGACCGTTTTCTGTCAACAAGTCAGAAATTGTTTAAAACATTCAGAGCTAGAGCAGAACAAAGAATAAGGAAACAATAATTCCACAATACTTAACACTCAACAATTAGATAATGTGTCCAAAGAGCCTTAAACCTTGACTAACTTGTTGCGTAATAATTTGACGTAGCACCTCGTAGACATTGCTACGTCCTCGTAGCGAATCTCGTAGCGGTTTCGCTACGAAATTCGTTCTTTCTGTTAAATACTTAAATGTCGTAAGTTCGTAACTATAATTATTTTGCGCATCGGTGATATCGGTATGATGTAGCTATTCATTTATCTCCTTTTTTCAGTTTTTATATATTATTTGCCACAAAAAGAAATCGAGGAATCTTCAGTATCTAATCTAGAGTAGGGTGCAAGTTTTCTGTCCACTAATAATCACATAATGTAATCAATAATCAGTAGTGATTATGGAATTCCTTTTGGGATTTCATCCAAGAGGTCATTAGAGATATGTTCAGCAATGTACATAAAGACATACATACCTGACTATGTCTAAGGAGGTAGTACGGGCTGACGTTTGCTTCGTTAGCAACGACGATGATGTCGGACATTGACAAGCAGAAACACTGATCTGCCTTTTATGTTCCCACATACTCCCGTCGAGAGTGAGTGGGCCGTAATCCACCACGTGGGCCCAGTGCGGGTCGGTAGATGTCAAGTGTCTTCGAATTTTTGGTTCTAGAACATGTCGGTTTCGTCACGATGTTTTTCTTCATCGTTTTGAGAGCGCAGAAAATTGTAAATAAGCTACTATTTATTATCTTAGTGCTATAATATTCCTTTTCGCCTTGTTCTGTCATAAGGTAGCCTTCTCGTGCCGTGTGAAAAGGTAAACTTTAGAGTTCAAATAAATTTGAACAAATGGTGAACACTCATCATCTGCCCGCCTTTAGGTTTCCAGTCTAACCTGATACAACTGAATACCTATTAGTATTTTATGTGGACTGCCGATCTGACCTCCACAGCCCAGTGTCAAATGGTGAACAGTAAGGTAATAATATTGTTTAGCTGACTAAATTAGATATTACTTCCTGCACTGTAACTTATTACTGACCGACACTATGTCTGTCGCACATAAACAAAGCCTTCAATAGTAACAACACACATAACATCACGACTGTTTCTTGAAGGGTTAGGTAGAGGTCCAATGAGTAACAAAACTAAAGTGTTCGTATGGTACAACTTGTGCAGTCAGCCCTGCGGACTAGCTAATCTTACCACGGCATGACTTATTCTCAAAAAGCTGCAGTCGTGCGGCACGACATAAGATGTTAACTCCCAGAATCATGAAATATAAGCATCGTAGTATATTTACATCTAACTCTCTACCCAGTAGGCAAAACCTCCATTGGGTAGAACCTCGTTCTTATTCCGAACACCACTCGCGTTACGTACGTTGCAACAGTATTGATACAGTTTCCACCAATGGGAGAGCTCGCAACAGTTTCAAACGCTGCGATTGGTTGACGCGATGTAGCGAAGCGGGGGCGTGCCCACTTCATTAAGGCGGATGTCGCTAAAAATAGGCCTTTTTCTGTCATTTGTTTTAGGGATAGTTATGTTTGTGAGGGGACGCTCTGTGCGACAATTTGAAAAGCCTTCTCAAATGAGTTCTTCCAAATCTAGGTATGTAAGCACGGAGTGGTTGGTATGAAATATTAAGTGTGAACTTATATTTGTTTGTTAGCGGTTATAAAAAGGTAAGTAGGTACCTACGTGGCTAAATACGTTGGGCTCGTGGCTAAATAATAACAGCTGCACGGGTCCATGGAGGGTAAAGCTACAGTTGCCGCGCTCGGTGCGTGGATGGGTGACCATTCATTACATATAGATACCTACCCCTCTGTGCCTCGAAAAGGGTCCCAGCTGTCATTCAAATATCTTTGACAGTCGTTACAGGTACCTACTCGGAACCCAAAGTCGGACAATCATGCTAAGGGGTATCGTATTACCCAGCATCTGGATTGAGGTCAGATAGGTAGTAGTTCCATGTAAAATACTGATATTCTGCTTCATCTGGTGAGACTGGAAGCCAACCCCAACATAGTTTTGAAAAAGCTACGCAGATAGTATAGATAGTATAGATAGGCGTGTTTATAAATCGAGCTTGTCCGTAAAAGATGTACACACACACACACGTCACACGTTGTCTACATCTCTTTTTATCTCCTCTCCTATCGCTGGTATGCTGAAAGAGATTTGTTTAGAAATAAACAACAACTTTGTACGTATTTTTCTGTTTCTTACTTCTTGTCTGTTTACATGAGTGTACATAAATGGTCAAATAAATGTACCATATGTTTTTACATATAATTCAGTTGAACATTAATTAAGGTTACAGAACGGTGTTATAATTTGCGGATAGTCTAGACTCGACGGATCATCACGTCAGTTAACAAACCTCTTGACATTTACAAACTGCCTACACCTACTACCATCCCCTAATTATCTATTGCAGAACACTGGCAATGAGATTTGATGACTAACAAAACAATTGATAATCTAAATCATCGTATAGTATAAATCCACACAATATAATTCCAAGGAAATGTAATTCTAACCTTACACAAAAGGCACATGGAACCGTCATCCTCGACAGGAACAGTGCGAGGCGTCCTCCGACGAGGCTAAGATAAAGGAACACAACACTACATAGTATATCAGAGAGCACTCGTGTCTCTAAATTACTTGCTCAACACAATATCCGGGAGAACAGGCTGTGGAGCTGAGTAATAACGTAGATGTGGTATACGAGTGTAGTAACCTAATAATTACAATTACTGTGACATTATTCATTTGCTTGACATTACTGTTGTAATTTATTAGTTCAAATTTAATTTAATTGACTATCTATGTACATTTTCAATGACAATGTAATTTAATAAGAAAACTGATTAAGAATAATCGTGTCATAATGTTTCTAATATATTTGCACGCCTCTTATTATGATTATAATACAGTGTACCTTATGAACCTTTTGTAACATCCTCTGAACCTGTGTTTTGCAAATAAATGATTTGATTTGATTTTGTTGTTTTTTTATTTTTGTAGTATTATTGTATTTGTGAACATAGCTCTTCTTTCAGCTCTATTTTTTTTTTGTTACTTGTATGCATTTTAACTAACGATACGTCGTATACGATACCGATTGTACGTCCTATTAATTGCTCTTCTAGTTCATTCAAAAAAAAAAAAACTCAAAGCATTTATTTCAATTAAACCATTTTCAGGCACTTTTGAATTGTCAGAAAGTTGAAGCTAGTTGCCCATTCCAAAACGTAGATCTCTATGGAGAAGAACGGGCAAGAAACTCCATGGACACTCTTTTTAATCATGTTAAGTTTTACAAAAACTTGGGAACATTATTCTTGTTGCTTCTATATGTGAGAACAATGTAAAAAAAAAAACAATTCTAAATATAAGATTTAAAATTAGCCATGGAAGTTAGGAGATGACCAGGATCAACCGACGGCGCCCGTTCACGAACTTGACGCGTGGATCAGCACCATCCAGCTCAACCATTTTGTAGGGAACCGAATGATCCAACACACACGCCACCATCAGCAAGACATTTAAGTGAGCATGACATACTCTCAACTGCCACGCTTTTTCAAGTCAACGTACATCATAACAACATAATTATTATACGGATGCATTGTACTCACATTTACAAATTTTAAACAAAATGCTTCTAAATTATACAAAATTATAGTTTGCAATGTATTTGAAAAATTAATAAAATTTGATTTCCTAAAGAAAGAAAAATATTTAATATCTTTTGAAATTTTAATAAATAATACTTGATTCAGTAAAAATAAAAACTTATTCGTAATGTCAGAAAATAAAAATAATAGTAACAGAAATGTTCATAATGTCAGAAAACATAAAAAAGGGAAGCATCTCTTCCAAATATGAAAATTTTAAATAGCAAGCCCAGGTGCCTGTGGAGTTGGACCAGCATTAAGCCAAGCATTTTTATCAACAATATAATCATCTAACTTATAATATGCTTGTCTACATAGTGTGCGTTTAATGCATAATTTAAATTTCTTTTCATTTAGTTCAAGAATATCGGCTGGTATTTTATTATAACATTTTACACAGTACCCCATAAAAGAAGTGTGTACTTTAGACAACCTGAAACGTGGTTGATCTAATTTGTTCCTATTTCTAGTCTTAAAATTGTGCGTGTCACTTATCTTACTAAAAAGATGTAGATTTCCGTGACTTATTCAATATTTTTTAAACTGGTTGTGATTTTTGTTTGTACATATATCTCTTAGTGAATAGGTACGTCCTTGAAGTGCCATATCGATAAATAAATATGGAACAAAAATGTGGCTAGTCTGTAGTGCTACTAACAGTCGTAAGAGTTCTTCTGGTCAGTCACTATTACAATTACTGTTTCAAAGCGGCTACTTTAGCGTCTCCTGCTGGAAGAGATGTTTGCGTAATTAGAAGTGGTTTAATTTCACCTATTTGTGTCTGTGATATGGTTTAGGAGGTGATAAAACCTGTGGTCGTGTGTCAGTGGCCCCTTGCAAGCATAATCAGCCTGTAGTGTTCCCACAGCTGGGACACAGGCCTTCTCTCGATGAGAGGGAGTGGGTCGTGATCTACCACGCGGGCCCAGCGCGGATTGGTAGATACCACATGTCTTCGAATTTTTGGTTCTAGGAGATGTCGGTTTCGTCACAATGTTTTCCGTCACCGTTTAAAGAGCAGTGGTGATGAAATATTTTGCACTAAGTAAAGTGCCTGTCTGGGTTCGAACCTACGACCTACAACTCGTAAGTCGCGGTCTTTAAAAACTAAACGGGACGTCCTTTTGCAAGCTCATTTATAATAGTACCTATATCTATGCCACGCCAATTATCAACATACGTTATTAGTATCATACGTCCGTGGCACTTCTCTTGTATTTCTTTGAGTCGTACTCGTATATTATTCCGACTCCTTCACGTACCTACGAGTTGTTCTTAGCCACTGTTCTCTATAGCTTGTAATAACCTACTTACGTTGGGAGTTTGTGTCTACTTTGCAAACTGTTCTTTGTAAAGTAGTTCACAAGTCATCACTGCTTGCTGTGAAGCGGTACTAATTTGACGCTCTCTAGACCGTGGTGTTATTTATATTTTGTTTCCACAATATATATATTTTCATAGAAGCTTAAGCTTACGTTCTAAGTACTTAGCTTCATGGAGTGTTATAGACCACGAACGCCTCTTATCTTATCTATGTTCTTAATCTTCTTGCTTCGCTTTTTCTAGATCTTTTATCTTTCCAGTATCTTATATCTCCCACCTACACCATCTAAAAGAAAAACATCGCAAAAATAAACCACATACAAAGTGAAAAAGCAATTTAAAATAAAACTACTAAGTACCTACTATATAATATCTTCCGGACGTCGCAGGGGGTGAGGCTGTGAGGGCTGGAGGGAGGGGGGCGGCAGGGTAGCAGAACGATATTCAAATTGCGAACATTTCATTTTAACGCTTGCGAAGATATTCACGCGCTCCCACGCTTGTGTAGGGATGAGCGAAGTTAGGATTTTGACTGTCGATAGATTTCATTTTGAGAGGTTTTGGTAAATTGTCTTGAATTTAAATAATTAAAGCAAATCCAGAATTTAGATTTTTTAAATTAGTAGATGATGGTATTAGGTACCTACATAGCTTTATATATCGAAAGATTTGTATTTGAAACATGGTATTTCAGTACCTAGGTATCGCTGGAACACAAGGATTTTAACACCAGGTAAGTTTATGCTGGTGTATTCCATCCTTTAACTTGCGTCCTCTAAGAATTTTATTCTCATATTGTAGTACCTAACTTACTTTTCTCAGTTGTATAGAAGAAGAATAAAACTGGTCGTTATTACCATTGTTTCAAGTTCATGACTGCTGATAGTATTATAGAGCTATGAGGATAGGGTAAAGTTTACTCATCCTCCATGGAAAAGGGAGGATGCTCCGACCAGACGAGTGTTGTGTCTGGTGGGCAACTGCCCGACGGTTGATGTCGGGATGTTGTACCTATGCGAGTCGCGCGGTAAACTCTGATTGCGCGATTCAGGATTTTGTGTGACGTGAGTCTAGCGTAGTACACCTGTGGCATTATAGATGGCGCCACTTTTCTTTTTGTGTTTTTAGATATTGTTGCGAAGTATTTTTTGTAGTGCCGCTACAGTATCAACGTTTTAGTTAGCCGAGTGAGAATTAAATAGTGAGTTACTGGAAGTAAGTAACCCCTTATCCATTTCCCACGCAGTCACTGTCAGCGTAACTATTTATAGTGAAAATCCTACTCCAGTGTCTACTATACGACCATAGATAAACGAATTGAAAAGCCAACTCCCAAACTCATCGACACGTTACCATCCCTATTCCAAGTTGAGACGTTTGCGAAATGTTCACATTTCGCGAATTGATCGTTGCTCTGCGGAATTCTCATTTGCGCCTCGTTCCTCTACCGTGCCCCCCTCCCGCGCCGCCCGCTCCGCCACACCTCACCCCCTCCGACACCCTCGCTCAGCCACACCTGTATCTGTTACGTATAGAGGATGCTCCCATGTTCGGGAATTATTTCCGTGTGTGGGAATTTTGGTGAATGTAGTGCAGGTGGGTAGTTTGACGTTTTTGTGATATTGTCTGTCAATTGGTTTTCATTGGCAAACGAAAGGTGGTCGTTGCTCAGTTTAGATGTAAGCTGATGTCGAAGGTTTGAAAGCTTTGAAACCCCCATGAACAGATTTTAATGGTCCTGACCGTCTCTATCCCTCTAACATTTTAAAACTCAATTAAAACCACAGTGGGATTCAATTAATTATTTTCAAGGACACATAATTATTGAAAAAAATAGTTCCGAGTTTCTAAAGGAAATCCACCTACACCAAACACAAACACCATAACCTACACAGCTATAAAGTTCCAATTCAAGTTCTTTGCTATCAAAAGTTAACAAATCCACAAACACCCCGTACAAACATTCCCGATCGGCTTTAAACACAAAACGCGCAGATATTCAGTTATACATTGATAATTACTCGTCACCCTCCCACCGTCCCCCCACGACCGTCACTCCCCCTCCCCCGGCCCGCTCATTGTAATTTAAATCGAATTCCCGCCGACAAGTAAATTGAAATATTTCAATTTGAACGCACCTTCCGCTCTGACGTTCGATATTTGAATTTAGAATTAAGATGGCGACGGTTACCGGTAAGCTTGATTTTATTAAACTTCTGTGGTGTCGTATTCACTCTATAGGTACCTACCTATGTGAATATGTTTGAAAGCGTCGTGAAAATAAATAATACAGCAGTTAATTACTACAGATAGGTGATTTGGTTCAGCTTTCTTCTGGGTCAAAAGCTCTCACCACTCAGCTTTGAAATATCTTAGATGATATTTATATCAAGAGATCTCACTGAAGTTCTTTTCTTTTTTAATACACCATTCTAGTAGAAGTAAATGTTTCTTGAATAAAATGGTGAAGTTGGAAACTGAAAACGAAGATCATTGTCATTGTGTCAGATAAAAACGTCAAAACGTATATTTTGGAGAAGACCAAAAAGAGTGTCTATGTCACCATTCTCGAATGCATACAGTTCTTATTCAATTAATAATAAGGCAAACCCCAACCTCTAGAAACCCTGATACGGACAAAACACTATTCACTAACAGCTTCGAATAAGCATGAACGATTCAGGACATCAGACAATACTATAACCATAACATATACGCAAAAACGAGCAACGAATATGCACTTTTACATTTTAAATATTACTTAGATGACAAGATATAGCAGAATACAAACGATACCATACAAATATGTCACGACGCATCACACGCACAGCTCACTACAATATGACCAACAAAAGTTATCGCGTCATCTCATACCAGCCGAGCATATTCTACGCATTAATACTACAATAACTAAACAATTAAACAAAAAAACTTCAGAACAATAAAGAAATAAAAACGAAACGGAATCCACGACGCGAATAACAAACATAATTGTGTTTTTTGTGATTCATTCAATACACTCATTGTCCGCAATAAAAAAAACTGGTTCTCAAAAAAGTCACCTTTATAAATTAAGTTTCAGCATTTACCAACCAATAGGGATGCAGAGGCGGGGTCTCAGAGCTTCTCCATTGGCAGAGCCGTGCCTCTCATCTTACAACATTTTATATAACCGGATGATACAACATATACAGTTAACACTACAGTGTGAGAGAGACAGAGATATATACGTTTGAATACAGTGTGTCGTTTCGCTCTCGTTCCGTCTCTGTCGCGCGTCGCGGCAGCAACTGTTCGGTTGAAAATGAATCAACAGTGTTCGAAACAACTCGGCGGAGTGCGTCGCCTTAACTGTAACGTTCGCGTTCTACAATCGAATTGCAATTCTTTTTTAAGATTTAAAATTGGATTATTATAAAAGTGTTATTGAAACAGAATGTTATTGAAGTGTTAAATTATTTGTTAGTTGTTTTTGTTATTGTTGGATTGTTATTTTAATGGAAATGTCTCTCCCGAACGGTGTCGATGTGTCCCAGTTGGTGCAGCACCCAGTGTTGGCTGCGTTGCCGCCGTTCTTCCTCAGAGCCTCGGAAAGATATCAGGTAGATATTAAATTAATATTTATGTAAAAGAACATTGTGTAAAGGTTTTCCTGAAAAGATAAGGTCTTTGAAAGTTCTGTCCCTGTCTGTAAAAGCTTTTGGTTTTTGATATCTTTCTGTAACATTGTTGTTGTGGAATTCCTATAAAATTGTTTGTGTATTATTAACAAAAAAAGTTGTATTGCGCTTAAAGATTTTTTGATATTGCAACCAAATGATTAAATAGAGAGAACTCTAGTTATTTAAAATTAAATGTTAAGTATAGTTAACAACAATGTATTTTGTTTCGAGGGAGAAATCGATTATTGAGGCTTAAAAATTGTAATGAGAAAGTATAAACTGTATAAATAATTAAAGTCAAATATTATTTGGTTCTAGGTATGTTCCTACTAAAAAAACTGGATCGTTGAACTTTATGCAATTAATAAATATTTTGTAATTTTATTTCATTCAAACGGAGAAGTTGAACATTTAAGTTTTAAAAGTTAACGTAACATTATGGACCAAACATAATTTAGTTAAGATATAAATAGCAAACAGTTCAGTTATTTATAACTTATGGTACCTACGTAAAGTATTAACATTATCTATTTCACTTTGATTGGGTAACTAGGCGATTAAGAATAACGTTCTAAAACCTAACTGTTTGCATTAAATGCAACTAGGTAATATTTTTCACTTGGCATCGGTCTTTATATTAATCATAGGATTATATCTTTTTATACGGCCTGTCTGAAACCGCAGCGACGCGTCGGCGGCTTGTGTGAACTAGCAACGGCATTTGAGTACAATTTCCTACTAAAATAGAATGTTGTCTTAAGTTATTTCGGGGATGCACATACTGACAGAGAATAGGGCCCACTAGGGCACACTATGAGCCAAAGGCGACCCACTACAAAGAAAAATAAATACTTAGGTAAACGTTTTAAAATAATTTAAGTAGGCACCTTCTTTGTGTAACTTAGAATATTTAGTTTGATGTATGGCATTGCATTGACGTGACAATTATCTTAAATATACATTTATCACTAAATATAATTTAATGCAGGTGCACGGGGCTTTAAGCTCTATACTATAGAATTAGGAGTTTCTCTGGGCTAAATATTTATTCCTGTGTCTTCTTTGATCACATTAAAATCATTCTTTTTCGTCGACAGTTCCAGCCAGGCTATCGAGTGAGTAACTTGAACAGATTTAATACAAATTAGACCTACCTGCTTTAGATGAATCAAGTTTGTGTGAAATTGCAGTCGAAATCTTTGAAGTTGAGCCAAAACATTTCGTGCTCCAGTGCCATACTTTTTAGTCATTTGCTCTGCATAAAAAAAATGGGTCAAAATCAGCTGAATTAAATAAAACGAAAATAAAAATAACAATATAATTGTTAGTAAAACATCTAAGTACGGCTTATCATGGAATTAGAATAACGTTTATAATTTATTTTTTGTTGAATAATATTGACAGCGTCTTAGAAATACGGGTCTAGTTAGCTTCACCCCTATCTAAACATACCTTCCCGCGGGCGAGTGCAGCTCTGTTCAAACACGGCGGCAACGTTCAAAGGCAGCACGGCAGTCGAGTGTGAACTTGAAGATATAAGCAAACAGTTATAGTTAGTGGCAAGTCGAGTGACAATAGCAAACTTATGGTCGACGGGTCGCGGGTTTGAACCTTTTGCGATGCATTTTGGATGAATTTGAATTAAATTTAGTTATGCACCTTTTTATTGTTTTTGACCAAGGCATTGTTTGAATTCAGGAGGCTGTATTAATTTAGAAACATTATATCTAATTATTTCGGATTGACTGCGTCCCGCGGTTTCACCCGCATAAGTCATGATGCCATAAGAATATCGGGATATAACGTATTCTTATATTTTATGTCCTAATTCAGGTGTCAAATTTTATCCAAATCTGTTCAGCCGTTATAGCGTGAAAGAGTTACTAACAAACATATAAACATTTTAATCTTTTTGCCTTTATAATATTAGTTTAGATTAAAATAGCCGGTCTCCGTTCGACTCGGCTAACCATTTATTCGCTTACCAAAGTTAATGCACTGTGTTTAGTTGTTTAACAAAAAAAGAATACCCTTACGGTAAAATTTTGTCCACTCGCACACACAGCTTCACTAATTGGTTACCCCTCCAAAAGACATGTGCGTTCAAATCCGTGCTAGGCCCAAGTTACTTTTTGTATTTTGTCAAAACATTTTAATAAAATTACTGTGATGTTTTAGTAAATATGGTTGATATTTACGAAGAGTTATTCTACATCCGGCAAGTGGTCCTGTAACCTCCGCTGGTTACAAAACCGCTTGCCGTGCATAAGATTGGAGGCTCGAATCCTGGGCACGAAATGTGTTTTTGTGATGCATTTTTTTTAAATTCAAAGTATTTTTCTATTTTGTTTTAGGAATATTTATAAAGAAATCAAATAAAAAAAAAAGGTTTTTATAATTATTTCCTAATATTTATTATTGCTATTATTTAACAAAACTTTGATCATAGTTTACTACAACGATTTTACAATTTGATTTGATTATTTACAGATTAGTTATTATTAAACATATTTTGTTAACTGACACGGATAGGGACCCAAACGGGTCCATAGACAAGTGACATCCTTTTAACCCAAAAGATGAAATAAGAAGCGTTAGAAATATTTTAGATTGACATAAACTAACGAAATGTCAAGTGATCTGTCATGTCGTCTCTGCAATGACGTTTTAAAGCTTTAAATGAACGTATATAGCAAACGGGGTAGTTATAACTTGAGGGTAGGGATTGATTTTTATAAAGAAACCGTAAGTAAGTTAAATTAGTGCATACCCTCAAATAACAAAGTCTACCGATTAGTCAGAGATAAAGTGACTCGGACGATAGTGGATAACAATTTCATCGCATTTTTTTTTTTTTTTAAAACGTTGCCCCACACTAGGAATTTCTCCTGTATTGTGGGGGCGTTTACAAACATTTAAACTCACATACACAAACAGCCAGACCCGAAACAACTACTTGTAGGTCATACAAATATTTGTTCCGTGCGGGAATCGAACCCGCGACACACAGCGCAGCAGTCAATCGCTTAACCACTGTGCCAACCGTGCCGACATATGGGCTCGCTGGCTAGTTCGTCCTGCCAGTATGAGTATGACAACGTTCGGTGATGCGATGGTTCGAATCCAAGTCGAAACAATAAACTCTTTTTGAAGTATTCTGTAGATTATTCGTAACGAATTCAATGTTGTAGCAGTGTAACATTTTAAAACTTGAGGGGTTAGCACATACTGATGCTGTGTGTACCTACCTAGGTAATACATTATTAGAGTAACCTACGTTTTTACTTATGGTATGTTTTTACTAGAGTTTTGATAAAGATCCTAATAATATGATACACGTGAAGGTTTGCATATTTGGATATTTAGATGTTTGGATATTTGTTACTCAATTATGCAAAAACGGCTGAACGGACTTACACAGATGGTTAATAACCTGGATTAACACATAGTATACTTTTTATCCCGATAGTACGTTCTCGTGGGTTAATTTTCGACCTCCGCGCGGACGAAGCTGCAGGAAAAAGCTATGTATTAATACACTTAAGCTTAATTACACACTTTCAAATACTTAAACTTCTTGACATTTATATTTTTGGATGCGCCGGAAAGAGCCACGTTTCAATTACTTTTACCAATTAAGAAAGATTTGTTGTCTCTAATAGTAGCGTCCTTTTTGATGGATTCCCTAAAACTGAATCTATACGCATGGCGTGTATTTAATCGATCCCCAAATAGCTCTTATTTACTTTTCCTAAAAATTTAAATCAATACGATACTCAAAAACTTGAGCATCTTTTATTGACCCTAAAATAATTCCTATTTTATTTTCCTAAAAATACTAATCGATAAGTTAATAATACTTACTAGACAGCCTTTTTGTTATATGCCCGAGCCACTGCGTTAACTGCGACCAATGTAGAGCCGGTGGCACCTTTTTAGGAGAATCAAGAAAAGGCGATATCATTAGACGATTAGTGAGATTTTAGACATCAATGATATATTTCACTTTTAAATTAATGAATATATTTTTACAACATAGCGCATAGCTATAGCTGATTTAGTAATAATATTAATAAAGTTTATATTTTTTCGCAATGGTTTTGTAGAATTTAACAGTTTTGAACTATACTATAACAATAACACAGTGTTAGAGTCCCTGTTTAGTTAACCCAACGTATTTAGTTTCACTTTAAAAAACTGCGTATCTTACACTTGAGTTGAGGAGAAGAATCACTCTCTATGGTTCGAGTAATTAAACCTTTCTATTTGATACTTTAATAGGACCATTGACAGTACTTAAATAGTTTTCCTAAAATATTCATGTATACAGACAGATATCGATACATGTTTCATTCCTTTTATAAAATTTTATCACAGTACCCTAATTACCTTGACCCACATCAACACATCACAAAAACACCAAAACATCAGTTTCAAATATCACTTCCTGTAATAAATACATATTATTAACAATCCCTTTATAATAAACTGTAAGTAATTGCGCAAATTACATTACTGTGTCAAATTCTCCCCTTCATATTAGCACTAACACTTTGTTACATCGTAATATAACACTTTTTGTTTGTAATCTTATAATGTTAATGTTATTGTAATGTAACTAACATTATGAAGTGTAATCTGATATTCTTGTAATGTTTATTGAATTATGAAAGGTATAAAGGGATTCTTATTGTGAATGATGCATCTTTGTATTCGTGTGTGGTGAGTGGCCAAAATATGGGGTTTTGAAGTATTAGTAATAGTAGGTTAGCTATCTAATTTGTTTTTGAATGAATTGCGCTCTTCAGCTGCTTTTTCGTAGGTATTTGATACTATTGCAATTCTTTTTTCATGAAAGTTATAGGGCAGACTTCAAATCCAGTTAGATGCATTCTGCATGCATAAGGTCCATTATCATAAATCTTTATTTATTTAAATATCATATAACAGCCGCTGGTTTATATAATACACAATCTTAAATAGAAAAAGGTATCTGAGATAGGTGGGTCCTGAGTGACGGATCACGCGGCACATTTGTGTAGGATTATGTTAATTTACAAAATAGTTATAGTAAAGGTTTAAAATTGCAATCAAGTATTTAAGTAAGCATAAGCAGAACCTACAAAGATAAGACAGCAATTGAAAAATAAAACGATTTTTTTCTCATATAAATGGAGAAAATTGCTAATTATACTGACTGATGTCTAATTATGAACTATATTTTTATGGGGCGT
The DNA here is from genome assembly GCA_947359405.1 of Antitype chi. Classification (NCBI taxonomy): domain Eukaryota; kingdom Metazoa; phylum Arthropoda; class Insecta; order Lepidoptera; family Noctuidae; genus Antitype; species Antitype chi. The sequence goes on along the minus strand of OX375831.1, from coordinate 17,249,142 downwards.
GACAATATGTTTGCTAAAAATCTCTTTCGAGATCCGTACTTACCTTAGAATATAATATATTATATACTTTTCTTTAAAAACATGGTCTTTTGGGGTCTTAAGATTTTATTTCATACATTCAGATAAGGAGTAGGTTAAAGGTCAATATGCGTAATAATTCTTCCGTTGCACGTTGGTTACATTTAATGTTTTAACCCTTAACCGCTCCCTCTACCATTATTTACCCTGAAGCGCAGTTATAGGTATTAAAATCTATAAAAAATATTGTTTTTGTATTCTTTTTACAAAGTCCCCTGAGACAGTCGTATAGGTTGTCTACATTGTTGTTATTTTTATTCACAGTTGGTCCAACCCCTGACCTATTTGTTAGAATTATACACGACCTTTTTAAGTGGTATATTTACATCATATTCCCACCATCATCTGTGCTATCTTTTTAGGAATTCAACGAACCCCAGTCAATGAACTAATTGTAACACCCCATCTCTTCCCCGACCAGATGATCGAGGACCTCCTCACACACTACACCTACAACATTGACTCCGACAGCAACCCTAAAAAGAAGTTGCTACATAATAACCAGTCTGCTTTGCCCCACCAGCGGACGCCGAAGTGCGCGCGGTGCCGCAACCATGGCGTCGTGTCAGCCCTGAAGGGGCACAAGCGGTACTGTCGGTGGCGCGACTGTGTTTGTGCTAAGTGCACACTGATCGCCGAGCGGCAGAGGGTTATGGCTGCACAGGTGAGTGTTCAGTGCACAAATGTGATGGATGCACAGATACGTTTGTGCAGTTCGCGGCTGGTAATGTGGCACAATGGGGAAAAGTTAGGCTTTGTAAATCCTCGACACCGACACTCACAGGACTCTTTATAAAACTTGATTTCTCATATTAACGCCCGGATGCTGTAGCTTAGAGTTACAGGAGTTGTAGGTCTGGACTGTTAAAGTAGAAGTGGGCCACATCTTAAGGGTGGAGTTTGGACCACAATATATTTAATTATACATTTGATTCATTAAGTTACATTGTGTTTTTTGTATTTAACTTTGCCATGGAATTAAAATTTAATAGTGATTGCAGTATAATTTTTATCATCATTTCTGTCGAAAGAGTTCTACCGAAAGTTTTGTGCTTCTCGCATCCAGAGTATGCACTATTATATACTTGCAGTTATTAAAACATAATTAAAAACAGGATCTCTTGAAACCATCATTTGCAATTTAAATTTTCAAGCTATTTGAAACACATGCATTGTTGTTGTTATTGTGTCTTTCCAAATAATAATTAGCTTGAGCACATTTGGCTGCGCACAAGAGCTACCCTAAGATTTGCATAGACAACTAACTATATTCTTTTAGCTAGAATGTACCCTTGTCACTCTACACACTTATATTTAACCCCTATGAAACTTGAATGATATAGTGCTATGTGTAACACATAGTTCCTACAGCCGAGTCCGTCTGCGCAGGTGGCGCTGAGGCGGCAGCAGGCGCAGGAAGAGAACGAGGCGCGGGAGTTGAACCTGCTATACGCCAGCCAGACGACCTCCGCGCCGCACCACTACGGTGACCTGCCGGATGAGTCGCCAGGTATGGATGTTTTTGTATTGGAATGTTGATGTGGAAGTCGGAATGTTTCTTTCAGAAATGAATACTCCCTTTTTGGAACGATGCTATTTCTGATGATGATCTCATACAATATAAGTCGTGGTCCAATCATAGAAATGGCCATATCGTGATCTGCCTGGTCATTTCACGATATGCATGATATAGCAACGGACGACGATTTATAGATATTCCCAGCTGACCACTAGGCATATCGCAAAGTTTTTCATTATGGCGTATCGGCTTTTCATTTAGTATTTTTAGAACCCTAAAATAGGAATTATTTGAGTCGTGGCAGCAAAGAAAGGGTTACGCGTATCGCGATATGCCCAAGCATATGATATGAAAATAATAGTTTAAAAAACTAAAAAAACACGCTTTAAAAACCAAATAAAAAAGTAGAAAATAATTTAATTCAATTAAAAAGTTTGGGGTGCTTTTAGAGGTATTTTTATAATTAATTAATGTCAAGCACCCCACGCTTTTTAATTGAATTAATTTATTTTCTACTTTTTTATTTGGTTTTTAAAGCGTGTTTTTTAGTTTTTTAAACTATTATTTATTTTCTATTTTTTAGTTCTGCTAACTACAAAAGCGTGTTTTTATTTTCCTTTTTTCTCAATTTTTTTTTAAAATTATTGAATTGTCATCGGTCCTCGATAAGTTTACAAAGTTTAAATGAAATCTGACCGTTTAAAGTCGGTCAAAATCGCTCCCTAAGGAGTCGGTTACAAACAAACATACAAGTGAAGCTAATATAAAGCGTGTTTAAACGCAGAGCGTTCAACGATGTGGGGGATGGTAGATGGGCAAATCATGAAATAACGGCGTATCGTGAAAAGGCCTAGTTCACGATGTGGCCTTTGCTACGATCGGATATATATACATTAAAAAACATTTGCAGAGCAGGTGTTAAAAAATATTATTACTCTTGATATCGATTATGAAACAAGGTGCAAAACCGACCAAAGTTTTGAGTTTTGATGAAAGAGTTCGTGAAAGACTATATATTTTCTTCTTCCAAAATACGTTCAATTGTCTTTAAGCATGATTGCTGTGTTTAAGTTCATCTTGAAGACTAGTGGTTCTTCACCAAATTAACCCAGCGTATTTCTAAAGTGAACCGTTGGCCAGCTAGACAATTTTAGGAACCATAAACTAATATCTCCAATTGACGTGAGTCAATGTTGCCATATACCTACGTCTCACAGTCACAATTTCCTCAGACAAGATAGTTTTAGTTTCGCCGCGGGCTATCCTATATCACTAGCAGAGAGTGTCGCCAAGAATCTAATCTTACTTGTCCGGAGGCTAGCGCTTCCTTACCCCCGTCTTTGAGTGTCACTTACACTTGCCAGTCGAGCTACTGTAGTGTCAAACGACGGGATGTGAAGGAAGCATGCAATTGATTAGTTTACGACAGACTACAAGACATTGTTTGATAAATCAGCAGATGATCTTGGATTGTGCTCTTTTTATAGAGCTCCGAGTTAGTATGTGTTTATGTCAGGTCTGGTTAATTATAAAAAAGTTGAGTAATCAAAACATGCTTTAAACAATTTTAGAGTTATGATAAGCCTTCGATACAAGCTGCAACTGACCGCCCTATACATCATGTCAAAGGCAAGTCACTAGAAGCTCAGTGAGGACGCGTTGTGTTTGTGGTCAAATAATTACTCGTTCCTTCTCATAATTAAAAAAAAAAAAATAAGTTGTCGCAATAAAATGATATTAGCCATTGTCAGTAAACGGCACGTCGGTAACAACCACGGCTTACAAGTTGTAGGTCGTAGGTTTGAACCCAGACAGGTGCTCAACTTTGTGTACATTATTTCACTTTGTGTACATTATTTCATTGCTACTGCTCTCAAAACGGTGAAGAAAAACATCGCGAGGAAGCCAAACCAGCATCTCCTAAAACCAAAAATTCGAAGACATGTGACATTTACTACCCCGCACTGAGCCTACGTGGTGGATTACTGCCCACTCCCTCTTACAGAGCGAAGGCACGTGTCCCAGCAGTGGAAACATTATAGGCTGATTATGATGAGTAAACGTCACGTAAATTCAATAAATGAAGTGCTAAAACTCAGTTACCTACTCGTATTTAGTTTTCCATCCGGGAAATCGATTTAATTTTCAATCCGTATAAAAATAATATCACAACGACCTAGCGACTAAAACTCCCCTTAAACTGGTAAAAAATACAGTTTAAGAAAATAAAAAGCGCAGTGGTACCAATTAAGGTACAACGGTGAGTGTTGCCACTCTTGCCGACGCGGCGCTGGGGGTTAAAATAAAACATTAAAAACGTCGCGACGCATTGTAGCAGCGGCGGGTTAGAACAGTGCGTCGTAACAGAGCAGTTTTATATTTTTGTTGACTGTTTTTCTTTTATGCCAGTATTGGATAGAAATAGCGTTGGAACAAAAATGGCGCCCACCGCAATTAAAACAATAAATATTTTAAAATTCTGCGTGGTCTTTCTGCTTTGTTGAGTGTAGGTATTGTACCTACCCAGATATCGTAGACACCAGTGGGGTAATTGCGTGAAACATTCACAGTTAAATAATATTCATTGCACTATTTTCTCTGTCGAGCGTAGTCGGATTAGGTATAATGTTTTTTTCATTCAGAAACTTTCAGATTGTTAAAAAAAGTGTGATAGAACAGTGCGTTAGAATAGAATATTGTATTCTTATAAATTTATTTCAATAAACTTCTCGCACACAAAAAGGTACAAAGGCGGACTTAATGCCTTAGGCATTCTCTACCAGTTCACCAAGAGTGGTGCAGAGATTGGATAGCAAGTGCTTTCGTTGTGAAAAAATAAAACTTTAAAAATATATCATAGTGAATTAATTATAAATAAGATTGGTACATAACTCTTGTCAGTTATCTTTCATTCCAAATCATAGATTGAATTGTCTAATGTTATTTTCAGCAACCAATGAAATTTGCCAGTAGCTTACCAATAAGAGACATCATCAGGACCATTAAGGGTGTTAGCAAGCGTGCACCACTCACTCTGTGACCATACCAACTATCACAACTCCAATTTCCTTCAACATTTCATTCGAATCGTAATTTCAAGCCAGTCCTTAGCCTCCCTATTCCTGGCTGAAGTACAATGGCGCACACGAGTGCGTCACGTCTCGCCGTCACTCGATACAGTCGCGCACAAAACGTAATTACTCGTAGACGCGTTCGCTTGCACTTTTGTCACTCAATATGAGACGGTAAGATGTGTGGTGCAAGTTAGATGAGGTAGCAATATTAGCCTAAAGTATTTAAAAAAGATTTTTATTGTGAACAGATATTAACAACTATCACTAAAAAAAAATCTAATACCTACTAAAATGGAACAACTATTATTTTTAGGGGCTGTTTAAGGGAAGATAAATTATTTACTTGCTTGTAACCTTTTATAATACAGCGTTGCAGTGTTTTGCTCTGAAGGTGCCGTTATAATTACAGCATATACCCTTAAAAATAATCTTAATTCTTCTTTAAATTAAGCATTGTTGTTTCGGATGCCAAAGTATCTTAGACGTAACTTATATTGCAGATGTCCAATCAAGCGGGCCGCCGCGACTGCTGGCTTGCCTTCCAATAACTATATTTCTATTTCGTAATTTAAATCTATTCTGCCAAATCTCTGTAATTCATCTTAACATAATTAAATTCGGGTCTTTCACCACACACTCACAGAAAGTGCCAAGAGTTTCAGTCTGCTTCCTGAATGAACGAGTTTATGTTAAAAAGTACTTTTTGTTCACACAAACGTGTTAATTGCTGCGTGGCGTTCACAGCTTTCTTTATACAAATGTTTATAATTCGCATTGCTTGTGCCGCATGCCGTGCTGCTACATCAAAGTGCGCCCCTACCAGGAGAAGGGAATTAAGGGAATTGGATTATTTGGAGCTTAAAGTTTTGATGTGCCACACATCAAAACTTTGAGCAAAACACACAAAACATATTTTGTTAGTTAGAAACTCTTCCTTCTACTTAGACTGTGGTTGGTATCTAATAAAATAGTGAGTATGTTTTGTGAAAAACGACTAGGAATGAAGGAGAAAGGAAATGGTATGGGACCTTTGAATAAAATAAAGAAAGAAAATTAAAGTTTCCTAGCTGAATTTCCAAGATCCTTTGTAACCAGACAAGCAAGTGCAACAGTATCTCCAAAACCAATAAAATGTATCGTGACTTCAAAGCGAGTCGGATTACCCCTAGTACCGGCAGTTGGTTATTAAATCCGTCGCCAGGTACTTTGAGTCGCGTGGTAATGTGTTTTTTCTTACACTTTCTAAATTAAAGGCACTGAATTACGACTAAATGTGAAACTAGCTGTACGAGTGTGCACTGCCCTTGTTAGTAAGGTGGAAAAGTTTGCTTGCTTTTGGCTTTATGTGGTTAGACTTGCCGTTTTGTTACACGTTTTCTTACTGCAAGGAAGGATTGAGTTTTGTGTAGAGCAATTGTGGAAAGTTCTTTTGTAAACAGTAACTGGGGTTCATTTTTATGTCATTCAATTGCTTGTTCTAAGTAATCAGAATTTTAAATCCTATATAAGTCTGTCCATTATTACGGAATGAGCATTCGTTTTACTGATTTTTCAAGACTGTAACTTTAAATTAGCGATATAGACAGTAAATTGAAACTATCAGTTCTAATGGAAACCCCAATCACTCATTGCCTGACCTGTATAAATAACCCCAAATGCTCAGCTGTCCCGTTTTTGACCTCTAGTTCAACGACGCCGAGATGAAGTTTTAGGAAAAATTGCCTTAGCAATCATGTTCTAAGCCGCGAAAATGTTGAAATTAAAGAAAATGCATTGTCGTTTTCACCTTCAATGAAAAAGGCAACTTAATCTCCACCAAATAGAAAACAAAAGTGATATTTAATAAGTGTTAGTGGCCAGAGTTCACGTGCAATATAAGAGAGTAATGTTTATTACTGTGATATAAATATTGTGAGGATCCGGGGGTCCTGGGGCCCGGGGCCGGGGCTCTGCATGACACTTCGCGTCCCGCATACCGACATGCTTGCGATAAAACTACGGTGCAAACGACAGAAAATGGCGGGATTTCTGTTACTTTATACCACAGACAGTTCAATGTCTTATGAGACCAGAATCCATACTCTTTACGCTAATATTAATATTTCTGTAGTATTGGTAGACAAGTAAAACTGAGACCTTGCCTTGTAGCTGAATAATTTTTCTTTAGATTTGTCGTATTTTCCTAGAGTTACATAAGTTACTGACATGCAATAATTTTCAGTGCAAGTTCAGACATTGTAACATTAACATGAACCACTGATTTCGAAAGTAGGTGAACTTGTAGATATGTAGGTAGTGTAATGGTTGGTCAATCTACGACTTTATTATACTCTCATCATTCTAACTTCTACCTATACTTATTTCCGTTTTGATACTATCGGTTATCTCACTCATAGCCGTACTTTCCATTACGATCTTCAAGATCTGCCCGTAAATAAAATCATCCTTTAGTATGTCATCCCAAAAGTATGTCATTCGTAGATCTTCGGCAGTCGTTACGGGTGGTCAGAAACCCGACGGTCTGACAACCAGTTTTACTAAGGGGTATCGTATTACCCAGTAACTGGGTTTTGGAAGTTAGATAGGCAGGCGCTCCATGTAAAATACTGATATACAACATAGTTGAACTATGGCTAGGCAGATGATGATGATCCTTTGAAAATACGAGTATGTAGTTTGTACGAACAAAACTGATAGTTGTCACTTTTCAATATTGCTTTCTCTACCCGCTACAGCTTGTGTTTTGTTCTGAATAAAAGCAATACATTGCTACGATATTGCGGTCCGCGTCGGAATGCGGCCATATAGCTCCGACACAGTGTATTATTACTTTATATTATCGCGTTGCTTACTATGTAACGTAGGTAGTTGCGTTGGTCACCGCCGTCGAAGAGGAAAACTGCGCAACGGGTGCCTCCTTTGTTGGCGATACACATTTTTTACAGACTAGGGAATCAAATCGTTACTTATGCGAACAATCTATAAATATGCAAAAAATAAAGTTGAAGTGTTTGTTTATAATGTAAATAACAGCTTTTAACTTAATGCATATATTATGAAAGCATATAAGCGTTACTCATAATAAAAAATTGTGAGTCTGTCTGTTTCTTCCGGCTAATGTAGAAAACGCGTAAACCGATTTTTTGTAATTTGGTATGTGTATATTGTGAACACCGAATGTCCTTTACGTGGGCTTTTCATTGACAAAACACGCGGGCAAAGCCGCGGTAGGAAGCTAGTATTACATAAATCACTATTTATATAATAAAAAGAAAACTATTCCTAATTTAGTTCAAACAGGAAAAATAACGAAACCTACCTAAACTTCTTTATTAAAATAACCTTTCTTCTTTGTTCGGCTCGATGGTACAGTAGGCTGCACGTCAACATGACCAGTACCAGGTGATCCCTTATTTTGTTACAGCTCGGTACTACATTAGGTCAGCTCATCATCATCATCATCATCATTTCAGCCGAAAGACGTCCACTGCTGGACATAGGCCTCCCCCAAGCTCCGCCACTTCGCCCGGTTCTGTGCTTCCCGCTTAGGTCAGCTCAACGTCAAAGAATTATCACTGACGCACGTTTTGTCAAATTAGAATATCGCTAATAGTGGTAATAGCAAAATTAAACTAACTCTTCGATCCACCACATCCAGAAAATATCATTAAGAAGCTATTTACTATCTAAAAGAAAGCCAGTCTTCTTCGCCCGCCCGGCTACCTCCTGTGAATTGACCCGCTTCTACAATACATTGGTGCGATATTGCGTCGCTGGAATGTGCGCGTTTTATTGCCGATACACTGTGTATTGTGTACTCTTTGTGTATTATTTACTTTTAGTGTGGAATATGTGGGAGTAAGGAGAATATTATGTAGATGTCTGACAAAGAAAATATTGGTCATACAACTCGGTCAGTATTTGCCTCAGAGCAGGGCAAAGGCCTCTCGGACAAAGAAGAGGCGTTGATAACCGCGCTTGTTCCTGCGTGTTGGTTATTTCAGCCGATTAAGTTAAGTTTGATGTCTTATTTAATCGTAATTCAATAACATTACAATTAAGGCTCTCCTTAATTGTAATGTTATTGAATTTGAATGTGGCCAACACTGCTCTCAGTGTTGACCCAGTGGTGATGGCCCTGACTTACGAGTGGTAGATCGTAGGTTCAAACCCAGGTAGGCGCTTTACTTTCTGTAAATAATTTCAACGCCACTGCTCTCAGAACGGTGCAGGAAAACATCGCGAGGAAACCGGTATGTACTAGAACTAAAAATTTCATGACTGTTACATACACCAACCCGCACTGGGCCCACGTGGTGGATTACGGCCCACTCCCACTCACAGAAAATAGGCCTGTGTTCCAACAGTGGGAATATTGTAGACTGATTTTGCTATAATTAACATCAATGCTAAGATAGATCATAATACCTAATAATAATGTGACAAATCCAAAAGATCACATTGCTGCAAGCAAATTCTCGAGCACGCAACTCTTTACGCAAACCTTTAAAATGTTATTCTGTAAAGTTTACTTCGAACCTCGTTCAAATGAGGCACACAGGCACTTTTGAATTGCCAAAGAGTCGGTTAGTTAGTCAGAAAGTTGAAGCTAGTTGCCCATTCCGAAATGTAGATCTCTATGGAGAAGAACGGGCAAAAAACAACAAGTATACTATTTTAAATCAAGATATTACAAAAACCTGTCTACATAATTCGTGTGAGAACAATGTAAACAATGGAGAAACAATTCCAAAATTTGCAAAATAAGCCTTTAATAATAATAATATCTTTATTCAACAAGTAACGTGACTCAAATGTGTTAGTAACAATATTTCTTACCCCTATGTATGTTAGTATTCCTATTCTAATCACTTAACCTAAAACCATGCGTACATGTGAATCACTGCCACACGCGTAACACCGAGTTGGAAAGCTTGCAGTAGCGACCCACCAAAGCCTTTGCAGTTATGCTATGTTATATGAGATGACCAGTGTCAAGCGGAGGCGTCTGTTCTCGAACATGACACGTGCATCCGTACCACCCAGCTCAACCATTGTGTAGGTGACCCGACCTCCAGGCGGGTGAGACTGCTGGCAAAAGTTAGTCAGTCTTTTCACACTTCATAGAACTATGAGTCGCAGCTCATTGTCTAATTAGTAAAATACAAAGTTTGTAAATCAATTGACCTTCTCGCTAATGGTTTTATTGTTCGTAATGTTTGATTAAATTCTTAATTCAATCATTTGGCCAACATTGCCCCATCATGCAATCTTAACAAATATTGGACCAGATTTGTCTTTTTAATTTTCATAAGACTTAGAAGCATTTTCAAGTATTCATTGTGTTTGCTCAAGTTATAATAATATTAAGTTGATAAAGATTGATTAATGTTTGTGTTGCTATAAGGAAATTCAGCTATTTGACTGATTTGAAACCTGCGTGTACTGTCGATGCTCGGGTGTATTTGAAGACACACAGACCTCAATCCAACTGCCTCCTACTCTTTAATACGTTGGAGTCGGCTTCCAGTCTAACCTGACGCCTCTGAACACCAGAATAATACATGGAGCGACCGCCTATCTAACCTCCACAACCCAGTCACTGGGTAATACGATACCCTTTGGGTAAGACTGGTTTGTCAGACTTCCGGACTTCTGACGACCCGTAACGACTGTCAAAGATCCACGAATGACAGCCGGGAGCAAAGGCATAACGTGCTTTCCCAGGCATGGAGGGGTATTGGTAACTTTTCGAAGGACACTAAAGATGGTCACCCATCTAAGGACCAACCGAGGCAAGCGTAGCTTAACCTGATCGATCGACGCGTGCGGCTGTTATCATTTGGGTACAAGCCCTTCAAGCTAGACAGACTTATTGAATTAAACTTTCGCGTCATTGTTCTGTATCGTTTATATTGGAAAAAAAGCCACAGCTAAGATTAGAGATGAATGATAAGATTTCTAATTTCTCTTTTAGTTCAGTTTCGTATGGTGGAATCATAATAAAAGTGAAATTGAATTATGCACAAATATCCAGAGTGTTGCAAGTTTTGTAGAGTAGAAAGTATCGCTGAACAAAATGGTTTGTACATTATAATCAAATTACAATTAGATAATGACTGTGTAGTTACAGCAGGAATGGGCATAGAGAAGTAGTATTACAGAATAAGCTTTTTTTAAGGCTCTGAATGTTTCAATAATTGCAGAGTTTACGTAAAGAAAAATCACTAGATTCCATCAAAGCAAAATTAAACAAGTACTTCGAATACTCATGTAACTACATAAAAATGTCTAAGATAAAAATATTGAATGGTGAAACCATTCATGCGTTTCAACATAATGGCGATCGTTTTGTACGCAAACCTAAACTGCTCACGTTATAAGATACAACGGTGTTTTTCCACTCGATTACACAAATCGTATTAATAAAATCAGTGTTACCGAGTGATCGGGTCGTATTTAATCGATCTTATTACGAATATGTGAATTCTCGTGTTAAAAAAATGCATCATCGAGCTTGCAAAACAAAAGCGTCTTTTAATTTTCTGTGTTTTCGATTTCAAAATCTATTCAAAAACGTTTTAATGATAAACTGTCTGCGGCGCAAATAAGTATTTTGTGTATGAAACAGTTTATCTTTAAACAACAAAACCAAACCTGCACTTACTTTTGACGTTTCCTGTAACACAAAAACAGCATCAGCAACATTTTCTATTCTATTTATTCTATCGTAGATAATAATACTACCACACAAATAATAAACGCTTTAGTAAAAAAATATAAATTAAGCTGCTACGCCGGGGTCTACGATGCTACACAGTTGTGCTACGGGGCTACGAAAATGATAAATTTTGCGTAACGGTGAAATTAAGACATTATTTATTTTATTTCTTTGTTTCATAATTGGGGATATATCATCTTTAACTTAGATCTGAGTTTACAATAGTCATATAACTTTTATCTGAAGAATAAATCTAGCAGTTTGACATATTTACATTTGAACGTGAAAAGGGTTTTGTTTGTTAAAATGAATTTACACCTTTTTACTAAAATTCCCGATGTTAAAAAAACTCCAATGCGTTCTCAACATGAAAATCAATTGTGCGACACAAAATGCAGAACCACTTTGATGAAATAGAGCTTTTTTTTATGGCTTCTTAAAATAATTAAATAGCCGATAGTACAAAAAACATGCCCCTATCAAAATTTAAGAAAGTTCACTCCTCTCTATTAATAGAAAATGTTATTATACTGTTCAAGATTTTATAAATGATAATTTTAATATTTTTTGGGTTTGTTTTATTTAGTTTTTTACGTATTTTAGTTTTTTTAATTACATTTTAATTTTAATTTGTATGCCTTCGCGGCAAAATATAGCGCTCAAATATGTTAACCTAACACCATTTAGTAAATACCTATGTTTAACAAATAACGATTCTGATTCTGATTCTGAACTAATATTGTCACCACAGCTTTTTTCTCATAATTCCAAAATCCGACCAGTCGTAACAGAATCCACAAATTGTCCAAACGTTTGTTCAGATATTGGGTTACATGACAAATGCTGGCGATGTCGTCATTACCACAATAGTGACGTAACTTGATACGCAGAGGGACACATGGACCACTGACGGATTAAGGGTGATGTTTTTTTATGCAGGATAATGGTAGAAACTAGAATTCGTCGATCAAACTGTTTTCCTAGGGATCACGCTCGACTCAAGGCTACAGTGGAGTCCTCATTTAACAGCTCTTGCAGGACGGCTAAGTTCAGCAGCTTATGCTGTGAGAAAAATCCGTCAATTCACAAATGTAGAAACCGCGAGGCTAGTCTACTTCAGTTACTTTCATAGTATCATGTCTTACGGTATTTTACTATGGGGACGGGCTGCAGATATCGAGTCTATTTTTATTCTGCAGAAAAGAGCCATTAGAGCAATATATGGCCTCCGTAGGCGGGATTCTCTAAGAGAACTGTTCAAAGTTATTAATATCATGACGGTACCTTGTCAATATATCTATGAGAACATCATGTACGTCAGGAAAAACCTAAATCTTTTCAGTAAAAGAGGTGAAAGACACACCATTAGGACTAGAAATAGGGACCAATTAGTTCAACCAGGCTTCAGACTGGCTAAAGTAGATTCATCCTTCATGGGGTACTGTTTAAAATGTTACAATAAAATACCTCCCCACATACTCCAATTGAATGAAATGAAATTTAAATCTTGTATAAAACGCACACTATGCAGCCATGCTTATTATAAGTTGGGGGATTACATCGCTGACAAAAATGCTTGGCTAAACGTTGCTTGTCCTGCTCCACAAGGTACCTTAAACTAAATTGAATAGCATTTGTAAACATTGTTGGAGCTGCTGAAGACTGTAAAAGCTAGATACATTTGCATTGTATAAATTCAACCTTTTAGTATTGTATAATTGCATAGCATATGTGTGAGCACTATGTCCTTACTATATAGCTAACATTTACAGGGTACGTCTTTCATTGACTTGAATGTGCCCTGGCAGCTGAGAGTATGTCATGCTCACTCAAATGTCTCGCTGGTGGTGGCGTGTGTGTTGGATCATTAAGTTCCCTTCAAAATGGTTGAGCTGAATGGTGCTGATCCATACGTCATGTTCGTGAACGGGCGCCGCCAGTAGGGACTGGTCATCTCTTAGCTCCCACGGCTTATTTTAATTTCTAAATTGTTATTTTATTTTTGTTTTGTTTTAATTACGGACGCTTATAATGTGCACGTCTTTTTACATCGTTCTCACATTGATAATTTCAACATAATGATGTAACCAACTGTTTGTAACAAAATCATGATTTTAAAAGAGTGTCCATGGAGTTTCTTGCCCGTTCTTCTCCATAGGTACCTACGCTTTGGAATGGGCAACTAGCTTCATCTTCCTATCTCACCGACCTTGACAATTCAAAAGTGCCTGTAATTGGTTTATTTGAAATAAATGCTTTGAGTTTGAGTTTGAGTTTGAGTAGGGACCATAATTAGGGTGCTTGAAATAATGTTTGAGGACGATAGTAGTTTTACGAACCTGTGTCAGGCCAATTTTACTAAAGTGTATAACTATGTAGATTTTTTTAAAGTTTTTGACTTAAAACTGCAATAGTGTAACGTTTGACTAATTAAGTCATACGTTTTTACACAGTATTTGTCAATGACAGTAATTTTTGGGTTATTTTTTATACAAAGATTTTTTGAAGATAATTCTTTTATAACTCATATTTTTTTTTATGAATTAGATAAAGTAACTTAATTATGATGAGTTAAAAAAAAAACGATTCTAATATTATGTATAGCCAGAGAAATTTATTACTAAGCAAACTGATACAATACGTCTTTTTGCCATTTCGTAATTTGCCATATTAGTAAAGTCTTTTTGCCATATTAGTAAATCTGCTTATCATATAATTTCCTTGACTTTACGAGTTACTTTTAGTTTTTCTGCACACTTCAATAACATGGGTGGGTAGCTAGTCATACTTCACACAAGTCGTTCCGACGCGCCTATTAACTCTTTAAGATAATTCTAAAGCAACAAACTACCAACAGATATTTATTTAATCCAATACATTTATTTACAGTTTAAACTAAGCAAACCTCTATTAGCAAATTCAACTAATATGCACCACTTGAAAACATCTTTAGATACCAATACAAGCACTATCCACTCAAGCGCATTGCTCTATACTGCCCTCCGTCTCTCACACACACGCAAACCCTATTCGCATCTCTTTCCTCGCCAATCCGATACCATTTATATTTCAAGTGGTGCTTGAAACATATATCTGTCCTGTTCGCTCTTGCTTGGGGTTTATATATCCGTCTCTCATCCACTTTGGTCAGCGTGGGATGAAACCTGAGGTTTCATTGTATAAGATGGTATAATGAGAGCGCAATTTGTATGGGGGCAGAAGGGTTGGCTTTTGATGCAAACATTTTGTGTTTTATTCGTTTAAAGGAAGAAAAATGTTCAGTTGGAGTTTATTTTATAAAAGGATTTTGTAAGTACCGAGTAGAGGTGAGCTGGTGCTGTATAAAGCTCTTGTATTTTATGGGCTTGAGTTTTGGTTGAAAAAATGTTGTTACCGATTCTGAATTTGGGTAATCTATAATTTCGTTTTTGAAACTGGTGAAGTTACGTTTTTATCCAAACCCGTAGATAAGTGATTTATAACCTTATGGTCATAATTAAGATAGAGTCTTGACTCATAAAATGATCTCAGACCTAGTGTAAGTTTTCACAAAAATATTCAAAGATAGACCTCGGACTTTCAACCCCAAAGGAATTTTACCTTATGAAACTAAAGATCTGCATAGCGTCAACAATGTTAACCTATAAAGTCAACAGTTCGTTCAATGACCCATTTGTAAAGAATGTGTTTTCATACATTTAATTATCTACTCAAAAACTCCAACTTCACATTCCCAGAATGGTCAAACTTCGTATTATTTATCGAGAAGAGCTCTCGAAAAGTATAGAATAACTCAATAATGAGATCTTTTTCAACAAACCTCTTCAAGCACTGGCCGGTTATTGAAACCTTTTTATTTCGAAAAAAAAAACTCAATTCGAATCACCACTTGAAATCCTTGCGTCTTCGGAGCATTTAGCAAAGGAAATTTTACCTTATACGTAAGAATTAGGATCTTCAATCATTTTGGCAATCTAATATTACTGTTTACAAAAAGCTAAACATCTTAGCGATAGCTCCTATCCAAAATTCAGTCTTATCTAACTACAATAGAATTCAAAATCTTTTAACTTATCATATGATCTCTAACTATTTCGGAACAAAGAATAGTACATTCTATGGTAACTAGATAAGGTATGATTTTGTTTGTGTATTAGTATGTCTGTTTGAGTCGAGTGGTGCTAGAAGGTTAATGGTTCAGTAATCGACAGCGCCTGAGGGTTGAGTCGCGAGTGCGTTTGATATGTTTAGAGAAATAAAGTTGCGATGGAATCGGAAAGATTCTTGCGACCCCTACCTACTTAATTGATTAAGTAAAAAAAGCTAAGATATTTCAAAACCGCGTATTTATGTGATCCAAACACTTTGTGATAACATTATCTATGAATTATCCTACCAATATAATTGTCATTAAATTAGTTACTAAACAGAAAACTGAATTTTTCAATTTTTTTTTTTTGACTACGGAAATAACACGCCTTTTCCTGTTTTTCCAGCATTTTTCTGTATCAAAGGCAATTGCAAAGCGAAGTAAGGAAAACAGAATTTAATTTCTTAAAAAAACATACCAATGATATCTATCTGTATCAGTTATTTTTAAGTCTCAAATCAACTACGCTCGCTCTTTCACCCCAACTACGCTCCATTTAATTCTATATTCGTAATCGGGAGGATTTTTTCCCTTTTTATCAGCGTATGTAACTGATACACGCAACACAATTGATTTGTTCAATATTTGTTTAGTAAAGGTGAGGTGTACTTGGTGCAAAGCTGAGCGAGAGGGGAGGGAGAGCGGAGCGAGGTTAGCTGTCTAAAAGAGGTGGCACAGGTTCCTGATGTAGTGTGTCGAAAGATTTTGACAAAACTATGAGAGTATTTTAGGCAGTTTAGCAAAATGGGTGGGAATTTTCGGATAAAACGTTACTGTTTGGGTTTATTAAAAGTCCATTCTTTCTTCTTATCTACAGTCAGCCCAGAATTTGGCTACGAGCTTGGCACTTTCATCAGCGTCCATCAACTCCTTTAGCGTGTAAACAGCAGGACACGCTGGACAAGATATTAAGTGCCTCATTGTATGTGGGACAGTACCACATACAGGCCATTGACTACTAACTTCAAGCATAACGAGACTTAGGCAATTCCCTTCGTATTATTTTCCTATTGCATTAGAAGAGTTCGCTTTCAAACTGGTGAGCGTGAGTGTGGTTCGATGTGAGCTTTAAAGAAAAACACTAAAACGTGTTATGAATCACTATTATATAAAGCAGGTAAAGAAACTAAATCTTCCATATGCGCGCCAACCAATTGTTAATTGCCATCATAATTTACCTTGCAAATGAACATGGTATGACCTCTGAACTATTTATACTAAAACCTACTGTCTTAAAGATGAGCGTATCCCAGCTATACGAGGCATTCCTCGACCCACCTCGTGTAAGCCAACACCACACTGGAGCGGCTTCTTAACATTTTTATTAAATTTTCCGAGTGAACACTGTATACACTCCGCAATTTTTACGAAGGGAGTTTTTACAATTGATTAAAGCTATCCTGTTACCGGCCGATGTTAGTGTGTGTGGATTGTACAACGAAGTTAACTTGGCTTTTCATTATTGAGAACGTTGCGTCGTAATGTGATAGTTTCATTAGTTTTTGGAGGTTCTATTGTTTTTCGTGAAGGGAGAAGGAAAATTTAGCACTGTATAAAAATGTTAGTATTAATGTGCGTGGAAGATGTAGTGGCAAAAATTTAAAAGAGTTGGTATGCTTAGATGGTTTGGTCATGAGTGAGTGGATAAATGAAAGACGACTTACAAGATATATACATATGTACAAGGCAGATGTGAGTGGAAACAAAGGAAGGAAAAAGGAAGACATTTACGTAGGAGTACCTTATTGGTGATGTTCTTCAGAGAGGTCAGTTGCGCAGTACTAGCAACCAGCGTGCGCGTTTGGCCTTATGTATGAACGTGAACAAGGAAAAAGGAGTATGTAAGGATCGTAGGCGTTCTGAAGTTTCTAAATGCTGTCTTACTGACTTTTTCAACAACGTAGTAAACTACGGAGAGAAGGACACAAAGGGAAGGAACCGCCAATGATCACCACAATTACTCCGCTGTTTTAAATATTACTCAAGTTCATTAATCTTGCGTTGTTTCGGACACCGGTGACTTAGATTAACTTGAATAATATCTAATGATAAAATCTCTTCCCTACCAAAATCTCTAGTTTTTAATTAGCTCACTACAATTTAACAAAAAATAAAAGAAGGTCTAGGCTTCAAACTCTTCAACCATCAGTCGACGACTCCCCCACTGCACTATCTATACACTACCATAGATACTCATACACTAATTAACAATCGTTTGAAGTGACAGTATCAATCGTTATCTGATGCCGTGGCGAGGGCTACACTATGACATGTTGTGACGACATCAGAAACATAGAAACTATTGTTTTGATAGCTTATTGAAGGGAAGGGAAAATTTGGTTAAGTAAGGTGACTAGTTCAGACACTTGAACTACGAAAATAGACCTTAATACTACAGTGGAAAGGTGCTACAATGTTAACTTGACTATGGACTTGCTGTTCTCCGAAAGATTAATACGTTTTTGCGGTGGAGTTGATTTTTGCAAAGGTTTAGTGATATTTGATGCATCGGTAAATGGCTATTGCGTTTACCTTTTAATAAAATTCAGTCTAAGTCCAAACTACCTTGAACAGCATCGGAATATAGTTGGGAAATATTAAGGAAATCAACGCGGACAGTCTGAGGCTGAAGATGGCTGATAATAACGAAATACTTTAAAATCCTTTACAAAAACTAGATTTACCGAGATTCCAAATGTATGAATAAAGCGGAATAGAGCAGAGCATTGCAAAAATATAAACTTTTTAAAGTTATAAATCTGTTTTATAATTATTGTGAATAACTAAGTGGGTTTTATTGGTTTCTTTTTTTCTCATTTAGTTTTACTCATGGTCTGGAAGTTTGAGTTATATAGGATGTGGCGTAAATAATGGATAACCCTGAAACTGTCGATCGGCCAGATTATTATCTATAATTTACCCCACTTATATCGCCATTTGCCCATGGATGATTTTTTTTCGAACCAGGGCCGCAGGGGTCCAAAATTGCATAATTTCTTAGAAAAAATGTTTAAATTTGAGAATAAGTATTTTTTGCAATGATATCTTAGAATGTAATAAAAAATCTTGATACTGATCTGATAATACAAATATTCAGGACTAACATAAAAAAAAACAAAACGAGAAAACATCACCAATTGTAGAAATGGCAGTTGATTTTGTAAAAATACGATTTTTATTTCAAATATCAAAAATATCAATAATTTGGTAAGTGGGGTAAATGAAAGATGATAATCTAGCTAATCGACAGTTTCAGGGTTTTCTATTATTTACGTCACGCCCTGTATATGCGGCTTACTAAAATGTCCTTTCCATGGTATTGTTCGTCAAGTCATTGAGCTTCTCAAGTTCTGAGTTGAGCTATACGATTCAGTCACCAATCTACATGGTCTTCCCATGATCTGACCAAGATTATATCTGGACTTTAAAAGAGACTGCTACCTCTGAGTTTGTTTCGGCCTATTTTCTCAGAGTAGTCAGATAGGAAACACGGACCCTCTTCTAGATTTTAAAATATGATTGACGTGTACAAGTGTTCGTACAAACCTACTTACAGACATAAAATTATTTAATATTTAAACATATTCAAAAACGTGTTTCACTAACTAACTCTCTTATTAGCAATTTTAATAAATCTCCCCCTCACCAGATAATACGAATGCTACATACAAACCACTTTAAACGTATTAATACAATTACTGTCTCATATTAAACTCGCAATATATCCGTATACAGGATGACTGTCTATCCCGGGAGATCATTCACAGGGTGACTACTTTTGTTGAACCCGGACACAATGACATCACTCGGGGCATATTAAATACTGAACTGTAATTTGATTTGGATATTAGTAGGGTTGGTACGGTGTTTCTTTTTGTTCACATTTTCTGGTTCAGTCGGTTTGAGTTGTGCTGTCATAATAATTTGAATGGAAGATGCAGCTTTGCTTTTATTTTGCTAAAAAATATTGCTTAATATTTTTTATAAATTTGAATGGAATTTAATTAAAAAATATTTTATTACTTTCGTTTCGCCTTTTTTTTTAATATTTTCTGACTGTTTTTAACCGTTTCGACATTACGCATCGACCGCATTCAGCACTCCGATTGGCCCTGGATTGGTGAAGAGCCAATAGGAGCGCCGAACGCGGTCGATGCGTTAGGTCGCGATGCTTATAACAAACTCTCACTAGGGCCACAGAAAAACTTGTAAAAATAAAAATGCTTGCTAACATACTTTCATTGTTAAATCAAACAAATTCATGACAGGCTACTCCTAAATAAAGGAAATACATTCAAAAATACAACTACAATAACCCCCGCAGTGCCATCCCTGCCGAATAATTGCATCCCAATAGAACACTAATTCCTCAATCGAATGTATAACCACATCACACCCTATCATCACGAAAATCAACCTTATATCAACTCAACAAAACTCAATTTGGAACACCAAACTTAATAATAGAGATCGCCAACAATTGGTTTTATTGTTACCGCCCGCCGATTCAAAGTTACTCCGTTCAGACTGCAATAAATTCAGAACAATTTTAAACTTTATTTAATGGGGATAAAGTGTAATTTAGTATGATTTATGTCTGGTAGTAAATTATAGGTGTCGGGTACAATCGTGGCGGGTAGTCAGAGTTCATTCTGTATTGCTAATCACTTGAGAATGGACTTAGTTCGGAGGGGACAAATTAAGGGTCACGTCGTAACTCGTGACGGGGGTGTTTTTATTAATTTTGCAGTCATTTGGATATTAATATTGGATGAAAGAGGGTACGGTTGTTTGTATGTGATTAGAAATCGACAAATGTTGAATTATTGTCCGCCATGATTAATGGGCGGTTTTGTGAACAGGATTTTAATTATAACTATGCAATCAAAATCAAAAGTAATTTATTCAAACTAGGCTGAGAGCCAGCTCTTTTTGAACATCAAAATTACAGAACATCAAAGACAGTCCCCCCAAAACGCCCACCCTTCACCACTTCCTAGTGCTTTATAGTTCTTAGAAGTCCCTAGTGCTTCTAGTACTAGTCGTATGTTCAAACAGGAACGTAATTAATAACCAAAAATAAGCTAAAGAGAGCTTGTCTGACAAAAGCTTAGTAAATAACAGCTAGAGAGCGATGTATATAAGTTTTCATCAATAATTACTTCCATCTCTAAAAAATAAGCATTCAAACATAACATCATGCGTTGTATTTCTGAAGGGTTGGAGAGAGCTGTACCAACAGTACCTACACCCACATTTGGCCAGTTATGTGTTCACTCCCAGGTGGCGCGCCTATTGCCATCAATCGAACACAAATCCGGAATCTGGGCTGCTACTGAAAAATTCCAGATAGAAAAACCCAATACAATTTTGCCCGACCTGGGAGTCGAACCAAGGACCTCATGCTCAGCAGTAGCGCTTGCGACCACGAGACCAACGAAGCAGTAAAGTAAAGCGAGCAAAGTCATACCGTGTAAAGTACTTTTCAAAATACTATTCTGCACCCGTAACACATTATTAATCAGAATCTGAAGAATTTTGAAGGCTGTGGATTAGCTTTCAAAATAATGAATTCTTTCAGATCGAAAAAATTGTCTGCTTAGCGTAAACAACGCTATGAATGTTGTGGAACTGTCAAAATGAAAGCGATTCCTACCGATAGTGCATTACGCAATTACCACTCTGGTCCCTGAAAGTATTCATAAAACTTCCCTATACCAGAATATGAGCCAAGCTTTCAAACACACATACAAAAACAAACCAAACAAACAAGCACAGCGGCCACAAAGCGAAACTCCGCAGTAAGCTTAAAAACAAGAATATTTTCAAAACTGTTCACTAATTACTTTATAATAACTCAAATGTGAGGGTCAGTAATTAGCGGCCTCCTCTGAGGGGCTTATTTTTGTTAAATTGCATACAAATAGAAATGTGGACTGTTTGAGTGAGCTTTTATTTAACTACTGTTTGGGGAAAGCCTCTTTGATGCAAGTGGTTTTCAGAGGAAAAAAATGTCAACGTAGAAAAAAAACATATTTTCGACTAAAGACTTGTTTTTTGTAGGTATTCCAGCCAATGAAAAAAAAAGTAAAAACGTATACTGCACAAATGCGAAGTTGATGCCTGAGGCACTAACTACCAGTCAACCTTAGGGTGATGCAGCGACTAAACCTGGCAGGGGCAACATACGGGATAGATAGCTCGGAAGCAACTGTCAAATACATGATTAAAAACTATACTTAGATACATACCTTCATACATTCATACAAACAAAATAAACAGTTTGATAAGTCAATAAAGGAATCAACTAATTGTAGTAATCTCCAGTATTTACTATAGCTAGATCTTATGTTAACCTTCCATCTAATACCAATTTTCTATGAAATTTCGTCGTTTTACTTGGTAAATACTCAACTAGATTCAGTTGATTTATTTGTACCCTACAATGCTCACAATATCATTTCTGTGAACTATCTAGGAGTTCTAATATTAAAAATGGTAATTTAGAGTTTGTTTGTTTACATGTTTACTCAGATCACATTTTGATCTATGATCGAGCATTCACGATAAAAGCATACTTACTTCATTTTGATTTAATTTTAACTAAATTTATCGCGCGATAAGCCTAAGGCCAAACTAAACATCCCTTTCCCGAAGTAACACAAATGAATAGTAATGCTAGTGGCGTACAGTCAGGGGCAGCATTCAGTAAATCTCCCACACAATAGCGAGGCCGGGCGGCGCGGCGCGGTGCGGCATTGTACCCAGTAATTTATGGCGACGACTGTACACGCTATGTTTCGGCTGATGGTGTAAACATTATGCACCATACAGTCATTATGTGTTTATATCATTGTGATGTAGCATCTTATTTATTAGGTTTTTCTGCTCTTCCATTGCGTTCTGCTTGCTTTCTTACAAGCGTTACAGTAGTTTCTGCTCTCCTCTCGTCTGCTTCGTCGTTAGCTGTAAACTTAATCGGTAGCTGCTAGACTGCTGAAATTTACGATTTGTGATGTTCGGTTTTCTCTTTCTTCTGCAGCCGTTCACTCTTCCCGTTGTTACTTCTTGAATTATGCTGATCCAAACTACAGATCTGCCCGCCTTTTACCAACTATGTTGGGGTCGGCTTTCAGTCTAACCGGATGCAGCTGAATACCAGTATGTTACATGGAGCGACTGCCTATCTGACCTTGGCAACCCAATTAATGAGTAATCCGATACCCCTTGGTAAGACTGGTTGTCAGACTTTCGGGCTTCTGACAACCTGTAGATAACGACTGTCAAAGATCCACGAATGGCAGCCGGGACCAACAGTTTAACGTGCTTTCTGAGGGACGGAACGGTCTTGGTATGTAAAGCTGGTCAGCCATCCACAGAATAACCGCGGCAAGCGTAGCTTAACCTGATGGATCGACTCACGTGGCTGTTATTACTTAGCCACAAGCTCAGATCCAAAAAACTGTCCAACGAAAATGATTAGATAGAAAAACTATTTTGAGTTTTGAATAATGTAGATCAGGTAGGAAAACTTAATGATATCTGACCTGCCAATGATAAAGATGATGATGACATACCTAGATAAGGACTAATATGTGTAATCATGCATTGTAACTATATATAATCGACATCATATTCAAAAGCAGACCATAAACTCAATTCAGTAATCGAGAAAATCGAGTTGCGAGATCATAAAGCTCTGTATATCGGCCAGCACCACGCTCCAACAATAGTTGCCGCAACGCAGTGACATTATTATGCACACAATACAATGCAGCTATTGTTCGCGCGACCGGCCAGTGTTATAAGCAGACGCATAAATCTACGCGAAACATTGGCGAAGTGTCGAAACATGCGCGGTAATTGTACGGTGGAGTTTAATGTTTAAATATGGAATGGATTACTAGTGATTACTAGCAACTATGATGCTTGGAAATCGATTAATCAAGAGTGTTGGGATTGAGTACTTTTAAAATGACGTTTGAGACGTTGATGTAACTTTAGAAGAAGATGAAGGGTCATTTAGGCTTGATATGTTAGAGTAGATGTGTTCAATGGTGCAGCCATACAATAAACTCTTCAACTTGTCTTTCCACAATCAGCGTTCCCACTGCTAGGCTGGCCTCCTCGCCGTGAGAGCGAGTGGACAGTAACCCACCACGCGGGCCCAATGCGGGTTGGCAGACGTCACAATGTCTTCGAATTATTGGTTCTATGACATGTCGGTCTCCTCACGATGTCTTCCATCACCGTTTTGAGAGCAGTGGTGTTGAAATAATTCACAAAAAGTAATGCACCTGTGTGAGTTCGAACCTACGACCTACTGCTCGTAAGTCGAGGCCGTTTCCACTGAGCCACCACTGCTCGAACTGGTTTTTATTGGCAAATGTTATGAAACAAAGTTGAAATTGAGAAGTATCAGGATCCAGTAATTTCAGCTCACCGGTCTGTATGTTAGGTGGTGGAAATAATGCCCTGGACGAACTGTCTCATGGAGCTCTATGTCTACTGAGGCCCTAGTGTGGGTTTCTTTTAACCACCTCGATCTAACGCATCGAGCGCGTTCGGCGCTCCGATTGGCCCTGGATTGGTGAAGGAACAACGGAGCGTCGAACGCGATCGATGCGTTAGATTGAGATAGTTATAAGAAACTCACACTAGGCCCACTGATGATCGGATCTCATTAGTAATCTAAACAACTGAAGAATTGCGTCAAAACCGTTTCGTCATTCTCAAAAACTGCGTTTTAAAGTTTCCAGTGACAAAATTATTGACTCAGTTTGATTTTCAATTTGTACGGGGAGCCCCCGATTACGTCATATCCAAATATTTGTAGTATCGATTACGTTATAACTTTTAAGCTTTGATTCAACAGAATTTGCATTACGTAATGTACTTTTACTAGGTTTGATCGATACATCATCTGCTTTTATTTCGTAACTCATAATGTCGATTTTTCTCATACAAACAGGTAGGTAGGTGAAGACAGTAGGAGCTAGAACTATCGGTTTGTTTTCCAGAAAATCCTTACTTCCTTCTTTCCATTTTTCTCTACTATAAGAGCAGTGGTGGCTCAGTGGTAACGGCCTCGACTTACGAGTTGTAGGTCGAAGGTTCGAACTCAGACAGGTACATTACTTTTTGTAAATTATTTCATCACCACTGCTCTCAAAACGGTGATGGAAAACATCGTGAGGAGACCGAGATGTCTTAGAACCAAAAATTCGACGACATGTGACATCTACCAACCCGCACTGGGCCCGGGGTATAGTCGAGGTCTGTGTCCCAGCAGTGGGCACGTTATAGGCTGATTGTGAATGATGATTATAATAAATTTTTGCCATTTTTCGTAACGTTTAATTTTTAGAATGGCATTCTTCATTGTACAATTCATTAGTTGGTCATATATGTATGAATGTGATGACTGCGTGGGTTTTTTTTTTATTGGTTTCTTTTTTTTCCCCTCATATAGTCGTGGTCTGGCAGTTTGAGTAATTTATGCGGCCTACCCAAATGTCCTTTCTTTGGTATTGTTCGTCAAATCGTTGAGCTCCTCAAGTTCTGAGTGCATGATTACTGATAAATTTGTGCACTGATTGGACAGGTCCACTCAATCTGTGTGGTTCTTTTCTCAAAAGACCATTTCAGACACCATTCCGCATGGTCTTCACATGATCCGACCAAGATTATGTCTGGACTTTAAAAGAGACTGTGACTTCTGAGTTTGTTTCGGCCTTTCTTCTCAGAGTAGTCAGATAGGAAACGCCGACCTCAAATAGTTTTAAAAATATGATTGACGTGTAAAAGTATTTGTACAAAGCTACTCACAGAAATAAAATCATTTATCATTTATACCTACATATTTACATCCAGTATTTTGTGTTTTCCCCTATTTATTACCGCATATGCCAAACATTGTTGATACACAATAAATAAAAAATAAAACCAAAACACAGCCGAACAGCATCATTTACCAGCAGATGTCTATATTAATTCTACTTACATTTCAATAGCTCTATTCATCTCTTTCACACGAATACAAAACACTATCCCCATCTCTTTTGCACACATAATGAGATTCAAAATGGCCAGTATTCGCTTTATTGTAATTCAATAAAAGTTGTTTGTATTGTATAAAACTGTTCGTATTATTTTAATGATTTTTTTTCGTGGGAGGGCGTACCTTTTATTATAACACAAAAACGACTCACATTTTTTCTATTCATTCGATTTTTCTTAAAGAACGGTTTACATTGATGATTGTGTTCAATGAATTGGTTCACTTATACTCAGTGTCTTTTCAATGTAATCGTTTTTTACGGACGCTTGCGGGTTTCGATTACATTTTAATGGTCGCGGTCGATTTATTTGAATGAGTGTTCACTCGAGATGCTTTTATGATTTTTAAATTGATGGCTAGCGTTCCATTTTTTGAATATTGAATAAAAATCGTTTTGCTTTTTTTTTCATCTATGATGACAGCTACCTGTTATTTTTATTGATCTACTTCTTTTATTTATGGTATAGAAATAGGTCATGAACTATACATTGTTTTTATATAATAACCTTATTATTTGCTTAAGTATATTGTGTTAAATTTAATCAGCAGTAGCTTTATTGCTATACTAGCTTCTAAACACTACTTCGTCCACGTTAAATGTCTTGTCTCCCCACCCCACCCTGTCGTATCACATCGCCTGCACGCGCTATATTTTTGTTTTCGCTGAGCGTTTATTCTGTATTTTTTTCATTCTGCCCACCTCCTAAGGGTCGTAGCGTGATATTAAATTACTTATCTATAACCTTTCTCATGATTGTGGCTATCATATACAAGAAGATTTTTTCAAATCCGACAGATAGTTCCAGAGATTAGCGCGTTCAAACAAACAAACAAACTCTTCAGCTTAATTATGTTAGTATACATAATATAATATAGATAGATAGATTATAGAACAGTTATTTGACTTACCTTGTTAGTGTGCTTAATTATTACTACAAATGCATTAAATGTCACCTCAGTAACAGATGCGTAAAATATTCTACCAAATTAAAAACGATTGGTCCTAATACCCGTTAAAACACAACATAACTGCTTACTGCCTAGTAGTCCTAGCACCAATAAAACAAACCTATATCTATTAAAACCTTATTAAATGCCAGCCGATCCAACTCTCGATACCCCACGTCAACGTTAAAAAAAAAACAATAACTTCGGCCATTAAATTGGTTCACGCGACTGCGCCGACTTGCTTTAATTGCGGCAACACAATGACTGG
Organism: Antitype chi; assembly: GCA_947359405.1. Lineage (NCBI taxonomy): Eukaryota > Metazoa > Arthropoda > Insecta > Lepidoptera > Noctuidae > Antitype > Antitype chi. The sequence continues at coordinate 17,222,324 of OX375831.1, read as the reverse complement.
CACGACTTGTGCACAGCCTGTATAAGTGTAGCCGGGATATACGTGCTGTGTATTGGGGAGTATAGTGAGTGTGACTTGAAGTAACCTTTGTGCTCTAAACCATAGATTAGAGCTTCTTCAACCATTTATTGTAAGAATGACTTAAAAACTCGTCAATTCCAATGTCTTTTGACGTTCTTAAGTCTTCTTTTCTGGATAATTTCATCCATTTATGATAGCTCAAAAAACTCCGATCAAAACTGATCTTCACACTTTCTCATTGTGCTCTTTTAGACGAAAAAAAATGTTGATTCTTCTTGAATACGCGTAAAGCTAGCACATTATATATAAATATAATCATCATAACTGCTGCACTAAGACACACCCGTATAAAATACTAGTATTTTGCCTGCGGTTTCGCCCGCTTGGAGGTCAGAATTTATCCCGCGGGCACATACTACCGGGATAATAAGTACAATATGTGTCAATCCAGGTTATAAACTATATGTGTGCCAAACACCATCCGGATCCGTTGCGTTGTTTTTGCGTGAAAGAGTAACAAACATCTATCCATCGATACATTATAACTCTATGCATCTATCCATCCATCCTCACAAACTTTCACATTTAGGTATGTTATTAGTGGAAATTAATAGGAAGTAGGATTTAATTTCAAGTCCACAAGCAGATACCATAAAAAAAACATTTCACCTTCATTTGTAAACCATTATTTCAAGTAAAACCACATAAAAGTAAAACATCAGTCTGTGTACACCCCACCACTCAGTGTGCACGCTGGTTCGTCTTTTTTGTTCCCCTTTATTGTTTGAACTTTTGTTCTCGACTGTATTATTTTCTCAGAGCTCTGTGTACATTGAATTTCGAAACGAATATGTTTCAGAGAAACGTCTTTGTTTGTTTTTGGAATTCGTTTAAAAAAAAAATGATTCGTTATTTTTGGTGGCTCTGGAAAAATATTTGAATGCGTTTTGTTTTTAAAAATGTGTTAACGTAAGCGTCAGTGCGCAAAAGCGTTGATAAACACTTACTTAAATCACATCACACACTTACATTTAAAGCTTTGTTAAACATTGAATCTCCAATACGAATTCCTGGTTCTGATAATCATAATTTGTGTATCAGATGCTTCTAATTGCAAGTGTTGCAAACTAACTAATTAGTGATATTTATGAATTGATAAAAAGTAATTTATTTTCGGCGGTAAAGCCCCCTTTTCACGTAAGAGTTGACCAATGAAAACCTAAGTAAATAGTGTAGAACATTTGAAGAAAAGATCTAACCTACTATTCTCTTTGTCCACAGTTCAGAAGCGCGCACGCATCACAGAAGTCTGCTCCAGCCCATCACCACCAACAGAATCTCAGCAAGAATCGAAAACACCCGCCCCCACCCCGCCACTAGCTACCCCACCCCCTCGCTCGCCCTCAGACCACGAACTGAATGTAGAAGAAGAACTAGAAGAAACAGAACCTTCACTCACACCTGAAAACCTGTCAATGAAAGAACAAAGGGAAGAAATCCCAGTGAAAAAAGAAGAGGATGATAAATGGGACAACCAAGACTTCAAATACAAAATGTTTAGACGAGAGAGGAAGGAGACAGTTGAGACAGTCACCGAAGATCCTTCTCCATACCAGAAGTCACCAGTAGATGTACTAATAAAGGTGTTCCCAAGACGCAGCCGCCAAGAAATCGAAGGAATCCTCGCGAGATGCAAAGGAGACGTAGTAGCCGCTATGGAAATGATGATAACTGGGGAGAACGCTAACCAGTACCAAGTAAATCAAGAATCGCCTCCTTACATGCAGTACCAATCAAAGTCTGCCTTCTCTCCTTTATCAAACCAGAGTTTCAAGTTCTCCCCGTCGCGACGGTTTCTGACGCCACCTTACAGTGGTACGGGGTACTTACCGACGGTGATCCGACCTCCTCCGGAATACCTATCCTCGTTCATGCCACCTTCGGAACTGATGTACGGGAGGCAACTACAAGTACCCTCACCTGGTACCTCACCTACGTCGGATAATACAAATAATGATGGGTTTTCTGATTAGTATCTGAAATATTGGACTGTGCTTTAAAAAGCTTGGTGTCTGTGCCATCTTTAGATGATTGTGGATCTTCAAAAGGATCTATATTTAATAGTGTGAAACGAACTTGGTGTAGTGGACTTGATGCAAAAGCATTTACTAAATTGTGTTGAATATTTCAATTGTATCTTTTGTTTGTGTCATTTTCATATTCTAGTGATAGAGCAGGTATTTGAGTGAAAGTTTCTAGAATTATAATTAAAGTCAAAGGAAATCTAATCTACTTATACTTTAATTATGTACTGAGGGAGCTTTGTTTAAGCTCCAAAATAAAAAGCAGGCCTGTTTTAATTAATTAAGAATCTAGAAAATAGGACCATTGAGCGATTATTATCATTTTAATAGAGACACAAAAATATTATTTCACAACGCAAAACACAGAAATAAACATATTCACACAATGTTAAATATGATTGATATCTTTTGTTATATTTTGTATCAATTCAAGGAATTGCGTGTCTCTAATAATATGGATTTTATTGTAAATATTTAAACAATAATTATGCTTGATATTAAATGATAAGAGATCCATAGTTATTATTATTATACGTACTTATACTATTTAATAATGATTCAAAATAGTTGGCTGTAGTCATTCTCAGTAGAGTCGTAGGGAAATATAGATTGATTACATTTTAAATCTGTAGCGTGCAACGCTGTACAAAAATGTAAATAAATATAATAATGCTATAAGTACTATTAATAGTATCCACTCTGTAGATCTGGTTGTATATGAGTGTTATAATTAATCTTCATCTTTCTGATGAATGTAGCTTTTTTTTGTAATAGCATGATTCGATTTCTATACTGCAATCTGCTAATATTTTTAGAATAATCCCAAAAACCCTTTTTTATGAATGTAAATGATTTTAATATACATTTAACACCCAAGAGAATTTATTCATAATTACTATAATAATTTATAAATGAATGTAAATAAAACTGATTCTGTATAGAAATACGTAGATCTGAGATGAATTAAATAGATTCGGAATTAACAAAAAAACAGTGATTTTATTTAAAAAAATTGTATTTAGAGTGTTAAGGCAACTATTATTACTTACGTATACTTTAGCGATAAACTTATGTTATAGTAATGTTTCGAATAAATACTCTCTATTATTTAGTGTTCAATAGTTAGATAATAATAGATAGAGGTAAATGTAAATATTAGTAATAGTGAAATGTTTACCCGTAATATTTAGAGATGATAATAATTATATTGTAATAATAATAAATAAACGTGCTCAATAAATCAGTACATAAATGTGTATTTATTTTATAAAACTTCCAACAATAAAAATGCGAAATTGTATATTGAAAAATATCCGAATCAGCCTATATAAGTATAGGTATGAGGAACAGGGTAGTTCACTCATACTATGTATATAGAAAAGAGAGGATCTTTCGACCAGACTGGTGTTGTGTCTGGTGGGCTACTGCCCGACGGTTGATGTCGGGATGTTGTATAAATACGAGTCGCGCGGTAAACTCTGATTGCGCGATGTAGGATTTGTGTGACGTGAAGTCTTTGATGCGTAGTTCGCAAGTGGCGTTGTAGATGTCGCCACAAGCCTATATATTTCCCATTGCTGGGGCATAGGCCTCCTCTCTGTGAAAGTTAGTGGGCCATAATCTACCACGCGGGCCCAGTGTGGGACACCACATGTCTTCAATTTTTTTGGTTCTAGGACATGTCGGTTTCCTAACGATGTTTTCCTTCCCCGTTTTGAGAGCAGTGGTGATTAAATTACATACAAAAAGTAAAGTGCCTGCCTTTGCTACTGCCACTGCTCCACTGGGCTATTACTGCTCCACTGGGCCACCACTGCTCCAATGGGCCACTACTACCCCGCTGCAATATTTAAATAGAACTCTTGAAAAATATAAAGTTGTAGAAAGTAAATATAAAAGTGTACTAATAAAATTGTATTCTAAAAAAATCTAGGAAGATACTTATCTGTCTACCTGAGGAGTCACGTACCTACTTGTGATATTTAATTTAAATAATTTCCTTAGATCCCATAAAGTTACGAGCTTTCTTTGAAATTCTAAAACCGTAGTAAAGATAACCTTGTAAGACAGGTTGGCTACGGCACTGGAGTCTAAAGGGCTTTTGATTCTTTAAAAATAATTTTCAGTTGCAGTTTTCTTTGTTTTAAGTATACCAATATGTATGTTAACATCAGAACTATTACAAAATTACAAATACTAGTCGCCCAGTGGTCGAAATTTGACCTTAATTCATCCTTCAACTTTAAATCAATAATAATCAAAAATAAATTGGCTCTCTGCACCCCACCACGCTGACGATAACTGTGCCAAACTTCATACTCCTCCGTGCTCGTAGCTTTCGTAAAAAAGAATACAAAGTTTTCGTTTTACGTATTAATATATAGATTTAGTAAAACAGCCCACAAAGTGGGTCCATTCACTGTCCTTTAAGATACACGATTTTCCTAGTTTGAAGGACAGGACTTCTTACTCACCTTTAATAGTCATACCCATCCCTTACTGAAACAACACTGATGTTACCTGGGCTAAGTCTTTTGGTAAATAAATGATTACTTCCTTACTATGATAGTCGTCACAGTTGTCGCCGATAGTAAGTACGAAGCAGAATAAGCCGTGTCTAGTTCCTACAAGCCATCTATATCCCGCCTACATAAGCCGACATACACAGGGCACCCCCATGTCCACACAATGCGTCTTAGTCCACAATGGAGCACGTTATCGAGCAGACAGACTAATTACTAGCTTCACTGGACAGAGACTAGTCTGCCTGGTGGCTGACGAGCTATGGATGCAATGTAAGTATGTTGCTTTGTGACATGGAAACTACAGAGATTGCATTTAAAAAAGGTAAGATAATTGGCAAGATTTTGAGGATAAGATGTTGGTAGCAAGTGTTTAAAATAGAGAGTTTTAGACAGAAATACGAAAATTTCTTGCTCAGCAATGGAAGGTTACGACCTATTATATGAAGAGTGTATAAGCGAAGTAAGCTATATGTAACGTTAGATTTTGGTCATGTTGGTTTGCAAAAACAGAGGTGACGTCTAATTAAAAATACCAATACTTTACTTTGATTTGTTGTAATCCAGACGCAACGATATGTTTGCAATTTTCACCACTTTGACTTATTTCTTAAAGTTTGAACGAACTAGGTAGGTAGGTATATTTTATGTCATATCTATATCTACACAAACTGTTAACAACTGTAGTAATTTATTCTTGTTAGTCGGTGAAATTTCAAAACAAATGAAAGTGCGACGTAAAGTGAAGTCCTTGAATGCTGAATCAGTGATGTGGTAAAGCCTTAATAACATGCCACAAACACACAAGCACGTTATATTTCACATTGAAACATCGCAGTAATGGTAAGAGCGATTCTAGTCTTAAAAACGTTATCAAATCACAAGGAAAATCTAGTAACCATTTTACCCCATCCTAATCACAAACAACTGAGAACCGACCTAAAACTCTATCAAAATTAAAACAAAAACAATATCACTGTGACAGCTCACAGCTTCAACCAAACCATCTTGATACTAAACTTGTCACTCAATCCCCTATTCGCTTAGCAACTCGATGTCAATGGTCACTAAGCTTACGTCAACTCGACGTCGTCACAATGGCGTCACTCGTACGTCAAGAGGACGTGCGGACGTCTGCGGGACGTATTGTCCGATGCAAATTGGATGATAGGAAGGCTCGAAGATTGTCGTTTGTTTTGCGTGCAGTGCGGGATGGCTATGCAGTTTGGTGTAGATTGAATTATGGCATCTTGTTTCTCATAAGCCATTTCAGAACTAGGGTCAACTTTGTTGAAAATGGCATATATGTTAATCTTTTATATCTTTTCTTTTTGGAACGAAGTTCGTTATCGCGCGTTGTGAAAGGGGGCTAGACGGAAAAACATCTCACGAAAAGTTGTAACGACACTTTTTGCTATAGTAAGCTATTGTAAGCCGTGCGGCGTGCGCATGTTTCTCTGTCTGTCTCTCTCTCTCACTTATAGAAAGCAAGCCAGATATTTACCTCTCAAGTTTTTATCTTTTTTTATATCTTTTGTTACCTTTTAGTTTTTTTTTGTAAAGTAAAAATGATAGCTTTTACGAAATTCATATTAAATTATATAAGGTAATAATGACAATTTTTTATATGTTTGTCTGTTTGTTTGTTCCAGCTAATCTGAAAAACGGCTGGACCAATTTTAACGGGACTTTCATTGGCAGATAGCTGATGTTATAAGAAGTAACATAATCTATTTTTTTGTCCCAGTAGACGTTCCCGTGGGATAATTTCCGACATCAAACTGGGCGAAGCCGCGGACACAGCTGATCTGTGATAAAATCGTTGTATAACTTAAATCCAATAGGTTGTCGTTACTAATGTGCAAGTCGGAACCAAGATTTGACCCCGACATGAAGAATTAATTGCCTACTTATTTATTAAGACGTTCATGTTCTGACCAATTTCCTCTGAAGTATGTATTTTTCACGAATAAATTAATTATTTCTTCACCGAACCAAATTGCCATTTAAACCTCTCACGGCAAATAATAAAAAACATAAGCCATAAACACAAAATTTTAAAAAAATGCAACTGACAGTTGAAATTCAAAAACAGAATCAAAACGCATACGTCACAATACATTACCACGACCGCTCATTTGATCTGATTACGTCAAACGATTCGGACGCCACGCGACCGGTACAACGCGAACTATTATTTCAATTTAACCGCTTTTTAATTCATTGTTTGTGGGATTTTAAATACCGGGGGGTGGTTTTAAATAATTATTTCGAATTTTAAAGTTCGTGGGAATACTGTGCGAATTCTTTTTTGTTGAATAGTAGATGCTTAGTGTCTGGATTATGCATGGCACATTAATTGAACGTATGCTTGTTATTATTCGTTAAAAAAGGGAGGTTAATACGTAGTGATTTTTTTTTCCTTACAATCTTTCCAACAAAAAAGTTTACAACCAACCATTTTCATTTCCTAGATCAATTTTGGCCCTTGAGGTATATTCATGTTCAAAAGTGGTTCTTAAGGTACATCATCATGCTGGTACCTAAAGCCTCACCCAATGTAACATAAATAATGTACCAAATACAACTAGGAATAGTAAGATAACAAGATCTACGACAAAAATAAATTTAGCTCAAGGTGCTACGGCGTAGCCTCGTCGTAGCGATTTCGTAGCGCTATAAGATTAATTTATATGGAATGAGAATTATTCAGAGATGTGGATTGTAAAGACTGTTTTCGAATTTGTTATGATATGTTTTCTTAATACTTGTATTTATTACTAATTCTTTGCGGATGGTACTATGTATGCACCATAGCATATTTTATATGTATTTGAGTACTCACCGAAATATGAAATAAATAACATGTTTGTGTGTGAAAGATTTCAACGCGTACATATAGTAGTAAATCGATAAATAAATGAAATATCTTCCTTCCTCAACCTTGCATAAACCCGTCCATTAAAATCTGCCATAATTCAATACTTTCTTCCAACTTCGCTATCACTATTACAATAAGTTCTAGCAGACAGAGACGGACATACAAGTTCATAACCCTAGTGAAAGAGATGGAAGATTCTTTTGTTAAAGTTTCAGCCCCTACAATAGAGTCGAGATGGAAAATTGTAAAATTTTAACGATTAACCGCAAACTGTGGTTATTGGATCAGAAATACTTGGGTTAGAAGTTTTACTCTTCACGATTACTATAAAGGGTAAGTAGAAATAGTGTTGGGTTCCTTATAAAGGTCCAATTCACTGAGGTGACGAGCAAGAGTTGAGTACCTCATTTCCAATAATATGTTATTACGTAGCCAGTACTCTTTGAAAGGCTAACTTGAGAGTATCATAGGTATTGGCCAGCTAGTACTGTTTGAGTCATAGTATACTTAATATGACGTGAGTCAATTTTCATCAACTGCAACTAACAAATTCCTACAAACAAAATGACAAACTGACCAATTTGGGTATCGAACTCAAGACTTCTTTCTTAGCATTTGCGCTTGCGTTCACTAGAAAAACGATTCAGTGGGTGGGATTGTGGGTGGGATGCACGGTTGAAAACCTCAAACATTGTAAGTACCTACTTTTTCATTGAAAACGATACAATGAAATGTGACGCATTACATCAATTGGCGAGTAGCGAGTTTAATGTGACAAAGTCCCAAAGTGATTAACGATATTGTAAAGTGATTGTACGAGTATAGTCACTAGCACAAATATGCAAACACAGCAAATTCCAAGTGTTTTTTTAAGTATTTTTTGTATCCCACTGCTAAGCAATAGCTTGCCCATTTTCATACCGAACCTCCTTGTCTCGTGCGTTCTCTGGCCATGTTGCCCGTCGTGGTCTATCTCGACGGCGATGTCCTTCCTCAGGCAGTCAGTTAGTAACGATCTCTGCCCATCTCTCCGAGTGCATTCGCGAGACGCGTCCGGCCCACTTCCACTTCAGCCAAGCTGTTTTTTCTCCAACATCCGCTACCTGAGGTATGAAGCGATTTACTTGTGTTATTTTAATAAAGAAAGAAATATTTCATAGCACGGGTTGCAAAATAAATACTACAGTGAAACATGGCTAAGTGGGCCCTGGTTATTTGAGAAACCTCTGTTATTGATAATTACAATGAGGTCCCGACACTTTTGCATTGAAATACTTCTGTTACTGTGAATTTTCAAACCTTTGTAAGTGAGACTTGATTTCGTAGATTTTTTCGATGTTTACCTCTATATTTGGGACTTTGTAGCTCAATAGCCCGTATAATTTGGACAACTTATTAGATTTAGACAAGTTATGACGCGTTTGTTTACTAACACATCCTTTTCATACTTGCTTTGTTTGTCAGTACAGTTTTTTATTAACATTTCCACCTCTTAATATGGAAAATGGTATATTTCGCCCTCTCATAGTGGGAGCCTCCATAAATAAGACTACTGTAATGAAACCTGCCTAAATGAAAAGCTCTATAAGTATGTCTATAAGTGATAAAAATATAGGGCCCATCGGATTCCACTTATCCTTAACTGTTATCGTAACTACGTACAAATTATTTTACAAGTTCCTACGGGTATAACTATAAGTCCTCGTGAGTGTGCAAGTTGTAATAAGTACGTGTCGTAGCTAATTATGCGTTGCTTCACCAACATAAGTACTATAAGTTGTACACCCCACCCCACAAGTTGACCAGCCAATCTAACGTTATCTAAACATTTCAATTACTGAACTCTGCCTTGTGTCCGGCGCAGGCGTAATAAATACGAATTAAAAACAAAAACAAAATGTCCGCGGGGTTAGACGACTGCGGGGACAAGGGGGGTGCGCGGGAGCGGCGGGGGAGGGAGGTGTTTCAATAATAAAAATAATTACCGAGTGAGTGTTAGTGACAGCGGTGAACCAGTTGCGAAGTGTGGAGACGGCTTTATGGAGAACTGGCTGTTCTTGGCGACTTTGTCGTCGAATTATCATATATTCGTCTCCAGGTGCCAGGCTACCTATCTGTCAAATTTCATAATGACCAGCTCAGTATCTAGTTAAGTCGTGAACTTACTTGCTGCTAACATTCGTAATCATAATTCAGATTACGCATGATGTAAAAATGACGACACGAGTGCTGCAGATCAGAATACAAGTGTTACTGCTTGTGACACGTGTGTTACACATGGCCACACGACTAACTATAACAGATGTCAAAGCGAGTGCTACTCATGGCGACACTAGTGTTAAACATGGCGACACGAGTGTTGTATTTGATGATTACAATCAAATTAAACTTTTTGGGTGAGAATCTAGTTGAATCCTAGTACCATAAAAATTTACATATAACAATGTCAGTTGAATTCTGTTAGACCCATTAAAATCCAGTATGATCTTACAACAGCCATCTCCATACCATCCCACCCCTTTCAAGAGCGGCGCGAATATAAAATGTGAGAGCCGCGCGCCACAAGTATTGCGAATTAATCGAAACACCAATACAATCGAGAACCCCTTCCCGCCCGGTACACCCCGATGTTACCCCTTTATTACCCTTTAGGAAGAAGGCATATGCCTTAGACAATGATATTTGATAGAGATCTGATCTTTATAACAATACAGGGAAAGAAGTTCTCAGGTCCAAAGTCAGGCAAAGAGTTATTAGATTTTCTAATGGGGATTTTTCAGTCAACAGCCCGGAGTCTGGATTTGGACATAGCTTGGTTCATCGTACAGTCACCAAAAGAGATAAGTAACCAGGGTAATCAGATATAGTGGAAGTTTAGTTAGACACCGATAGATTTTAGAATACAATTTTAATTAAATTGTTAGAAAACAAAAAGTTTATTTATCAAATTAAATTTCACTCGAAAATATCAACCTCTTTTTACTAAAACTTTTTTTTACTTTCAACTATATCCGACGACCCCGTGGTTACTTGTCTCTTTTAGTGACTGTACATGGGACTTTAACATATCTGTCGAAATGTGGCTTTTTCTAAAGATTCTCAGCTCTGCCTACTGTATTGGGTGAAGCAGGCATGATTTGAGGTGGAGAGATCGATATGAACTGTTGACACAAAAACACACGAAAGACCGATTGGTTTTAACTATTTGCTTTTAATGCGATCCGATTGAGGCCGTAACAGCGATGCACCGTACAGCGAGTTAATTACGTAACACACAGAATAACAATTGACCGCAATGGGTTAAATTTTGACAGTTCACCCGAGTGCTGCGGGGCTGCGTAACACACTAACAGCAGGAATGGCTTTAATTTTGACAGTTCAACAACATTCATTACGCTATTGACGTTGTTAAGCATTTTACCGAACATATAAAGCAGCAATGGCTGGCAATAAATATCCTTCAAATGTTTCAGATTGTTATTCAATTATTGTGCAGGTTTAAGTTAAATCATCGGAACTTAAAGTAGAACTGACTCAATATCTGTCTGCCTTTTCCTAAGTTGGTGACAGCTGAATACCAGTATTTTATATGAAGCGACTGCCATCTGACCTCCAAAACCTAGTTACTGGGTTAATACGATACCCCTTGCTAAAACTGGTTGTCAGACTTTTGGGCTTCTGATAACCTGTAACGACTGTCAAAGATCCATGAATGACAGCCGGTACCAACGTCTTAACGTGCTTTCCGAGGCACGGAGGAGTCTTGGTGTGTAAAGATGGTCACCCATCCACGAACCAACCGCGCCAAGCGTAGCTTAACCTGATCGATCGACCCGTGCAGCTGTTATGACTTAGCCACAGGCCCCACAGTAGAACTGACTATGTAGCCTTTATTTTCGAGGAACTATTCGAGGAGTGGTTTCTCCGAATAGTTTCAAAACAGGTACGTAACCTTAGAGCTTTTTCATTGTGGTCGTTAAATTCAACATAATTTCTCCTCGCATTGTGCTACTGACAACAAAACCTCGGGCGAACCCGTGAGCTTGTGTAGTTTAAACGTCAAATAACGTTCGATATTCGAAACCATTCGACTACTATCGATTACTATTGTGTAATCGTTTTATGAATAACAACTTTTTTTTATGAAAACCTTTTTTGATAATTGTTTTAAATGCCAACTTATTTTGTGCCTGTTAAAAAACCTCTTCCCTAAAGCAATAAGGTTAATTTTGCTGCTATTTAGGTGTATTATTATAAGTTTTGCGTGGGCCGAGATAGAGTTGAATTGTAATTGTTTGTTATTTTTTTATTGTTATTGTTGACATATGAAAAGGGAACTTTAAAGAGAAGAGTATATTCAGAACGGCATATTATTGGCTTTTTACTGATTTGATAATACATTGGAACCTAAACATGTTAATTTATAGACAGGATCATATTTAAAAAGATCTATTGATATGTTAACTAGATTATATCATCAGAAGATGATTGATAAAAACTTTGTGTGCTTGAGAGTTATCAATGAAAGCATTACCGTACCTAATGTTTATTTCCATTTTCTGTGCTTGACTGAGGCAAATCTTTTCAAATAAAAATGAGATAATATGCTCATGCACTCCTTATAGTAGATACCTATTTGCATAATTGTATTTTTACAAGACGGGAAAGAAGAAGGATTTAAAGCATAAAATCAGCAATTATATAATCCGAAAACAACTGGAGTTACCAATATAGCTTGCAAGGTAAGCAAGCTGAAGTGGCAGTAGGCTGGCCATGTTAGTCGAAGGTCCGATGGCCGGTGGAGCAGACGAGTCCTGCACACCCTTCCAGTTAGATGGACTGATGACCATATGATAGTGGCTGGGACAGACTGGATGCGGAAGGCGGAGGGCAGGGTGTTGTGACCTCGTTTCCATGACACACTCCACACTCAGCGTATCTCCAGCAGTGGACTGCGATAGGCTAATTTGATTGACACGACTCAACGATACCAGATTTTGCTGAGAATAGACCTATCAAAATTTAACCCAAATGGGGATCAAAATGTGTGACATTAGCAAGAATAACGTAATCCAAGCGTCATCACATTCTAAACGTATGAATAAAAAATTAAAAATGATTGACGATTTCTCTTCTGACATAATATTGTTATACGAGTAAGGCTTCCAAAAAAACCATTCAAATAAAAAATCTGCCATCAAAATTAAAAATGTAACAAATCAGCTACTCAGCTAGGCGTACGGAAGCAAATTAGGGCGAAACCACACGTGCGTCCGTGCGATCGCGCGGATAATCGCAAATTGTGCAAACAGCCTGTCTGAGGGGAGCCTTCTGAGAAGATCAAGTGTTGACGGATTTAATTCTGTTAAAATTGTACGATTTTTTCTTGTGTTTGGACTTGAATTGGGTTTTAGGAAGTGGAAACAGTTTTTTTAGTTCATTCATTCTTACTTAACATTCTCACAAATACTCACAATAGCTAAAGATTTGCTACTATTGTGTACGTGTGAATGGCTTGTACACTAATGGCCATGCTGGTCACTTCAGCGCCATGCTTTGCCAGTGTAATACTACAATTAATTTGATAAGAAATAATGTAACAATACATTTTTAAAAGGTACGAAAAATAAATTTAGCGATGTCAATAATTTAAAGACGAATAAAGGCAGCTCATTAGTCCATTCGCGTGAATTTACTCGCCCGGATCGGGTGAATTGGCACTTCTAAATAATGTGTTATTTTCGAGAGGCGACTCGCACGAACATTATATATTTGTATAATATACCGAAAAGACTGGCCAGCACTAGCAGAAGAAAGAATTGTGTGGAAGAGGGATATGGTGCCTTTGCCTAATGGGGCAATACTCAAGAAATTCGTATTTGGCACGTTTTGAATTTTATCCACTTAATTGCATGTACTTGCAGTGACCTTATTTCGTAACTTTATTGCATAAAATTCAAAAGGTACCAATTGAATGGGAAAGTCTTTGAAGATCTCATTCGGTTAGTTCTTTGATCAGTGGGTCCGATGAGCCACAGTGTTACTGTAGAGCCAGATTGCTCATTGCTTTATGGAAGACCTTTGCAGCATTGCAATTGTAAGAAGTAAATCAGATATAGATCAGCTCAATCACGAAGAGAAAATAAAAGATCGAGTTCTTTCACAGCTGCTACGGGTAGTCAGAAGCCTAGAGTCTAACAACCAGTCTGTTCGTGTTACCCAGTAACTGGGTTGTAGAGGTCATATAGGAAGTTACTCCATGTAATATACTGGTAACCAGCTGCATCTGGTTAGACTGGAAGACGACCCCAAAATAATTGGGAAAAGGTTAGGCAGTTTGATATGGACGACCTTCGTGAGGTCAAGGATCACGCTGTTGAAGTGGCCGAATTTTGGTCGAAGCTTATTTAAAACAGATAAATGGAATCATAGATACTACGAAAAAGAAGTTAGTCGTTTCGGTTGCTTTATTGTTTTGTTGCCATCTTTGTACAAATACGATATGTCATCTTGTAAACCAAAACTATCACAACAAAAATTGCGACAGGTTGCAAGAGTAAAAAGGGACCGATACATACATCTCGATTCCAAAAAAAAATACCACATTTATTGATACAAATCGATTCCCATGGCGATCAGTATCATGATCTAATCTTCAAAGGGATATGTTTAAAAATAGAAAGAATCCGCCCTCGCCGCTATTGTATCAAAACCGAATCCACTTGTTGTTACAATGGTTCACCAACATTTGACAAAGCGCCACCAACATTTGATCAGGACAATGGCTAATATCGATGAGATCAGGAGATAGTAACACAATGGTTACAAAATGAATAGAATTGTTGTTTTTGACGGAGAAGTAGTATCCTTTAACTTTTTAAAACTTTCTACTGTTTGTTCGTTTGTTTGTTATAGGTTGGTAAACATGTGGGTTGTTATTGTTTCTGGTTGAAAAAAAGTACTAGATTAGCACTGATTTGTAAACTACTAACTTACTCACAGCGTTAGAATATTGATTATTAAAAGAACAAAAATAACACTGTAACTAGGGCCGCTGTGGTAGCAATAATTGCGTCTTATTCTATTTAAAGTCCATACTACGCTAGGCCAACTTAAGGTCAAAGTGTTAACACCAATATGCGGCCTACACAACAAGAATCAAAAAACAAACAAACAAAATCTACCTTCCCGAAAACCAACAAACACCCAAAAACCACCCTTTTCAACCAACCGCCTGAAGCGACGCACACTTGCGTTGTGTTCGCTATATCAACTGTTATCGGTTACAACTCCCACGACTTGTGCCCAAAGGATTGCATTGTACGCAGCTCGCAGGTGTCCCACGGCTTGTGGGAGCATGGAGAACGCTCCTTACTGTGGGATCTTGATAAGATAATGTTGAGACACGGAGATGTCTTTCCGACCCATTGCAGTTTAAATGGCAAAGGTTTATGTCAAGGAAGTCAGCTATCTTACTTCCACAAAGTTTTTCCAACAGCAAGGCTCAAGGTATTCCTGCTGGAGTAAAGGCTCTACTCATTAGGGGGTTTATTTATAAAGGATGAATAAAGTTAAGAGATGTTTAAACGTTAAAAATGTATGGTTAAATAGTCGCCAATCACTACTTAACTTTAAGCAGCGTTTATAAATAAAGGGGTAGGTATATGATTCATAATAATCTTAATGGTCTTAAAACCTGGTGTTTTATTGTGTTCCTTGTTCATTTGACTTTTAGTTTTTAATTTATATTGCTATTAATTTATTGACATATGGTTTATTATTTTACGTTTGCATGTATTAGTATTTTAAATTTTATTTTATCCACATAATATTTTCTAATTTAAATTGATTTGCGTGTATTCTTTTATATTATTATCTAATACTGTTGTTAATGTTACTGTTTCATGATGGATTATATTCGAACGCAATGTGAATTGTTACCAAATAAAAAATGGAATTGAGTTGAACAACGGATGTTGTGAAGTGAGATCCTTAGGAACAGACTTATGAACAGGTTCTGAAAACCGGTAATGTCTGTCATACATTTGTCATATCACACAACCAGAGTATCTTTTCCGAGGCAACTCTTTGCCGTTAGGGCGTTTGTGCACTACAAGGAATTTTACTGTCCAGCAGTCCGATTTTTTACGGTCCGATGTGGCTTGAGCACATGTCCGTCTTTATTCGGATCGGTGCGGCGGCGCGGCGGCGCAGTTTAGAGTAGATCGCTTTGAAATTACACGACACGCACGCGTAATTACGCTACGAACGATGAGTTTCTTGGAACGTCGGCGGTTGCTTGCTTTATTACTCTACGTGCGAAGACGTAGAAGACAAAAATAATTTTGGGTTCATCCCCTTATAGGTGAAAGGTACCTGACAGGGTCATTTTACATAAACCACAATAAATTGAGGCAGGACGATTTATTTTATTTAAGATGACAAAATAAGAGTCCCAAAGACTGATTGCAGTAAGTGCAGCTTATTTTCTGGCATCGGCATGTGACGCTAGCTCGTGTCGTGGACTCGCGGGAAAAATGTAAACCAGCCAGCAAAATATAGCAAGAGATAGTATCTTTCTTCTGAAGCAAGATAGTAGTACATAGTACAGTCTGCCCATGCTTTGCCAGACGGAAGGGTGATGGTCTCCCGTAGAGAATTAAACTTATTTGGTTTTGTAGTAACCTGTTTCCCTGTGCAGCCAACTTTCCTGTTTTAAAGGGCAATATTAAAGGGACAAACCTACATAAAACAAGACTACAAAGCCACATTATGTTCACTCTTATGTTCCACTCCCAACTGAGCTTTTTCGTAACTGATATTCAAGCAATTATTTCAATTACTTCTGCCCAATCTCCCCACAAAGGTATCACGATTAATCAATAACGTTCTAAACAATGCAACTGCATTCGACCTCAAACTACCCTACAATTGATATCGCCACACGATACCTATTGACTGCATTCAACTCGAGCACCGTAACGAGAACACTACACATTGTTTTATTATTTCCTTTATTTATTCACTAAATTATAATGGTCCTTCAAATAATTGTTATTGAATTATAAAATGTTTTAAGTTTGATTCGTTCAATTGTAGTTCTTATTTTAATTTGGATAGAGTTTTGAACAGTTTTGTGGGATGGCAATAAAAAATTTAAGCACTCTAAATAATTGTTTCTTGACTTTATTTTAAAATCACCTCTATGATTTATTGAATAAGGTATTTATTAACTTGAGAATAGTTATTCAAGTTATAATCTTTTCGCTAAACGGTGGTTATTGTTCGTTTATTGTTAAAGGCGTGGCTACTTTAAACCGATAAGTAATAGTTTGATAAATAAGAGATGTATTACTAATTGGACCCCTTGCTGTTTGGAACCTGGTTACAATACCTCTGTAACCGCCACGATTTAGAGAAAGGTGAAACCTTGAAGTGGTTTTATAATTAGATTAATAAGTACAGTATTTGGTTACAACAGACGGGATTATAGGTGGAACTAACTCGTGACAATGTAATGGAAAATAACTGGGTAGGTACTAAAAAGATGAATTACCTTTTCATGAAATATTTCAATCGTATTAAATGATCTTAGAACGAGATGTTGATGATTATATGGCTAAAATTCTTAAAGCCACATTTGTTACAGTCGCGAATGATATTTGAATCACTATACTGCAGTGCAACATTTGCAGTCAATGTCGGGTACACTGACTGCAAATTGCGAAAAACGTAAGTAAATATGCGTAAGTATAGGTAATAATATACTTACGACATAACAAAGAAACAACAAAGAAAGGAGAAATTGAATAGCCATTAAATACCAATATCCTTCTTCTATTTTTTTACAAAGCGTTGCTAATTAAGGCATTTAGAAGATATTTTGCAAATATCATGCCAGCATCGTCAATAAAACAGTAATACATTAGATAAGCCTTCTGTCGCAAAAAAGAAAAACCCTTTTAACCGGAAACATTAATATGAAAAGATTCTTGGTGCTATGAGGCACCACAGTACAACAATAGTGTCAAACAATACGAAGACATGTTATTGATCAGATCGCTCTCTCCGCGACAGGAAAACCGATAACAGATCAAACTTTCGATTTGTTCCCATTTCTTTACCAACCTTCTTTGAAGTTAATTATGTTAGGGTTCAATCAAAATTAAAGAAACCCTTTTATTCTCACATTTTTGCCTGTTTGAGTCAGTCTATCAGGTAAATTCTGAGTAATATGCGGCTGTTTTGAAATTAAGGTCAAAATTTTATTCTATTTTGTTTTTAATTTTTCCCAAAGTCAGCAGCCGTAAATTTATTCATCATCATCATCATTTCAGCCGAAGGACGTCCACTGCTGGACATAGGCCTCCCCCAAGCTCCGCCACTTCGACCGGTTCTGTGCTTCCCGCATCCAGCGGACTCCTGCGGCCCTCACAAGGTCATCGGTCCACCTTGTGGGAGGCCTTCCAACTTTACGTCTTCCGGTGCGCGGTCGCCACTCCAGAACTTTTCGACCCCATCGGCCATCTGTTCTGCGTGCAATTTGCCCTGTCCACTGCCACTTAAGTTTGGGAATTCTTCGGGCTATGTCGGTTACCTTGGTTCTCCTGCGGATCTCCTCATTCCTGATTCGATCACGCAGGGAAACTCCAAGCGTAGCCCTCTCCATTGCCCTTTGGGTGACTTTAAGCCTTCTTATGAGGCCCATTGTGAGCGACCACGTTTCGGTTCCATATGTCATCACTGGCAACACACACTGGTCGAAGACTTTCGTCTTGAGACACTGCGGTATGTGGGATGAGAAGATATTGCGAAGCTTCCCGAACGCTGCCCAACCGAGTCGGATTCGACGATTGACCTCTTTCTCGAAGTTGGGCCTACCTAACTGGACAGTTTGTCCTAGGTAAACGTACTCGTCCACAACTTCGAGTGCAGCGCCTCCGACCGTCATGAGAGTGGGTGTTACACGGGCATTAAACATGACCTTTGTCTTGTCCATGTTCATTTTAAGACCCACTCTTTCGGAAGCTCTATTGAGGTCATCGAGCATTGTACTGAGGTCCTCCATGGTCTCAGCCATGACAACTATATCATCGGCAAACCGAAGGTGAGTGATGTACTCGCCATTGATGTTGATGCCAGCCCCTTTCCAGTCCAGAACCTTGAAGACATCCTCCAATGCAGCAGTGAAGAGTTTCGGAGAGATAACATCTCCCTGTCTAACACCTCGCTGCAGAAGGATAGGTTTCGAGGTCTGGTCCTGGAGTCGGACTGACATAGTGGCGTTTTCGTACAGACACTTCAACACCTCGATGTACCGATAGTCGATCTGGCACCGTTGGAGGGACTGCAGTACAGCCCATGTCTCGATCGAATCGAAGGCTTTTTCATAGTCCACAAACGCTAAACATAGAGGCAGGTAAATTTATTGGTATGGATAAAAGTCTTCCTTACTAATGTCTAACTAGCTTTTGCCCGCGGCTCCGCTTGCGTGGATTTCGGTTATCGCGTCGAAAAGTAGCATAATTATGTCCTTCTACATATCCCAGGCTATATGTCTGCCGAATTTCATGACGATCCATTGAGCGGTTTAGGCGTAAAAGTGTAACAGACAGAGTTACTTTCGCATTTAAAATATTAAGTAAGGATTGGGCACTCAGGAGTCTGGATATGCGCCCGGTCGGCGGCAACAGAATAGCCCCTTGTAACGTGATTTAAACATAACTGGCGGAGTGTGGGTACACGTCTGCCTTACCTTTCAGGAATGCGTACACGCATGCTGTTTTGCTGTTTTAAGGCATGGAGCAGTGGTGATCCAGTGGTATCGGCCCTGACTTACGAATTGTAGGTCGTGAGTTTGAACCCACTTTACTTTGTGTAAAGGGCGCTCAGGGCACACGCCCTGTTACAGGGAGGAGGTCTGTGTCCCAGCAGTGGGAACATAGGCTAATTTTGAAGGCACGGAACCTCCGACAAGCGAAACCAGCTCGCAATTATTGTAAAAAAAAATCCAAAACAAGGCTACTGTCATTTAATACGAGTACCATCAGCTGTTCACCGCAGTTTTAATTATATGAATAGACTTCTTTCAGTACAAAGGCAGGTAGCACACGATCAATTGAAACCCTTTGCTCTTTGTGTGGGAGACGTGATAGCCTTGGGTTTAGAGGTCTCTATTAAAGTGTATTGAGTGACATCATCTTTGGTTGTTTGGCAAAGTTATTTTTAAATGTTTTTTTTTTGGTTGAGACGTTTCTAAATTCTTTTCTTGCTACTCTGGCAAAATGTCCTATACACCCTGCTCTACACCCGATTGAGGAACAGGCGTTATGTTATGTCATGTTATCTAAACTGGACATTTTTGAGGCTTTACTCAAAATGCAGTAGGTACAAAATGGAAAAATTGCAGTTTATGATTTTGATTAATTATATGTAAATGTTAATGATATAGTATAATACATTTCATAATGAAATTTTTCTTTGATTTTGTTTCCAACTAATGGTTTCCTGCGTGAATGATATATTTTTTCTAGTAGTTAAAGTAGGAAGATAGACTATATATAGACTTTTGCTGTAGAGGTAAGGAGGATGCGTTAAGGTAAAGCTGTAGATTTAAGGAGGATGCGTTAAGGTAAAGCGCGCGAAATTATAATTTCTCTTTGTTTTTTTTTGCAATTAACAGGTCAGTGCCAACTGCCAGATTGTATGTTGATCAAAATTAGTTTCGCGACCGTAACGAATACGGCTAAATAGAATTATAATAATTAAAATCATCGATACAACCCTCATTGATCATATAATCACAGATACATGCAGATACATGTTATAAATATTGTGTTATGTCTGTAAGCCTAATATTCATTGGAGAGTAATGAAGATTTGTATCTGTATTATTATCTTGAGGGGCTTGTGGCTAAGTAATATTAGCCACACGGGTCGATCGATCAGGTTAAGCTACACCAGCCGCGGTTTGTCCGTGGATGGGTGACCATCTTTACATACCAAGCCCCTCTGTGCCTCGGAAAGCACGTCCCTGCTGTCATTTGTAGATCTTTGAAAGTCGTTACGGGTCGTCAGAAACCCAAAAGTCTGACAACCAGTCTTACCAAGGGGTATCGTATTAATCAGATTACTGGGTTGTGGAGGTCCATGTAAAATACTGATACTAAGCTGCATCCGGTTAGACTGGAAGCCAACCCCAAAATAGTTGGGGAAAAGCTAGGCAGATGATGATCTATATTTTATCTAAAACTGTAATTCTATAAATGCATAAGTTTTTGTCGCGTATCAAATTTGGTTCAACATTCAGCCTTAAGGGGAATCTAGTCGCGGGCTCGAAGTCACTGGCTGCCTGGCTAAAAGTGCTGCCATAAGTCACAATATACTAACCTATGAACACTACTTACCGTACCATTAACGGCTAGTAAATTATAAGAATGGCCAATATGGACGCTTTTCTTATGTGTTTTAAAACCATCAGTTGCCTGTGTGCCAGGGGTCACGGTATCCCCACCACCCTTGCGGACCCTACCAGTTGGTGCTCTTTGACACGCGTGTGGAACACAACGCGCCGTCGACCCGGGCTTGGTCCTTACCGGACAGCGAGCTACCCACCGTCCGCAAGCCCGCGCCTTCTGTGGCCGGGAATCAGCCTGGAACTCCCGATGCTGCGGCGACTAGGGCCGTGAGGGCGCATAGATTGTTACAATACAAAAACACAAACAGTGAATAGTAAGTGTAGCGGATTCACACTACATTTACTTTGTAAATAACATTGCAAATAATCACATTAAACTATTAAGCCCAAAATAAGTTTCCACACGAATACCTTACTTGCTAAATATTATAAAAAACATCAATTCATGGAACAAATAAGAAAGAGAACAATAACAAACATTAAATAATAGTGTTCTATAATAATATCGGCTTACACACAGTATCACGTTTCCCCATTGCTGGGTAATTGTTTAGCAAATGATAGTTTTTGTGGTTTGCGCAATGAATGGGGGTAAAAAATAGTTGTGTGGGTAAATTAGTGAATGTATGGTAGCAGGTAGGTTCTATTAGTTTGTGTCTGGTAGGATGATATGCTGGGTTTGACTATGAATAAAACAATGTAGGTGACGTAACATCACAGCTGTGTTCTCCGAAGGGTTAGGCAGAGGTACACCAATAGTATACGTACCCACATTTCGCCAGTTATGTTTAAGTTATAGCTCATAACTGGGCACAAATCCAGACTCGGGCAATGTGGGTATTTGGTGCATTTTTGGAGCTGCTTGGCCATTTGTAGCACTTTCTGCTGCTGCTTTAAGTCATAAGGCCTGCGTCTAAACATTCATGACGAGTATAGCAAGTTTGTACTCAAATGGCACTATAGGCGTCTTTAATACCATCGAATGAGTGAGCTGCGTTGACCTAGCTTGATAGATTTTTTTAGAATCTCAGAGTAATTGAGGAAAAATAATTTTAAAATTAAATATAAAATTCGAAATCGTAAAAATGTCATTAGTAAATCTGTGTTAAAACTTAACAAATAGTATTAAGAAACCTATTACAATGACAAATATATTTGCATTCCATCTCAACCTTATTACTATGTAAATAAGATTTAAAATCATTGTGTTATTATTAACTACACTCGAGAGCAATGAATCCGGGTCACTTAAAGAATGTTAAAAATCTCGGAAACTAAAAATGATAGGTTAATGCAATAAATTGTATTTAATAGACAATGTAATACTCCTTAAATGAAAGTAAAAAAAATATGAGTCACCATACATTTTATTAACACAAAATTACATAAAGAAAAAAACTGCTGATCTCTCCTTAAAACAAAAATAGGAAACATGAAATTTTTGAACTTTATTACGATTTTCTTGAATTTTAATACTTCGTATTGCCTCCTCGTGCTTCCATTACTGCGTTTACGCGGTTTGGCATGCTGTACACCAAGTTCCTTATACGATTTTGGGGAATATTCTCCCATTCCTCTGTGAGAGCAATTTTGAGCTCACGAAGCGTGATTGGGGGAGGGTTTCGTTGTTTTACGCATCTGCCTAGCTCGTCCCAAGCATGCTCGATCGGGTTGATATCCGGGCTGCGCGCTGGCCACTCCATACGAGTAATGTTCATCTCTTGAAGGTAGTCATTCACAATCCTACCTGTATGAGGTCGGGCATTGTCATGCATAAATATAGCATCCTCACCTAAATTGACCATAAATGGACCAACGTGATCATTGAGGATTTCTTCCACATATCTTACGCTAGTTAAAGAGCCGTTTTCTATGATCACCAGCTCTGTGCGACTTTCAGAAGAAATTCCGGCCCACACAAGTACAGACCCACCACCGTAGGCTACTTTTTCTTCGATGCATGCTTGCTTGAATCTTTCCCCTGGTCTTCGATACACTCTGTGTCTTCCATCGTGCTTGTAGAGCATAAATTTTGATTCGTCGGAGAACATAACTTTTGACCAATCTTCAATACTCCAATTTACGTGGCTCTGGGCATATCTTAGTCTTGAAATACGATGCCCACGCTCCAGTTTAGGGCCGTTTGCAGGTCTAAGGGGTTTTAAGTTAGATTCAGCAAGCCGACGTCTTACTGTCCATGCACTTGGGTTACTTCCTCCGAGGCGTCGAAACTGATTTGTGAGTTCAGTTCCTGTGAGAAAGCGATTTCGAAGCATGGTGTTCACCAAGTATCGGTCTTCTCGTGCTGTGGTACACCTGGTTCTGCCCGTTCCTGGTCTGCGTAGGTTAGAACCAGTTTCTTCGTAACGTCGGAGAACTCTTTGTACTGTTGACAGCGACACACCGACAGTCCTGGCTGTATCGCGCTGACTCCGGCCGGTTTCCAGCATTGTAAGTATTCTGGTGCATTCTTCAGGCGTAAGCGACATAATTTCAGCTTGAATAATGAATATAGAGCACTATCAACATGGTTTATGTACCCACATAAATGACAGATTACAAACAAAAGCAAAACCAAATGCTGTAATTTCGTAGTTCCATCTTCGAAAGTGGCCCTTTTTCAAATTAGATTTTTTTATGATATAACTTTACAATAACTATGAAGTTTTAATACCTTCATTTAAGGAGTATTACATTGTCTATTAAATACAATTTATTGCATTAACCTAGCATTTTTAGTTTCCGAGATTTTTAGGATTCTTTAAGTGACCCGGATTCATTGCTCTCGAGTGTATTTTGTTTGCACATACCATTGAAGAACCAACTAAGATGAAACACTCACAAAATCAATTTACACCTTTATCACATTCGAATAAAGATCAAAGTCAAGTTTCGGGACGGTAAATATAAAATAGTAAAAATACATTTCGGGGTACATACGTGCACAGAAAATGGAAATTCAAGTTTCTAAAATGTCCAAATAGTGGGCATGGCGAGGTATGGCGTGAGCGGTGTACAGTCAAACAGAGAAGGCAAACAGTCGCTCAATATATCGTAGTGAGGCGATCAACCGAGCAGCGATCATGTTACTGCTGACAGCACAGGCGAGGGCAAAAGTGTTAACCAAAAAGACATAATTATTTAACTTCGGTCTAGAAACGAATTGAACAGTTTCTCATGTTTATAGAGCTGCTAGGTTACTTTGAAACTGTCAGTTAAATTCTAATTAAGGATGTATTGAGTTACAATTTTACCATCTCCGACAACTACAATAGTCCATTGGTAGGCTCATCCAAAGTGTTCGTATTTTATTTATGCTTCGTCAAGTAGTTCTAGGTCATATGGATTTTTGGGAAATGTATCTGTAGATATGACTACGATACCAAACAACACCAAACCGCCCTTTATAAAGTCTATTCATTTTTCAAGCTTCTGCAACTTTTTCGTAACGCTTTTCTCCACGAATGTACCGAATTGGTGTCTTTGAAGCGGGTTAATTGCGAACAAACAATGGAATTAAGTAAACCACAGATTAAAGTTGCGTCACTGAACACAGCGCGAAGTGTGCGCATGCGCCTGTGTGTGGCGGAATTATATCAAAATATTATCGGCGTGTCTATGGGTGAGTCGGTGGTGTGTCTGTACCGAAGTCTCAAGATTTTAAGATAAAAGTGGCTTTGATACAGATTTAAATGCGGCTTGTGGATGAGTTGTCAGCGATGCAAGCCAGCACCCAGTCGACAATCACAATCAGAATCATTTTGAAGGATATCACTAATAATACGCTTCATATTTTCGAAAAAACTGTCTGCTCAACAAAGTAACTATAGCAATGAATGTGGTTGAACTAAGGAGCTCGTGGCTAAGTAATAACAGCCACTCGGGTCGATCGATGAGGTTAAGCTACGCTTGCCGCGGTTGGTCCGTGGATGGGTGACCATCTTTACATACCAAGACCCCTCCGTGCCTCGGAAAGCACTTTCGAAAGAGACACCGCGGCCCCTGGCACACAGGCAACTGAGGGAACACGGGTGGGTTTTAGTCAGTAAAAGTCTGACACTTATTTGATGATTTCCCACCCAAAAAACAAAACCTTTGGTCCCGGCTATCATTCGTAAATCTTTGACAGAAAGTCTGACAGCCAGTCTTACCAAGGGGTATTGTGTTACCCAGTAACTGGGTGTGGAGGTCAGATAGGCAGTCGCTCCATGTTAAATACTGGTACTCAGTTGCATCCGGTTAGACTGTAAGCTAACCCCAACATACTTGGGAAAAGGCAGGCAGATGATGATGAATGTGGTTGAACTGTCAAAGTGAAAGCCATTCCGACTGTTAGTAAGTTACGCAAATACCCCTCTGATCAAGAAGAAGAAGAAGAAGAAATATTAATGCTCATGGGAGTTAACTGTTACCCTAACAACCACAGCTTTAATAGCTACATGTACGTACGTACTGTGGTGGTCGTGTGTGGTTTGTGGAGTGTAATGGATACGACTCTACCAAAGGAAACAAGGATTGGAGCTTAACTTCGTGTAACCACGTATAATTACGATCAAAGGTACACGACAATGCTGCGCTTAAATTAATAAATAAATATATTATTTTTAGGATAAAAACTAATCCTATTCGCTTTGACGGATAGAATCCTAATCCCATCATCTTAATCGTTCAAATTTGACAGTCATTTCATTACCAGCCTGTATTCACATAAAGGTTGCATGCTATAAGCAACAAACCTTTACAGTACCTACTAGTAATTTATGTAGTAGCTTGTTTGTACAGTTAATAACGTAACATTACGACTTGTTAGGCTTGGTACCTTCTCAGCAGTGGATTCATCAAGTATATATTAAGTATAGTAGATATGTACGCATGTATACGTATGTGTATTATATGTTTATAACCTATTTATGTACCTATGTCTATTATTCATTATGATATACTTTTATAGTTTTTATTTATCATTGTTCTTCTCAACCAAAGCACCTGCCATGTAATCTGAAGAGATTGTGGTGGTGAAGCCACCCTTAGTTGACTGGCAGAGAATGCCTGAGGCATTCAGTCCGCCTTTGTATCTTTTTTGTGTGCGAGAAGTTTATATAAATAAATCGAGGGTGCCAGTGATGATGACGATGAAGACTATAAAGCAGCTATAGTCACACAATATTCACAGTATTTAAATTAATTAGTTTCGAGAACTGCCTCGTTGGTGTAGTGGTCGGCAGCGCTACTGTTGAACATGAGGTTCTGGGTTGAATTCCCACGTCTGGCATAGTGTTAAGTGGTTTTTCCATCTGATGTTTCGCAATAGCAGCCGGAGAATTTGTGCTCGTTTGATCGCAATAGGGTCGCCCCTATTACATGAGACTTAAACATAACTGGCGAAATGTGGGTGTACTATAAGTACAGCTCTGCCCAACACTTCGGGAAAACAAGGCGTGATGTTAAAGTATATATATTTTCGAAAATGTTTCTGTGTGTTAACATAACGTCGCACACATTCATAACGAATAACGAAACTCCATAAAGACGTCTCCTGGTGCGCGTGCGCGTGTGCGCGTGTGCGTTATGTTAACAAAGTAAATGTATTTTCCAGTTTTTGGATTAATATTTTAACGTCTGCTGTCGAGATGTACAGACAGCAAAGTAATATTATTCAAATTAATTCACAATTTACATAATATTTAGCATATCTTTTTCACTTTGAAGGGCTCATGGCTAAGTAATAATAGCCTTACGGGTCGATCTATTAGGTTAGGTTTCGCTTGCCGGGGTTGGTCTTTGGATGGGTGACCATCTTTACATACCAAGACTCCTCCGTGCCTTGGAAAGCACGTTCAGCCGTTGCTCCCGGCTGTCATTAGTGGATCTTTGACAGTCGTTACGGGTCGCCAGTAGCCCATAAATCTGACAACCAGGCTTATCAGGAGTTTCAAGTTACCCACCCAGTAACAGGGCTGTGGAGGTCAGATAGGCCGTCGCTCCATGTAAAATACTGGTATTCAGCTGCATCTGGTCAGACTGGAACCTGACCCCAACATAGTTAGGAAAAGGCTAGGCAGATTGATTTTTGAGCATATCATTTCACTTTTCATAACCGATACGATTGCTTAAAGATTTTCACGCGCCTCAGGTAATGTCTCTAATAGGCAAACATACTTAAAGACCCCTTAAACCGGAACACTTTAACGTTGATAAACGACAGATATAAGTACATACGGTACATTAAACTGTCTCAATTTTCTGAATCTCTAATATTTTTTCACCCTGTGAGAGGGGAGCACCAGGATACCCCGCGAAATTTTCGTCTGTTTTCAGTTTTTTGCAATTTGCAGGTCAGTAACTGGTTGTATGTTGATTAAAACATGTTCATTCGGGACGGTAACAAATATGATTTTTCAGAATCAAAATCATTACTAGTTTTGCCAGTGGCTTCGCCCCCGTTGTGTTTGAATATTATCCCACGAGAACGTACAACCGGGATGAAAACTATCCTATGTCCAGGTTGTAAGCTATTATTTTGCCAAATTTAATGCTAATCCGTTCAGCCAGCAGATTGTCATCGAAAGCATGTCACTTGGTTCAAATAGATTCATTTTATATAGGTAGATTCTTTTACATATTGTGAATGAGAGAACGTTGTAGGCCTTAGAGACTAGATTTGGTACTGGTACTTATTGACTGGCCTGCACTGTCCTCCCATACCTATTATCACTGTAATTTGAAAACATTGTAAAAGCCAATCATTTTTAAAAGAGTAACCGTGGAGTTTCTTGCCGGCTCTTCTCCATAGGAAACGACAAATTGGAACCGTGCACCTAGCTTCTGACGTTTCATAAGTGCCCATGCAGGCTTATGTGAAATAAAATATTTTGATTTTGATTTTGAGCCATTTTTGTGTGATTGAGTAACAAACATCTAAACATACAAACTTTCACATTTATAATATTAGTAGAATTATAGCAGGATAGTAAGAGAATCATCAATACAACCTCCTAATTTCACATAGGTACTTGTAATCCCAGTGAATGACTTTTTCATGAATAAGTCATTAAATTTAATTTGTTACCTACGGTTATCACATTTTAATCAACATACAACCTGACACTAACTGAAAAATTGCGAAAAACATGAAAAACAAATAATTTCGCGGCTACCATAGCGCCCCTTACTTAAGCTATGTCTCTATAGTTTCTCTCAAACAATTCTGCTTTAGATTTACCCTAGGACTATTCCATAAAAAAATCCGAAACTTAAACGATTTTCCTTGCTATCTCTACCTCTCGGTACCTACATAATGTTCGGTTGCATCGCTTACCAAACGGTTGTAGGCGACCTTGCTGCTCGGTTCACGGACGACCTATGGGTATATAGTACCTACATACCTACATTATACTACATATACATTTGAATGTCACCTTAGTCTTATCTTGTGTAAGCACGAGCGCTACGAGAATATAGCTTAAGTCGATATATCAGATACTTCACTTTTTGTTCATTGTTGCCTGTAATTCAGTACCTAAGTGAACTTAACACAAAATAGATCAAACATAAAAAAAATATGTGGACCCGATTGTTTTCAATCAGTAGATTTTGATAAATTTTTAATCGAAGAATTTTCAATGCTCTACTAACATCGCGGTGCAGGAAAAACATATCATTACATCTACAATATAGCCTTCTTCTGGTTTATTTTTAACCGACTTCAAAAAGAAAGAGGTTATCAATTGACATGTTTATATATATATATATATATATATTTTATGTATGTTCGGGCATAACTCCGCCATTTACCTATAGACGGATTTGCAAAATATATTTTTTGTTCGAAAGGGGTTTATTCCGAAATAGTCCCATTCAAATTTCATATAGATCTGATGATGCATTTCGGAGACAGACAACGGAAGTCTTCAAAAAATTACAGCAAATCAACCGCGATTGCTGCTATCGCATAAATATGCATTGTTTTAACCAAGGATGATGAAATTTCGAATGGGTATCATTTAAGCTATCACCAATTTAATTAGTTTTGTGTTTCTTAAATAATAGGGTTTGTCCTCAAAATAGTAGATCTGTCACCAAAATGTAGTCACCAAACAATGCAAAATCAGTTCCACAATAAATCACCTAAAATCCTGAGATTTAGATTTAGCAAACTAATTTAAAGAGATCACCAATAAATCATATTATGTTACTAGAAAATTGTATTAAGTTCAAATAAAAAAATATTTTTCTTTTGGGAACAGAATTAATATCTAAGCGGAAACTTAATGGCGAAAATAAAATAGAAAATGGGCATTCATAAATAATATATTATTATTGTATTATTAGGGCAGGTTTAGATTTTCTATATAATCTAGTCGTTTCTGGCACTCGCCGGCCGCTGCCGCGGCACCGCTCGCTTCGCTCGCTCGGCTCGTGCGTAAGAAGTCACAGTTTTAACCTAACCTAACCTAACCATTAAAAAAAAAAATAACCTACTCTAACTAGACTGGTGATATATTATCTTTGCCACCCTACTAACATTATTACACACTGTTTTGTAAAACTTCTTTTAACGTTGCTTGATCACAAAAGCGTGCTCAGTTGACGCGAATTGAACACGGGATCGTACGATTCCGTAGTAAAACAAAAGCGTGTGGATTTCGCGAGACCAGTGTCGCCAGATAGGAGTCGCAGTCAGGGATCGATAATCGATTTATTTGGTGACAGATCTACCATTCTGAGCACAGAGCTATTATTTAAGTAACAAAACTGTTATTATAAGAACGAAGTTTATATTCATGTAATGCAATATAATTTTATTGGTTATCGATCTCTTATTTTACACATATATTAACATTAATTTGATAATTCATACCTGGGAACAATTTTTGTTTATCTGAGAACGAAAATATTTCGTGGCGATAGATCTATTTATTAGGTGATACAACTTGATGACAAATATAAATTTTGGTGATAGAAAATATAGTTCCCATTTCGAATTGGCGTGGGGTAGGTACTAAAACTAAAAAGTGTAAAATAAAACAGAAGGCGGTGGCAATTTTATTAAATACATATTCAAAGTCACCGACTTCCGAAATTAAAGTTATTTTTCACTTTGTAGTGTTTTTCAGGAAGTCCGTTGTTTGAATATTTTTTTTTGCTAATTAACCTGCTCGATACTTTTAATATAACCTAGCATCACGCCTTGTTTCCCGAAGGATTGCGCAGAGGTGCACTTAACGTACACCACATATCGGCAGTTATGATTAAGGCCCATGTAATGGGGGGCGAGCCTATTGTCACCAGCCAGGCTCAAATCCAGACTCCGTGGTGTTACTGAGAAAATCCAAAAAGAAAAACCCAATAACACTTTGCCCGACCCGAGAATCGGCCCAGGACTCATGCTCAGCTGTAGCGCTTGCGACCACTACACCAACGAGGCTGTCTGCTACATTTAAGTAAATTTAATATACGCCGGGTGCAATACAGTTTTGTTACAATAATATTGAAGGTTCATAAAAGTTTGTGATTAAACAGCTCTAATTAACACAGGGAGTTTTGTTTTGTTTATGCTGAATATTTTTACCCGACTTCAAAAGAAGGAGGTTCTTAATGCGTCTGTATGTTTTTTATTAATTTATTTGTACGAGTATGTTTGTTAAGCGATATCTCCGTAAATAGTTGATGGATTAAAAAAAAATAGTTTTACCAATGTATTTTATTTAAATTGTGTCTTAATTTTATTAGTTTTAATCCGTTTTATTTTATTTGAATAAATAAATGAATGCTTTGGAAATAAAAATACCAGACAGGAGGGCTCTCTTCTTATACTGACATGTAGTTGACAATAATGAAACCAAGATTAAGAAGGCGATGGTAGCTAAACGTTACCAACAAAAACATCGTGAACATTAAAACCCTTTAAAAATTCCAAACCAATACATTTTTTTACCAAAAAATGACCAAGAATAACGTTAAACAATCTAGTTTTTGTGTGCGCTTGCGACCGTTCCCAGTGTAGCCAATAAGTGACCAAATATTGTCACACTGAGCCGAAGGCAGTGTCCCGTGACCGGTGCTCTGTCTCTGTCTAATCGCCGAGGTGTGAGGGAGATAGTAGACTGATGGTAGAGCGAACCACTTCGCGACAAAGCTGCCGACTAACAAAATACTATCATGGTGGCAATACAGAGCTGGATTTGGGGAATGGAACTGCGCTCTGATTATAGGTTTCATGTATTAGTTTGTTATTATTGTTTAAGATTATTTTTGTGTATTTTATTTATGGGCCTTAGTTGCCTGATAATAAAGTGATTATTATTATTATTATTAGTCCAATTTTTGACAAATGCTTGTCTATTTTCGTGCCTAGCGAGAAGAAAATGGTTTCTGTTGCGTTTAGTTTTTATTTACGACGACTTGGCCATATAATGGAAATTGTTCATTGGTAAAGAAAAACACACCAAGTATTTTTATTTGATAACCATATTTTAATTCGTTGTTACGGGAGTAAAATGCAGGAATCAAATGTCAATCCTAATTATAGAAATGTATAACTGCAAAATGCATAGCGCATCTTTTTTACCAAGACACCCTTTATTATATTAAAAAAACCCTTTTACGAAACTTTTAAACGTAACTTTTATTGTATGTAGGTATTTGTATCATCATTATATGTTACGTACCTATTTTTTTTATGAATATGGAAGATGGAAAAAGTGGCTGTGAACGAAAACCAGTAACTTGTGTAGAAACAGTAAAAAATTACATGATAGCGAGCAACACAATAAAATAACCCACGACCGTACAGTGTGGCGTAGAATGACTAGGAGGACTGACCCCAAATAAATTGAGATAAAAGCCAGGGGAAAGAAGAAATAGACGTATTTGTATCACCTAAGTCCGTCCCCGCGCGAGCACTTACAGCACGCACTCAGCTAGTAGCCACGCACGGAACACATCGACTTTGTGACACTTGCCGACCTGCACCGTCATACACAGCCACTACTCACGACTGTTTTATGAGTCAGAGCGCCGCGACCTGCGGGTTTATTAGCTAGAACACTTTACAATCAGTTTTGGAATGAAGAAAGATCCTATTTAGCTCCTTTTGGCAACAACGGTTATGTCTGGCTGCACTGCACGGTGATGATCTAGGTTTCAAGATACTGGCCAGACAAGATATCTTGAAAACTAACTTATCTAGTAAAAGACAGGATAGACATTATCCTAATCCTAGTATCCTATTATTCCTCAGTTATCATCCTCTGTCCGCCTTTTACCAACTATGTATTTTGGGGTCGGCTTCCAGTCTAACCGGATACAACTGAATACCAGTATTTTACATGGAGCGACTGCTTATCTGATCTCCACAACCCAATTTCTGGGTAAAACGATACTCCTTACCGACTCGACGACCCGTAACGACTGTCAAAAATCCACAAATGACACCAATTTTGAAGTGTGTCACAGCCCAAAGTGCTCAAATCACTATATATCTTCATTTCTTGTTTTTTTTGTATAAGTACTGGCACCTTGTACTGAGGCAGTTCCTAACCATCATCTTCTATCCTTTACCCAACTATGTCGTTGTCAACTTCCAGTCTAACCAGATGCAGCTGAGTACTAGAATTTTACATGAAACGACTGCCTATTGCACAACCCAGTTACTGGGTAATATGATACCCCTTAGCAAGACTAGTGGTCAGATTTTCACGCTTCTGACGACCCGTAATGACTGTCAAAGATCCACGAATGACAGCCGGGACCAACGGCTGGACGTACTATTCGAGGTACGGAGGGGTCTTGGTATGTAAAGATGAATATGTCCTCATATTCATGTAATCAGTTATTATTTAATCATGCTTTTGCATGTTGTGTTATGTCATTTATGTGCACCAAAGCACATAAATGACATAACACAACGGCTAAACGATCTATCTATGATGCTAAAAGGGTCTGGTGCGCAAAAAACGAAAGTCTTAAGTTTGAAACTCAGAACACCTTACTTAAATTGGATTGCATTGGATCACCGATGGTCTGTCCGACGATGTGGACGTAGAGAGGGAACGCAGAGCATTGGCAGTTCGATGTAACATGCTGGCCCGTAGGTTTGCACGTTGTACAAGTGAGGTAAAAATTACACTCTTTATAGCTTATTGCCAATCTAAGTACACGTGCGCCCTCTATGGGTCGGCTATACAAAGAGATCGTACAATGCTCTGCGAGTCCAATATAATAACGCCTTCAGAGTTATGTTGGGGCTACCGCGCTTTTGCAGCGCATCGGGGATGTTCGCGGAGTATGGCGTGCCGGATTTTTATGCCCTTATGCGGACACGAATAGCATCCCTGATGCGGCGAGTGCGCGATAGCTCCAACAGCCTTGTGGCTATTTTTGCCAGCAAAGCAGACAGTCCAATGATGTGGCACTGGATGATCACTCATCGTACGTCATTTGCGTATATAAAATAAGTGTTATTGTGTATGTGTGTATCTTTTTGTGCGTCGCCTTTTGTTTTGTGTATGTAGAATTTAAGTGATTTTTATTTTTGATTTTGTTTTTGAATTATGGATTTTGTATGGTCTGAAATAAATATTATATTATTATATTATTATTATTAAATCCTACCATTATTTAATACAACAGCAAAGTATCATAGGGCATCAAAAATTCGTCTGCATTGTTGTCAACAGGAAAGGTGTCCAAAAGGCTGGCGGCATTGCCACGTTGTATGGCAATGCTGATTCTTAGGCCAGCTCTCTGGTCACGTGAAGAGTCAGCCAACCTCTTGGCAATGTCTCCAATATACGGGCTGATTTTTTAGTCACCGTCCAAATTTTTCAGGGTGATAGTACCCGTTAAATTGAACAACTTTCTCCAAGGAACATGGGTCGAAATATGAAAAAAAAAATCGGACCTCCCATACAAAATCGACCAGCTAACTATTGATTTTGCATGGGAGGTCGATTTTTTTTTTCATATTTCGACCCATGTTCCTTGGAGAAAGTTGTTCAATTTCACGGGTACTATGACCCTGAAAAATTTGGACGGTGACTAAAAAATCAGCCCGTACAACATGAATTAAACACCAGCCTGGATGGAAACTTTTCAAAATTAGGTACCTATTTTATTTTTATTTTTATTTTTTATTTTTATATCTTAAGAAAACTTACAGCTAGGATACAGATAGTTGACCGTTAGCGAAAGAAGGCCAATTAAAAGTTTTCACTGACAAAATTAGGGTAAGCACAAGAAACAGCAGACAGGCAAGCAAAAGTAAGAATAAGTTAACACTCGAAGACAATAAAATTAAGAAAAGACTGAACAGGTTTTAGTGATCTTCAAAGAATTTGTTACATAGTATTTTTTTAAGTTTATGAACACTGGTGGAGAATAAGTCAAGATCATCAACACTCTGACACATCGAGTTGTATGCCCTGCTGGCTCTTATCATATAAGAGTTTTGTCGATATATGCACCGCACAGAGGGAACAAACAGAGGTTGATGATTCCTTAAGGTGAAAGATGGAACACGCAGCCCAATTTTGCTCATCAATTCAGCACAGTTGGTTGAACCATTTGCCAAATTGAACAAGAATACCATGTCGGCAATTTTTCTCCGCTCAATTAGCGGAAGAATGTGAAACTTCTTGCAGCGGCTGTAATAATTAGGCAAACACGTTTTGTATTTAAACTGAATGTACCTCAAGAATTTCTTTTGAATACTTTCGATGCGATTGACGTAAGTATTATAAATAGGATTCCATACTGGAGAGCAGTATTCGAGATGACTGCGCACAAAAGCACAATAAAGAATTTTGAGTGTTTTGATATTTTTAAAGTCGGCCGATATCCTCATAATAAAACCTAGTGCCTTTGAGGCTTTTTTAACAATATTGTCGATGTGTGTGTCAAAAAGAAGTTTCGAGTCAAAAGTGACGCCTAAGTCTCTAATCGTATTAACTCTGGCTATAGAAGTGTTGGCTAGTTTGTATTCGTAAAGAATAGGTTTAGGTTTACGAGTGAAGGTACATGTATAACATTTCGAGACATTTAGGTCCAAGCGGTTGGCCGTACAATACTCTTGGAATCTGTCCAGATCATGTTGGAGACGTTCAGCATCTTCAAAAGTTCTGATTTCACTCAGAATCTTCATGTCGTCCGCAAACAAAAGAACTGTTGAGTTACAGAAACATGAAGACACGTCATTGATGAAGATGTTAAATAGCAAGGGTCCCAAAAGCGATCCCTGTGGAATCCCTGAGGGGGTAATCATAGTTCTAGATGTGTATCCGTTAAGAACAACAGTTTGGCATCTGTTGGCCACATAAGATGAGAACCACCTAAAGAGATTTCCACTGATACCTATAGCCGATAGCTTACGCAAAAGTATAGCATGATCCAAGCGGTCAAAACACTTACTATAATCCGTATAGATTACATCCGCCTGCGCGCGATGAGCCATATATTCAGTCAAGTAGTCGCCACAAAGAATGAGATTAGTGGTTGTGGACCGACCTCGCAGAAAACCATGTTGTCGGTCACTAATGCTTAGTTTAAGAGAGGCATATAGCTGCTTGTAAATGATTTTTTCGAGGATTTTAGCGAAGATGCATAGTTTGGATATGGGCCTGTAGTTTTCCACAAGGTCTCTGGGCCCTTTTTTGTGGATCGGAGTGATTATCGCCGACTTCCAAATCGTAGGTACCTCACCTAGATTTAGGGACCGCCTGAACAGAAGTGAAAGAGGAGCAGTCAGACTTTTGGCACAGTTGAGTATAAAAACTGGCGGAATATTGTCTGGTCCTGCTGATTTAGATAAGTCAACTCCTTTAAGTAGATTGAATACTTCTGATTCGTTAACTTCGACTGAATGTATGTCCGAAACAATATCGCTCAAATGCATGTTTGAACCATGCGCATGGTCATTGGAAAGATCGTCGTTACCACTAGCAGAACTGAGAAAATTTGAATTGAAATAGTCGCCAAACATGTTGCAGATGTCCTCTCCTATACTCGATGTGCTATTTTTATATTTAAGTACGGAGGGATAAGCATTGATTTGATTTTTCGATTTTACGTACGACCAAAACGCTTTGGGGGTCTTAGAAATGTCTTCTTCGATTTTTTTTATATAGCAGTTAAACATGTCACTTTCAACTTCCTTGGCACGCTTTCGGAGCAAAACGAAAGACTCATGATCAGATAAGTTTCCGTATTTC
Source organism: Antitype chi (assembly GCA_947359405.1). Lineage (NCBI taxonomy): Eukaryota > Metazoa > Arthropoda > Insecta > Lepidoptera > Noctuidae > Antitype > Antitype chi. Next base: position 17,186,190 of record OX375831.1, on the reverse strand, counting down.
TTAAATTTAGCGTGGTACTTCGCTTTTTCTTTTAGAATTTTTATGAGAGGCTGTTTGAACCAGAGAGGGTATCTGCTGCTTGGAATTACCGTCTTAACAGGTACAAAAGCATCACGTAGTTCGTTGAGAGTGTCATAGAAAAATGATACGGCATCTTCGAGGGTCCTAGTGGTCACTTCGTTGAGCCAGTCGATCTGGCTCAGCCCGTGATTAATGGCCGTAAAGTCGGCCGATCGATATAAAAATTTTATACGGGGACGCGCAGGCAGAGTATGGAGTTCCACGAAATCAGCAGACACACAGAGGGCCCTATGATGAGGATCTTCCGGCACCAGAGGATCGGCGCAACTTGCTACTGAAACCTCGCTGTTAGATAAAACTAGATCTAGTATTTTATTGTTGACATTTACGTGCGAATTGTATTGCGAGAAATTACTGACTGTAAAGATGTCAAACAAATTGACCTGGACGTGACCTTGGATATTACTAGGGCAAACAGATTGACAGTCATCACCTGGCTCCCAGTTTATATTTGGAAGGTTAAAATCTCCAAGAACTAGAAATTTATCAGCGGGATGCTTCTGAACAATATCTGCTAGGTTATTAGAAAAAATCATTAACTGACCTGCTTGGGATTGGCCCAGATTTTGGTTACAGATGTACACTACACAAATATGCATTTTATACAATACACGCGGTCTCTTTCTGTGTAGGGTGAGAGTTACCCACAAGTCCTCGGCCGACGAAAACCATTCACTGCGGAGGTCACTGATAAGATCACGTCGCACTGCAATAAGCACACCACCCCCCAAAGTTTGTTTCGTGCTAGAATAATTTCTATCGCGTCTCCACACTATGTAACGGTCGTCAAACAATTCACAGTCCTTAATACCCTCAGTAAGCCAAGTCTCAGTCAAGCAAATGATATCGTAGGAATGAACACACACATTACGATAGAATATTAACGTTTTTGTACGCAATCCCCGAACATTTTGGTAAAACACACTAATAGGTGACATCGCGAACAGAAAGATTACTAATGAATAGTGCTTCAATAGAAATTGTAATGTGAGGTACATTCAGTTTATAGCAAAAAGTTAAAATATGATACATTAAAAAATTGAGCGGGATTAAGCCGATCACAACCTTAGTTCCGTGCAAATAGGATTCAATAGAGAAATAGCTATTACTTACATAAACTTAGAAAGGGAGTTGGGGAAAGATATAAAGTACTATGAAACGGGAAATGGTGACTATTTAACAGCACAGTAGCTAATTATGCTTACAAAATGGAGGACCTAAGATTATTGGAAAAACGGAAACATTTGGCACAGTAGTTTGAACATAAAGAAAGCGCGAAGATGGAAAGTCATTCCCACTTCTCGTAGTATGAGGAAAAATAAAAATTCAAAAATGCTAATACTGGCAATATCCCTCAAGGAAACACTCCTCACTGGCGCAAACGTTTCCGCACATAATTTGGGTCCCTCACACCGCGGAACCCTTCTATTATTGTGGTTTTTATTGTGCCCTTGCATTTTATTACTTTTTTATTTCTTTTTAACGGCAGCGGGGGTCAGTCGCTGATATTGTGCTTAGGGTTGGCACAGACAGAATATTCAGTTTACTTTGTTTTTATTTTCGTGTAATTCGATCTTTGTGGTGCATTTTCCTTCAAAGTAGAATGGTGGGGTTTGAAGAATAGGCGAAGGTATCGTTTATTAGATGCAGCTAAGTATCTATTTGTTTATTGTTGTATTGTAGTTAACTATTGTTTAATCTTTAGTTGTTTACAAACGAGTGATGAATGAGATGGATGGGTGATTTACGTGAACTGATTTTATTTGGTCAAGTTTGCTTGAAGCAAAAATAGTTTAAATCTTGCGACTCTTATAAGACGCTCCTATAAACACGAAACAAAGAGTTGATGTTATAGCTACTAAGAACACTTTGTCGATATGTCTGTCTTTACGAATGTTTTTCCACTAACCAAACGTATTTTAGTTCGCAGGCCTACGGTGTGTAAATTAGTTCAGCACGCCTTGCTCTCAAAACGGTGAAGAAATCCCTATTGAGGAAACCGGCATGTACTGGAACCAATAAATCGAAGACATGTGACATCTACCAACCCGCACCAGGCCCGCGTGGTGGATTAAAGCCCACTCGAAGAGAGGAGGCCTGTGTCCAGCGGTGGGAACATTATAGGCTGAATATGCTCAGTTCTACATCAAATTAAAATATTTCATTAAAATCGTTTGATGTATTTAATACCATTTGCAAGTATTTTTTCATAAGGATTGTCATGATAGTCTGGAGTTTGGGGTTGTGGATACTTACATCACTTATTGATGAATGGGACTGTTATACATAATTATCTAAGACTTTACAGTTGCGGGTGTGCCTTAGCCTGGTCAAGTATATTTCTCCAACGTGAACTATTTCTGGCTTTTTCTCCCCAATTTCTTACTCCAACAGTTCTTAAATCTTGATCTACGCCATCCAACCTTGGCCGCCCTCGACTTCTCCGGCCATCCGGTTAAATATCCTGTAAACGTTTGGGTGCTCTAGTCTCGTCCATTCTTGACATGTTGCCAATCGAAGACGTCCTATTTTAATGATTTTAATAAAATTGCATTGGGCTCGTCGTATACCTCGTAGCTAGAGCTGACTTTCACACACATTACGATAGTAAACGTCCCTAATAATAAAGAATAAAAGCAAGCTAAACTTCTTTCACTATTTCTTTAACTAAAACACGATAATATTAGTGAGGGGCAACCCTATGCCCAGTGAAAGTGTTAGGGTCATCTATCAGTTGCAACACGCTACTGCCCTTCAGTTATATCTTCTGGATTCAAATTATGTCTTACTTCGAGAGTGCTTCAAATACCTCTTTCTTATGGTGGAATATAATTCTTCAGGGGTAAAAGTTATTTGTTATTAAAATGACTAACAGTAAACTAAACTATTCGGAAGTGTTATGTTACAATACTTTCGAATAATTTACTGTTAGTTATACGGAAGATATTTTTTTTTATTGACGAACGATTTAAAAAAGGACTGAAGCTGTAGTGAGACAGTGCGCTTCAGAGCATCCTTAGCCAAACCATTCGTCCTACTTGCTGAAAATCTCCCTCCTGGCAAACGAGTTGCTTTGGCTAACCTGGATGTTTTTAGAGTCCAGATCCGAAACCCTAATTGTTTAACACACTATTAATCATAATCTGAATCATTTGGAAGGTTTTTGTTAATCCATTGCTTCTTATGTTTGTATAATTCGTACGCTCAACAACGTAAAGAACGCAATGACTGTTTTGGAATTGTCAAAATGAAAGCGATTCCTACGGATGTGTATTACGCAATTACCACTCAGCTTGGCCAAATCAAGGAAAACCTTTTCATATGGACATTTTGTTTTTTTTTTATAATCAAACGTCATTTATTCTTACTAGGCTGAGAGCCAGCACTTTTTGAACGTCAAAATTACATAAGACAGTCGCCAAAAAAAACACCCACCCTTCGATTCATAAATGACTCCGCCCTGGAGTGTAAATTTGGTTCTGTTCCATAAACGAAGCGACACTTAGTATCGTGTCCCTGCACGTTACAGGATCTGATGGCGCTAAACACAGCCAAAATCAGGGCCGACTCGATTCAGTTAAAATTAAGATTGCCATGGACACGCCAAGAAGAAGATATCGTATTTTTGTTTCATAGCGATCCGTCTGTGCTGGCTGATGTTTGGCTAAGAAACCTGTAATACTATTCTAGTCTATTCCTGCTGGACATTGGCTTCCCATTACACTAAATCTAGCTCGTTCATCGGCCGCTCTCATCCGACTACTGTTTGGCCAGGAGTCCATAAGTGTTCATACATAAGCTATCCTAGAAAGTATCTCTATTCTGTTTCAAAATTATCTTAGTAATAAAAAGTAAACTAATGGATCAGAAAACGTACCCGTGGATGCAAATTTATAGTGCTGCTTACAAATTGTGCTTTGATTTGATTAATTGAATACTTAAACCCGAATTCCTAATTATGAATAACCCTCAAGATGTTTTTATTTGAAATTTGAGATTAATTTTCGTTGAAGATTTAACAATTATAATTTAATCATGTCAAACCAGAGGTAATTGTTTGGAAAAAGTATCCTACTATCCTACTAATTTTATAAATGTGAAAGTTATACAACCTTTTCATATGGACATTTTGTTTTTTTTTTTTATAATCAAACGTCATTTATTCTTACTAGGCTGAGAGCCAGCACTTTTTGAACGTCAAAATTACATAAGACAGTCGCCAAAAAAAACACCCACCCTTCGATTCATAAATGACTCCGCCCTGGAGTGTAAATTTGGTTCTGTTCCATAAACGAAGCGACACTTAGTATCGTGTCCCTGCACGTTACAGGATCTGATGGCGCTAAACACAGCCAAAATCAGGGCCGACTCGATTCAGTTAAAATTAAGATTGCCATGGACACGCCAAGAAGAAGATATCGTATTTTTGTTTCATAGCGATCCGTCTGTGCTGGCTGATGTTTGGCTAAGAAACCTGTAATACTATTCTAGTCTATTCCTGCTGGACATTGGCTTCCCATTACACTAAATCTAGCTCGTTCATCGGCCGCTCTCATCCGACTACTGTTTGGCCAGGAGTCCATAAGTGTTCATACATAAGCTATCCTAGAAAGTATCTCTATTCTGTTTCAAAATTATCTTAGTAATAAAAAGTAAACTAATGGATCAGAAAACGTACCCGTGGATGCAAATTTATAGTGCTGCTTACAAATTGTGCTTTGATTTGATTAATTGAATACTTAAACCCGAATTCCTAATTATGAATAACCCTCAAGATGTTTTTATTTGAAATTTGAGATTAATTTTCGTTGAAGATTTAACAATTATAATTTAATCATGTCAAACCAGAGGTAATTGTTTGGAAAAAGTATCCTACTATCCTACTAATTTTATAAATGTGAAAGTTATACAACCTTTTCATATGGACATTTTGTTTTTTTTTTTTATAATCAAACGTCATTTATTCTTACTAGGCTGAGAGCCAGCACTTTTTGAACGTCAAAATTACATAAGACAGTCGCCAAAAAAAACACCCACCCTTCGATTCATAAATGACTCCGCCCTGGAGTGTAAATTTGGTTCTGTTCCATAAACGAAGCGACACTTAGTATCGTGTCCCTGCACGTTACAGGATCTGATGGCGCTAAACACAGCCAAAATCAGGGCCGACTCGATTCAGTTAAAATTAAGATTGCCATGGACACGCCAAGAAGAAGATATCGTATTTTTGTTTCATAGCGATCCGTCTGTGCTGGCTGATGTTTGGCTAAGAAACCTGTAATACTATTCTAGTCTATTCCTGCTGGACATTGGCTTCCCATTACACTAAATCTAGCTCGTTCATCGGCCGCTCTCATCCGACTACTGTTTGGCCAGGAGTCCATAAGTGTTCATACATAAGCTATCCTAGAAAGTATCTCTATTCTGTTTCAAAATTATCTTATTTATTTATTTATTTAACCATTTATGCACACACATATAAACAGACAAGAAGAAAGGAACAGAAAAATACGTACAAAGGTAATGCTTATTTCTACAGAAATCTCTTCCAGCACACCTGCGATAGGAGAGAAGATAACAGAGATGTAGACAACGCGTGTAATAACAACAGAAGGAAAATCATAAAATTACAAATTAAACTCTAATTTAAAAATATACATACACACATAATATGAGAATATACATACATACTAATATACATACATACTTCTAAAATAAATATCACTAAAATATATATAATTATAATGTAATTTAATTAATAAATACAATTATGACAATGTGGAGAGATAGTGTTCTTTCACTCTTCTTTTGAATACTGCTACAGTTTGGCAGTCCCTAATGTCAGGCGGAAGTGAATTCCACAACCGTACCGCGTGCACAGTGAAGGAATAGGAGTAGAAGTCGGTTGAGTGGGGAGGGGACTTGAGGAGATTTCTAAGATGCGACCTGCAAGGTGCATCAAAAGGACGGGCGTAGGAGAAGCGATCCCGCAGATAGGATGGGGTTTTAGGGTTGTGAAGAATGTTAAATAGCAAACACAATATCCGAGAGTTTCTGCGTAGTCGAATAGGGAGCCACTTGAGGATCTTGCGAAAGTTAGAAACGTGATCGTATTTTTTAAGGTTAAAAACAAAACGAATGCAGATATTTTGCAAACGCTCAAGTTTATTTAAAAGCTCCTCGGTGGCATCCAAATAACAGGCATCAGCGTAGTCAATGATGGGCTGTATGAGAGTTTGAGCAAGGGAGATTTTGGTGTTCAAGGGCAGGAAGCTCTGGAGGCATTTTAACGAATGAAACGTGTAGTGTACTTTGCGACTGACTTGAGCAACATGGGCAGTCCACGATAAGTATGAGTCCATGGTCACCCCCAGATTTTTAACCGTTTTTGCGTATTCTATCTGAACTCCATTCAAACAGAGTGGAGACAGCGACGCAACATCAAGCCTATTCCGCATATACCTGCCACCCATAATTATGGCCTGGGATTTCTTAGGGTTGATCAGCAGTCCAAAAGACCGCGACCACTCGCTAATCAAATCCAGGTCTCTGTTCATAGCAGATACGGCGGCATCCGCATCTTGCATTGAAAAATGATTATAAAGCTGCAGATCGTCGGCATAGAGATGGAAGTGGGAAGAGATGACTCTGGTGACAGAGTTAATAAAAATAGAAAAGAGAAGGGGAGAGAGAACGCCACCCTGAGGTACACCCGCAACAAGAGGGCACCAGTCAGAAGAAGACTGACCGAGACGAACCCGCTGCGAGCGGCCTTTAAGATAGGTGTCGAACCAAGCAATAGTAGAAGAAGAGAAATTGAAGGAATTAAGGATCCCGAGAAGGATATCGAAGTCAACAGAATTAAAGGCACTGCTAAAGTCCAGAAGAACAAGTAAGGAGAGAGATTTGTGGTCCATAGCCCAGCGGATGTCATCAGTAACCTTCAACAGAGTCGTAACTGTGCTATGACCAGGTCGGAAACCAGATTGAAAAGGACTAAGAAGGTCATTTGAAGATAAAAAGGTGGAAAGTTGCTGATGAACAATGTGCTCAAGAACTTTTGAGAGAAATGGAAGGATAGAAATGGGCCGGAAATCGGTCAGTGAGACGGGGTCGGAAATTTTGGGTAAGGGGATTATATGGGCTTGTTTCCAGGCCTCAGGGAATGTACAAGAAAACAAGGAGAAATTAAAAATGTGGGTCAATACGGGAAGTACAGTGGGGAGGATAGGAGAAATCATTCTTGAGCAAAGATTATCATTACCAACTGCAGTGGAGGAGATAGCACAAATAGATTTTTTGACCTCACTTTCACCCACTGGACTGAATTCGAAAGAAGGTGACTGCGGCACTGGCAAACAGGAAAGCCTATTTAAAGTAGTTGATTTGACGCGTGGGTCCAACGTAACAGGGGGATGTGAGAAATGTTTGTTGAGTGCACACACGTCAATGTCACTACTGGAAACAACTGGAGTCTTGCCAATGCTTAGTAATAAAAAGTAAACTAATGGATCAGAAAACGTACCCGTGGATGCAAATTTATAGTGCTGCTTACAAATTGTGCTTTGATTTGATTAATTGAATACTTAAACCCGAATTCCTAATTATGAATAACCCTCAAGATGTTTTTATTTGAAATTTGAGATTAATTTTCGTTGAAGATTTAACAATTATAATTTAATCATGTCAAACCAGAGGTAATTGTTTGGAAAAAGTATCCTACTATCCTACTAATTTTATAAATGTGAAAGTTTGTATGTTTAGATGTTTGTTACTCAATAACGGCGAAACGAATTTGGATAAAATTTTGCATACAGATAATTTATAACCTGGATTAACACATAGCATTTATTTTATCTCGGTAGTACATTCCCGTGGGATAATTTTTGACTTGCATGCGGACCAAGCCGCTGGCAAAAGCTAATTAAGATATAAAGCTGAACGCTTTTATAAACAGATGAATGTGTTACTAATTCCATTTAGTGAGTGATTGCGTAACAATATAACCTGAACAGGGTTTGTTTGCATCTTCATCAGATACTTCTGCAACAGGCTTTTCATTGCATGTAATCTGGCTCGCTGCTCAGCCACTCTCATCCAGCTGCTCCCCGGGGCTATCCTAGACAGTGTCGTCCTACACCTAAGTACAGTATGCTCGATTGACAAAGAACTAAGTTCAACTTTGCACTTACTAAAGTAGAGCAAATTCTAAAGAAAAGACGCAACAATACAAAACACAACACACTCCTTCTTCACGATCGGATAAAAACAACTCGGGATTCAAAAAAAGAAATAATTAAAAATAAAGAAAACCACAAAACACAGATGCGAACGGAAATCTCAAATTGGATTTTCAAAGAGTGATGGAACGAGATAGCGATACGCATTAATGTGAATGTTAGACAGAGACCAACATATAGTCGAGATCACAAAGCCAAGTAATTGTAGACAATGGGAAACTGAAAAAGACGTTTCCTTTATAAGATTTCTATCTCAAGAACATTTTGCCTAAGGAGGAGAGTGCCAACTTACGCTTGCTTTTCAACAAACACATACCTATACCTTGATGGCTTGTTTTAAGGTTAAATTTTGCTTAGCAGGTGTAGTTTTAAAGGGTAAAAAATAACATGGTAAAGTCTAAGCGACTGTGAAACCACGTCTAGCGTAAAACAAGATTTTGTCAAAGTATAATATTGTTCCGATATAAGTTGAACTCTAATGTTGTAGATAACATTTGTATGGCGAGGTCTATGTACGTTGGGAACACATACGTTTGATAATAGAAGTTTCGAGCGATAATTATAATGTAATTGTGAGTCAGTATTGTTGTGTTGAGAGGAGATTGTATGATGAAGTTAAATGCCACTGTTTAATGAAATATCTTTCAGTTGAGGGTACCTTCAAAAACCACAGTCGGACTAATCTTTACGCCATGGCATGGCTCTTTGCAATAAGCATGTAGGTATGCACGATGGATGATGATTTGACGTTCGAAAAGTGCTGATTTTCAGCCTAATTTGAATAAATGACTTTTGATTTGATTTTGATTTCATGGTGCCGAAACGAGAAGGAGAGAACCTGACGATTACTAAAGCAAGAACGCAAGTTGTGACAAAATGCGAATGCAAGGGTTAATATTTGGCTAGGCATCCATACCTATTTGATTGTTCTACTAGCTAATTATGAAAACTGTGAAACTTTCCGCTTTTGCGTGCACACATAGGATCATAAATTAACACATAAGATACTTTGTTTCATAATATTTTCACCGGATCGATACTTATGCGCTTATGACTCTTATAACTTATCTACTCTCGAGAGCAGTGGTAACGGCCGCTACTTAGGAGTTGTAAATGATTGGTTCGGACCCAGACAGGCGCTATACTTTGTGTAAATTATTTCAACATCACTGCTTTCAAATCGCTGAAATAAAACATCGTATGGAAACCGACATACCTTAGAGTAAACAAATCGAAGACCTGTGTCATCTACCAACCCGTACCTACTGGGCCCGCGTGGTGGCATACGGTCACTCCACCTACATAGTTATAGGTGGAGTGGACCACCCATCACCTCGCACATAGATGAGGCCTCTGCCCCAGCAGTTTATCAACACCTTTAACTATAAGCGGATTATGAGTATATTCTTTGGAGCATGGTCCTCCATTTTTAAACTACACTTCGCAATCTCTCTCTCGCACACCCCTCGAAGTCTTGCTGTTCAAAAGAGAGCGCACGAAGTGTAGTTCGCGTTATTGCGACAATGTAGCTGTAACATAAGTATCGTCGAAGCTCACAATATAAGTAAGCTGAAGTGATAACGGGCCGGCCATTTTAGTTGTAGAATCGATGTCCGTTGGGGTGGGTGTGTTCTTGATTGGAGACCGCGAATCGGCTAACGTAAGGTAGGACGCTCTCTGGCGATGAGCTTCGCTGGGTGGCTGGTAGCAGCTTGATGCGAGTTGCCGAGAATCGAGCTGAATGGCGGCAGTTACGGCTCGACGAGCACTTTGTGCAGCTAAAAAAAGAGCTCGGAAACATAAGGTGGCACATTCTTGAGTTCACTGAAGTACAAAGAGTAAGGAAAACGTACGCTCTCAGGCTAGGTGGAGCGATGATCTTCGCAGGGTGGCTGTTAGCAGTTTGATGCGAGTTGCCGAGAATCGATCTGAATGGCGTGCAATTGGACACCTATGCCCAGCAGTGGACTGCTGTAGGCTGACGATCATGTTGATGATGATTGCGTGCAATTGGCACTCCAGCCATAGACCACAGGAACCACAAGACACTGGCCTACCATCCACAATATTATGCATGATCCAATCATCTGTCAAACTCACACCACACATTTTAAAACGTCATGCCATATAAATTAGTTTCTTTGTAGTTTGTCGCGTGCCAAGGATTAGTCGCCATGCCAATTAGTTAAGAGGGTGGGCAGAAGGGTGCCATCGACTCGATTGAGTGTGCAGTTTTTAATTTGTTTTTAATTTCGGGCTGGTTGAGCTTGGTGTGAGAAGTTGATTAATATTATCATGCTTGGGTTTGGTAAGGGAGGCAGAGAAGTGTTGGTTGGTTACGTTTAGCTGGAGATTGTTGTATGTACCGATAGATCGTTTTATAATCGTTTTTTTTTCTGGACACGGTTCCTAAAAAGAGTCCCCAAAATAGAAAGAACAATTCTTTATTTTCTCAGTCATCAAGTCATGTTTATATTGAAAGACTAGCTGACCCGACAGACGTTGTCTTGTCTTAACTATGAAAATTGAATTCGCAAGATATGTTACGCGCAACTTTCTCAATTTTTTCTTTCATAAGAACCTTCTCCTGACAATACCAAATATAAAAAAAAAAGAATTACTTATCAAAATTGGCCCAGCCGTTCACGTGTGATGCCGTGACCAAGGGAAATTGGGATTCATTTTTCACTGGGGGGTTTAGAATGATATGCTGAATTCATGGTTACAGTTAGCGCACTGGATAAAAACTTTTCCTGTATATAGATAAAAAAACACCTTGCAACGAGGATTACTGGTGCTGCCATCTATTAGCGAATAGACTACCTACTAAAAATACGCTTGCAGCGACATCTATTAATGAGTAGTTAAGACAAGACCAAAAGTATTTTGCAAAATGACTAGATAGTATTATAAATAACCGCTAGATGGCGTTGAGTTCATTAAATTACAGCTTCGTTGAAGTACATAGAGAAGAGATATCTATAGAGATATGAGGAGATACCTATTAAATTCATGTTCTTTTAGACAGTGCTCTAGGTATAAATGACTTGCTTAGGTAAACGATAGACGTCTGTCTGTGTTTATGTAGGCCTTCATCACGTAATGAAAATTGACTTTTTTTGACCTATGACCACTGGCATAACTAGTGTGGGGCCGGCAGGGCAAGAGCCCTGGGCGCCTTACCGGCGCAAAAAGTCGACAACTATGAAAAAAAAAACAGCAGAAAACCATTTCATACTTTTATTACCTTTATCGAAGAAATTTGAAGAGCTACTTGAATAGATTGTGCAGTACGAAGATGAAAGCGTATTTCCAAATCTGTTATTTCTATTAAAATTCTGTTAAAATTGCAGCTTTGCAATGGATTTTTTTGAAACTTCAAATGATTACCTACCTTCGTTATTGAAGGCTATAATTGGTCAAGAAATGTTATGCGACCTAGCTATGCTCAGTGTAGACCGAGAAGATAATTATTCGAAGGGGCGCAACGCGAATGTGAAACGCAATTTGATCCGCTATTAATTCAATAGGTATCAGAATCTGACTGATATATCTGATTTTGACTGCCTCGTTGGTCTAGTGGCCGCAAGCGCTATTGCTGAGTGAGCACTAAGTCTTGGGTTCGATTCCCGACTCAGGCAAAGTGTTACTAGGTTTTTTTGTTAGGAATTTCGCAGATGCACCCCAGAGTCTGGATTAATGCCCGGTTGATGGCAATAGGCTCGCCCCCTATTACATGGGACTTAAACATAACTGGCGACATGTGAGTGTACTGTAGATGCACCTCTGCCAAACTATTTGGGTATACAGGCGTGATGTTATGATCATGTTATGTATCTGAATCTATGACGGGGGGCTTTTACGACATCTGTCGTCTGAATAGTTTTGGCCCAGGTAACCAGTCATATTTTCAGGAATTCTGTTGTGAGATCTTATGAAACGGCTCGTCCTGCACCTGACAAGTTTTCCCCTACGATCCAAGGTTTTTTTTAAATGTATCTGCCTAGGTATGCAACACATGGGCCATCCCATTGATGCATCACCTCAATCAATCTGATGAGGCTTTTCCCAAAAATGCTGGGGTCGGCTTCCAGTTCCAGGATTCAGATGACCAAGTATTTTTAACCGACTTCAAAAAGGAGGAGGTTATCAATTCGACATGTTTTTTTTTTTTAATTTATGTATGTTTGGGCATAACTCCGGCGGCATATAGGTATAGACGGATGTGCAAAATGCTTTTTTTGTTCGAAAGGGGTTTATTCCGAAATGGTCTCATTTAAATTTCATATAGATCTGCAAATGAGTTTCGACGACAGACAACGGAACTCTTCAAAAAATGACAGCAAACCATCCGCGATTCCTGCTATCGCATAAATATGCATTGATTTGACCCCAAGGATGATAAAATTTCGAATTGGTATGTACCTATTTTATAGAAAAATTGAAAAATAAAAAAAAAATATCCAAAAAAAAACCGACTTCCGAAATTAAAGTTATTTTTCAATTTGTAGTTTTTTTTTCCGGAAGTCGGTTGTTTTCTTTTTTTTTTTGCAAAAAGTTACTGTGTAGCACTAAACCCCTTGGTACGACAAGTTGTCAGATTTTGGGGTTCTGGTTATCCGTACCGACTGTCAAAGATCGACTTATAACAGCCGGGACCAACGGCTTAACGTGCGTTGCTGCGTCGTGTATCTTTCAGTAAATCACAGATTGATTTCCAGATTTAATCTGAGCGTTTTCTGGAGACTGAATGACCTCAAAAGGTTCGTCTTCACCGTCTGGGTTCGCTATAAACTATTAATAGCATCAAATAAATCAATGTCGCAATGTCGTTCACCCCTACGAGTTCTAAGATCGGAGATAACTCATCTCCGCATCACGACGTAGCACAATCATGACTGATCGCGCGAAACTTTCCGATAATTCGCGAAAACATAAACAAAAACATGTGAATGACAAAAGAGATGAACACTAACTCACTATGAAACCACAGTTTTAGCCGAACTGCCCAATAAATAGGCAACATTCGGGCATCGATTGACCCAGAGATGACGTCCACAAGATGACTAACAAATATCACCATCATTCTCCTGGACTTATCCTAATTTATTTCAAGTCGGCGGAACATGTCTTTTCTTCTATTAAGACTCCCGCAGACTGGCTCGACGTGACTTTAACGACTAACTATGAAAACTTCATGGAAATTGAGCTACTAGAGTCATGTCGTGTCGCAACAGCCTGCGAGAGCCTTTAGTCGCCATATCAGTAAGTCACTCCCTTTCTATCCTTATCATGTTTCACACATTCCATTCATCGTGTCTTTATGACGACTAAAGAACATGAACCAAATTACTGCTACTCTTTGCAAACATGTCTTTGCTAGATCAGCGCAAGGCATTTTAGGTTTGCATAGAAGAAATGCTTAAATTGCGCATTTTTTCGACATATCAACGACAGCCAAGATAGATGCAGAAGCGTGCGGGCATGTGATTGTAGTTGGCGGTATACTAACCCTAAGTGCTTAGTACTTCTTATTAGTATTTTTAACCTATTACGACACATTTGATGCTTCGTTGGTGTAGTGGTCGCAAGCGCTGCTGCTCACCATGAGGTCCTGAATTTGATTCTCAGGTCGGGCAAAATGTTGTTCGGTTTTTCGATCAGGAATTTCTGTCTGGAGTCTGGATTAATGCCTGATAGATGTCAATAGGCTCGCTCATTATTTTAAGGGACTTAAACATAACTGGAGATTTTTTAGTGTACTGTGGGTAGACCTCTGCCTAACCCACTGGGGACAACCGGCGTGATGTTATGTTATATTGATGAAAAGACTCTCCTATCTGCACATAAACCAATTTCAGGACAGTCGCCGACACAAATCCTTAAATGCATGAAGAAGTAGTTTACCTTACAATTAATTACATATTCATAACACAGTCTGGCACTTGAACGTGTTAACAACCTTATTGTCACGCTGAAACAACTAGCACCTCGCGTCGTGATCATTGAATATTGTGTTTCGTCTCGAAATGTACCGTCGCGCGTCGTGGAATATTAGAAGTTTGTTGAAATATAGTACTCCTTAACGATGTTGATAACGTCAACCCTTAGAAATCAATTCCTTCCGTGTGTTATCTTGGTCAGATCATGTGAAGACTATATAAATTGATGCCTGAAATGGTCATTTAAGGAAGTAACCACACACATTGAGTGGACTTGTCCAGTCAGTGCACGATTTGTCAGTAATCATGCAGCTCAACTCAAAACTTAAGGCGCTCAAGAACTATACCAAAGACAGGACATTTGGGTAGACCGCATGCATAATCAGCCTATAATGTTCCCACTGCTGGGACACAGACCTCCTCTCGGTGAGAGGGAGTGGGCCGTAATCCACCACGCGGGCCTAGTGCGGGTTGGTAGATATCACATGTCTTCGATTTTTGGTTCTAGGACATGCCTGTTTCCTCTCAATGTTTCCTTCACCGTTTTGAGAGCAGTGGTGATGAAATAATTTACACAAATCAAGTCGCCTGTCTGGGTTAGTTACCATCACTGGTAGGCCGCATGGTACTCAAACTGCCTGAACATCATTAAAAGTAACTGAAATAAACTGAAATAGTCTACAGTGTGGCATGTAATACGCGTAGGAGGGCTAACGTCTGTCTTTGCGTATTTGGTGCATTTCGATTATAGCTTCGTTTCGCTATTCTATTCAAAAGATTTTACATTTTTGTGAATAGTAGAGCACTAAGGCGATTTGTATAAAGCGAAGGTACCACAAGTTATAGATTACTACAAATTCTACATAACGTAGATATCTGATTAGTATATTTTCCATTTTTTAATGACCTAGTTTTAACTAAAACTGTTTTTCTTTGAGAACCAATTGAACGTATAAATAATATGAGAGAGCCAAAAGAAGTTTAGTTATGGTTCTTATCGTAGCATTGCGATCTGTACCTAGATCCTGCTTACCCCTATGGGAAACGGTTCGAGTTTATATTCGATACCATAAGATATTACGGTATGCTTATATACACCGCGCCGTGGAAAAATCGTGTCCGTGTACAAGCTACACACAGCGTATAAACCGAACTTTTTCACGGCAAGAAAAGCGGTTGATCAAGCTATTTGGTATACAGGCAGCTAGCTACGAGAACGGTGGAGTTTCTTGCTCATTCTTCTCCATAAGAAACTACATTTTGGAAGGGGCGACTAGAATCAATTCTATTTTAATGTAAATGTTGACGTTCAAAAGTACCTTTTAAGAGCCTATTTGAAATAAATGCTTTGATTTTGACTTTGCTTAATGTTGAAGTAATTTTTAAACAATTCTGTGTATACAGCATTGTCGTGCTCGTGTTTTTTTTTTTTAAGTAGGTGTGTAATAATAAATACTGCTAGTGCAGTGGTAAAATGGGAGTCCTATAAATTTTTGCCTGTATACCAACTAGCTTGTTTGAAAGCGTGTGTGTACAAAGGGGTTAATAAAATAAATACTTTGCATGGTGACGAACACAACATACGAGAACGACACGCGTAATACTACTATTTGCTGTTATTATACTTATTCGTTCGTTTATCCTGAATAAAATATTGTTGTTCACACAATTCAAAGTTTGATTTTGTTGCCCCATGCGCATCCGATGTGTCGTTGACACCCATTCAACTAGTACGCGCCATATAGGTGCTATAAATGATACAATGAGTGTCCTGAGACAAAAGCAGGCGGACATCGTTTTCCGACAGCCTTTTGAAGTCTCAAAAGAAATAGCTGAGCACCTGGACGTGGAAATTAAAGGCTCCAGAATAATGTCAAGACAAACCGCCTTGGGCGGTCCTGGGGGGACCACAAATTGTTATATCCCCAAAATGTTCAAAATATAAAGGGTAAATTTTGACCCGGGGCGTAAACTGTAGCCATGAATTCAGCATATCATTCTAGACCCCCAACGTAGAAATTTTTCGTCGGTTATACAAAAAAAAATCAGCTGTTTCATAAAAAAGTGCAATACCTACGCGGTCAAAATGTATGGAACAGCTGATATTTTGTGTAGGATGCTAAAATTGTCGAGCTTGCTACGGTCTTTCTTGCATACTTACTAGACGCATTGCTCGCTCTTACATCTACCAAACAGATACAAAATCTTCCAAATACGATAAATGTGTTACTTATTCGCTGAATGATTGCGTAAGAATTTATTCAGAATAGAGTTTGTTTATATTTTCGTCAGATACTGAATGCCAAATGTAGGTACAGACAGTATATCCACTTGCCAGGGTACCAAGGGAGACGGGAGTTCAATCGTCTGCGCCAATCAAGTCGGTCCCCTCAAACCCGCGAGCAGTGAACCCATTCCTCTCAATTAGGACTCAACTGTTTGAGTTGATAGGTCCAAGGGTCCAATACTGTTGGGTTCTACGATCTATTTGCGTTGTAACAATAAACATACATACAATCACGTAGGGGTAGGCAGATACCACAGAACGCCACGTGCCTCCTTACATACTCATTTTGCTTCGTTAACGTTCGACGTTTCGGGTGATGCGTACTTCGTATTGTTACATCCCTAGTTTGTACTAGTAAATGCTGACACTAGTGCTTAGTCAGCATCAGGCTTTCTAGAACATGATTGCTCACAGGCTCCCAGCCAGTTCGGGCTTGGCATTCAAAGAGTTGGGACGTATACCGAGTTTTCCCCAAAATATATTGTCCTTGTTTAGGAAGTAACAATAAACCTTTTTTAAAAAAGATTCGGGACTTTTCCATTATAACATTTGGTGGCAGCGGTGGGATAAGACATCCCCAGTGTCCTTAAAACGGTAAATACGTCGCCGGAAATAAAAGTTCATGTGTGTCTGTGTTCTAAAAGTGCCCAGTGATTGTGTCGCCTAAAAGCACCCCAACCCGAACTCATCCCATCGAAGGTCGATACTATTCGACCTGGTTCCAAAAGCTGCATATCGCCGCCCTGGGTCCACTGCGTAATAAGTGGTACTACGTTGTTGGGTAGCACTTGCTGCACCCAACCATACCGTATCCAGCGCCGACCTGACGGCAACCGTCGGCTTCTCATCCATACGTCTAAGGTAGACGTAATCCAGCAAACCCAAAAATGAATAATTCCTACGAGCTGTTCCTGTAAGTCCAGATTACTCTATCCTGTGAAATTTTGTGCTGTGCGTTAAGTGTGCGTAACTATATCGTGTTATAAACCCGTGTGTTAATATAAGTTAATAATTATTACAAGATTAATCCTAAAACATTCATAATAAGATTCAAGGTAACTTGTTAAGTAGCTTACGCTTCAATCTCAGTCGTCCTTATCAATTGCGCATAACTTAAACATCCGTAGCTCACGTAATTCTCAGAACCGAATAACTTTTGTCCATACCAGTAATTTATCATCACGCCGATAATTCCCGAGGGGTTAAGCAGAGGTGTATAGTTTTAGTATTCCCTATTCACTTACAAAACAAAAATGACGGCTAGAACTGAAGCTAAAAGAGAAATAAAGGGTGATGAGGAAATCCCATTAAGTGTTGTGCTAAAATTTATTAAAGCGTTTAACGGCGATAGAGACAAACTAACAGCTTTCCTAAGAAACTGCGATAGCGCAATATCCTTGGCGTCTCCTCAACAGGAAGACGTCGTTTTTAAATATATATTAAGTCAATTAGAAGGCAAGGCCGAGACCGCGTGCTCTATTAAAGATTTTGAAACATGGGCATCACTTAAAGAATTTTTGAAAAATCAGTTTGGTGAACGTAAACACTATGCTCATCTGCTCACTGACTTGCAAGACTGTAGGCAAGGAAATCTAGAACCCGTTAGCCAATTTTCCTTGAGAGTAGAAACCTGTTTGCAAAAGCTTCTTACAGAAGTTACTGTTTCCAATATGAGAAAGACCGAACTTCCTGGTAGATTAGCCGCGATGGAAGATCTCGCTCTCCATACATTTATATTAGGATTAAACCCTAGAATCGCAAATATTGTGAGATGTCGAGACTACAAGACCCTAAATGATGCCATTAATGCTGCGATATCCGAAGAAAAAATACTGCAATTCTCCTATCGCAATTTCAACAGGCAAAAAGGTACTGAATCCGTTAAAAGAAGTGAAACAAATAATATACCTCAAGCAAAAGTTTTTATCCGAGGTAACAATGGTCAACCCAGTGTTTCTTTCAGCGATTCTTCTTTCTGTAGATACTGTAAAAAGCCAGGACATACTCTTGAAAATTGCAAACTGCGTGATTTCAATAATAAAAGATTTTCAAACGGCCCTCAGCCATTCACTCCATTTAGACCTTCGTCCTTTAATTACAAACAAACAGACATTAAGCCAGGATCTCGTGTAAACTTCACTGATAATTGTGAAGAGGCGGGTAGAGATGAAGTAGATGAACCTATTAATGATGCTAATTTAAACTAAAAAATGTCCCGTTTAAGTATCGCACGGGGCTAACCCCTTTTAATCAAGCCGATACTACCCTTATTAATATTAGGACCAATGGACAGGGTAATCAGCCCCAAACTCACGGTCTTTCCAAGAGTAGGACCACGCCGCAGGGTAACCAGCCCCATAAGGAAGGTCTGAACCAACAAAATATTAGGACCAATGGACAGGGTAACCAGCCCCAAACTCACGGTCTTTCCAAAAGTAGGACCACGCCGCAGGGTAACCAGCCCCATAAGGAAGGTCTGAACCAACAAAATATTAGGACCAATGGACAGGGTAATCAGCCCCAAACTCACGGTCTTTCCAAAAGTAGGACCACGCCGCAAGGTAACCAGCCCCATAAGGAAGGTCTGAACCAAAAATCCAATTGTAAACCTGAAAAAGAACTTAAAATTTATGAAATCCTTACCCGAAAAAGATACTTACCTTTTATTAAATTACAAACATTTGTAAATAAAAATCCACTTACCTTCTTGATAGATTCAGGAGCGTCAATCTGTGTTCTGAAAAAGAAAAGTATAACAAGTACTCTACAATTAGAAGATAATGTCGTCAAAATTAAAGGAATAGATTCCAAAAATGAAACTATGAAAAGTGTAGGAAGTTTAAAACTACAACTACAGTTCAATGAAAAACTAAGTATAACCCATCCTTTCCAAATATTTGAAGATATAAACTTACCTTACGATGGTATAATAGGTACCGACCTGTTCACAAAACATAAGTGTCGCATTAACTACCAGACGGACTGTTTAGAAATAAATAACTTTAACATAAAATTATCCTTCGATGAACCATCATATGTCATTGAGCCCCGTATCGAAACAGTAATAGAGTGTTCCGTGAAAAATCCTGAATTGAAAGAAGGAATGATATTAGATCAATATATTTCCGATTCCCTTCTTATACCAAATTGCCTTGTTAAAGTAAAGGACAATAATAGAATTAATTTGACAGTTGTCAATGTATCCGAAAAACCAGTCCACTTAAATGCTAACCTTATGCTTACCTTAAGTTCAGTTGACCTTACTCAGTGTAATATAATGCAACATAATAGATTAATTAATAGCCTTGAAAGGTCCCAGCAATTATCTGAACTACTGCGAACATCCCATTTAAATCAGGAAGAACTACATTATCTTAGTGAAATCTGTCATCAGTACTCCGATATTTTTCACTTACCAGGAGACCAATTAACCTGTACAGATGTAATTCAACACGAAATAAAAACTAATTCCTCACAGCCAATTAATGTAAAATCGTACCGATTTCCAGAAATACACAAAGAAGAGGTTAACTCTCAAATAACCAAAATGTTGAACCAGCAAATCATTAAACCATCAAAATCCCCATGGTCATCCCCTATTTGGATAGTGCCTAAAAAGGATGACTCCACCGGGCAAAAGAGGTGGAGAATAGTAATAGACTATAGGAAATTAAATGATATTACTATTGGAGAAAATTACCCAATTCCCCAAATTAATGAAATCTTAGACCAATTGGGTCAAAGTAAATACTTTACAACCCTAGACCTAGCTTCCGGTTTTCACCAAATTCAAATGTCTCCAGAAGACGCCCCAAAAACTGCATTTAGTGTACCCCAAGGTCATTTCGAATTCAAGCGGATGCCGTTTGGTTTAAAAAATGCACCCGCAACTTTTCAGAGAACAATGAACACTGTCTTGTCTGGTTTACAGGGTGTTCATTGCTTCGTGTATTTAGATGACATCGTCATATACTCGCATGATTTATCTTCCCATATCAAGAAACTTATTCATGTCTTTGAAAAGTTGAGAAAATTCCGCCTTAAACTTCAGCCGGACAAATGCGAGTTCCTGCGAAAAGAAGTCGCCTACTTAGGCCATGTAATAAGCAGTGAAGGCGTTAGACTTAATCCTGACAAAATAAAAGCTGTCGTGAATTTTCCTGTACCAACATGCGTTAAAGACATAAAATCATTCTTAGGTTTAGCGTCATATTATCGAAGATTCATACCAGAATTCTCAAAATACGCAAAGTCCCTTACTGCCCTTCTAAAAAAAGATACTAATTTTAACTGGACCAATAATCAACAATTATCATTTGAGCAATTGAAAGAGAAACTGGTAACTGCACCAGTCCTCATCTACCCTGATTTCACCAAACCTTTTATTTTAACTTGTGATGCGTCAAATTATGCCATTTCAGCAATATTATCCCAGGGTGTAATTGGAAAAGATCAACCAATCGCTTTCGCGTCAAGGACACTTAATAAAGCGGAATGTAATTATAGTGTCACCGAGAAAGAATGTCTAGCCATTGTGTATGGAACCAAAACATTTCGTCCTTACCTTTTCGGCCGTCAGTTTAAAATATTAACAGATCATAAACCCCTAAATTGGCTTTTTAACTGCAAAGATCCTGGATCTCGATTAATCCGTTGGCGCCTTAAATTAGAAGAATATAATTATGAAATTCAATATAGGAAAGGTAAGACAAATACAAATGCTGACGCTCTTTCGCGATATCCATTAAACCCTTTAGAAACTATAGAGGAAACTCAGACAAATAAAACAATACCTAATCCTGAAAATGTCCCCACTAACCCTGATCAAATACTTACCGATGATGCACCTCCTTCGCTGTCTTCGCCGCAATCAAATCCTGGAAGCTTAGACTTACCGGATGATTTTGTCCTCCCTGAAAACCTGGAACTCCCCGATGACTTTAATATACCTACACCACAATCCAGTGAAGTCACTAATGATGATGACACCTATTCCAAATGCCTTAAGGCTATAAATGGCAGATCAGTGACATTTGATACCAAAATCCTTGAACATAACGAAAACCTTTTAAAAACAAAATCAAAACATATTGTGATACCTACCTCAATTGACTTTGATGAGTCAAACCGTTATGTATCTGAAATTATCGGTAATATAACTGAAAGTAAAGAATTCCTTGCATTGGAAAGAACTCTATATTCATTCTTGATATCTGAAAAAGAGAATACCATTTATTATTTATTATTCATTAAAGTGTATCATTATGAAACAACTACTTACGATGATATTTTCAAAAGTCTGAAAAACTTAAAGAATTACCTTTTATTCGAAAATATAAATGAGTTTAGTATCACAGATTTCAGAAATCCGTTTGATAGTCATAATTTCATAAAGATATATAATATAATCACGTACCTATTTCATAATACAAATATAATCATTCATATTTACAAAAATATCATAATGTATCCAACCATGAGCGAAATCGCTAAAATTATGCGTGAAAATCATGATATTCCTATTTCAGGCCACTTAGGCTCTAACAGAATGTTAAAAAGAATCCAAGAAAAATATTACTGGCGAAATATGCGCAGTGACATTGAGAATTATGTACGTAAATGTGTACCATGTCAAGCTAATAAAGCGCTACGTCAAACTAACCGTGCACCGATGCAGATAACTACAACATCGACACAACCATTTGAACGCGTTGCATTAGACATCGTAGGCCCTCTTCCTGAAGTTGGCAATGGTAAATTAAAATTTATTCTAACACTGCAAGATGACTTGACGAAATACTCAGCTGCTTATCCTATACCTAATGCAACCGCAGAAGAAACGTCTGAATGTCTGATTCATTTTATCGCCCAATTCGGTATTCCTAAAACAATCCTAACTGATCAAGGCCCGAATTTTACGGCCGAGCTTTTCAAGCAAACTTGTAGCTTTTTAAAAATTAAACAGCTTTGGTCTACCCCTTATCACCCGCAAACACAGGGAGCCCTAGAAAGGAGCCACTCAACTTTAAAGGAGTACCTGAAATCCTTTGTAGATGAAAACCAAACTAACTGGCCTCGGTATGTTTATACAGCCATGCTCACTTATAATACGACAGTTCATAGTACTACAAACTTCACCCCTTATGAGCTAGTATTCGGTCATAAGGCACTTATACCCTCATCCATTTATGACTCTGCTTTAGAATCCACATACAACAGTTACGTAAGGATCTTACAACAACGCCTACGAATTTCTAGGGAGAAAGCTGTAGAAAATATATTAAAATCAAAAATAACTTCCAAAGCTTATTATGATAAGCATACTAAACCAGCAAAGTATAAAGCAGGTGATATGGTATACCTGAAAAATCACTTACGACTTCGTAAGGCTTTATCACCCATTTGGAAAGGTCCCTATAAAGTAATTCGAATAAATGGAAATAATACACTTACCTTATTGATAAACCGTCGGCATGTAAAGCATCACTATGATGAAGTTAAACTTGCTGAAATAAATGATTAGTTTTGGTTTAGTTTATATTTAGTTACGTAGATTAGTTTTATAACTTAGAATATTATTTCAGAATCATCTCCACGTGTATCTCCGTTATCTCAGCCGACGTTATAGAACCTATTAAAGAAAGTACTGGAATCTATTTTGACCCTGTGGGAACCTTGAAAATATCTAATAATTATCTCCACATATTAGTTCCGATTGATGTTGGGTATATACAACCTCATATAGAAAATATTAAGTCTGCCTTGGGAACTGCTAGATTTCTTTGCCAACAGAACGAATTAAGTGTCTCAAAATGCCATAACTTCCTACAACCCTTAACGTCTTGCCTTGACAGCATTCTGAAAGATTATAGTGCTATATCTCATCTTATTCCCGATAGAGAAAAGAGATCTGCGTGGTTCGCTGGTATCGGTTCCCTTTTTAAACAAGTAATTGGTACAATGGATGAGGACGATTCAATCAAGTATACTTCCGCAATAGAACACCTAGAAAACAATGATAAGAAACTTTCATCTCTCCTAAAAGATAATATTTTAATGACTAATACGGCATTAAATAATTATAATGAAACACTTAAAATAATCAAAACTAATGAAGCTCGATTAGGCAATGCTATTGAAAATTTATCAGCCGTATTAAACAATGTATCTAATATATCTAAAGACTTATATATAGAATCTAAAATGAATGAAATTTATAATGAATTGTTTTCAAGTTTACTAACTTTGTCATTTAGACTAGATGATATTATTAACGCTATAATGTTTACGAAAAGTCATTCCATACACCCCTCTGTCCTAACCCCTAAACAACTGTATGAAGAATTGATGCGTAGTGTTAAGGATTTAAATAAGAATAGTGAACTACCTGTTAGCTTAAGTTTAGATAGTATCCATGTGCTAACTGACTTAGCCCAACTTTCGTGTTATTTTATAAATAGTAAAGTAGTGTTTGTCATTAAGATTCCCTTAGTATATAAATCAGAATATGTGTTATATAAACCTATCTCTGTACCTATCCCACATGATGTGGACCAGCCTCATTCATATGCAATGATTATACCTCATTGTAATTATATAGCTATAAGTAAAGATAAATTAACATATGTATGCCTTCAGGAACTAAATAAATGTGTTAAAAGTATTAATCAGTTTTATGTTTGTAATAATCTCGATGCATATTCAGTTCAAGATATGCCTACTTGTGAAACTGAAATGTTATGTAAAATTATTAATAAATTACCTCAACAATGTGAAACTAAATTGGTTCATGGGAATATAGATATTTGGCAAGAATTAAAAAACAATAAATGGTTATTTGTTAAGTCAGAACCAACCAAACTTACCCTTGACTGTAATTCACAGATAACAGAGTACAAATTGTTAGGTACTGGTGTTATCAGTCTAGAACCAGAATGTAAAGCTTATTGTAAAGACAGGGAACTATCATCGAAACCTTATTATAATACAGTTATTAAACCTATAATTTCTGATTTTAATCTTATCGATGATCCTTGTTGTGACAAAGATAAATTCATGTTAATTAAGTCTAAATTAAAACCGTTAAAGTTAAATGATGTGCACCTTGACAAACTTGTAACTGCTTCAAATCACCAATTAATGTCAGACATTGACAATATTATTAATGAACCTAGCCCATTTATAAAATATGAATCTCATTATCCTATTATTACTTATTGTATAATTATCCTACTTTTAATTTTTATATCTTATAAACTTTGTAAAAAATTCGGTAAATGTCCAACTCTCAAAACTAAAATAGAATCTAACAGTTTAGCAGATGAAGTTCAGGAATTAGAGGAAATTCCAGTCCCAAGACTTCGCATATCTCCCTGAAACTTATGTAAAAAAAAAAATATAAGTTTCATCTTGTTGGGGGGGTTGTTACATCCCTAGTTTGTACTAGTAAATGCTGACACTAGTGCTTAGTCAGCATCAGGCTTTCTAGAACATGATTGCTCACAGGCTCCCAGCCAGTTCGGGCTTGGCATTCAAAGAGTTGGGACGTATACCGAGTTTTCCCCAAAATATATTGTCCTTGTTTAGGAAGTAACAATAAACCTTTTTTAAAAAAGATTCGGGACTTTTCCATTATAACAGTATCACTTACAGATATAAGATGAGTCGGAGGCCCGACCTAGAAATTAATGACACCACCATTAGACACTAGTCCTTACTCCCGATGTGTTTTGCCCAATCTAAAAAAGTTAAGAAATTGGGCCGTATCTTCGTTGACGAACTTGAGGGTAGTTCCCTAGTCCTGCACGCACGCCAGCGTCGGTTGCGAGTAGAACGCACCTGACCTTTGTGAAGAACATCACCAATAAGGTCACTATGTGTAGGTAAAAGGTAGGTACCTATCTAGATAAGCCCTAGATAGTATACGTACTAATCTTACTCTCGATTAGGTACAGTATTAAAAAAGAATAACTATATATCAACTTAACCAATAGATATGAATATTGCAATGCTGTGCTGGTGCGCTTATGTATGGAAGTTAATGTTGCGTGTGGCAAAAGAAGCATGATAGTAGAATAAATGCTGTGGAAATGCCTTCCTTGTCAAGCATGTGTGGTGTGACTGTGAACGATAGGCTGAGGAATGATGTGATAAGACAAAGGTGCTGTTTAAAAGAAGATGTAGTGGCAAAAAATGAAAAGAGTTTGCTTAGATAGTTTGGTCATGTTGAGAGGATGAATAAAGGGTGGCTAACAAAAGGTATTTACAAGGTAGAAGTGAGTGAAACGCCGGGAGGGGACGCTCTAGGAGAACATGTAGTGACCTTATTGGTGATGTTGTGTACTAGCAACCGAAGTGCGTGTATGACCAGATGTATGAACGTAGACGAGGCAAAATGAGTACGCAAGGATCGTAGCAGATGGCGTTATGTAGTTTCTGCATAACCCAATGGGAAAAGGCGTGAGTTTATGTATATGTATGAGTATTGCATGTCGTAGAACCAGAACATCGAAGACATGTGACATCAAGCCCACACTGTGCCGCGTGGTGAATAGCCACTCCCTCTCAGAGAGACCTGTGCCCCTGCTGTACGAATGATGCAGATAATGCTTATGCATTTTATTTTAAATTTTGCTAAGCTAAATAGATACATATAAACTCACGCCTTGTTCCCATGGGGGCACTCCTTTTGCCTCGTTGACGTTCATACATCTGGTCATACGAGCACGCTGGTTACGAGCTCTACGGATCTGACCTTTCTGATGAACATCACCAATAAAGTCACCAGAATAGAATAGAAAACATTTATTCGACACAGACACAACAAAACAGCAACAAACACATACAAAAAGAGAACAATAAACATAACAATGAAATTAATTAATTAATTAAATTAATTAACTCCTTTTAGGTAGTCCCCACAAAGCGTTACCACTCACATCTGCCTTATAAATAGTTTTTGTTGGTCGCCTTTAATACATACTCTCAACATGACAAAATCTGTGACAAAACCATTTAAGCATACTCTTTAAAAAAAATCTGGTAAAGTTCAATTTCACCTGTATTGTTACGTACGTAATATTTAGATAAACAACACATACACAGGTACATACCTGAAATAATATGATATTGTTAGAGTAGCCGTACTCTTGTAATCTGTCAAACGTACAGTCACGAACGGCGGCAGATAGCGACGGAGACGGTGCCTATTACGTGTGCGAATAGACACTGGATGCTATCAAATTAATTTCCTTCATTTTCTCAACTTGAAAATTCACATTGTATAGGCTTTTTTAAGTTAGCGTAAGCATATATTGCATGGATTGGCAGTTCATTAAGGTATACTCGTATATTGAAGGTTGAGCAAATTAATGTTATTGTACTTTATTTGGAACAAAATAATTATTGAACAACGAGCTGGATTTAAAACCCAATAGCTTGGAACACGACGCGCAACGATGGGAAAAGGCCAGACGTAATGTCTATAATGCCTTGGAAGTTGGGTAGGCCTTTGGTGTGGGATGCAACCTGAGTCATCTACCTTACGCCATCCTATTTGCCTAGGTCAGTGGGCTGTGCTGGGGCGGTTACTGCAGGTGCAGAAAATCTCAAACGGCGCAAATATAGCAACCCTATTGGGACTTTGGAGATATATATTAGACCGGTTTGGGGTTGAAGCTCTAGAGCATTGGGGAATGTGTGCTCATCGAGTATTTCGAAACATTACCTAGGGGTTGGTCGACTCTACGTGAGACATTTTTTAGGCAACAAAATCAGCATATCTATACGACCAACGTAGCAATGCTACCAGTCTGAAAACTCGACTAGAGGTTATTAACTCATTAATAGAAACAACTTTTACTATCAGACCAATTGAAACCCTGAATTTGTGCACAAACCATCTGCTGCTTCATATATATAAGTTCGTATAATTAGAAAATAAAAATCTAGAGTGGCTGATTCTTTTTCGGGAAATACCATCAGAGGCATCTCCCAAAGTCCCAACTAACCTATATTATTTTAATTTTAGCTTAGCAACGTAAACAACGTTATGAATCTTGTGGAACTGAAAAAATGAAAGCGATCTAATGCTGATAGTGTTTTTTGAACACAGTTTTTTTTAAACTAACGTAGCTGTTAACGTACACTAAAAATTTATAAACTTGTTTTTTGTTCCAATAAATATTTGGTACTAGCTGAACTCGACAGACATTGTCCTGTCTTAACTATGAATATTGAATTCGCATTATAAATATATGTTACGCGCAACTTTCTTATTTTTTCTTTCCTTTTTTCGAACCTTCTCCTGACAATAACGAACTCAACAAAAAGAGAATTAGTCTCAAAAAGGGAAATAGGGATACATTTTATATATATAGATTTGAGTGTATTACGCAATTTCTCCTCTGGCTTACACTTTTAATCTGCAACCTTCATCACTATACCAATAGCGACTGCCACACGCAATACCGGCTCATCTTGCGTTATCAGTGGTACCTACAGTACATTGTATGCTCATCTCGGCTCAGTTGTTGACTGTTGACGGCGGTGACCACTTGTGAACGTGAGGTGAGCTGGTGTTGGCTTCTACCACTTTTTACCATCAACAAATTATTGGAATAATTTTTTGGTTGGCATATTTTTTTATTCTTCTTTTATCCTAGTTTTGTGTGAAAGTTTGAAAGTGTTATCGTTGGTATTATTTTTATTGATTACTTGCTTCTGAGCACGACTTCGCCTGAGTTTACCGAGATAAAGAGTCCTATAAACTACCTGTGTGCCAAATTGCATCCAAATCCGTTCGGCCGTTTTTGCGTGATTGAGTAACAACCATCCAAAATTTCACATTTATAATATTAATAGGATTTTGAGTTTATCAAAACGTTTTATTTTGGTGGTAAAGGTCCTTTCAAGTGCTTTATTTCCTTTTTTAGGTCGATATCGATGCTCAAATTAAATATAAATTTGACAGTTGAGTCTATTCTATACTATTCTATTTTTAAAGGTTCTGGCTTCATCGGTAACATTCGATGATTTTGCCAATGTCAAGGTATGAGAAAATAATGATCGTAAACTGTTACACGACTATTGATCAGTGTTTGTAGCGGTGGCATCCATGGATCCCCATGCTAAAAAAGGACAAAACATTTTTGGTTAGTAAATGTAAAACGTCACAAAATAAGTGTTAGAACATTCAGTAAGTATATAAGACAGTTGAGTTAAGTGTCTAATTAATTTGAGTATAGGTCTAGTTAAGTAATAAAATGTTTGACACTTTTAACGTAAATAATACAAAAAGGACTAAGTATGTCCTTCTTGATATCTTGAATAATTTCATAGTTTGATCATTATAGGTCAAAATTAAAATTCGTTAGTAAGTAGTAAGTTGTATCTTTTGCTGGCTTTGAGATTGCTTAAAGCCAGCAAAAGATACAACTACAGTTATGTGGCCATTTTGTGGGTTAATTATGTGAAAATTGGTCCCTACTAATGAATTTTAATTTTAATTATGTATGAGACTGTTCTTTTGTGGAATGTGTTCAAGCTGATCATGAGTCTTGTTGGGTGATTAATTGGTATTATTGCTATATTTGAATAAAGTAGGATATCTGTTTCTTTATTAAGTTAGTTCTCTCCATTTGGTAATAACTATTTAAATCTCATGTCATTACCAGATACTCTGTGGTTAAGTATATAAAGTATAAAGTAATAAAGTAGGTACATTATAAGAGATGGTAGAAAAACCCCTTACTTCTCTATTCATCTATAGAATAACATATTAAAATCAACATAGACGTCTCCCGTTAATATTTACATATTTACCATTGAAAACCCGAATTCAATCACAAAACAAACAATAAATGAGGAATTTCTATGAAATATTACAAGATACAGGCGCGAGATACCGGCAATCATGTGACGTTAGTTGAGGCACGCGGCCGCGCGCGGCGCCACCGTCGCGGAGTATTTATAGCCGAGTCAATATAAGTCAATCGGTACAAACTGTTGACTCCATTAAATAACTGATCCTTTTATTGACTTGTTACGGATAATAGCTGCATTGTCTGATAAGCAAAAAAATGTCATACAATGTATTTTTCCGTTCTTTTTTTATAAAAACGCTGTTTTAGCTCGCGGTTTGAGGTATACGCGTGAAAACTTCTTCTCCATAGAGATCTACGTTTTGGAATTGGCAACTAGCTTCAACTTTCCAACTGATCGACTTTTTGACAGTTCAAAAGTGCCTGTAAATGGTTTAATTGAAATAAATTCTTTGAGTTTGAGTTTCAATATATTTTACCGCTTGAAAAGTTCCTCATTGTCCTTTTCTATATACCTACCGATTTTAATTTGTGCCCAATTTTAACAAAATCAGTTTAGTGGTTACCAACTTACATAGGTACCTACATCTTACATACTTAGTATGATTTCTGAAAACCAAATAATATCTGAAAAAGTTTACCTTATACAGTCTGGCAGAGACATTGACGCACAAAATGAAAGAAAGAAGAAAGAAAGAATTTAGTATTGATCCTGTATATGATTATGGACACCACCAGCGTGGAAAATTTTCACCGGGTTTAAAAAAACATCAGGTGTTCCGTACAAAAGTGCAAAACCAACGCCAAAAAATATACCAACGTAAAAATATATGGAATGGCAATTTTCTTTTGATAACCGACGAAAAACATTAACGCAGGGGGTCTAGAATCATGTAGGTACCTACTGATCTGTGGTAACAGGTGTGCGTCCATGTCTCTACCACCTTGTATAAAATGTCATATTAGGGTAGAGATTGGTTGAAGTAGCAACAGCTGGTCAAATCATGAGAATCATCAACAGATTTTAAATATTTTGCATTTCAGTTCGAAAGATCGGAAGTAAGAGATAAATAGAAAGACAAACAAAAATATTCACCTTAACATTTAAAAAAACAAACACGACACACGAAATATGTACGCACGGCGATAAATCAAGCTATACATTTCCAGTATAAGCTGACCTCTCATTGTACGAAAAGTCCATATACAATGCGTGGTCAGCTAAAACTGAAAATGTATAGCTTGATATGTAGCCGTGTGAACCAACTTATGACATAAAAAGATACGATGGACATAGTTTTAGCCGTCAACATTTATAGGCTATTTATTTTTATCCAATTCATTATTATTATGTTATGCCCAGCTTCTGTAGATGTATATTTCATGGGTTTTAACTTATTTGCGTGATAACCTATTTCTTTTTCTAAAATAATAGTAGGCTCAGTTACTCCTTATAACATCAGGTATCTGCCAGTGAAAGTCCCATCAAAATTGGTTCAGCCAATTTGGAGATTATTCGGAACAAACAAACAGACGAAAAAAAAAAATTGTATTACTTAATGTTATTAGAATCTACTGTATATATTTTCGTATGCATTTAGTAAAAAGCTGTAATTACGTAAAGACACTTCAATTTTATTTATTTGTATAGATTTTACCAGCAAACCAAGCCCGCGTTCCCGCGGACGTAATAAAATCGCGGCGGGTTTTTTTCACGCACTACACTGCTCGGCGCCCACAGTTGAAAATCATGAACACTGTGGTTTGTCGACGCGCTGCGACTCACTCGAGCTACGCACCCACCATACCACACCAGTCCCCCCTATTTTTTTTTTTTTTCATTCTAAATTTTTGTTGGAGGCTTTTATCCACAATGGCATATCAGCCTCATCATAACTTAAACTTTTCGATACATTATTAATTTTTAAACAAATCAGTAAGTAGGTTTGCTACCTCAGATGAAGGTTGCGCTAAAACTTTAACATACGGACCAATATCCGATTCGTTTACTTTTATTCTGCTCCACAGTGTCTCTCTTTCTTTCTTAGTCTTGGTACACTCCATAAGTAGATGGTGAACATCTTCAACCGTTCCGCATGTTTCACAATTGGGAGAAGTCACTTTCTTCATCAAAAAACCAAACTTGCGGGATGGGTAGTGACCAGAGCGTAATCTATGGAGCAGAACAATATGATACCTACTCATTTCCTTGATAGCAAACCACGGTATTCGAGGAGGCTGATATTGTATAGTTTTATGTCAGATTAAGTAATCCGAAATAGACACGATAATAGCCAATTCGCGCCAATTCTTTTTAATACGTTGTCAAAACATTGGCGGGAATATACTAAGGAAAAATTAAGGAGTACGATAAAAAGCCTTCTGTTGGAAAAAGCATATACACTGACGAATTTCTGAATGAAAAATTATTTTGACTTGTTCGAAATATGTATCTAGATTTTGTTCCTAATAATTAGTTTGACATTATAATTTACATACATTATTGTTTGTTTATTCATGAACAATATATTGTATCTGAAATTACATAATATAGTTACATGGTATAAAAAAGAAAATTAAATTACATAAGGAAAAAAATACACGTTAAATATTACAACAATGCATAAATACAACATAAATAGGAATTTCGTTATAGATCCTCAACAGCATAAAAAAACTTATTCAACAGGAAACTTTTAAGTTGGATTTTAAAAGAGCTCGATTAGATAGCGCTTTTTATATCGAGAGGGAACGTATTCTTACTAATATTATAAACGCGTAAGTTTGTAAATATGGATGTTTGTTACTCTTTCACGCAAAAACTACTGAATAGATTTTATCCTAAATTAACATATAAGATACTTTTTATCCCGGTAGAACCGGGCGGAAGCTAGAACCGATTGCTATCTGGGACTGTGCTTCACAATATTCAAATAAACCTGTACCTTGTACCGTTTAACGTCTTGTCTACGTGTGCCTTCTCTAATCTGTCGTTTTCCTGCTGTCTCATATTCTGTATTTGCTATTTTATTGTTATATTTTCTTTAATAAGTTAATGATTATGTGCTTTATTTTGATTTGTATGTTCTAATTTACAATTTAACTTGATTGATTGACCAATTTATAACTACTCGATTTGGCTATTTATATTTGTACGCCGTCGAGGCAAAACATTACTGAACTAATTTAATGTAACATCTTGTATGCTATGTGTGTATTGTATACTCTTGTTTTGGACAAATAAAAGTATCTTTCTATCTATCTAGCACAGACAGTAGCAAATCTCGCCGCGATTTTATAACGCCGTGTGAATGAAGATTTATGAAGCTACACTATACGTAGTCATAGTCATGCCTTACATCGCCTTTCATCTTATTACAATTCCAGTATAACAATGTGTGGTTCTGCGGCAACCTAGAAACGTGTTATTAACCCCTGCCAATATCGACCGCCACGCGTGATATGCATCACGAATTCGGGACAAGTCACGAACTATAATTATTGTGGCCGGCTTACATGTTTGGTGACGTTACTGAAACAACATTTGGGTCAGCTATGGCAAATGGATAAAGAGATTAATCTTGAAAATAGGTCAATTTACTGTAAAAAGTCATTTTGATTCCATTAACTATCTCATCAAAGATTTTCACACTAATATATTTCAATCGGTCCAAATGTGGCATAAAACACACACACACAAATACACACATTTTTGGAACATTGATCAATACGGAAAAAATAATTATATAGGAAAAGTTTTTATCCAGTGCGCAAACTGTAACCATGAATTCAGCATATCATTCTAGACCCCCTAGCGCAGAAAGTTTTCGTCGGTTATACAAAAAAAGAAACAGCTGTTCCATACATTTTGGCCGCGTAGGTATTGCACTTTTCTATGAAACAGCTGATTTTTCTTTGTAAAACCGACGAAAATTTTCTTCGCTGGGGATCTAGAATGGTATGCTGAATTCATGGTTAAAGTTTGCGCACTGAATAAAAACTTTTCCTGTATATCACGTAACATACACATACCTACCTACAACATATAAATAAATCAAATTGAAATATCTGTTTGTAATGTCAAAATAACAGCTTTTTACTAAATGCATGCAAATTTTTTTTTGTCTGTCTGTATGTTTTTTAGTCCTAATCTCAGAAACGGCTCGATCGATTTTCACTGGCAAGTAGCCGATGTTGTAAAGAATAACATGGCTTTTTGTCTCGGAAGCACGTTCTCGTGGGAGTAAGTCGGTAAAAAAAACAAAGAAAGTACCAAAAAATACCCAGAAACGGTAATAATACATATTATTGGACAATATTAACTTACGTTACTTTAATTTTCGGTTTTATGGTCGTTTGATATTTAAGTTTTCGATGTTTTGAACATTGACATTTTACCCATAGGTATTTTAATTTACGACATTCAAATATGTCCCCATGTTATTATCGCGAGTTGGAATTGATAGGTAGGTAATTAGATTTCAAAACTCTAACCACAAACTGGTACTAACTAATCCGTCTTTTTCCATCTCCAGAAATAATGGCAAACACTTTAGAACCCGGCGCGGTGATCAAGCCAACGATCGACCATGAAGGGGTCAAACTCTTAGCGGAACGCCTCTACGGGATCGTAGCACTAGAGCTGACAGAACTCAACGGCTATGACGACAAGAACTATAAGATTGTAGAGGATCCCAACGTGAAGAACCCACTGATCACATCGCACAGTGAATATGGATATGTGATGAAGATTATGAACTCCATGGAGTCGCAGAATGTCGACGTAGTTGAGGCTCAGACTGAGATAATGAATTTTTTGGGTGAGTTTTTCTGTTTGAATATGTTCTTGAGATCTCTAGCCTGCCTTGGCGGTTTACCTACTTTAGGTATAGTCATAAGTGCTAAGAGCAGTTTGTGGCCAGTGGTAATGACCGAGACTTACAGTCATAGGTCCGAACTCCGACAGGCGAAGAGTAAATTATTTCATCACAAATACTCTCAAAACGGTAAAGGAAAATATCGTAAGGCAAAATGTTTTAGAACCAAAAATTTGAAGATATGTGACATCTACCAACCTGGATTATGGCGCGTACCCTCTCTCAGAGTGGTCTTTGTCTCAGCACTAGGAACGGAATAGGCTGATTATGCATAAGTGGAGTCGCGATTGTTGAGCGTGTGTTGTGTCCTGGGTTCTTTCCCTGGGAGATGTACAGTTCTATTGGTTAATGCCAGTAGAAAGTTATCGGTATTTTCCTGGTGTCTGGTTTTTCTGACATGATGTGTTTTATGATAAAGGCCCATCTCTGACCTTCCTTTTGAAAAACAAGGGTGTGTTATGCTATTATTATAGTTAAAATAGACGGCCTTTTGACAGCAACCGTCCTTTAGTTTCCTCCAACAATGACCTAAGACACCAACCACTCTTAAAGTCCGTCAACGAAGAAACGGGCCCTTCCAAAAGTAGCTCATTACATCGGAATGTACCATATTCACGATTAATAAACTTTTTCGGAGGGGCTAAAACAAAACGGGAGTAAGGACAACTGTCAAATTGTGTTGTCATCCATTTTTTGTTCGGGCCCCGAAGTAATCTTATTTCCGTAGTTAGGGAAACTACGGATTTCGTGTTTTGAGAGTGGACCCCGTGTAAAGAATTATTTACCAATAAAAATTATCCATCTGGATAGAGGTTTTGACATTCCCTTTCAGACGGCTTTTAGCACTAAGACCGTCCACTGTAACACTTATGTAATTCTCAAAAGCTGCTCGCAGGACGGATGCCCGATGGGGCCGTTAGGTTCTGGAATGGCGACCGCATACTGAAAGACGTAGCGTTGGAAGACCTCCCAAGGTAGACCAACGATTTGTTGAAGGCCGCATAAATCCGATGGATGCGAGAAGTACAGAACTGGTCGAAGTGGTGTTGGTTGAGAGAGGCCTATGTCCAGCAGTGGACGTTTTTCGACAGAAAATTATGAATTAACTCTTAAAAGATCGAATTGTAATACTTTATGGGTGTAAAATAAAGTGTACACACACACACATCGCGCTCGTCCTCAATTCTACACTTTCAACATCTTTCTGTTCCAGCCACCCGTTCCATAACCTGCCCAAAACCCATCCGCAACGTCTACGGCCACTTTCACTCCATCGAGAAAATCGGCGGCAAGCAGCACGCCGTGCGACTGTTAGAGTTTGTACCAGGAGACCTGCTGCAAGGAGTACCCAAGTCTGAGGCGCTGTTCTACCAGGTCGGAGAGTTTACTGCTAACTTGGATAACAAGCTGGAGGTTAGTGCTTTAGGTTTATGATATCCTGGTAGTTTGATGATGATGGATTTTTTTGTTGTTGTTTCTCATTCTTAAGGGACTTGTGGCTAAGTAATAACAGCCGCATGGGTCGATTGATCAGCACCCTAATTGCGTAACACGCGATTAATCATAATCGGTTTCATTTTGACATTTCACCAATATTCATTGCGTTATTTACGTTGTTGAGCACACACATTTTTCGAACATATGAAGCAATGGTTTAGCCATCTGTTTCCAAACGAAACAAATTATGATGAATCGTGAGCTACGCAATTAGGGTGCAGGTTAAGCTACGATCGCCGCGATTAAACCGTAGATCCGTTCAAGACCCCTCCGAGCCTCGGAAAGCACGCTAAGACTTTGGTCCCGGCTGTCGTTCGTAGATCTTTGACAATTGTTACATTCTTAGAAGCCCGAAAGTCTGATAACCAGGGCTGTGGAGGTGTGATAGGTAGTCACTACATGTAAAATACTTGTACTCAGTTGGATCTGGTCAGCCTGGAAGCCGACCCCAACATAGTCGGGAAAAGGCGGGTAGATAGAAGGACATGCTACCTATCATTACGTACGTACTCATAGCATAGTGACTAGTAACGAGGCTACAATACAAATTGTACAGACCTTGGTCTGTCTCATTAACTAGGTACTACAGTCAGGAATACGTAGGTACTCGTGTGTTGGGTACTATTGTGTAGTAGAATCTATTGTTCATGAAATCGCTATGTGATCGCACCTTCGTCGTGTAATCGGATGCAGCTGTGTTTATTTTACAAGGACCGACAGCCTATATGACCTCCACAACCCAGTACATGGGTAGCACAATACCCCTTGGTAAGATTAGATGTCAGACTTGTGGGTTTTTGAATACCCGTAATAACTGATCAGACACACAGTTAACATGTCTTCTGTGGCAAAAAAATCTGGTTTAAGAATGTTATACTTGCGAAAATATCCCTTTGAAAGAATAGGTTTTAGGTTTTTGTTTTCGGCTTCTTTATCATCCGTGAATTACTTGAATACAATTTATTTACTTATTATTATATTAAATACTAGCTTTGGCCCGCGACTTCATCCGCGTCAAAGTTATTGCTGCTTCTGAGGTTCTTAAAGTGATGTTAAATACGATAGCCTTCCTCGATAAATGGGCTATTCAACACTAAAATATTTTTTTAATTGGAACCAGTAGTTCCTGAGATTAGCGCGTTCAGCCAAACCAACTATTCAGCTTTATAATATTAATATAGTATAGTTAGTCCGAAGAAATGCCCAACTTACGGGTCAGAGTACATTGTATTTATTTTAGTTGTTTACCGCAAATAAACGTATTTAATTTTTCTTCTTATTTCAGCACTATCCGAGTTAACACCACTCTAGCTAGGGGAATTTTTTTTTGCTTGATCAATAGACTAAGACTATACTACTTCGAAGTTTGGAACATGATGAGTCTTCTTTGAAGGAAATTACGGGTATTACTGAGCTATGTTTTGTCTGCAGAACTTCAACCACTCGGGGCTGGTCTCCCGGGAGCACATGTGGATGCTGACGAAGGTGCCTGATCTGGAGAAGTTCAAGTACGTCATCAAGGATGCCGAGAAATTGGACTTGGCTGAGGAGGTAAGGAACAATACAATGATCAGAAAGTATAGTAAAGAATACAAAATCTAGACTATACATATACTTTCTGATCATTATATACAAAGCAATAAGATTGCATGTAAGTTAAGAGTGATCCAAATAATTGACACATACAATTTTCTACACGAAGTGTGATCTTTCGAGAATGTGAGTTTTACACTTCAGGCCTTTGGTCTCATTTCTAGAAAACTTTGTCCAAAATTATGTATGAGACAAAAAGAGCAATGCTCACCACGTTTGCTGACGATGTCATCTCTTGATAGTATTATCTCAGTTCATTACTTGCGTTATTGCCGATATTTTCCAGTGCGTTTGAGACAATTAGTCAAGGTGTCAACCATTTTTTCTTACCCTGCAGTCAGTGTTGTGGTAGACACAGCCCTTAAACTTGAACATATTCGTGCCATGTATTGAACCCTTAGCCAAGTTCCTAAAGGCCTTAGAGCCTCTAGGCTATACGCCAAGATCACTACGACTATAAATTAAAAGGACCATGTGCATGTCAAGTTTAGATTTAAACGCTACGTATGAGCTACGGGCAATGTCTAATCTATTAAAGCCATTTATGTGTCCAAGTTAATGTACTATTTATAGTGGGTAGATACATAGGATACGTTTGCATAGCATGCAGCCACTGCATTGTTAGTCCAGCGGCGCATTCGTTATAGTTCATAATGACATCCATTAAATATGATGTTTATCGGCTGTTATTTACATTTATTATCTCAGTATGGCGAGCTCGTGGCTAAGTAGTAACAGCCACACGTTACGATCGATTAGGTTCAGCTACGCTTGCCGCCGTGGATGAGTGGCTTTACATACCGAGACAGGGAGGGGCCGGGTCTCGAAAAGAACGTCGTTGGTCCCGGCTATCACTCGTGAATCTGGATACGGGTAGAAGGAAGCCCGAAAGTCTGACAACCGGTCTTACCTAGGGGTATCGTATTACCCAGTAACTGGGTTGTGATAGGCAGTCGCTCCATGTAAAATACTGGTATTCAGCTACATCCGGTTAGACTTCGAGCCGACCACAACATGGTTAGGAAGATTGATTGAATTTCAGTAGTGAGGTAGGGTAAGGACAAGGTTATAATAATTATGCCTGTTCTCTCTAAAACTAGGTAATACCTGCCGTACCTACCTAGTGGATTTTCAACGCTCGGCTCAGGAGCCGAAAAAACAGAAAATCGATTCAGAATCAGAATAGCGCGCTTTTATTTTATGCATTCGTTTAGGTGCAGCTTAGTGTTAGTGTTAACGTGCTGTAGTATAGTGTAGGATATACCACACTTTCAAAGGGTCAACGCTCCAGGATGGGCACTAGAAACTTAGGCATATTCTGAACTTTTTTCCAAATCGAATTGCTCGATAAGCACTCTCTTTCATTTAAACCTTTTAACACGTCGTCTTCGTCGAACCGCGTACTCGCGAAGAGCGAAGGAATGGAGAGGGGCCTTTGCCCAAGAATGCGACTGAATAAGCTAACAAACATAAAGACCACGTCTATTCAGACAGTCGGTAGTTTCCTCCAAAATCCTCCTATTCTGCTGAAACTTGCAACTAACTGCAACTTATACAGTACTTTCTTACTAATATTAATCAAATTAATTGTCAGGTAATAGAAGAGTTCAAATACGCGGTGGTGCCGCGTCTGGGCGAGCTGGAGCAGGGCGTCATCCACGGAGATGTGAACGAGATGAATGTGCTCGTCGGACTCAAGCCGGGAGGAAGGTTAGTGATCAGCATTAAAGATTATAATTATTATCATCATTTACACTCAAGTTTCATCAATTTGAAGAATTACTCATACCTACTTTTGGTGAATAGCAGTCGCTTGGACAAACACTTTTTTAGTATCTAAATGCTATTCATAATATCGAGGCCTCGTTGGTCTAGTGGTCGCTAGAGCTACCGCTGAGGATGAGGTCCTGAGTTCAATTCCCAGTTTGGTCAAAGTGTTATTGGGTTATTTCTATCTGGATTTTCTCAGTAGCAGCCCGGATTCTGTATTTGTGCTAGTTGATGGCAATGCTCTCGCCCCCTATTCCATGGGACTCAAACATAAATGGCGAAATGTGAATGTACTATAAGTACACCCCCGCCCAATCCTCGGGGAAACAACGCGTGATGGTTTATCTAAATGACAAATTTAAAATTACACGTTTTATAAATTATTATAATTTAAATACCTACATACATACATACTCAGCCTATAATGTTCATTGCTGGGACACAGGCCTCCTCTCCGTGAGAGGGAGTGGGCCGTAATCCACCACGCGGGCCCAATGCGGGTAGGTAGATGTCGCAAGTCTTCGAATTTTTAGTTCTAGGACATGCCGGTTTCCTCACGATGTTTTCCTTCACCGTTTGAGAGCAGTGGTGATGAAATTATTTACACAAAGTAATGCGCCTGGCTGGGATCGAACGCACGACCTACAAACTCGTAAGTCGCGGCCGTTACTACTGGGCCACCACTGCTCTATAATTCTCTAGAATTTAAATAATTTGTTTTAATCAACAACTTTATTTGACTCATAAAAAACTCCTACTTAGCTGTGCCCGACAGGGTCCAAAATGAAGGGGGTCTTTGTAACACTTGCCACCTAATTCCACATTGTGGAATGCAATAAATATATTAAGAATTGAGTAAATAGTAGATGAGTACTTTCGTAGGCAACCAAGTAGGTACTTAATGGCTGATATATATGATAAATACAACGTCGATGATCAGTTTTGACAGCGAAATCTGTGTCCGCACAGATAGGTACTGATAATGCAATTGTACAAGGAGCTTGACAATTATTTGATCATTTAATTTTGAGAGCTTCGTTTTGTTTTTGTTAGGTATATAAACTTAGAATATTAAGTAACTGACAACGAGTTGGCTATGTAATTACTATCTATGTATTATTGGGGTTTTATATTTTTTGTTTCATGTATCACTCTAGTAATAAGCATCATCTTGTGAGCTAGTATAGGTACCTACCTGTATCAGCCAAAACACTTCATCGTATCAGATTGTTGGTTTGTTTATTTTCCACGTTATTGCAAAGATAATGGCATCCCGTAATATCTTATCACGAGATTGAAATGATGAAACACCATTGAGATAGCCGTTTATATAAACATTGCATATATTTATGATACAAATTTAATCCAAAAAGATGAGTTCGTTTTATTTTCTACAATCTATCGGTTCTTTTCAATTGTTTCGCTATTCGCCAGCAGATGGCGTTTTAAACATTTTTACTAAAGTTCTTTACTATTTAATTTAGGACCCTGAATTCATCAGTGTTGAAGGTATGCACTAAGATTCTTAACGGAATATTATTGAGGTGAGCTCAGCATGTTCGTAAACTCTAAAATCTGGATTATATTTGGCTTCAAACGTAATTCTGCCTGCTTCGACACTGTCTCAGCACTGATGTGGTTTGGGGATGTGGTAATATAACGCAAATCTCTATTTACTAAGGATCTTCGTTGATGCAATGCATGAAATTGAATTGTATTATTTTATAGGTACATACAGGATCTTTTCTTTGAAAAACTGGAGAACACCCGAAAAAAAACTGTGAAATCATCTTTAGCAAGATTATTATTATCTTATTATTTTGATCTTTCCCTGTATTACTTGGAATGATTCTTCTACGCATTTTATTTATTTTGTTATTAAACCTAATGTGTTCAGATA
Organism: Antitype chi; assembly: GCA_947359405.1. Lineage (NCBI taxonomy): Eukaryota > Metazoa > Arthropoda > Insecta > Lepidoptera > Noctuidae > Antitype > Antitype chi. The sequence continues at coordinate 17,145,182 of OX375831.1, read as the reverse complement.
CTTTTTAATTTTGACTAACTTTATTTGTTTGTACCTACAGCAACAGTACCTAGACAATATTCTGTTCTATTCTTCAAGTATGTTTACTATATTTCACAGCAAAACCGACTACCGCATCACAGGCATCATAGACTTCGGTGACATCCAGTATTCCTACTACGTGTTCGAGCTGGCTATCACGATGACCTACATGATGCTGATCACTGGCGACCCTCGTGTAGGAGGTTATGTCCTCGCTGGATACACCGTGAACAGGCGTTTACCTGATGATGAATACAGGCTGCTGAAGGTATGAAGACAAGATAAATAGTAATAATAGACTTAAGAGCGTTTATTCTGAAAATAGCCAACGCGAACGTAGCAAATAGCTGTCAAATATTTCACTGTTTTGATCAATTTGGCGATATTTCAGTATGGAAATATGAAATATCGCTAACTAGTGACCTAAAATATAGATTACAAAATGCAATAATTAATAACTTAACACCGAATATTTCGTTTCAGATGTCAAAAAAGAACTTCGAAACTTTTCAAACGCCTTTTTACATCTAAAACGGTTACAACATCAAAGAATTTTTATTTCTCACAGAAACAATAACAGTTCACTTAGAATGAGATACAAGAGTGCTCACATCTAATTAATTACAGTTATTATATCTGTGTGATATAATTGCAAATTATTACTCATATTTTAAGTCACTAGTTAGCGATATTTCATACTTCCATACAGTAAGTAATATTAACAAATTAATAAGAACAGGTAAATATTTGACAGCTATTTGCGACGTTGTCAACTTTCAGAATAAACGCTCATTTATAGATAAGTACACGCAAAAAAAGTTAAATGCCCTGCGTGTGCAATACAACAATGCTTTTAGGATACTACTGTCGCTGCCACGTTTCTGTAGCGCATCGGAATGTTCGCAGCAGCGCGTACAGGTGACTTTTATGCGATCATGCATAAAAAAACCGCATCATTACTGCGCGTCGGAAGCGAGACAGCGACAGCAGCCTCCTGAGCATTGTTGCTAGCAAAACTTAGGGCCATCTGATGGGGCGCTATGCGCAGTGCATGTATTGTTGCCGGTTACAATTTACCATTCATAGAAATATGCCTATAACTGTAAATTATTGTTCATAATTTATTTATATTTATGTTTGTGTATTTATTAATTATACTCACATAGTTTAAGTAATACTAACAAAATTATGGGTAATGTGCCCAAATTATGATTACTTAATATTAATTAATACAACGAAATAAAAACTAACTACTACTAACTAAGGGTTAATTCTCACCGAGACGCGGCGCGACGCGCACTTTTTAAGATAACAACAGAATATCTAACTTATTTACAACACGAAAAGGTATAATTTCACTACGAGCGCGAAAGCGTGTCGAAGAACGCTAAGGTGCACCGCGTTGTGCAGCCCGTATACCTTATTGTGAAGTAAATAAGATCTATTTTGTATCGTGATTTTAAAAAGTGCGCGTTGCGCCGCGTCTCGGTGAGAATTGACCCTAACTGTATTCTATTCGATCACAGATGGCACAATTTGTTTGTAGTAAGCTACTTCTCTTGACAATTTAGCAATTTAACCACAGATGGTAGCACTTGTTTGCATTAACCTCCTTATCTTGGTAGTTTCGCTATTCGCCCACAGGTGACACTAGTTATATGACGTTCATAATAATACCTAAATTTTTCTGTTCTTTTCACAGACACTGGTCTCAGCCCGTTTAGTCCAGAGCCTGATCCTCGGTGCTTACACCTTGGAACAGGATCCTGACAACGTCTACGTCTCGTCAACAGAGAAGGCCAATGGATGGGAGCTTCTGAAGAAGATCCGTAAATCGAAGCCTACGGAAGACATTGACCCTACTGACTGGAAGGAGATTGCCACTGAATACTTGACGAGGAGCTAATTGTTATGGAATATATTTTAAAAGGTCCTTTTGAATTCGTGTGAAGTCATTAAAGTCGTCGAATGATTTCAATGTAAGTAAGATATTTGTTTTCGGGTTGGACGAAAAAACATTTATCTTAATGGTAATGTTGAGGATTTTACATGAATTTGATTGTATTATCTTGTGTATTATTATATAATTTATAATAATTTACGATAAATGCTCTGTTGTATATTAATAAGAACAAACTGTTACTAGATATTGATAGCTTGATATGAAAACCAACAATAAAAGTACAATAAAAGTTGCAATAAATAAATGAGTAAGTGCAAGAATAAATAATGGTCCTTAGATTTTTTAGTAGAGTTTACTATATTTTTATAGTTGTTAAATATATTTTTATTATAAGAAAAGTAGTATCTAATAAAGACTATATAAAATTCAGACACAAGTCTATTTAATTCAGAATTCCTCCTGTATTGTGAACTATGAAGTAGAACCAGCCCACAACACATAACGAAATAAAGTTTTGTAGGCAATGGAAGAAATGTGCCTACATAGATCAACAAGTGTCCGACTGAAACACGATTTTCAACCGAAACCAAAATTTATGAAGTTTAGAAAAAGTTAGTCAATTGAATTACATTATTTTCTGAGACCCGTCGTTTTTCGTAGATTTGTTTCAAATAATTTGGTTAGGGCTGATTTTGCAATGATGCTTGTTGAAAGGTACCTAAAAAAATACACTAGGCGGATATTGCAGCCGGATATTAAAATTAACGTTTCCGAAAATGAACCCTAACTGAAATAAGGGCCGTAGCAGATGTAAGCTTTTGAAAAAAGCGATTTAGTAATTTTTGAGATGACAGATTTAATTTTGAACACGGCCTAATTTTAGCCTTAGCAATCAGCGATTAAATCGGTTTTCGTAACCTTGATATACGTAGCGGCAATACATTATTTCAGTCAAAAAACACTTTTAAGGTGAAACTGAAACCTGCTAGTATCTATGACCATAACTAGTCAAACAAGCAAGTTGCAAGGGTTCGGTAGTGTGACACTATCGGCAACAAAGTCAGAGTCCAGAACTGAATTACCCGCTATTGCTTGTTCCAATACTCGTAAGTATTTTTTCTGTTTCATCAGAAACCGACAGAAAAAAGTTTGGAAATATGTAGCCCAAATAATAACCAGCGTCGCGCGTCGCCGTCGTTTAGTCTCAACCATAAGTTCTACAACCAACTTTACACAAAAAGCGTAACGACAGCTCATCAATAACACATGCCTCTCAATGGTCATCGATGGTGGACCACCCACAGCACATTATACGGTACTTACATTATGTTACATTTATTGCCTTTTAGATCGTAATGGAGCGTTTATTTAAAAACATCATGTTTGTTTGATGTATGGTTTTATATGTTAGTAAAATTGATTACAGCTATTATAGTAGGTAAAGCTTGTTTTTGTAATTTATACATCTAAAGTGAGTAGGTAGGTACATAAATCCATTTCTCATTTAAGTCAATAAGAATGATTATAATTTATGCTACCAATCTCGGAAATAACATCATAGACTTCAAATTTGTTTGTTTTATGATGCCACTAACCACAATGCTGGTGAGAGGAGCAAAAAATTCCAAAAGAAATAGTGAAAATTTAATTCAACGCCATCTTTTAGCAAATAGGAGTACTAAAATCTACAATAACATTAACTTAGTCCTGCTTTTCTAGATGTTATCGGTAATTCCTTTTCCCGAAGTCTTAGTAATAAATTGGAGTTTTATTTATATTTTATACGAAACAGACATGATGTGGTTATAAGTGACTGATGAGAAAACTTGATAAGACAGGCCGGGCCCCTGTCGGCGAGATGTTGAACTAAGTCTTGCTTTTTATTGCGATTGGAAGTTTAGATTTTAAAGTTATTTTATTGGTTAGTTAATTTTATACAGGCCTGCAGTATATTTCGAACTGTTATTTAATTCACAATAATCGTAAAATGGTAGTCATTCATGAGAATATAATTATGCCCTTAATAAATCTTATAATGAACACAAAAATTGCATAGCCTAAATAACATCGTCAAAAATAACTACTTACCAAAAGGAACGAGCGAATGCATAAAATTCTCTCCCTCCTCTGTCGAATACAGAACTCATAAAATCTCAAATATTCAAAAAACCACAATAAAAATATAAAGATGCAACTTCTGCTACTAATTACAATTAATTAAGCTTAAAAAGACAAAAATGTTCACTTTTTATTCTTGCAACCCTGATTGGGCTTTTTATGATGTCCTGTTTAATTATGCAAGCGGCGCACTCGCGTAGAAGCTTCTTCGTACATACATTACGATCGAACGAGTGAAAAAACCTAATTAAATTGAAGGTAATTATTTAGTTCATTTATTTTCTTATAAGGGTATAATCGTATGTGGGTGTAAATAGTGATAAGAAAGGGTTTAGATGAGGAACTAATTACTTACGAGAAGGTGAAGACTCGAGACGTGGTCAATCAGTCAGCGTTGCTTTTCCAACTATTTTGAGGTCGGCTTCCAATCTAACCGGATGTAGCTGAATATAAGTATGTAACATGAAGCGACTGCCCATCTGACCTCTAAATTACATAAGACAGATCCCCAAAACGCCCAACCTTCACCAGTTCCTAGCGCTGCAGCTGGGCAGAAGAAGTGACGCAACAAACTCCCCAGATGTCACCGTGAAATTGTAAATCCCGTTCGATTATAATCTATCTCGCGAAATTGTGAACTATCGAAAGATTGTGAACCGTAACATACTGCTTACAATTTAACACATTATTTTTCGGTAGATTATAATCTATTGAAGTGAAACCGTCAAATTGTGAACTGGTATCAAGACGGATGCCTTGCGCTATTACTAAATAGTCAAGTGACTGCCATTAACTTGGAATTAGCGCTCGCTCGGCTCGCGCGCGGCTCGTTGCAATTCTAACCTAACCTATTCGGTATCCAAGACGGACCTCTCCGGGTAAAACCACTTCATAAACAACAGCATGCATATTCCACTGGCAGATCAACAGAATCCGCACTCCATAGCGTGGTACCCAAAATTGAATGCGCAGAGGACCACAATTGCTCAGCGCTGGCTGCTTTTATTGACATCGAAGGCGCCTTTGACAAGACCATGTTTGACACAACATACACACGACCCTGAGTGGGTGGATCACCAATATGCTCAAATTGAGAGCGGTATAAGTCACCGTGAACGACACTACAAAGGCAGTAGTGCCGAAGGGCTGTCCACAAGGGGGCGTCGTCTCGCCGCTTCTATGGAACCTCGTCGTAGACAGCCTCATTGAAACACTGAATGACAAAGGTCTAACCATAATAATAAATGGCACCCATGAAAACACCCTTTGCAACCTCATGTGCCAAGCTTTGAAAATAGTCGAAAACTGGTGCAACAAACACTAACTATCAGTAAATCCCATCAAAACCGAACTGATCCTCTTCACAAAAAAAGAGAAAACTCGCGGAACTATAACTTCCGCGTCTGTTTGGCTCTACCCTAAGTCTATCAACTGAAACCAAATACCTGGGCATCTTTTTGGACAAACAGCTGAATTGGGAAAAACATACTAACTACATCACTACAAAAGCCAGCATATCCCTGTGGCAGTGCAAGCAAATGCTTGGCAGGAACTGGGGGATTAGCCCCAGAGTGACCCACTGGCTATACATCACAGTTATTTGACCAATTATTACATACGGCTCAATAGTCTGGTGGCCCAGAACAGACTTGAGCACAGCACAAAAAGACCTAGAAAAACTGCAGCGGACGGTTATGTGGCAATCACCAGCTGCATGCGAACTACATCCACGGCTACCCTACGGGCAATGTTGGGGCTACCCTCTCTGTAGACATCCTCATCGTACGGGAGGAGGCGGCCCTAGCTGTCTTGAGGCTCGTCATAGCAGGACCCCTAAGCAAAGACTCTAGAGTCAAGCACACACGCATCAAGGAAGATGCGATCAAACGACAACCAATAATGGCATCACCCTGTGATAAAACCCAAAATTGCACTACTTCTAGAGACACTACAACGTAGTACTCACAGAAGAACAGAACGATCACTCAAGCCCGGAGGAGCTAAGAGTCTACACTGATGGATCAAAGACCGTTTCCGGCACCGGAGTTAGAGTTTTCTCACGAGATCTTAACATATATATATCCAGCCCGTTGCGAATATTCAACACCGTATTCCAAGTGGAATGTGTGGGCATTATACAAGCGGTGTACGCCATAGAAGCCAGGAGGGTCACGGACACCCACATACGTATCTTCTCCGACAGTGCTTCAGTTCTCCAATCTCTAGGGAAAAAATACATGACATCGAGTTTAACACTAGAATGTCACAATGCACTAGAAAGAGTAACAGTTTTCAACCCCAACACTTTGACAATGCAATGGATAAAAGGACACAGTGGATCACTATGCAACGATGCAACAGACAAACTAGCCAGGAGGGCATCCAGCGCGTCAGTCTGTGGTCCCGAGCCCATCGTGCCCATCCTTTTCAACTAACTACGCAGGTGGCTTCACGAATACCCACACACAAGCGGAGAGCTGGTGGACCCTAAGACCAGACTACCGGCAGTCTAGGGAAGCAATACCATTCTTGGTGGCAGGCTGACAAGACGTCTGTTACGCCTGGACAGAAAAGATCTGCGTCTGGTGACTGGTACCATCACAGGACACTGCCCGCTAAACAAACACTTCTACACAATAGGCATAACGGACAGCCCCTTGTGCAGGGCTTGTATGGAGGCTGCGGAAACCGTTGCGCATGTGCTTTTCGAATGCACAGGTGTGGCCCAGATTAGAACAGAAACCCTCGGGGCACCCAAATATTACACGGATAATCTCAACTGACCAGGAGTTATACGGTGCGGGTTGTTCGAAAGAGATACCGCGGCCCCTGGCACACAGGCAACTGAGGGAACACGGGTGGGTTTTAGTCAGTAAAAGTCTGACACGCCCTCCCGCTCCACCCAGAGCGGGAGAAGTTATTTGATGATTTCCCACCCAAAAAAAAAAAAAAAAACCAGGAGTTATACCCAACTTCTGGAGGGAGGTGGGCTGGATGGAATATCAACCGAAGGCCGCCATGGCTCACGCACAAAGGGCCACTTGAAGGACTAAGTGCGGAAACCAAACCCATAACATAGAACATAAAACCTATTTGGTCGGTAAGCAGTTTGGTGCAATTCATAATTTATCGACATTTTATAATCTCGCGAGAAACATTGTAAACTAACGGTGTTCACTATCATACGGTGACATTTACAAGTGTGCAAAGTAATTATCATTACAAAACACAAAAGATTAAATTCAATTATTTGGCACATGGCAGCAGACTTTGCGACTAATTCTCCACAAATCCTCCCCAAAAATTGGGGAAAGTCTCGTCTAATCAAACCAGCTAATTGCTAGATATCTAGTCTCTGTGACGTCATCGCCAGAGGTCATGATCCTCGCTGTCAAAACGAAGCCGTCTTAACGTTCATGTAATTAATCATTTATCAAAAGTTGGTAATTATGCGTAATTATACAGACGAGCGATTATGAATATTACGAGTTGAAATAAATTAATATCAGATAAATGTAGTTGTAGGTTAAGAATGAATGAGAATTTCGCTTTCTAATTTTTTTTTTTTTTATGTGGGATTTCCAGAATGACTGTTTCTAAAAATGCTATGTTATGTAATGTAATGCTATCTTAACTTAAACTGAGTTATCGGTTTGGTAACATCTTTAAAAAAAGACATAATTTTTGTAGAACTCGAATGCTTTTGTTTTAGACTTTCTGTGTCTCTGGTTGCATCGTGAGTAACCCAAGCCAATTCAGCCTTGTTTTGTGCACCAAGATTTCTCCCAAGTTTCATCAGATTTACCTATCCGTCTTTCGCATCCAGTTAACCCTGGTCGCTTGTTTCAGTCCGTCAGGCCATCTTTTCAGAGGTTTGAAATACCTTGCACTATTCGCTGCACCTCGTGGCTTAATAACAACAGTGGCAAGGTCCGATTGATGAGGTTAAGCTGAGCTTGACGCAGTCGGTCCGTGGTTGGATGACCATCTTTACATATCGAGACCAGCCCGTGCCTCGGAAAGCACTTCAAAACGTTGGTTCCAGCTGTCATTCATGGATCTTTGACAGCCGTTTCAAATCGTCAGAAACCCGAAAAATTGACAACCAATCTTACCGAGGGGTATCGTGGAGGGCTTATTGTGGAGGCCAGATACGCAGTCGCTCTAGGTAGATGATGGCAGACGATGTCTCGCTACACTTCACATGGCCAATCATCAATTATGACACGACAGTGGTCATCATCACCGTATTGGTTCAATATAGATTATGGACCTCCCAACTTCATTTAACTCAATCATCTTTAAGTCACATCCAGCTGCTTGTAGACACCTTAATCATTAACATAACTTTTTATGTACAGACATGTATTTAAAGACAAGAAGAAAAGAAAAGAAAATACGTACAGATTCTAAAGATATCTCTTCCAGCATACCTGAGATAGGTGAGTAGATAAGTAAAAGTAGACAGCGTGAGTAAGAGTCACATATTATTATTATTATTTATTTCAATCAACATTGGATCATACAATTAAACTAGATTAAAAATTATTAAACAAATTACAAAATTACATTTAAATTGAAATCATCATAGTCATATCAGCCGAAAGACGTCCACTGCTGGACATAAGCCTCCCCCAAAAGGGGGGGATTTGTCATAATCGCCACGCTTGGCAGGCGGGTTAGCGTTCGCAGTATGGTGATCAGATGCATAGAGAACGCTGCTGCCCATTCTCTAGTAAGTCCCTTAGTCGCCTTCTACGACACCCACGGGAAGAAATGGGATGATGCTATTCTTTTATGTCCGGCACCACATAGAACATTGAAAATTATACATTAATATAAACAAATCAAAATAATATCTTAACATTAGTCAGTATGTGAATCATGCAGCAGTGGTTCACGTACTGACACTCAAAAAAAAAACAGCTGTTCCCTACATTTTGACCGCGTAGGTATTGCACTTTTCTATGAACCAGCTGATTTTTTTTTGTATAACCGACGAAAAATTTCTACGTTGGGGGTCTAGAATGATATGCTGAATTCATGGCTACAGTTTGCGCACTTTTTAAAAACATATCCTGTTTACTAATATTCAGCAGGAAGGAAGTCATTCAGCAGTATTTTTAATCATCTTCATCATCATATCTGTTCGTAACTAACTCAGCTTACAGTCTTAAAACATAGGTACTGTTGAAACCGAAAGGTTCCAACTATAAATAAAATAGTTAATAGCGTTTATACTTTGTATATTTGACTCAGATAATACTTTAACAAGGCCGCGCCTACTATAATAATTATTAAATATATTTTTAGGATAAAACTAATCCTATTCGCTTTGACGGATAGAATCCTAATCTCATCATCTTGATCGTTCAAATGTGACCGTCATTCCATTACCGGCCTGTATTAACATAAAGGTTGCATTCCGTAAGCAACAAACCTTTACAGTACGTAGATATCATCATCTGCCAGCCTTTTCCCAACTATCGTGGGGTCAGCTTCTAGTCCAATCGGATGCAGCTGAGTACCAGTATTTTACTGGGAGCGACTGCCTGTTTGACCTGTACATAGGTACACACATAGCCACAGGCCTTCTCTCTGTTGAGAGGGAGTGGACCGTAATCCACCACGGCACCGCCGCATGCCCAGTCCGGGTTGATAGATGTTACATGTCTTCGATTTTTTAGTTCGAGGACACCGATTTTCTCACGATGTGATTCTTTGCCATTTTGAGAGCAGTGGTGATGAAATAAATTACACAAACAAAGTAACGCGACTGTCTGGGTTTGAACCCACGGCTTACAACACGTAAGGGATCCCGCAGAAAGGCGCGACGCGACATTGCGACGTGACTGTAGTAGATCCATTTCCATGAAGTTTTCATCAAAATTGTCCTACTCGTACCAGAGTCGCGTGGCGCTGCCGCGCCGCACCTGTCGGCGGTGGCCTTAAGTCGGGGCCGTTAGTTACCATCACTGGCATCACTCCTCTCAGTCTAAAGAAATGCAGATAAATACCAATAATCTGAAACAGCAACTGCCATCATTATTTTCTTCCACATACGACCGTCTCAACAATCCAATTACTGTGTAATACCGATATCCTTACTTCGGTAGCAGTATTTCTTATCTTAGTAATATTTATGAACATAACAAACTACATTCACTTGGCGACGGGTATCGCTACGTCATTACAAGTCCTTAATGATTTATAATTAAAGAGTAACGGAGTACCCCCGCTGTGCGCTGGGTTCCTGGTACCTAGTTATACTAAGTTTTAAATGGGAATGTGATTTTTATATGGAGGCAGGTAGAGAAAAATAACGTGATTGTCATTGTCTGCTTTATTTTTAATTACAATTGTGGAATCGCTTATGACATACATGTATCTGTCGTGGATTGATGGCGCCAAAGTACAGCCGACAGCGCCATCTAATAATTCGATGCATAAACGAATAATCATGTAACCGGAAACGCAAGCGAGCCCTACCATTTAGACACGATCATCGATGGAGGGGATGTAGCGAGGACTGGCGGAGAGACCGAGTGCGGCGACAGTCTACAGTTGACAGTCGAGCTTGGACAGTCTAGGCAAACGTTCAGTACCAAAGCACGTGTTTGTTTCCGATGCACATGTTTATTTAATTTATTACTCGTTAATAAAAGTTATTTTAAATTCAAATCAAATTATCTTTTCGTTCGAGTACCCACTACAGTGCCCACACCTACCTAAACTATGTCGGATCGTGAAAAACACACGATGTTACGCATCTCGGCCACCATGATGCGACATATCTATATACATTCAATTCTGAAGTGTCTATTTGTAATGTCAAAATAACAATGTCTATGAAAGTAAATACGGTGTTAATAATACATATACCTACACATTTACACACAAATAAATATACTACAAATGATAAAATTTAATCTGGTAATGCCAAAATAACAGCTTTTTACTAAATACATATGAAATATATACCGCTTATTTACAATAAATTGGACATAGCGCAACTTCGGTAGCGGTACTTCATATCATAAGTCATATTATGTCATTTATTCATTCTTTTTCCCCGCATGATGATAAATAGATGTATCGAAAAGGACGTTAGGACGTAAGTATCGTAAAAAGTTTAAGGTTACGATGCATTCACAATAGAGCTTTATCATGTGATTTTAATATCTAATCAATTTCTACAAAAGTAATCTTTACATCCATATATACTACATACATACAGACACAAAAACACCCCTCCGTGCCTCGAAAAGCACGTTAATCCGTTGGTCCCGGCAGTCATTCATGGATCTTTGACAGTCGTTACAGATCGTCAGAAGCCTGAAAGTCTGACAACCAGTCTTACCGAGGAGTATCGTATTACCCAACAACTGGGTCGTGGAGGTCAGATAGGCAGTCGCTCCATGTAAAATATTGGTATTCAGCTGCATCCGGTTAGACTGGAAGCCGACCCCAACATAGTTGGAAAAAGGCGGGCAGATGATGACGTACAGACAAATAAAAAAATGCCTCTTTGTCAAAATGCATTTAGTTAAAAGCTGTACTGTCAACTAAATCCATATGAAAGTACCTATATACGGTACTTATAACAAACCAAACAATTTTTAATATTTTTGTCTGTCTATTTGTTCCGGATAATCTCCGAAACAGTTGGGACTGTTTTTTGTCTTAGTAGCATGTTCTCGTGAGATAATTTCAGAAATCCACGCGGGCGAACCGCGGGCTGCAGCTAGTGTACACTAAAAAAAAAAAACAATTTTGTTGCTTTTCTTTGATTCAAAATGTCAAGGATAAATATACAACGAACCTTTTCGAAATCTTCCGCCTGCAGTAATAAATGAACAAAAACGAGTATTGTCGTTTTGGGAAAACCAGAATAAAGTATTTAATAACATAATAACATAGCCATGTATTTATTTCTATATTTAGATCCCAAAGATCCCTCAGTTAACTTCGGCCCATTTTCATTCTAATAACGAAAGATCACCTATTTTCCTACAGCCTTTGTCCCATGGAAACTACAGAACCCCACCTGTTACGATCCTTACGTACTCCTTTTGCCTCGTTCACGTTCATACATACAAGTTCACGCGGACGTAATAAAATCGCGACGGGATTTTGTCGCACACTGGATCGTCAACGCATTTCTTAGCGCCGAGATTTGATAATCAAACACTGTGTTTTTTCGACGAGCTGATAAGTATCAGCGTTAGCGAGTAACCACTCGCGCTGCACTCTGTTAGATTCTCAATTGTCGGTCCAACACCGAGAATTGAGAATCCTGTGAGCGATAAATTTTCGACTGCTCCGTTTTGATTACATACGTGTGAACGCCGATCAAGTGTCATTATGCTCACATATTTCCAAATGACACATAACGGTCGTAAATGTGTCAGTGTACACCTCTGTATACCTCTTCGGGGAATAGGCGTGATGTTATGTTAAACTATTACCGATCCGTCGGCTAAACATGATAATTGTGTCAATTATACCTTTTACTTACTTTGAGGCTTAACTCCATCTAGCATCGGCCCTTTAGTGGGTGATATGCTATCAAGATTAACGTTTAAGTCAACGCCTTTAAGGGGGTAAATATAGCCCGCGAAATTCGACATTTCTTAAGTTTTTTTTTTTAAATTGTAGGTCACTGCCAGGTTTTGTCATAACGTGAAAATTTGCGTGTTAAAACCACAATAAAGATCTTGAAATTATATTTTTGTTCCAAATACGACTGATTCGTGAAAAAATTACGATTGAAGCAAAAAAATAATATCAATCTGCAAAAAAACGTAAGAAATTTTAAATGTCGCTCGAAGGAATCGCCTTAACTAAGAGTTTTTTGTACCACACCTAATAGTCGCCTATAAAAATACTTAGCTTAGCCCATTTGCACGGCTCAGAAGTTTCCCGCTGTGCTTGAGCATAGCAGACTATGTCTTATATAGAATGTAGCAGACTATTAGGATGATCTAGATAAACACCAGTTTTTGTCTCTAGGAAAAAATGGGATGTCATTCATTAGTTTTAAACTTAATGGCGCTTATTATTTGTTCAACTTAGTTTTTAGACTTAAATGCGGTCGGTTAGAACTAGTCATCTCCTAACTTCCAGAGCTAATTTTTAATCTTATATGTCTTACAATGTAAATAAATTAAAAAACAATTCTATTTTTTTCTTAATTTCTTTATATTGTTCTCATATTTAGTAGCAACAAGAATAATGTACCCAGGATTATGTAGTATCTTGATTTAAAAGAGTCTCCTTGGAGTTTCTTGCCCGTTCTTCTTCATAGAGATCTACGTTTTGGAATGGGCAACTTGCCTCAACTTTTCAATTATCTCATCGACTAGTTCAAAACTGCCTGTAAATTGTTTAATTGAAATAAATGCTTTGAGTTTAAGTGATCTGACTCTGACTTGACATTGAAAATAATTTAGTATCTATGGTCAGGTATAGTAAAAAATGATTAATCAAAAACTAAATACACCTGCAGAAGTTATCCTTATACTCAGAAACATGGATCATATTAGTAGAGTTTCACTTATAAATGGCATGTTTTCAGCAAGGGCATTTGTTTAAAGATACTCTAGAATTCCACCCTTGTTTATCCATATTAGATTTTGTTTTTTCTTATTTTATTGTACACCCAAGATGTAGTGATGACGCTTTTCAAAATTTTGACCATTTTTTTTGTAAACATTTGTAACATTATTGTTAATATTTGTAATATAATAATAATACAGTTTTAGTGATGCTTATTAGGAAAAACGTACGTACGTACATAAGTTCTTCTTTACAATTAAAAGCTGCTCAAACTTGAATAGGACACAGTAGATATGCTACCTTGTAGAATTCGCTCAATAACAGGAATTATTTTGGTGTTATTTACACGTTCAAACCAGTATACTAATTATATTTATGAATGATTTATGTGCAAAGTGCTATTGTTAAGCGATGATACCACAGCGACGGAGGAATGTAGCTTAATCTTGTTCTCAATATCTCAGGCGATTGATTTCTGCGCTGCGTGTCGCAGGTTCGATCCCCGCACGGAACAAATATTTGTATGACCTACAAGTAGTTGTTCTGAGTCTGGCTGTTGGAGTATCTGAGTTTTAAATGTTTGTAAACGCACCCCCAATACAGGAGAAATTCCTAATATGGGGCAAAAAAAATATCTAAATCTCCAAAAAATGTGACTGATATGATTTTAACGTTTCTTCTATTTTATTCATTTTATTTTGACAGAAGCCAAATGACGGATTATTTTAAACTTACAGAGAAAATTCTAAAAAATATATCTTGAAAATATCTCTTGAAAATCATAGAAAACCGCTACGTTTATTATCCTTAGGTTGATTTCCATACAATGGTAGCATTTGACAGCGGGCACAAATCAATACAATCAGATAAGCTCAATTATGTTCCTTATATGAACGTTAAATAGAGCAAAGTATTGACTGTCACTAGATCAAATACAAGTAGCTAATAACGAGTTAGAAAACAAGTAGGTTTTCTAACTTGTTTTGTAATAAACTACTGTACTCTTAAAATTCGTCAGTTGACCTACTCAATCCTCTTCCCTCATAACACTTGATCGAATTTGCCTATTCGTTACCAGAAACCACGTAACCTAATGATTATCTAGTTTAAAGGGTCAGAGTGTATTTATATTGGTGCTGAAAGAAGGGACGTTTAAACGTCAATAAGGACATGATTAAACAGATGTTTGTTATTACTTTTATACTTCAACTCCATAGTACCTAGCAACACAGATGCAAAAGAAAAAAATAGTCGGCTCGCACACGAAGGGCTTCACAAGGCACGGCAAAAAATTACAAAACAAAACACGTTTCTTTTATGAAGACCCGTTTTAATTTTTATTAACTTAATTTTTATTATTTTCTGTTATAGCGCCAATATAAATACACACTGTGACTATTTAAACTGTAAATCTATTACGTTTCATTAGATACCTACAACCCGCTGGCAGAAACAAATGGACAGACAGCAGAGGCTTGGTAATAGGGTTCCGTAGGCACTTTATGGGAACGGATCCCTAAAAAAATGCTTTGACATCGACGTGACGGAAGAGAACTGTTTTCTTTGTGCAAGATCCTGACGTTGTGCAAGCGTTTTATTCTAAATTGAAGAATGACTACCTCTAATCTAGTTAACTCGCAACTATTATTATAAATACTTACATTAAATACATGCATTGCAAGCAGTATTTAAATGAATCTGAACGCAATTGCAAGTTGTCATCGTCACCGAAGATTAATCTGATGTTATTTAAATTACATCTTCGCGGCGAGGATTAAGATTACCGATAGTGTCACATCACTACCGTATTAGGATCAAAGACACCGCTGTTGAGACTGCGTGTGAAATTAGTGTTGGGTATCATTGATGTGTATCGATGATTTTTATTTTATGTTAGTTTTTGTCGTCATTTTGATATGTTTAAGTCGTGTATGTAATAACTAACAAATTGTATTTTATGATCTGAAACTAAATAAATAAATGGTGATGACGATATTATATTTGGGAATAACTGTTACTATTTTTGTACTTCCTAAATAAATCATGTAATGAATCGAGTAGGTACATTCTAATGTCTCAACAAGGAAAATTGGTTCTTTAACTCTTAACAACAGCAGATTGTTTTGTGAATAAAAACGTAAGCAAAACAATATTTTATTTGGATAAATTACTACAAAAAAACAACTGCCGTCAAATGATCAAGTCAAGTTCCAAAATAAAGTATAATGTTAGGACCAATAAAATATTAACTACCTATATTAATATTTTACTGCTCCTAATACTTTTGGTGCCGTTTTGGTTTGATGTCCTCATTTTATGCAATTCAGAAGTCTCCCTGCCTACAGCCCGCTGTAATTATCGATAGATGCACGTCCCAACACTACATAAAGCTAGTGATGTTGTCAAAGCTCAACGATGTCAGCTTAGCGAGTAATTTGTCGGTCGCGGCACCAACGCTAGTGTCAAGGAATTAATTTAATCTATCTTTAATTTGTGGTTACTTAAAATGTTGGCAGTAGTCTGAATTATTGAAATTGCGATATTAAAATCAAATCATATGATAAGTATTATAAGTTTATTTAGGTTTTGTGGTTTTGTGCTACCCAGTAACTGGATTATCCAGCTAAGGTAAAATATTGGCACTGAGCTGCATCTGGTTACACTAAATCAAAATAAAAGATTAAAAGTCATTTATTCAATTTAGGCTTAGAACCAGTACTTTGCGGACGTCAAAATTACATAGGTAAGCCAGTTCCTCAAAACGCCCGCCTATCACCACTTCCTAGTGCTAAAGCTGGGAAGACAAAGTGGCGCAACAAACTACACTGAGAGACAACACCACGCCGTTGGACAAGGCAGAGAGATGATCATGATGACCAGGCAGTTGAATTAAAATACGATAAATGTTCTTAATAAATGGCATTTAAAAATAGCTGGAATAAATATGTGTGCGCTGGAACGCGTTGAAGTCTTTTGTACGGCGCGACACAACACTGCCTATAAGTCCTGATTTTCACACAGTACAATACTGGCATGGCATCTCTTCCCGTGGGCGTCGTAGGAGGCGACTAAGAGACTTACTAAATAATGGGCAGCAGCGTCCTCTATGCATTTTAGCACCATACTGCGATCGCCAACCCGCCTGCCAAGCGTGGCGATTATGGCAAGCCTCCCAAATTGGGGGAGGCCTATGTCCAGCAGTGGACGTCTTCCGGCTGAAATGATAATGATGATGTTGACAGGCATGGCGTAAATGTGATTTCCAAAACAAGAATCACTAAAAACCTGAAATGATAAAAAAACGAATATTATTATTATATTATTGTTGCCCAAGCACTCTAACTACATACCCAATATAACGTCTTGTTTCCCCGAAAAGTTAAGCAGAGGTGCACCTATACGTGTACCCACATTTCGCCAGCCATACTGTTGCCATCAGCCGGGCTCAGACTAGTTACGTAAATACTCATTTGGACACAAGGAACAAAGTTATCTCTATCGAATTGAATTCCATTCAATTCTCAAAAAAGTGATTTGTTTACATTCAAATCGAGTTTGTTATTAAAACAAAAACAGCAAATAAAACCTCGAAAGTGAGAGACTCTCCGAAATTAACCTAAAATCAAACATTATATAACACAGTGCAGTGAAAGAATAATTTATGTTTATATCGAAATTCACAGTAAATAATAATACAAATATGGTCAAAAACCAATTAGTTTTATGATCTGGGGCAAGACGCTCATAAAATAACGTTTAATTACTCTCCTTTGATTACTTTCTTACGAAATACGCAGAAGCAGAACAATTGTAGTACTTACAGTTACTGCTATATTTAACATTTTTTCCTTGTCTGTAAACTTCATGGACTTAATAAAATTGGAAGCAAACAAGCAGACAACAGGACCTAGAGTAGAGACCGCGTATCGGCTAACGTAGCGTAGGACGCCCTCCAGCTAGACCGATCATAAAAAGGTTGCTGGGACAAACTGGATGCGGGAGGCGGAGGACTGGGTATTTTGGCACAGCCTGAGAGAGGTACATGCATCCTCTGTGTTTAGAAATGTCAACGTCATGTCATAGTTGTCAAACTAAATATGAACTTGACAGATGGTTGTCTATCGCCTTCTAACTTCACCATGAACAGAGCGCACGCGCCTCTTACAAATATTATTAAATAAAATAGTTTAAATGTTATTATAACCTTCTGTGTAGCATCAGCGTAGGTACAATAGTGTAAAACAGTGTTCTGAATAAATAAAAAGAAGTGGGTTTTCATCAAGATCCCAAACATTCTGGTTCTTCGAGAGCTGACGTTACAAGGATCGCCATCTTTTATTTCTGCGCGTCGTTTGGTGGATGCGGAGAAAACGTAGCATACATCGCTCGTACGCACCACGAAAACACAGGAGTATGGGCGGCAAACCAGCACCGGGCAGCGACAACAGTCGAATCCATTCAAATATTCAATCAATCAATTATTATCAGTCAGACACTACAGTCAAAAAATCGATACCACAGCAACATCTAAAATCGCACAAAGACAAGAGCCACATATTTTGTACATCTGGCATCACTAATTGGCCAATCAGCGAACACGAAAAAACCGTCACCTACAGGACGCCAATCAAAATACTTTTCTGATCGTGGAGTGGAGAATATTCGGAACTTCCGCTTCAATCCACGCGGTCAAGATAAAAGGCACGCGGTCAGCTACTACGACGCACCGCACTCGGCACTGATATATAACTCAATACACGCAACAGCGAAACAACACATGAAAATTATCTACAATGTCTCAAAATGAAGAAGATATCGAAATCAACCTACAAACCCTCAAACAGAAGAGAAGTGCAATCAAAGGCAAACTTACTAGGATGGGAATATACTTACACCACTTCGACGCAGATCTACACTCCATGATCGAAATCAAACTCCGACAAGGCGATCTAGAACAATTGTTTCAACGGTCCGAGAAACTACAGTTACAAATCGAATCAGTCGAAGACGCTGCGCACAGACAAGACATTCACGAAGTGGAGCGGAGCACCTTTGAGGACAGATTCTATGGACTGAAGGCATGTATGATGAACGCCTTGACGGCAAGATCGCCAATACCCGCATCGGCTGCATCACCTTCACGCGGATCAATTTAACTGTACGCACTACGACCACATCAAACCACGTGTCAAGCTGCCTCAACTAGAACTCTCTAAGTTCGATGGGGACATCCGACAATAGCTAGCGTTCAAGAACATCTTCTACGTGTCCGTGGACAGCACCGACCTGTCCATGGTGAACAAGCTGCAATACCTGAAGACGGCGCTGACGGGGGAGGCTGCAGGCCTCATAGTTTCACTGCTCAACATAGAGGAGAACTATTCCAAAGCTCTCGAAATCCTAGCTAAGATGTATGAAAATCAAACCATAATTGTAAACTTTCACTTAAAAAGTATCACTAGCTCTAGTACTATCACACGAAATAACCTCAAGGAGTACTTGGTTCTGCTACAATAAAGTCTAGACTCCCAGAGAGCCGTCCAGCTCCCTGTGGAGCACTGGGCTGCATTGTTGGTTTTTCTAATAACACAAAAATTAGATAATTCAGATCAACCGCAAAGAAAATTCTATTGCTGCGCTGAGTGAACTGCTTGATTTTCTAAATCAACGCAGAACAGCCTTAGAGTTAATGTATGATGTAAAATCTAATGATAAAATTCAAAATGTTAAGATCTCTCATGTAGCTTCTGCAATAATCAGAGAAATTTGTATTCTATGCAATAGCGGTCATGCTTTGTATAAATGCCCTACATATCTTGAGCTTACTACTCAGAAACATATTGAACTGATCAAATCTAAATCACTGTGTTATAACTGTTTACAGCCCTACAAATTCAGGCATAAGTGCTCCGAATTTCACTGCCTAAAATGCAAAGGTAAACATCACACATCCATTCACGAAGACAGGCCTCAAGCACAGGTTAATAATATTACATCTACACACAGCCAACAGGCGGTAGATTCTATACTTGCAATAGCAGACACTTCGGCAACAGGTACTACACAAGCACATATACAAGGTTCTATACAGCAACACACACTCAATCTTCCAACACATCATTCACTACACCGTCTACAGTACTAGTGGCAACACTAACAGATATCAAATGTTGCTTTCCACGGGTCTGGTACGGAATCAACATACTTCAGGCCAGTGGATCACTGCCCGAGCACTTCTGGACACAGGAAGTGAAGTCAACGTTGCTACCCACAGACTTGCAACTCAACTGGAGCTACAGATCAATCAGCAATCATGCCTAATAATGGGTGTAGGCAATAGCCAAGAGCGTACTCAAGTAAGTATCAACACGAATGTAGCATCTCGGTACAACACCTATCAAAGCAATCAAACTTTTTTGGTCATAGATAGCATTTCAGTGCCACTACCTCACACGCATGTACATACACAAATATGGCATATACCAGACAAACAAGCTCAATCACTCGCTGAACCCACAATCTTCATTCTGGGTTCTATTGACTTATTGCTTAACGCTGAAGTTTTCTATGCTACGCTGCAAACTGGGTACATACAGCTTGGTTCACGCCTACCTTTCCTAATTGAAACACTCTTTGGATTGGTTATTTTTGGTTCCTACCTACCTACATGCACCAAAATGCACTCTGCACGCTAGCATGTTTTCTACACCTACATCAACAGATGATATACTACAATCCTTCTGGAAGCAAGAGGAGCTGCTTCCTAAAAAGCTACTCTCACCGGAGGACAAACACTGCGAAGAGTTATACATGTCTACAACTACACAGGACAGCTCAGGCAGATACACAGTGAACCTATCACTACAGGTTGATAGAATAGAGGATTAAGGTAATTCTTTCAACACAACTTATAGATGCTTGCTAATACTTGATTCTAAAATGCAAAGAGATACAAATCTCTACACACAGTATAAAGCATTCATACATGAGTTTATACAGTTAGAACATTCTCACTACATAGAGGACGCCTCACCCACAAATAAACACGCTTACATTATGCTACATCTAGCAATCATGAAGCCTGACAGTATCATAACAAAATTACGTACACTCTTCAATGCTAGTGCAAAGATATCTACTGGTATATCACTCAATGATATAATGTTTGAAGGTCCAAACATATACAATGATCTATTACAAATTATCCTCAGATTTAGAGTTTGCAAATATGCTTTCTCTTGTGACATAGTCAAGATGTTTAGAGCTATAAAATAAATTCACAACAGACATCTTTACTAAGGGTCCTATGGAGAGACTTCAGATATAGGTCGTGACCATAGCTAAGTCTCATAGTATATGTCGTGACCATAGCTAAGTCTCATAGTATATGTCGTGACCATAGCTAAGTCTCATAGTATATGTCGTGACCATAGCTAAGTCTCATAGTATATGTCGTGACCATAGCTAAGTCTCATAGTATATGTCGTGACCATAGCTAAGTCTCATAGTATATGTCGTGACCATAGCTAAGTCCTAGGTCTTTAATATCAGAAGTCAGTGTCTTTGGTTTTGTATTTTCCTTTTTTGCCACCGAATTCCGAAATTAAAGTTATTTTGCACTTTGTAGTGTTTTTTGTGTTTTTTTTTGTTCAATACAATAAACCAATCAAAGCTTGCTCAACTCAAATGACCACAAAAGCTCGCCCTGCCTAGCGTTCTGTCCTACAAAATAATACAAATCTTTGAATCTCATTCATGTAGCTCTAGGCTTACTTTATACTCGCGCAGCACTTGGTCGCCCGCGGCTTTCTTCATAATGACTCCTTTATAACGGTAATTGGTAGAAATTAATTAATATTTTACTATGAAATAGACCTGTCTGTTTGACATGAGTAATTATAGGCAGTGATTCGCAGAGCTAGTACCAACTTTTTTTGGCCCTTGATTATGGGACAAGTAATTGATGTACAATTGTATTGATCTTAGAACTAATAGATTATTCTTCTATCTTAACGTTATTATTGAATCATCTTGTTTCTGAAGCCGGCCTTTACAAATAAAGTTTGGTGAATACTCATGTTTATGATGGTGTGATTTTGTATATGTCTGCTTTTTTATCAAACAGTTGATGCTTTTATAATACCAGCTGGTATTTGTCTAACTACAGGGACAATGCAGCTCTGACTTAACTGCAGCCAAGAGTTCGCTCGCGCCGCTTGTGTCAACTAACTTATATCACAATATAAATATGAACTTATATGGTGCTGATCCACACGTCATGCTCGTGAACGGGCGCCCTCGGTTGAGACTGGTCAGCTCTTAACTCCACGACTTATTTTTTATTTTTATTTAGGATTGTTTCTTTAGTTTTTTACATTGTTCTCACATATAGAAGCGACACGAATGAAATACCCAGGATTTTGTAAAATCTGGGTTTAAAAGGATGCCCTTTGAGTTCCTTGCCCATTCTTCTCCATAAAGACTACGTTTTGGAATGGGAAATTACAAGCTTCAACTATGTAGGTTCGTTTAATTGAAATAAATGTTTGTAGAGTGTATTCGAGAAGTATGGAGTGAGTATATGGAACTTGCTAAAATTGGGACGAATAGTTGCGTAACTTCCTAATCATTAATATAAACAACGCAGTCGCATCTGTGTCCCGGGTTTTCCTTAGTTATAATTCACAAGGATATAATGAAACCGCGGGGACTTTTTTGCGCTCTGGATCTTTAACACTCTGTGTCGAACCGAACATTGAGAATTCAACAGACTGCATATAACAGAACGTCGAAAATCGAACTGTGTGTTTTACTGTTCGATTTTATTAAGAACAAATAAATCTTTATGTCCAGTTTTACAATTTAAGAGTTATCACTTGGTACACATTATTATCTCGAAAAAATCTCACCGGGATTTTATTACGTCCGAGTGAATGTCGACTTAGTGGGGGCAGAGTTTACAGAGTTGAGGCCCTTCAGGCTCTTCTCAAGCATACAACCATAGAGGCATCGACCACGAGGTACGCTCTATCACGATCACGGTTCTGAGATAAATAGCCTTTTTCTGTATACCAAGCAAGCTTGCAAAGTTCAAAATTGTTTCCTATTTCACTGGGTTCTGCCCGCGACTTCGGCTGCGTGTAGTTTCAAAACATGTTTTATAGGCACTGGGCAATAGTGTTCAAACCAATTACAGAAATTCTTTCAGTGATAGCTTGCGGTCAGCGCTTCCTAAGATTACAATCAACTGTGGCGTCTATACTTTCTATGAGCAACTTTACGCACGAGTACTGCACTTAAAAATTATCTTAATTGCAAAACATCTGTTGCCGCCATTTAATATAAAAGCAACACAAAAGTATAAAACCTCTACAATATTTTTATTTAACTATGCCCCATACTAGGAATTTCTCCTGTATTGTGGGTGCATTTACAAACATGTAAAATCACATACACAAACAGCCAGACCCGGAAAAACTAATTGTAGGTCATACAAATATTTGTTCCGAGTGGGAATGGAATCCGCAACACGCAGCGCAGCAATCAATCGCTTAACCACTGCGCCAACCATGCCGTCAACCGTACTAGTGGTATAAGATTATTAGTAATTGAGAGATATTTCATTCAAATGCATATTTTACTAATGGGTACAGTTGCTCCTGAAAAGAAAAGATGCCATGAAGGTCAAAATTACATAAGAATGTCCCCAAAACGCCCGCCCTTCACCACTTCCTAGTGCTTTAGCTGGGAAGAAGAAGTAGCGGAACAAACTCCCCAGCAGCACAGCTGTCTGTGAATTTACACTAATTAGCAAAAATTATAACAAATATTTTTTTCTAGAGTCTACACAACAAGACACTAAAATCGTATGAGCACACATAGGCAGCTACGGGCAGAAGCTTGTTCAAACCAAAGTGAAAGTATTTATTATTTGAGACCCGCTCTGACTCAATGAGTCAAGAAATCAAAAGAATTTATTCATCTTTGTCGCCATTCGCTATCTGTTCAATCGGTAGGCAGACGATAGCTTAGTTGAAGTGACTTGAATAGCGCAGTGGCTGAAAGATTGGCTTGTGCGCTACGGGTAGTTGGTTTGATTCTCGAATGGAATAAAATATTCGTGTGGGTTAGGGTATGAGCTCTGAGCATTAACTTTACACCCATAATGAGGTCGGTACCAATGTTAGCTCGGGGAGCAAGAGAGAGTGGACTGTATGAAATAAGGCTTGGTATATAGGATATCCTTATTATAAAATTATAATTTTTCCGGACAAATAGCGAATAATTAAATTAGAGAGAAGGATTGTCCGTTGCGGTGGAGTCTGAGGCAGCGAGTCCGGAGAAGCCAGTCGAGAGGTGTCGTATCGTGTCTAATATATATTTTGTTTTCGTTTAGTAAAAAACTGTGTCGGAATAGATACTTATGGGCAGTTTTTTCATTAAACAGTTACCTACCCGTGTAGAGTCATCGTATTTTATGCTAGCAAAAGTGTTTATTGTTGACTTAAAAAACCATTAAATAAACCAATCATGCCTTCTACTCCCAATAAAATGGGACTATTATTAACCCTCTTATAGTTCCAGCAAACTTTCCCACTAAATCTGTTGTAGTATGGAATTAACACTTTCACTGTTTGCAACACTAAATATTTGCCATAAATCTTAAATCACAGGACAGGAAAAGGGTTCAGATGGTTCATGAATGAGTCAAAATATTGATCTCAAAATTTCGCTCTCATATCATAAAGGCCCAAAGAGCTTTCAAGCTGGAGGCTCGTTGAGATGTGCGGTCTAACCCCTCAGTAGTGTCACAAACCACGCAAGTGGCGCGCGCGCACGATCTATCAACACTTAGATCAAGAAAGTGTTAAAAAGTGATAGTGAACAAAAAAAATGCGTGAAAAATTCTAATTTCGAAATGGGATCTATTGCGTAGTATTTGGAATACATAAATAATCAAGTGATTATTTTATGTCGATAGTGTTTTTTTTGGTAATTCAAGTATTTTTTAATAATGTTAATATTTTGGTGAAATTGAAAGTGTGTCGACTGTTTTTGGATTTTTTGATAAAGAAAATACGTTATTGTGATGCAACTATGGTATTTTTAAAGGAAATTGAGTTCAGTTTCTAAATCAAATCTAAACCTGGTTGGTTTTGCTAATTAATCGTAACTTTTGGTACGAAATTCTTGCATAAACACCAAACAAACATAAAAGCTCGTGAAAACTCTGTAGAAACTGAGCATATAAGTTCTGCGGCTGCTTTTGTATTTCAAAAGTGTAACAGCTGGTTTTTTTTTTGTTTAAATTGTTACCCATCATCCGATAACTCTCCTCCTGTTAACCATTGGATCATTGTTACTTCTACTCTTAATAGGGTAGTCTTAATACTGTGGTTGGTATCCAAAATTGAGTTTTAAATTAAAATGAAGTAATTAGCATACATTGTAGGGACGTAAGATAAGTTGTTACTATAAAATGGATCCCTGTAAAATGTAAGTACCTCGAATTAGGTGTGTAAACTAGTGCACGTGATATGATAAATTAATTAAAAAAATATTGTTACACTTACGTTTAATAATAAAGCGTTTCGTAGAAAAAAATACCCATAAAAAAATAAATACGGAACACATATGACAGTCACTTACTACATTCCATGTAGTACGCGTATTATTGTTTTTCCCTGTTTAATCTTAAAACAAGGTCTAGACTCCTTTATTTGTTCGCACTAATATGTCATATTATAAACAGTGCAAGTAATATTCACGGAGGTAGGTAGAAAATAAAATAAGTTTAGTTTGTAAGGGAAAAATAATTGAAATAAATACGAGAAAAGCATTTTAATCTAAATCTAAGACTTAAGGATGTAGGTACCGTTCTTTATCCTCATAATTATCGATAATTTTAAACATGACTTTTAATATTTGATTTTATTGAATTTATTTATTGATTCTTTACAATATGTTCAGTAATGGCTATTAAGTAATTAACTATATGTAACTTATTGCATTTAACCCTAGGCAGATTTTGACAAATGATGTGTCTATATACTTCGTGCAGTGTCTAATGGATAATTGTATCCTGTCACGTTCTCGTTACCTGCCCTTTAGGTAAGAATTAGTATGATTTTATAATTAAAATATAGCATCACGACTGTAATTCCCGACGGGATATGTAGATGCGTAGGTATACTTTTGTACACCCACGTTTCACCAGTTATGTTTAAGTCCCATGTAAAAGGGGGGTGACCAATTGTCATCAATTGTACTGAGTAATTCCCGGCAGAAAACCATTTGATGATTTAAAGCGTGTATTAATTAATTATGTATGTATGGAGGAACTCGTGCAATCATGTAAACAAACAAGCTGTGGTATTACATTCTATTGTTTGTAGTTAGCACGAACTTAATGGATCTACATAGCATCACGCAGTATCTGGTAACGTGTTTATGGGGGTATAGGTACGTGCTGGTGCTCACTACCTTTGATAATAATGACTAAGTAGTTCACTTGATATTCGCAAGGGAATTGGCTGCGCTTGCGATCCGAACGGAACGTATAGTTCTATGGTTTTCCAAAGCCACGTATAAATATTGTAAGCAATTATAATAATACTTTAATACGTAACGTAACGTACGTAATTTTCTCGCCAGTTGGTAGGCACTTCTCGTGATCAGAGGGCTGGGTCATTCTTTGGCCAAAATAATTAGCATAGCCATTCAATGTGGTAATGCTGCCAGTCTTCTGGGCACGTTTCCTGATGACAGCAATGCAGACGATTACTTCGACGCCTAAGTGTCCTTTTGTTTTTTTATGTATTTGTTTAGTTAGTTAGTCATTTAATGTATAGTATTCTATTGTTTTTTATTAATGATTAATTACCTTTACCTACTAAAAGTTACTGAAATTAGGACAAAAATAACTCAAGTTAGTTTGAAGCGTATAAACCATCTAAACATTGTTAGCTAGTGGCTTGAATTAGCTAGCAATACTTTATCCCTATGTTGGGTATCGATTTCTAAAACTGATGAAACAAAAAAAAAACATTCGCATTTATTCTATTCTATTCAAAATTCTTAATGACATTATGACATGTACATTAAGGCAATCAAATGACTGTTATGTTATGGAATTTCGAAAAAATATCTAAGTTCTACAAATAATTACAAAACAGCTGAGCGACTGGTGACCTTGGGAAGGCCGCAGGAATCTGCTGGATGAGGGAAACACTGAACCTGTCGAAGTGCAGGAGCTTGGGTAAGGCCTATGTCCAGCAGTGGACGTCTTTTGGCTGAAATGATGATGATGATGATGAGCTGAGCGACGACCTTCGATCATCGAATGATGATAAATTACTTATTTTTTTTGGTTCTTTTCGTTTCATTACCTTTCGGTGTACCCACCCTGTATATTTCGACCCGCGCTATTTCTTCATTTACGCTTAACATCCTTTCTGTCTTTTGTTCCTTTTGCTCGGCTCCTAAAGGTCGTGGCATGATTTCAAATAGCTTCCTCAAGAATAGGGCTATTGAATGCAAAAATAATTTTACAAATTGGACTGGTATAGGAGTGATGTGATATAGGAGGCACGTGCCACCTTCAACTTTAACCTACGTGCTCTCAAAGTATTGCGTAATAATAAAGACATGTATACAGGGTCAAGTTAAATTAGCTAGCGATACTCTGCAGTCGGTATGGGTTAAGGGTTTTTTGAACAAGTTAAAATCCTTACTAATATAACAAATACGAAAGTAACTCTGTCTGTCTGTTACGCTTTCACGCCTAAACCGATAAATCGATCGTCATGAAATTTGGCATAAATCTATATTTAAAGGCCATAGGCTACTTTTTTACGCGATAACCGAGATTAACGCGGGTGGAGCCGTGGGATAAAGCCAGTATAAAAAAATGATGGTTTGTAATAGGGTCAACCACAAGTGGTAGTGTTGTAACTTAAAGTATGACTTGAAATAATCTGTTTTCTTTTATTTTTATGGTGTTGAAATATTCATATCAATTCATGTCTATGAAGTTTAGACGCAAAAACCTGATTTTTTGAACTGATATTGAAGTGACTATAATAAATGTGGTCGAAGACTTCCATTTCTTTTTTCATATTTAGTTTTGCTAGCTAATTAAATATAACCCTGTATATATTTAAGATACATTATAATAATTCACAGATAATCTGAGAGCGTAAACAAGTATAACATTACGGTGTCATCCATAACCGTGCTCTATCAACATTTAAATTATAGATATTAACATAACGGGATTTCCTGAATCACATAACAACCATAGCTTAGAATCGTTTATAATAATAATATTATGTTAAATTATTATAATTTAGAAATTACAATAATAACATTTTTTTCATTCAGTTGATTTGAATAGATTCAATAAATAACTTTCTGTTCAAATACCAACCCGCACTGGGCATGGCGGCGTGGATTACGGCCCACTCCCTCTCACAGAGAGGAGGCCTGTGTCCCAGCAGTGGGAACATTATAGGCTGATTGTGTGATTGCGTTCTGTGTAATCGATTCTTTCGTTCAGACAAACAAAAGACAAGAATTTTATTTCTAACTAGCTTTCACCAGCGGCGTCGCCTGCGTGTAGGTCGGACATAATCCCACGGGAACGTACAACCGGGATAAAATATATCCTAAGTGTTAATCCAGGTTATAACACCCAAATCCGTTCAGTCGTTTTCTCGTCATTGATTAACAAACATCTAAACATATAAACTTTCACATTTATAATATTAGCAGCAGAGGAAATTAACAGGATATCGAAGGATAGTATTAAGGGCCTACGTCCCGTTTGGTAGCGTAACACGGTCACTTTGTGAACCGTACTGCTCATTAACGGCTTGTCTTGAAGATTTGAAAAATATATGATTTTGCTATAGATTCATATAGATCATTTTGCTTGAAGTACTTTTTTTGTATGGTTAATACTTTTGCTGTAAAAAATATTTTCCAACACGCAATATTTTGGCTTCTATTCCATACTCCTACTAAACGGCTTCATTATTTGGAAAAAAAAATACACTGAAAAATAGATAGTTAGAGGTACCATAGAATCGCCGAAGCACAATTGTAAATTAATCAAAGGAATATCCCCATTTTGAGATAAAGGCTCAGAGGTGCCCTGCGCGGGCGCGGGCGGCAGTCGTGCTTTACTATTCAGACGGGAGATGAGGATACTATGGGCCTTAGGTAGGAGTGTATGATATCAGTATAGCAGCTAAACTCACACACACTGTTTAGACAAGTCCCTCTTAACCTCTAAAGTATTTTTGTGACCTCTGTTGAGACGCCAATTTTATCAAACAAGCACAATTTAAAATTGAGAGAATAAAATGGCTTTTAAAGATTTTACCAGATTCATGTTAGATTCTACCAAAAGGCGTCAATACCACCACCAACATAATTATTTGTTTGTTTTATTTCAAGACTAGTTTCCGTCCGCGGCTTCGCCCGCGTGGAAGTCGAAAATTATCCCGCGGGAACGTACTACCGGGATAAAAAGTATCCTATGTGTTAATCTAGGTAATAATCTATCTGTGTGCCAAATTTCATCCAAATCCGTTCAGCCGTTTTTGCGTGAAAGAGTAACAAACATCCATCCATCCATATTACAAACTTTCGCGTTTATAATATTAGTAAGATAAAGAGTAGTTACCAGGACAAAAAGTATTCTATGTTACTCCTTAGCTATCTGCCAGTGAAAGTCCCGTCAAGATCGTTGCAGCCGTTTCGGAGATCACCTATACAAAAAAAAAAAAATTGCTATAAGTAAGTATATTATATACTTTCAGTAGCATAGTATATACTTTTAAATGGATTTAGTAAAAAGCTATTATTTTGACATTACAAATAGACAGTTCCATTTTATTTTATTGTATGTATGTAAGTATATTGTATGTATGTGTATATATATATAAGGTGTAACAGAATAGACGCAAGACCTGCACCCTAATTGCGTAACTCACGATTCATAATAATTTGTTTCGTTTTGAAACCAATGGCTAAACCATTGCTTCATATGTTCGAAAAATGTGTCTGCCCAACAACGTAAGTAACGCAGTGAATATTGTAGAACTATCAAAATGAAACCGATTATGATTAATCGCGTGTTACGCAATTAGGGTGCTGGAAGTAGTTTGTTCCTAATTGACTACTGAACTTAATATAAGTTTTTTTTTTAATTATGTATTTTGTCATACCTACCACTGATTGACCCAAAGAAAATTCAATCTTATACTCGAAAAAATAAGACTCAATTTTAAATGCATAAATTAATGCTTGGGTCGACACGTTTTTCTTAATAATATCAGTTAGCTTTAAAAAAGAATAGTTTTGGTCATCGTATTATATTTTTAACTTAATACTCTAATTGGGGTGTATGAGGTCTTGCGTTAATTATGTTACTCGTTGTAGATAGATGTCATCAGTGGTAATTTATTTGCACTGCGAAAACCACCCTTAGTGCTACAACATAAAGGTGCCCTCCATGTCGAATTGTTATGACTGATAAGTACGTCTACGTTAGTTCTTTGACAGTCTTTTATAAGCCTACCTAAACTAAGACCAGTTTATATAATCTAAAGCCAAACCAACGACTATACTCGTAAGCTCTCAAATCGAGTACAGGAAACAAAGCCCACATTCTACCCACTTTCACTACTCATCTCGTTAGTGCAAGCAAGCGAGAGGATTAAGCAAACCAGCTAATTAACTCCGTCTCTTCAGCTGTCAGTGTCACAATGACAGCTGGCTGACAAATTACGCGCCAAAGCTTACGTCAAGCGCGCAAATACGCATTATGGTGAGATGCGAGTGTCGCAAAATATAAATGATCGATGTATCGATAAAATAATTAGAGATTATTAAATCTCTTATTTTATTTTATGATTATATTAATTTATAGTTCATTTATTTCGGAAAACAGGGATCCATATGGTGTTAGTATAAAAAAATAACTTATATTCGAATGTTAGTAGTACTGATATAAAATAACTATAGGTGAGTAATTAATATTTTACACTCCATGCAGAGGACGCCCAGACCAGAAAACATGTTTCCTATTTGATCAATCTCCGCACAGAATGCCTAATATTTGTAGCTCTCAGGATATAGTTGACACTCTGCTCAGCAGTGATGCGGTTTTTTTTAACGTATTATGGCTTGAAACCCATCTGTGTGGGTCTCAGCAAACATTTCCAAGGCGCTGCAGATACGGGGCAGTCAGTAAAGTTTGTAATCATCAATTGAATAAGTAATTTATTCAAACTAGGCTAAAAATCAGTTATTTTGAAACGTCAAGATTACATAAGACATATTTCCAAAACCTCCCCTTCTCACCACTTCCTAGTGCTTTAGCTGGGATGAAGAAGTGGCGCAACAAACTCCCCAGTAACACAGCTGTCTGTTTAGTTAGATGAACTTGATTCTATACAACAGTATGTAGACAAAGTAATTAGCATTACGAGACACAGAACATTAAATTAAATCATTTGCCATAAATATGTCTACAAATAAATCATCACCATCCACACTCACTGATGGGCATAGGCCTCTCTTTTCTTGTACCAATCCCCACGCTCCTGCGCTATGCAGGTCTACCCACAATGCCAATAATGTCATCTGCCCATCTCGCCGCCAGACGACCAACACTTCTCGAAGTTTTGTAATACGTTAGTGAATTTCTAAAATTTTTTTGGCAACACAAATGATTTGAATATACTCGTAACTATTTTGGTTTTAAATATCACATGTAAGTGTAAAAATCTGATTTTTTTAGCAGATTTTTTCACTTCTTTATTTTATTTGTTTCTTTGTACGATTTACCTCTTATATATTTTATTTTCGTTTTTATGCAAAAGATGATGTAGATGATTATATCTACAGGAGAGAATGACTATTTACGGCAGATATTGGGAGCTTTGAACCGATTAATGGCAGGTTATTACACTAAGCATGACGAAACAGTTACTCTAGTGATTGCAAGCGCTACTTCGTAGCATGAGGTCCTAGGTCGGGTCTATCTGGAATTTCTGAGAGGCAGTCCGCAGTATAGATTTGTGCACGGTTGATGACAATGGGCTCGCCCCCTATTACATGGGCATAGGTAAACATAACTGGCGAAATGTGTTGTACGTATAATAGGTACGTACACCTCTGCCTAATCCTTCGGAAAAACAAGGCGTGATGTTATTATTTCATTACAATCTGTTAACTAATGCGTCTAACACATGATACAGAAATAACATAAACCGAAGGGAGTGACTTCACTTTCACTAAATTCGCAAGCTTGATTAATTTGAATTTATTACACTTTGACGACTGCTCGTACGATCGGTGTTCCGCAGTATTAGATACAAACAATATACTTTATTTGTTGATTTATTTATTTACTTGCAATTTACATAATAGTTTATCAGGAGCTTAATGCCGTAGTAGACTATTGATCTTATAAGGAAGCAGCCTATTCTATGGACGTTAACTTTCTATTGCTTCTTATGACACAGATAATAACTAATAGGTTAAGAAGTCCTTACTTGGTTGGTTAGTCACTTGGATCACAGTGGTATTTAAATTAATTGAGTGCATAGTGTAAACTGCATAATCCAGGTACATGGGACTCCGACGGAGGCCTTATTATTAAATGCTCCCGCAAACAAGCGCGACGGGACGGCGCCGGTGCGACGCGATTCTGGAGGCACAATCCATGAAGTTTTCATAGAAAGTTTTCTACTAGAGCCGCTTGTTGCCAGTCTGAGAGAGCCTTTAGTAATCCAGCGGTTGTCTGCTCAGTAAAAGTCAATACCGATACTTGTAGAACAAACATACAAGTAAAGCTAATATAAAGCTTGCCCTGCTCTCCGTGTGGGAGTTGGGAAGATAACAGTACTAATGACCATACTGCATAATACCAGGTTTCAGGACAGAGAACTGGGTGTAGCTGTCTACTGGCACGAGCAGGGCCAGCAGCGAAACATAAAGACACATTTTTTGTTTCGTTTTTTTAAATTCATTACTGAAAACTGAAATGCTACTCTTCTATTACCCAAATGGACGATATTGTATTACGCATTTCAAGCTACGTGACAGATTATACATACAATGTATAATTTTGTTATGGTTGGCAAGAGTAACTTCATTGATAAATAACTTTATAAAATTACTGCGGAACCCATAAAAACAAAACCAACAAAAAATAAATTCAATTAGTGCCCACTCACACGGCGTCGAATCAATCACCGATGTATATACGATACGATTGTATGAATGAATCAGACCATCAAGTGGGCACTTGGGCAGGCACACTCATTTATTTCGCGAGCCAAGATTAATCGAGTCACTTGCAAATTATAATGTTACACATACCTACATGGACAGGTGATCATGTAATAGAACGTACTGTGTCAATTATTGATGAGAAATGAGCTTTACTAGTTAGCGTCATGCCCTAGGGCGGCTGGGACTAGCCCGCTGTCAGTATGTGGATTAGTAATTCTTCATGTTATAATATCGAGGCTTCATAATGCCTCAGTGTCGAGGTACAGTTACTAGCGTTTTGCTCAAGGCTTTCGACCTTGCTGGAATTTTAAAATTATGTGAATAGATAACATGACTATGCCATTCCACAGAGATCTAGTTACTTCTATGTCAACTTTGTTCGGTTCAGCGGTTTACATAGCAGTTACTATGTAACAGAGAGATACATAGTGAGACTTTTGCATACGTACTTTTGCATAGCCATAACGGACCACATTAGGAGCCGCGGCGGGTCGCACCATACCGTAGCAATTTTCACAGAAAGGTTCATAGAAGATAGTTATATGTATGTTCGGTGTATGTTCGGTGATTGCGTGGTGTATGTTCGGTGTGTCTATTAATGAAACGCATGTTAATTCATTTCTTATGATCTCTAGATTACAGTGGCCGTAGCAATTTTACTTCGTCAAACGGGAACACTGACAAACACGATCATAACTTAAAAACTTACTATCTAAAAGAGCTATGGTTATTTAGTAAAATAGTGCACTGTCCAGTATTACAGCCACAACACAAATGCGCCAAAGCACATTAGGAGCTGCCTTGTGCCGCACCGTAACGTAGTAACATACAGCCTAAAACTGAACCCGGAAATTGCAAAAATTTGGATTTCGCGCGTTACCTTGACACTTCACTCTTTAGCTATATATTATCTGTTCCCTATTGTTTGTAGATTAGTACTTTGAAACGTGACATCGTAGACCTTTTTTCCTAGACAAAGTGAACGTAGATGCAGCCGGATGATAAAACTGCACGACTCAAGTGTAGCACAAACTAACTTAAACAAACATAAACATAAAAAAAAAACACCCGTATTCCTTGATGGGGTAGGTAGAGGTTTAGTAGTACATTCACATTGCGTCAATGATGTTTAACTATCACTTTAACTTTAATAAACGATATGTTATATTTTTTTCCACTTAACATTTCTTATTGCAACTAGCTTCATCTTTCTACCTCACCGACCTTGACAATTCAAAAGTGCCTGGTTTATTTGAAATAAATGCTTTGAGTTTGAGGTTTTTTTTTTAGGCTTTTATTGTATTAATTAGTCAGGTTTTTTTTAAATTTTTTTTTGGGTGGGAAGTCATCAAATAACTTCTTTCGCTCTGGATGGAGCAGGAGGGCGTGTCAGACTTTTTCTGACTAAAACCCACACGTGTTCAGTTGCCTGTGTGCCAGGGGCAGCGGTATCTCTTTCGAACAACCCGCACCCCTGGCAGGCATCGGCCATTGCAGGCCCCATCAGTTGATGCTGACATCTCTTTGAGGTGCGCGTGGAACACAACGCGCTGTCGACCCGGGCTTGGTCCTTACCGGACAGCGAGCTACCCATTACTCGCCGTCCGCAAGCCCGCGCCTACGGTGGCCGGGAATCAGCCTGGGATTCCCGACGCCCAGGGTGTCTCCCGCGGCGACTACGGCCGTGAGAGCGCATATACTGCCTCTCCCTCACGTGCGCCGCCTCTTTCTTCGCGAGCATTACTGCTTCGCAGAAGGAGGTGACGGCTACCCATGCACTCTCGCTCCGTACCATGGCCTAGACCAAGGCCGGATGCGAGAGATCGCCGCTGCCGATCGCCTCCTTATGGACACAGCGGTGCTCCACCCAAGCCGGGCAGACCTCCACCGTGTGCTCCACAGTGTTCTCAGGGCGATCTTCCCAGTGAAAACACCCGGGCTTTTCCCCGCCTTATCCGAAACAGGAACCTCCCGAAACAACCGTGTCCGGTAAGGACCTGCGTCAGGCGGAACGTAAGGACACCGTACTGCCTCTCAAGCCACTCCTCAAAGAGGGGACTTACCGCCGCTATCGTGGCGTGCCCAGCACTGGGTTGCGACAATCACACTTTCCCTGTCGCCATGAGATCCCGCCGGAGCTCTGTCCGCTTTGCCAGGATTTCTCGCGGCAGCGGAGTTATGCCCCGGCGTTTGGCCTCCTCGCGCCTCTCCCAGATGTGCGCGAGGTCCTTTGCCTCCAGATCCCATGGCGACAATCCGGCAAGGAGGCCCGCCGCCTCTCTGGAGATCGTGAGGTATCCCCGGATCATCCTGATGGCCATGACCCTATGGGACGCCTTCAGCTTGCGGGCTGGTTGGCGCCTCAATGTAGGCGCCTACACTGGTGCCCCGTATAGGGCCATGGACCGCACGACCCCCGCGTAGAGCCTCCGGCAGGAGACGTTTGGCCCCCCTGGATTGGGCAGGAGCCGCTTCAAGCCAGCCCCGCCCGCTCCAGTCTGGGAGCCAAACGTCGAAAGTGCTCCGCGATGTTTCACCGGCTGTCGTAGACGAGTCCCAGGTACTTCATCGTCGACGCGACGCCGATTTGAACCCCTCCTGCCGTTATCTGGGAACCCGTCGGTGGTGTATTCCGAGGACCATGAAAGCACATGGCCTCGGACTTGTGCAAGGCCACCTCGAGTCCCAGCTGCCGGATCCTATCGACGATTGTCGCAACTCCGTGTGTCGCTAATTAAGTCGGCCGCCGCCTGGTACGACCTCCCTTGCACCAGGACCAGCGTGTCGTCAGCTTAGCAAACTACGAGTACACTGACGCGCGCCGCTAGGGAGGTCAGCGCGCAGCACCCAGTCGTACCCGATGTCCCACAGATGCGGCCCCAGGACCGATCCCTGTGGAAAATCACATTTCCAAGGTATTAATTGTACACATTGCACATTGATTGATGGGAGGTATTTTTAAAAATACCAAAGTTACTTGTATCACTCTAATTAGATTAAACACAATCTCTTTAAATTCTAGTTGGTCTCTTAGAAAACTGTTGTGACTCACGACTTGATATTCTTATGGAACCTCCCGCAACTTCTAAAAATACTTGGGAATTGAACTGACAACTACAGGTTCGCAAAGGAATCGTCCAAACGCTTAGTTATTTTGCTTTTTCGAAAGTTAGCTAATTAGCCGTTCCTTTACTCTGTCATGACCAGAGATCGGATATTCGGATGCATATTTACCTAAAGATAATTTTTAGCTATGAAAATATGGAAGCGGCTTTATAATTATTTGTAATATTTATTAAAAATCCCGGGATTCTTGGATTACATAACTATTCAGATGTGTATTAATTTAAAATTGATGTTTAACCCGATACAAATATGTGTATGTTCTGGAGGAGGGGTGGTTTATATTTGTTAAAACAAAAAATGAACAAATTACTTACCTAAATTTAGACTTTTTCGATACAAAAGCGCATTCAATGTTATCCAACATCTCAACTTTAGGTGAATATGCACCCGAATATCCGATCTCTGGTCATGACTGACTGCTTAGCTCTTGTAAGGTATAGCGGGATGTTAATTATACCTGTAACTATCTGTTTTGTTCCCTAGTAGCAGTAGTAGCCCAGTGAAGTAATGAAATAATTCGACTGTTGTCATACACTGGTTTAGTGTGTTCGCAATCATCTAGTCTCATTTCCTACGTAAATGTGTGGCAAGATTCTTTGCGATTTCCGACATTTGTAATATTCAAATATCTGTGGGCCCAGAGAGTATTTTGATCCCTATAAGAAACAGGATCACGTGGCAAGATTTTTTTTCTTGCTGACTGTACATTTTTTTTTTTAATTTGTTAATGCTAATAAGAACAGTCTCCAATGGCCGTTTTCATTTAGCGACAACGCAACGGTTGAATTACCTACCCCTGTTGCGTCATCCAATCTGTATATGTTGTGATGCCCATCACTGCTGCTTAGGTCCATAATGGAAAAGCGTGATGATAATTATTTAATAGGTTAAATCTGTAACTTTCCGCAATTTTCTAACCTTTTGGCGTGTCTTTTTACAATTTGCGATGAACTATAGAAGAATACGAATGAATTGCAATACTGCTCATCCCTCATGACAAAAAGCGAGATAATATATACCCTACGGTCTGCGCAGACATACGGAATATGTGTGCAAAATTTGAACCAAATCTATTCGGTAGTTTTGGCGTGATGCTGGAACATACATTCAGACAAACATACAAAAATTCAAAAAAGTATATTTTCGGCATTAGAATCGTTCCCAGACCTCGTAAAAAGTACTAAAAATAAAAATAAATGCAATGACAGTAATTTTGACTTCGCTACGATTTTATTATATGTATAGATGATGTACCAACCAAAGAAGATTTAATTCTTTATTAGCGTATCGGACCTAAACAATTACATAATTGTTTAGGTCCGATACGCTAATAAAGAATTAAACTGACTTATTAAGACTTACCTAATATTTTTACCATTTTAATGTCATAATAATTTATTTTCCTTTTTGAACAACAGTCGCAATCAACTCTCTCAATAAAATACATTGAATTTAAAGTGAAAAAAATAATAACGTAAAAATGAAAATGCCACAGACTCAATAAAAAACAGACATGGCAACGAACGGCAAGACGCCAGAAATTACAACAAATTTCGACACAATCGACTTGGACAAAAAAGACGAAAATGGAACGTCGCATCTGGCAAAAAATGGGCAGTTTAACGGGCAATTCGCCGTGCAGTTGTCGGCAATCAACGAGCAATATGATGGGAATTGCCTTGGTGTCCCTCGCACGGGACATCGGCCGTCGATAATGGAGGTGGAGTGTGCTAAGGAGAGGACGAGGTTGGCGCTGTTGAAGCAATGTTCCGCCATCTTGAAGCAAGGAGACCAGCGGTATACGAAGGAGAGCTTGCACCGAACATTTCAAGATGAGGTTAGTTTTAACTGTTTCTTTTAATGTGACTGCAAAAAATACAAAATCTTAAACTTACCCTAAACATGACTGGGGTATCTCAACACCCTCAAGTTTTGGTCTCGAATTTATTGTAATGTCCGGTCGTCGACAGAACGCGTTCCTGACACCTGTCAGTGTAACCATTCTAGTAAGTAATAAAGGTCAAATTCGCAAAACATGTATTCGTTTATATGATACTGACGGGTGTCAAGAACACATTCTCTCGTCGGCCGGACTGTAAATGACATGAATTAAGGCTCGTCCTTCCAGAATCGCGTCACACCGTGCTTCATCGCGGTGCAGGTCTCTGCGTGGTAGTATAATCAAAACATTTTTTTTTTCAAAAAATATCTGTTAATAATACTAAAAATATACATTTTTACGTACATAATTAATATTACTGATGGTTCTGAACCAACATTTTTTTTTAGGTTTTAATTTATTTCATTTACACCTTGTTGAAACTACACAGGTAGGTCTAGGTAGTTGACATAACTTCCTTAATATAAACAATATAAGACTATTTTGAATGCCTTTAGCCTGTTTGATTTTTTGTTTTGAAACGTCTTAGTTAAATCCATGTTCTACGAAATCATCTCTAATCATTGACAATGACAGATCATTATTTAATTTATGACTCACGAAATCATACGCTCTTATTAGTTTCTACCTACATACATGAATTTAATCATTACGTAAGCTACAAACTACACAAACGAATCAACGGCTACCAATAAATAAAATAAAAAAACACCTCATAATTGAATTAATCCTACCAGCCAGCATTGCGTAAGTTTTTATTTAAGTGAACTAACACCATTAAGTTTGCCCAACAGCAGTAGGTACTATTATACTTAGCCTTCGTTTTGCTCATCGTATATCGCGCAAGGTCACCATATCACTACTTTATTTTAAACTCAGAAGGCTTACTCGGCACAATATAAACTGACAAGATGGGTCTACTCCAATCTGTATGGTTCTTTTCTCAAAATACCATTTCAGACATTAACCTGCATGATCTAGAGGGTTGATGATAAAACTCACTAGCAGTATGAATCGCTTTAATTTTGACAGTTCCACAACATCCATTACGTTGTTTACGTTGCTGAGCAGACGTTTTTTTTAAATATATGTAGCAATGGTTGAGCAATATTCATTAAAAAGATTCTGATTGATAGTGCAAGGAGCAAATTCGCATCTGACCTCCACAATCCAGTTATTTGGTAATAATTCCCCTTGGAAAGTCTGACCACCAGTATCCGGGCTTCGGACTACCCGTAATGACCTTCAAAGATCCACGAAAAACAGGAGCAGCAGCAGCAGCAACAACATCCGTGGCAGCTGTGGACACAAAAAGGTGAAAGCGAGACTCAGTCAAGAGCTTAGGTATATTCACCATCCTACTCGCACACTTTGTGACTGCGACAGTCACTAACTCTCACAATTCCACTTTAAAATTTTCATAAAATTATTTATTTTTATCGACGCAAGCCGCAGTACTTAACAGTATGTGAATAACTAAGAAAAGCTCATGCCGTGGCAAACATATCCAGCTAGTAAACAAAACGATTACTTAGTCAGTAATTTGTTATCTGACTCCGGATAGTCCCCAGGATACACTGGACGTACAGTACAGCAATTTAACATTAAGAGTACCTTAAGAACGTAGTAATAAAGGCGTTTTCGCAGTGCACTGATGTGCGGTTGGCTGTACATTTATGTGTTGGCAAGTAGAAACTGTTTTTTATGACCACTATTTTGTTTGCATTATTTGATTACGAATATTATGTAGAGAGCTATTTATCGGAGCCTGGAGTTGATCTTCTGCATCTATTTTGTAACAAACTCTTAACATCATTACACACAAATTAAAAGCTCGTTAGAGTACGAAATGTGCAGATTTTGCACGCACAGTCGTGACCTCAGAGTTTGGAAGTTTGAAAGCTTCGCAAGTAACGCTTGAGGATCCTTTGTGTGGCTGAGAAATTCGCGATTGTGATTTTACGCAAATAAATTTTCTTTCTTGTTGACCCAATTATTCTGCAGAACTATTGTGTCATGCTTGATTGGAACATCAATTAGCTGTGCGAACACAATTCCAGAGCGAACTTATTCGTTTCTAACACAAAAAAACTCAGAAAAATCTTTACGCCAATTTGTCGTGTAGTCATTTCGTGCAACTCTCAGAGAATAAAATTGTTGTTGTGATTTGAATATACGGATGATTAAAATAACTGGTAGTAGTTTGCATAAAAGCGCCCGCAGGACGGGGCGACGCGACGCGACTCTGCGACATCAATTTCCATAAAGTTTTTAATATAAATTGTTCTTGTAGAGTCGCTTTCCGCTGTCAAGTCATGCCTGCCCACGGGAGCCTTAGTAATTGATTTCCCTGACTTTACTTAAACTATGGCAGGTTCGCACCTTGACACTGTTTGAATTTCAAAGTAATTTTTAGAGAATAAACTTTTTGAATTAGCTTTACCAACCGACCGATTATAACAGTAACTTCTCACTGAAAGGTTTTGTAAGTCCACTTGAATGATCTCAAACTTAGTATTAGGTAATGTCATTGTAATTAAATAAGGGCCAGCCAGTTTGTTTGCACACGCCTCTCATGGTCAAGTACTGTTCGGTTTTTAAGCAAACATTTCAACCGCAAGACTTCTTATTTTATAAATAAATATGAATGAACATTAATATTACTATCACGTATAGTAAATGTTGATATATTTGGCTTCCGTCAAATATCTAACGCAACGGGAGGATTTATTGTGTGGCGTTTCCGTATTTTATTAAATTCATTTTTTAACGAACCTTTTAAAAAATTTGCAATTTTATCATTTCTATCGTGATGATATTTTCGTGGACGTTAACGTCCATATCACGGGATGGCGATAAAGCAGGGAAGTAAAATGTATGGAAACATATGCTTTTAAACCGGTAATATCGTCACGTTAGAAAATATAAAAGCGCACAATTGGCCTAAATAAATCAATTTGGTTAGCTTTTTCCCAAATATGTTGGGATCGACAACCAGTCCAATCGGATGCAGGCGAATACCAAAATTTTACATGAAGCGGCTGTCTATCTGACCAGCACAACCCAGTAACTGGATAATACGATTCCCCTTGGTAAGACTGGTGGTCAGACATTCAAGATTCTGACAACCCGTAACGACTGTCAAAAAAAAAAATGAAAATGAAAAATGAAAAAGTGTTTATTCACAGAAAATACATTTTTGTTGGTTACATTTACTTCCGCCAAACTGCATAGCAGTTTGTTGGCAGACGTAGCTCCATTTTTGAAAATTCCTACTTATTAAGTTTTTTATTTTTTATATTCACACTTTTTCACCTAATTAAAACTAAAATTAAAAACTACTTTTGCATTTCTTAAATTTAAAACAAACAAACTTTATTTTTTTCCATAATTATTATCTACAGTGAGGCTTTCACAATACGTATTAAAGAGGTACTTATGTATTTTATTCTTAAAAGAGGTTTTTGTGACACAATCGTTGATATCGACTGGAAGGTTATTAAAAATAGTTGGGACTAATACATTTCTACACCTTCGACCATAAAAATTACTACATGTGGGCACCACTAAACTTCTCATGTTATTGTTCCTTTGAGATCTTGTGCGTATAATATTGTTTTTAAATTCATTGCTACAATACTGTTCTAAAGCTACTGACAAAACTACCCTCTGATGAACCGGCAGCATTTTACATTCAAAAAATAAGTCTTCGTAATTACTACTTTTACAACGATTTTTTGTGTTTTTATCTACTAATAGTTTCATGAATCTGATTTGCAATGTTTTTATTTTATCCAAATATGTTTTAAATGTGTTACCATAGCATGCCAGCCCATAAGAAAGCAGTGAGTCCACTAGTGCATAGTAAACCATGTACAATGTTGCCCTATCCAGTACACAACTGAGGTGGTGGAATTTTACGAGCACGTATCTGAGTTTGTCACATAAGTGCATAATGTGTGTTTTCCATGAGAAGCTGTTGTCTATGACTAAACCCAAGTACCTGTATTCCTCCACCACCTCAATGTTTGCACACTCACACAGCGTCATTCCCTCACTGTGCAGACACTCATAGCTATGCCCCACTATACGCGGCGGACGTTCGACCAAAGACAGCCGGGCCCGGGACAAACGGCTTAAAGTGCTTTCCAAGGCATGAGGTGTCTTGGTATGTAAAGATGGTCTATCCACGGACTAACCCCGGCAAGCGTAGCTTTAACATAGCCACGAGCACCTTTTCCTCTTCCACAATCGGGCTAAGTAAAAAAAATCATCCTCAGTCACAGTCGTGATGGTATGTTGCCCTAGCACTAAAACCGCTATTAAAATTTAAAATAGCTGCAATCTATAAAACCATTTTAGAAAAACTTTTCGACTAAAATCGCTGTTACTCTGGCCACACAACTTGTTACATACATACAATATACATGTGTCATAAAATTTTATTTCAATAGCACTATCTGGATTTTTCGTAATTCTGTGCTTTTGATGATACAAATTTAACTATGCCGCTTGTAAATAAATATTCACGCGAATCTGATCTTTATTTCAACAGGGTTATTTCTGTTTATAATTTCATGAAGTGTAACGTTAGATTGGGCAATCAAATTGTTTATTTGCAGATCTGAAAGTGTTTATTATTGGAATTGCGACCTTTTATCGATTTTTTAAGAGTGTATACTCAGTTTTTAAATGGCAAAGTTTAATTTGTTTCACATTTTCTAAACTAGTGAATTGAGATTTTAACCTAAATATTCGGAAATTGCTTGCAATACGTAAGTATGTGCTCATTTTTATTATAATGAACTTGACGACTGTTATGTATTTATTAATAATTTATGGTCTTGCAATAAGCACTGCTTGTATCAATTGACACTTATAATTTTATTAAGACTAGTTTCTTTCCCCAAACCCGTTTACACTTTTTTTTTGGTGAACACTTAAAATAAACAGATCATATTATGTATATGTAAGTATTCATAGGTATACACGGTAGATCAACGGCTGCAGTTGCCTCTGCTCGCTGCAGAGGTAACTGACGCGAACCATAGGATCAAGGACTAGCTAGTAGGGCTCGATCTAAAAATGGGACCATAGGACTAGCTAGTAGGGTTCGATCTCAAAATGGGACCATAGGACCAGCTATTAGGGGTCGATCTCGAAATGGGACCATAGGACTAATTACTATTAGGGCTTGATCTAAAAATGGGACCATAGGACCAGCTATTAGGGTTCGATATCAAAATGGGACTACAGGACCAATTTTAAGGGCCCTTTCTGTGTAAATAGTGTATGCCTAAGCCTGTGTCAAATAATTTTTTTTTCGTTCTGAAATCGTGCCGAAATACCAGCCCTAATTATGGCTTTCTTCATAAAAGTCACTGAAATAAAAATGGGTTCGTTAAGAAATGTTAGTTATGCTTGCCCGATTGTCATCGTTGAAATATAGGAGTTGGGTAACATTATGTTATTATGATTATACAAACAGGCAGACGGTTGTATTGGACGTTGGGGAATTATACAAAGTAGTGAGTGTGACAGTATTATAAGCACATAGCCAACCTTTTTGCAACGATGTTGTTGAAAAGTAGCTATAGGCACTACTTAGTAGCTTGAAACTAAATGTTGATACGAACTTACAGCCTCGTTAGCATTCCTCTACAATGTTCCTAGTTAACAATTAGATGAATTGCCTCCACTTTGTCCCGCGTTATACGTTAGCGCATAATAAATGACTTAATTTAATTTATGTAGCTGGATATTTTAATGGGAATAAAGTGATCTTTTGACGTTATCTATACACCTATATAAAAAAATAAAATTGAACGATCTATTTGAAAAGTTAAAATAACAGCTTTTTACTGATATAATGCACGTAAATACGGCACCTATAAGAAAAAAAAAAATCTTTTTTTTGTCAGTCTTCCTGTCTATTTGTTTCGGCTAATCTCCGAAACCGCTAAACTGATTTTGATGGAACTTTCACTGGAAGATAGGTGATGTTGAAAGGAGTAAGACAGGCTACTTTTCGCCTTTGACATCCAGGCGGGCGAAGCCACGGACACAGCTAGTAGTAATTAGAATTGATTATCTTCTTCTGGCTGTCCAAGATTACCCATGTCAAGAAGGTAAAGAGCCCTTTGTGGGCTTCCACAAGGAGCTTAATTTGGTCCACGTCTACCACCATATCTATTTCTACCAGGATTCTTTGATTTCGTCACGTTTGAATGGGAAATCGTTAAATAACTTTTCCCGCTCTGGACGGAGCGGTATGGCGAGTCAGACGTGTTCCTTCAGTTGCCTGTGTGCCAGGGGCCACGGTATTTCTTTCGAACTAACCGCACCCCTGGCAGGCATCGGCCCTTGCGGACCCCACCAGTTGGTGCTGTCATCTCTTTGAGGCGCGCGTGGAACACTACGCGCCATCGCGTCGACTCGGACTTGGTCCTCACCGGACGGTGAGCTACCCATAACTCGGCGTCCGTAAGCCCGCACCTAAGGTTGCCGAGAACTGGCCTGGGATTCCCGACGCCCAGGGCGTCTCGTGCAGCGCCTAGGGCCGTTTGGGCGCCTAGATTGCCTCTCCCTCACGTGCGCCGCGTATACCTCCTCGCGAGCATTACTGCTTCGCAGAAGGAGTAATGTAAATTGTAAAATTATATTTACTGTAACAGACTGTACCACACTTTTTGAAATAAATAAATTATAATGTAAATTAAATTTTGACCGCGCAGATGCCTATTGCAGTTTAGTATGAAACAGCGAAAAATTTTTACGCTAGGGGTTTTTAGAATAATTTACTGACTTAATGGTTACAATTTGCGCGTCGTTGTCACTGCCGATGTAGGACCAGGATCTGTAC
Source organism: Antitype chi (assembly GCA_947359405.1). Classification (NCBI taxonomy): domain Eukaryota; kingdom Metazoa; phylum Arthropoda; class Insecta; order Lepidoptera; family Noctuidae; genus Antitype; species Antitype chi. Next base: position 17,100,386 of record OX375831.1, on the reverse strand, counting down.
ACCTATCGAACCTTCCAATAAAACTGTGACAACACACAAAGGTCTCAAACTAGATCACTTGCGCAAGATGATCAATCAGCACACGTCATTACCATATGAATGGCTATTTTGACAAATGGCCGCCGCGCCTGCGCTGTACGTCGCTCGTATCACAAATATAATTGCTTTGGAAAGTCTCCGATGGTATCAAGTGTAATATTTCACCAGGTAACATACGCTGCTGGCTAAACGGCTACTGAGCGATCGATCTAAGTTGAGCAATACTTACTTGGATGAATGATTAGTATTCACACCTTCACTGGTTTGAAAAGTGAACCACTTTTTTGGGTTCAGCTTCAATTTTGTTTATATCATACAGGCGGCATTAGTCTAGGACTCTTCCCGCATCTTCTTTAAAATCATCAACTTTTCCCTCATTGCAATTTATGTAGGATCAGCTCAGCATGTTTTCTTCTTCCATATATCCAGTATCTTCTCTGTAAAATATGATTGTACCTGTTTGACCTATAGTTGCTGCTTACTGATTACTAAGTTCGATCTGAATTCGATTCCTTCGTACTGAGTTTGTTACGCCACTTCTTCTTCTTCTCAGCTTTTTCGCTAAACAAAACAATAGAAAATGATGAAGGGCGGGCTTTAGAGAGACAGTCTTAAGTAATTTTGAAGAAAAGTGCTGATTATCAGCTTAATTTGAATAAAGGACGCATGATATTGATCCTCGGCTTGGCCACACTTTTCATCCCTCACAAGTCATCCTGCGAAGATAGTGAGTTGACAAAACACAAACTAAGTAGGTACTTAGGTTATGTCTGTCATCTTTCTGTCGACTACGTCAGAACCGATAGTGCTATGTATTATTGAAGCGACCGTTTAAAGCACCTTAGACTGTCTGCTTGCAAACCACATAAACACGTCGATCAAAGACTATGCAACTAAAAATATAGGTAAGTATAGGTGTTTAATCGTTACTTGATTTCAATTCTAAGAAACATTTTATATTATCTGTAGAACTACACATAAATGTCATTCAACCTTCATTCAGATTGATGGCTAATGTCTCCCTCCGCGGTTGCGTTAGCCAATGGAATGATCGTTTATAATTAATTGACCAATCACAGATCGACAGTTGACAGGGTAGGTCAATTGCCTGCATGATATACTTTAACCTCATGCTGTTATTATAAATGTACTAAAGGTAACTGCCGACTGTCCGTTTGGTCTAACTGTTCTACATTTTTAAGAGCGTTTATTCTGAAAGTTAGCAACGTCGCAAATAGCTGTCAAATATTTACCTGTTTTTATTAACTTCTAAATATTATTGTATGGAAATATGAAATATCGCTAACTAGTGACCTAAAATATGAATAATGATATGCAATTATAACACTAAATTTGATGTTTTAACCGTTCTAGGTGTAAAAAGGGCATTTGGAAAGTTTCCAAGTTCTTTTTTTACACCTAAAACTAAATATTCGGTGTTAATATATTAATTATTCATCATTATTATCATTATCATTTCATAATCAATATTTTAGGTCACTACTTAGCGATATTTAATATTTCCATCCAGTAATTTTGCCAAATTAATCAAAACAGTAAAATATTTAACAGCAATTTGCGACGTTGCCCATTTTCAGAACAAACGCTCTTGAGACATAATTTTTAATTTTTTGCCTCATGTAGAACCTAATTCACTACGTGTCAATGATGCCTTTTATTTTGAGTTTTTACATGTGCTTTGTCGATCTAAATCTATACTTATAACAAAGCCAAAAGATTTTTGTTTGAACGCGCTAATCTCTTGAAGTCAGATTTGAATTTAATTTTTGCTTTAGATAGCCTAATTCTTTAAATAATTATATAGGCTATATAACATGACACTGGGGCCGATGATTCGACCTGAATGTCTGAATGAAGAAGTCGTGAGTATATGGAGAGAGAAGTTATTTTTTCTTTAGCACACATCTTCTTGTCTACATAAAATCTAACTTCACATAACACCTATCTACTTATTGTTATATCTGTCTTATAATTCTCACATGAAAAACCTTGATCATAAACACAGGCATTCAAACGAACCTGGTACTATATATAATACTTACCTGACATGACTTACAGACCAAGACCTAGGAACAATCTAACCTTCCATCGTTACCCACGATCTACATACGACGTGACATTGCCTTGAAGCCTAGAAGGTGGCTAATGACGTCATCCGATACTGCCAACAATTACTAGAGACAATTACTATCCCTTCACATGTGTTCTAACCTTGCATTCACATTCATGATACTATTGGTCAGGTTGTGCGTGGTGTAATGAGTGCAAAAATTGTAACGACCAATCAGATTAATGGATTTCTTTTTCTAAGAATTGTGGTGAAAGATTTCGGAGGAATTGATTAGTTTAAAATGAGAATTATCAATTAGTTCTAGTTATGGTTTTGTAAACGCTCTCGTAATTGTAACTCTTGAAAGGAGGATAACATTGATATTGCTATGCAAATGGGTAATTAAGATAATTATCGTTATGAAAAGTATGTTGAACAACGAAATCATTAAATCAAGTTTGAGAAATAAAAATGACGTTAAATGGTAATGCAAAATTGGCTAAAAGAGATAAATGTTTTCGTCCTGAAAGCTTATAAAAAGCCTAAACAATAGGTACTCAACTCAGCCTATCTCAGTCCACTGCTGGACATAGGCCTCTCCCAGGCTGCGCCACAACACTCTATCCTCCGCCTTCTGCATCCAGTCTGTCCCAGCCACGTTTTTAAGGTCGTCGGTCCATCTCGCTGTGTGTGGTCCCACACTACGTTTGCCGATACGCGGTCTCCACTTCAGGACTCGTCTGTTTCACCGTCCATTGGCCCTTCGACAAACATAGCCAGCCCACTGCTACTTCAGCTTGGTCACTCTACAAGCTATTTCGGTGACTTCGGTTCTTTTCCGAATAATTTCATCATCATACTGAATCATGGTAACAGGTCGTGCGTCGATTTCCCTGCCACCTTTTATATCGTGATGGTAACCATTGAATCTGCTCTAACGATAATTGAAATGATTTTGGATACCCGAACATCGAGAACCCGTAAAGTTTTGACTCTTCTTCGTGTCGCTGGCACAGCAATTGTTCAAATTTTGTTGCCCCACTTGAAACTTCGCCATGTCCACGGCGTTAACGGTGACAGCGCAGTGGTCACTTAGCTGTCATTAACTCTGCGAAATCTCATTTTATAATTAGGTCATAATATTTAAATTGTGTAGTGTCATTGTGTAAACTATAAACAATTTTAATTGTGAAAAGATTACAACTATCTTTTAATAAAATTAATCAATGTGGTGTTACCACGACCAATGGGAGCTACTTCTGATCTCGTTCGAGAGACTTGTGAATCTCAATACGCCACGCTCCTGACCATTACCGCTCATGACTTAAATAAGTCTCTGATATTTTTTTGTCAAACGCTTCTGAAGAAAACAGGACTTCATGATTTAATTTACACCTACGCAAATGCCACAAGCCACCTGCCCACGTATAGGTAATGTAAATCACCCCTGATATATATATCTACGGCTATCTATCGGCTATAGCCGACAGCTGGCAAAGTTATGATAAAACTTACTGGTGTTTACACAGCGAGATTGTTGGGCAATCTTACTGTCGGGCTAGATCAGTCTAAATTACTGAGGCGGACCTTAGGACTACAGTGGGTTCTCATTATTTTGTCACTCTCGAGTTTATGCTCTGTTGTGTTTTGTTGAAGAAAGTCCTGAAAATAAAAAGAGAAGTACTTCTTTCTGTCCTTGTCTTATGTTACTTGATTTTGGCGTTACTGGCAAGCCACGACATTTGCACGAATGCATACAAAGCTACGTGACTGTGTTTAATGGCTTATGTAACTGTTTTCAATTCAACCCTGTCAAATGTCTCGATATTGTTTGATTTGGAATTAGTGAAGGGTATTCCCCGCACTAATTCCAAACTTAAACTTTTTTAGTTATGGTACGTACCCTACACCAATTCGTATACCACTACTTGATATGTAAACAACAGCGGCAGGAAATATTAGAACATCATCAAGTTACACAAAGTGGATTAGAAACGTAGTATCGAAGTTCACGCAAAAGCTACCCAAGCAAAGTTAATAAAATGTATGTGGGACCACTCTTGAAACATATCCTTTAAAAAATCTTTTTGAAATTGATTCACAAGTGCTGGAGATATCGCCGAGCAAAAATACAAAAAAAAATACATATGTATAGATGAATTGAGAATCTCCTCCTTAATAAAGTTGGATAAAAATATTCTATTCTGTGCATTTGTTGTGATTGACTATTGTTTAATTACCTTGTGTGTGCTTCGAGAACAGTAAAGGTGTTACGATTCTCGAACACTTATCACCAAACCGACTTCCTATCGACAACACGTAGTACCATATTATTAATTTACGATCCACTTACGGTGTGTCGTGTAGATAACCGAACCTATTAACTACAAACACATGCAATAACTCTATATATTATTTAATGTAAATTCTCACGATTACACAGTCGTATATTAATGTTTTGCAATGACAGGTAGATTGGATACATTTGGATTTGAATTTGAATTTTAAGACGTGAACATGTGCAAGTCTAAAACTAAAGTGAAGCATAGGATAGAACAAACTATTTTTAATTTTGATTCGCTTTTGTTTTTTCTGAATAAACTATATAATTATGCCACCAGCGTTGCGGTGTGCGTATTCTTCTTCTTGTTATCGTGACGATAGCAATCTAAATACAGTCAGCCCAGAATTTGGCTACGAGCTTGGCACTTCCAGCACTGTTCAGGTTGGCTGTACTCCGTATACTGATTTCGTAAAGGTTTTTAAGTTCTGTTAGAGAAACACGTACCACTAAGATGCACTAAGAAGTTAAGTTTATTTAAGTTAAGGTTAAGTAACAGTAGTAGACTGGAAAGCGATTTTTTCGCTTAGTTTTTGATAGCTACACAGTTATAAGTACACTATAATTAAATTCTATAGTTAAGTTATTTTACCATGCTAAATTATGACGCGCATCGTTGGCCTAAAGTGGGTTCTCAAGTAAGCAGAAAAAGGTACGGCGATGAGACCGTACAAGCACTATGTTCCTATTTGTGCGGTATAAGCGCTAATGCCATTCAAAACACAACACATGTGCATTCCAGCTTTGTATCTGGAATTTAAACTTGATACAACACTAAAGTTATAATCAATCCGGATTCATCATTCTCCTCCCTTATCCCAATGTAATTGTGGTCGTCGCATCATCTCTTTTTCTCCACACTTCTCTATTAGTTGTCATCTCCGTAGTCACACCCTTTCTAACCATATCATCATTCACACAGTCCATTCATCGTTTCTTTGGTATCTGCCTACTCTTATAGCTCATACAGACATTTTCCTCATTCCTCCGTATCACATGTCCATACCATGACAATCGATTTCCACACAACTTTTCAGTTTTCGGTGCCACTCTCAGACTTCCTTTTTATGTACTCATTTCTTTTTCTATCCGTTCGTGTAACACCATACATCCCTGTTAAGATTCTCATATCAACCTGCATGCAATTGCCTTCATTAATCTGGATTATGGTTTGAAATTGACATAGTGAAACAAATGTAGTAAATATGGCAAAGCTCCTTCGGAATCAGGTAAGTCAATCCAGGCAGCAGGTCATCCAGTAATTGGGCGTTAATCTACTTAATAAGAACATAGAATTCATTCATTAACTACCACTTAACGCACAGCTTAAACTGCTGGGTCTACAAGCATGAAGCTTTGCACAAGAAGGATTTTTGAATGTGTATCCCTAAAGGGGTTATATAGGGAATAAAAGTTTGAAATTTTTGCTGATTGGAAATCCCACTGGGCCATAATAAAATAGCTAAAGAGTTAGTTTGTTTGAATATGCTAATTTCGGGAACAATCAGTCGGATTTGAAAAAAAAAATGCCATTTATTAATTCAATTCTTGAGGATTTAACAACCTCATCATTATTCGCACGCTTCGATCCTTAGAAGCCGGTTACCTACGTGTGGATAGTGTCACTATATCTGCTTGTTCTGTAATTTCTTCAAAAAGCCCTTCCAGACATAGCCCTGCGTTGTTAGACTCAGATAATATAATGTTTGGACTTTAAAAGAGACCATGACCTCTGAGTTTGTTTCGGCATTTTTTCTCAGGGAACAGTCTGCTAGTTTTAAAATATTGACCAACGAAATATTGATTTCATTGCAGTTACGGTGTGGTTGCATTGTTGCTAGTAGTTGCGATGTTGTTACGTTGTGTCTAGTGTTTGCAGAGAGACCAACCCCGGCTGTGACAGAATCGTTGCGTCGATGCAACGATGTGGTTGCGTGGTGGCTGCGACATCGCCATGATGTGGTCGATATCGGCTACACGGTTGATTTTGATGGCCAATGTGGTCCACATACGTAGATAATTCAATTTCAAAATCATCACTTTTTATTTTACAAATTAGTGTCCGTCTACGTGGTGTCGTTGTGGTGTGCTTATTATTAGGGTAAGTGCAATTAGGCCCTAAAGTCAGTTAAGTTTTTATCGGGACTGAATTTATACCATACATTAATTTTCCTCACTAAGTTGCACAGAGCAGCCGTGCAACTTTGCCTACTGATCTCTAAATTGATAAGGGTAAGCATAATCAGCCTATAATGTTCCCACTGCTAGTACACAGGCCCCCTCTCTTCGACAGGGATAGAGTAGGCTGTAATATACCACGCGGGCCCAGTGTGGGTTGGTAGATGACACATGTTTTCGAATTTTTGGTTCCAAGATATGCCGGTTTCCTCATGATGTTTTCCTTCATCGTTTGAGAAAATGATTAGGGTAAAGAAGGCCATAATTAGACATGTTTGAAGACGAGTATTTCTCCTTCAAACATGTCTAACGAGGCTTGTCACTTCGTCAAGCAATTATTGGCAACTGTGATGGTTAACACGGTGGGTTACACACACACACACACACACACACACACAAAGAGACTGGCCAGTTATAATAATAGGTCTTTACCTATGAAATTGCCGTTTTGTATGAAAAAATTTAAACGAATTTTTTTCATGTATTTTTTATTTGTATTAATCGAAGTAATCACCCATGCAATCAATGCATCTTTGCCATCGCAGTGGCAGTTTATTGATGCCCTTCTTAAAGAAATCAGCTGGACGGGAGGCAACAAATTCTTCAAAGGCATTTTGTACTGCCTCTCGGGTATTGATTTTTTTTCCCGCCAAGAAGTTATTCAAATTCTGGAAAAAGTAGTAGTCTGTAGGCGCAAGGTCTGGTGAGTAGGGCGGATGACGGAGAGCTTCCAACCCCAGTTCTTGCAACTTGGAGACCGTCTGCTGTGCAGTATGAGGTCGCGCGTTGTCGTTCAGGAGCAGCGGAGACGAGCGATTGACCAATGCTGGTTGGAGATGTGCCAGCTTCTCCATCATTGTGTTCAGTTCTTCACAGTACACATCTGCAGTAATGCTCACCCCGTTTGGTAAGAAGCTGTGATGAATCACACCGGCGCTAGACCACCAAACAGTGACCATCACTTTTCTAGGGGTAAGTTTTCGTTTAGGGCATTGTTTAGGTGCTGAACCAGGATCCAACCAACTTGCTGAGCGCTTGCGGTTATCAAACAGAATCCATTTTTCATCGCAGGTAACAATGCGGTTCAAAATTCCTTCATTTGTGTGTCTGTTGAGCAGTGTAAGGCACGTCTCGACGCGTACTTCGCGCTGACGATCATTGAGTTCGTGGGGCACCCATTTGTCAAGCTTTTTTACCTTGCCAATTTGACGCAAATGGACCAATATTGTTTTGACGCTAACGTCGAAAGCTGCTGCTAATTCAGCCGTAGATTGTGTATCATCAGCTTCCACAATCGCCTTTAATTCGTCATTGTCGACCAAAGTCTTCGGACGACCGCGAGGTTCATTTTTCAGGTCGAAATTTCCAGAACGGAAGCGAGCAAACCAATAACAGGTGGTGCGTTGGTTTGTAGTGTTAGCTCCGTAAACGTCGTTGATGTTGCGTGCCGCTTGTGCCGCGTTGCTGCCTCGACGGTACTCATATTCCATAATTACTCGAATTTTTAACGTATCCATGATGACGAAAAAGATTGAAATGCGATGAAAATGTAACACTAATCAATAAACAAATGACTACTTTTGGAAAAAAAAATCCATGTTTTTAAAATAAAATTAATTTGAAATTAGAATTCTTACCCAAACAAAAATTATTTTGATTTGAAATGGCCACTACTGCAAAACGGCAATTTCATAGGTAAAGACCTAATATATTTTGAAATTATGATTATTTGTAAGTAAAAATAGGCACGTTTCAATTTCAAAATTTCCCTCCACATTGTTTGCTAGCTAATTACCGTGTCTTATAAAAAAATGGATCTGCGCCGGGAACATTTTCGCGCTATGATGTTTTTACGATTTCGCCTGAAACTGGACGAATCGTACGATAGACATCAAATGGCATTCATGGATGAAGGCAACCGTGTATCGTTGGTACAACGAATTCAAGCGCGGTCGACTAACTTTGGGGGATGAAGAAAAAAGTGGTCGCCCTTTGACGGCGGTTACGGAAGAAAACGTGCTAGCAGTGTAGTTGAGTTACGTGTCAAGAGATTCAGCACATACTGCAGGTTGGATTGGAAAGCCTTTACGAAATTCTATACGTCCGTCTTAGCGTGAGGAAGATAGTTTTACGCTGGGTGCCGCACAACCTCACCAATGCTCAGAAGCAGGCCCGAGTGGAATGGTGCCGTGATATGATAAACAAATTTGAAGCAGGCTTGTCTCGGCGTGTTTACGACATCATTACAGAGAAACGAAGCGCCAGTCGATGGTTTGGGTGTTTCAAAACGAATCAACGCCTACCAAAGTGAAGCTATCTAGAAGCGGGGGGAAGATTTTGATCGCGAGCATTTTCAAATGCACTGGCTACTTGGTGTCAATTCCTTTACGGACCCAAAGAAGCATCAACGCTGAATGGTACCTATACTACCAAATTCTTGGCAGAAGTTTTCTCTGTTGTGAGCAACAAGCGATCAAGCACAGGGCTCCGCGGGCTACTGCTACACCACGATAACGCGCCTTCGCACACCGCGCTCAAAACGACAGACTTCCTGGACAACACGCCGGTCAAACTGCTGGGTCACCCTCCTTACAGCCCTGTACTTTGAAAAATTTAATTAAAAAAAGAATAGCAGAACATTTTATTTTATTTTAGCAAAACTTTCTGAGTGGCCCACGTACATTCAACTTATGCAAGAAATAATCATAATAAATATAGGACAAAAGTGACAATTACGGCATACTCGTACATAGCATTGATCAGAATATCTTGGTGCTTTGAAATACTAAACTAAACAACGTACTAAACTAAAATATCCTCATCATCATAATTCAGTCGAAAGATGTCCACTGCTGGGCATAGTTGTGCAGTGGTGGCCCAGTGGCAACGGCCGTGACTTACAATTTGTAGGAGGTAAGTTCGAACCCAGGCAGGCACTTTACTTAGTGTCTAATTGACACTTTACTTAGTGTCTAATTGACACTTTACTTAGTGTCTAATGGATACTTTACTTAGTGTCAATTATTTCATCACCACTGCTCACAAAATGGTGAAATAAATCATCGGGAGGAAATCGGCACGTCAGCGTTGCAAAAATTCTAAGACATGTGACATCTACTAATCACCCTATAAGTAGCATGTAAGTAATAATAGGAGTAGCCTATATTATGTAGTATAGCCTATGCCCAGCATGATCATGCTGGGCATAGGCCCCCGAGTATCTCCATAGCTACTGGTATTTTTGTTTCCGCAGCTTGACGATACCAGTGACCTCATCAGATTTTCGTACGTACCAATTTTTATCCAACTTCAAATAGAAGGAGGTTATCAATTTGACATGTTTATATTTATTTTTTATTTTTATTTATGTTCGGACATAACTCCGTCCGTGATGGATTTGCAAAATATTTTGTTCGAAAGGGGTTTATTCCGAAATGGTCCCATTTAAATTTCATATAGATCTGATGATAAAAAAAACAACCGACTTTCGGAAAAACACTACAAAGTGAAAAATAACTTTAATTTCGGAAGGTGGTGAAAAAAGATGAAAATTCATATCTAAAGAGACCGATCTCCGAAATTAAAGTTATTTTTCACTTTGTAGTATTTTTCCGAAAGTCGATTGTTTTTTTTTGGGAAAAGTTTTAATCCAACAGAATAACCCAATCCTTTGGGGATCAAGCCATGGACCCAAGACCTCACGTTTAGCAGTTCCACTTTTGCCCACTAGACCAGTAAGATGTGTATCTTGCTGGTCTAGTGGTCAACTAGTTTCAACTCAACTAATAACAGTCGAACGCAGTGCCCACTGATTTATAGCTTAGCTTATTAGAAACACTACTTATGGTAACTTGTTAGCGCGCAGGCGCTTACCAGCCGTGATCTATATCGATCGTTAACTGTAGATCAGTGATCTATATACATAATCAGCCAATTATGTTGTTCTTTTTGTCCTTAGAGCTGCTGTTATGTTTCAAGTTATCTGGGAAGATTTAGGGTATTTAATATCTACTATCAGCCTACCCTTGTGACATTGCTGGTCTTCTCAGACAGAGAAAGCCATTGATCACCACGCGTGCTCATGATGGATTGGCAATTTCAGACTCTATATAAACTACTAGCTTTTGCCCGCATCTCCGCCCGCGTGGTTGTTGGTTATCGCGTAAAAAGTAGCGTATGTTCTTTTCCATATCTCAGGCTAAATCTCTGTTAAATTTCATGACGATCGGTTCTGCGGGTTAGGCGTGAAAGCGTAACAGACAGACAGACAGAGTTACTTTCGCATTTATAATATTAGTAGGGATTAGCTTCTGCCCAAGATTTCGTTAGCGAGAAATTTCATGTCCCCTCCTGCGACCTACGGCGTCGCATTGCATCGCCTGCCCACGTTAACTTCACTTCGTTTTCCCTATTTGTCCAGCCGGTCGATTCTTGTAAAAATCTCACCGTGAGAACTAAGGTGAAGTGAGCTTATAAGGGTAAATTTTTAACCAGTACGCAAACTGTAACCATGAATTCAGCATATCATTCTAGACCTCCTAGCCTAGAAATATTTCGTCGGTTATACAAAAAATATCAGCTGTATCCATACATTTTGACCGCGTAGGTATTGCACTTTTCTATGAAACAGCTGATTTTTTTTGCATAATCAACGAAAAAAAAATCTAGACTAGGAGGTCTAGAATGATATGCTGATTTAATGGTTATAGTTTGCGCACTGGTTCAAACTTATAATGGGGTGAGTTGTCAATAGTGTCAATCCATATAGAATCAATAGAATGACACCTTTATTCAAGGTCACTTCACCTAAGTTTTCACAGTGAGAATTTTGCAGAATAGATCGGCTGCACATTGCAATCGTAAGAAAATTTGAATTTCACAAGCTACCCTGAAGCTTTCACCTCAGTTTTTTCCGTCTGGACTATAAACTAAAATAAAATCGTATGGAATATTGTTTACTTATACCTGAATTATCCCCCCTCCTGATTAAATTATTTGAAACATCAATTTTACATTCGAAATTAATATAGAATTGAGATTCATACTTGAGTAATAAATGCTCGTATTGAAGTAAAAAAATACATAAATGTAGTTTCAAATAATTCAATAAATTTATTGCAGGTGGTGCCAAACATTTTTTGAAATTAGTACGTACCTATTTTCAGAACTAATTAGTATCTCAATTTAACCGTCATCGCTCAACATCGTGACTTAGCCAACATTATTCACAAATAAATAATTATGAGCTTATTCGTAATCTTGTTAAATTACCCAACAACTCGTCGACCAACCTTCACTATTACTTAAAATAATAAATTTAATTTATATTGAAGTAATGAACATTAAAATAAATAAGCCTTGGTGCCGCGAAAATAATCCACACGACATATACATTGAGTACGATACAGAATAGAAGTGACATTTAACTTGGTGGTATTTTGACAAATTATTGCAGAACCAGATTAAAAGCTTTTCTTCTCACTTATATTATTTACAAAAGACTTATATAAGAGGATCTATAGCAAGAGCTTATTCTCTCTAGATTTCAAGATACAACCTATATCTTTAACTCTTTTTCTAACAGCTTATTGTGTCCCTCTGACAAAAAGGCCTTCCCCAAATTCTTCCGCGCATCCTAAATGAAATTACACCTACAAAAATTATAGTTATCACGCAAAAAATATATGAATAACTAATTTAGGATACCGATAAGAAGATGTACAATTAATGAACTCTCGACAGTGATCATCTAAGGAGGGTAAGCGCAATTTTATCTACACTATAAGCGAAAGTGAAATCAATCAATTTCTTAACTACTAGATGGGTATAATAACAGCAGACTAGTACCTAACACACCTACAAATCAATCCTGTCCACTACACCCACATTCAAGTTGACATTGAAGTAACTTTTATATCGCGTCGACTTTTACACAAAATAATTAAAAGTGTGCGGCCCCGAAATAATCGTAATGCAATCGAAAGTAGATCGATAAAACGTATCGATTTGAATCGAGAATCATTCGTTATGTGTGACTAATGTGACGGGTTAAGGTGTGGTCCTGAGACGTTATTTTAATTAAATATCACTGGCTTGTTTGTCAGCTGATCTATTATGTATATATGATCTATTATATGTTTATTTTGTATAAGTTTTTCACAGTCAGTCGTTTGTGGGAAGAGGCTACATCATCTTCTTCATCGTCAGTCTCGTGGGTTACGTAAAATTCGAGTTAGGGATGTCAGAAAGAAGGCCAGTAGCATATACCTGGATGGTATGGCGACTGATCACATTCAATATTCTAATAACTCTAATAACGTTAGATGTATTCTTCCTCTCTACCACTATTTTGCTGTGCCGATAGGGTCCAGAATGATCCCATTAAATTTTAAGTTACCACCTAAGTACACATTAAGGAAGGCAATTAATAATTGAGTATGGAGTTTGGTGTTTGGCTTGCGTTATAACCAATCAATTTTGAAGCCAATATTTCGGGGTTAAGACTGATATTCCTTCACGGTTTGTGGGGCTATAGAAATACTGAAATTACAATCAAATGAGATTATTCAGTTGTGCATCCAAGAACGACAAAGAATCCTGTGATTAAGGGACCATCAAAAGTTGTGGTTACAGGTTAAAAATAATAATTGATCAATTATATTCAAATACATGAGAACTGCACCTTAACATGAGAGCAATCTAACAGATTTGCCGACCATTAATACTCCGATCGTTTTAATTAGAAAACATATCGATATGTAATTTTATAAGTAATGAGTTTTTCACAACAATATAACGCGCAGAAGGATCAATTGTTACAACGCCTGATTACTGAACGCAATGAAGCAAGGACAGTCAAAAATAATCGCAAACCGAACTGTCTGAAAATTAACTACGTTTGTATCTTTTCTGAAAATGGTATAACTAGTGCCCGCAAATAACCCATGTAATCACTAATCAGGCAGTTCATTTACAGCACCACTATTTTAAGCTTGTTTTACAAAAAAAATGTGGCAGAGGACATCGTTGAAAAGGTTTTCCTTGCGGGGTTTTACTGTCACCTTTAGGCGGTAGTTATCGTATTCCATCAGCGGGGTAATTGCGTACCACACTAAAAGTAGGTAGGAATGACTTTCATTTTACAGTTCAACAACATTCATGGCGTTATTTATGTTGATGCACAGATACATTTTTCGAACATAATATGATTAATAGTGTGTTACGCAATTAGGGTGCAGGTGCCCGCACTCGACCACACAACAACATAAACACTTGGTATTTCTGGCCGTATCTGCTCACTGGTCCTAACGCTAAGATTACGACATTAAAGTCGTCGGCTTATGTTAATGTATCGTACATTAGATAGCTGTTTATACGTACGATGTGGGTAGTTCTGCTGCGTCTGTATGTGCGGCTTCATGTTCACTAAACTGGTTTCATATTGAGATATTTTACTTGACGATTGACGATCCCAATCACTGCTTATTAGGCATCGTTTAAGTTTGACATTTCATTTGTAAACCTAAACTGTACACAGTTTTCACCACCAGTCTTTAACATAACTTAACGTCACGCCTTGTTTACCCGAAGAGTTGGGCAGCGGTGTATCTATATGTACACCCACATTTCCACAGTTATGTTTAAATATAGGGGCCGAGTTTATTGCCATTTAGCGGGCACATATCCAGAGTTCGGGCTACTACTGAAAAAAATTCCAGATAGAATAACCCAATAACATTTTGCTCATCCTGGGAATTGAAACCAGGACGACCTGCTTAGCAGTAGCGCTTACGACCACTATACCAACGAGGTAGACTTTAACAAGTGTAAAATGGAAAAGGCAGGCTCGGAAGCAAGCTGCTTTTTTCATTATTACATATTGTAATGGAAACTTTGCCCAGATGCAGTTTGATATTTTCAGTATTTCATATTGGAAAGGCAACTTTGCCCAGATGCAGTTTGATATTTTCAGTATTTCATATTGGAAAGGCAACTTTGCCCAGATGCAGTTTGATATTTTCGGTATTTTCATTTTAAAAAGGCAACTTTGCCCAGATGCAATCTGATTTTTAACTCTTGATATATTTAGTATCCAACTTGGGACTTTAACCTCACACTTAAAACTCTAACATCATAAAAACCCTCTACGTAAGCCGGTGACAACCACTCAGCGGTCACAAACAGACTACCGGAGTTGAGACAGTGTCCGACACTTGATTCATTGCGCTCTGCTTCACGAGGCGATGAAAAAATGTGTCAGATGTTAGTTGACTATCTCATTAGTAGGTGGACGTGGGCTCAATATTAATGTACTAATTAAAAACATTATCCTTCTTTTCGGCTCTACCGCAGTTGGTTCAAAACAGCTAGTATTTTGTAAGTCTTCTCCCCACACAACTGTGTTTTTCAGCTACCTGAGGGAAACGACCGTTGAACAGTAGATAAATGTATTCAGTTTCACGTAACACTGGCATTTGGGATTAGATTAGCATAAGTGACACGCGTTGAACAAGTTTTTTTACTAGTTCATTCTTACTAATTCCGTTTTTTTTTAGCTATTCAGGAGACGTTTTTTTGCCTTTTTTTGAGAACGGCATCTTGCAGTGCAATCTAGGAGGTCGTCGGTAGCTTAAGCGGGCTTGAGACGTTTTGTTATTCGTGTCTACTACATTTCTGTGAAAGTTTATTCTAATTCCATAACATGTTTCCCTACAAAAAAATCAATCGGCGTAGCCTTTTCCTAACCAAGTTGGGGTCGGCTTCCAGTCTAACTAGATGCAGGAATACCTGTATTTTACTGCCTATCTGACCTCCGCAACCCAGTAACTGGGTAATACGTTACCCTTTTTTAAGACTGCTTGTCAGACTTTCGGGCTTCTGACGACCTGTAACGACTCGACGATCCACGAAAGACAGCCAGGATTGTTCTGTGTCTTTCGCGGATCCTTTTGATTTGAAAACAAAACCAAACAGTCAAGAAGTTGGTCAACACAGTGGCTTATTTTTCTAAGACAGATTGCCATGGTATAGAAAAAACTTTTTTTAGTATTTTTTTTTAGTTTTTGGCTTTTTGAACTCCTTTTCGCCATGCTATAGAATATCTTTACATCTAGTCATTTAAAGCTAGGTCCCTAGGACCAGTACTATCCTTTAGTGTTGAAACAGGAAGCTATTACCAATTCTATGAAAGCTATTAGCTTTATCTCGTATGCTATTAGTAGCCATCTTAGTTTGGAGTTAATAGCACCACTTCGGGATATGGTTATCATAGGGGACCGCATGTTGTATCTGGTTGTCTCATTATATTGTATAACATGAATGTTTTGATTAAGCTTGACAGTACTGGATAGTTTTAACAAGGCACAAGCATTTATAGGCAATAGGCGAAATAATGGAAACTATCTATAGTACCTACAAACGGGATGAATAGAGTCTAAACTTCAAAATGGATTTATACATTAAAATAACATAGTTTGTTGCCGACAAAGGCACTTAATCGTTCATTATAAGACAGTCATCACTTTAGACTCCTTCTTGGCAACAAACTATATTGTTTTATTGTTAAAATCCCTTTTAAAGTTTCGTCCCGATCCACCCCGTTTGATGGTATCGGTTGCAGCTTACAGTATCTAATTGAAAAGGCAGCAACAAGGTATTGAGTAGATTTGCAAGTAGGTACTGGCAAGGAATGAACAAGATTTCCCAAAAGAGCTACTGTCACGATATTGGTCTGAAACTGTGCCTGGTTTTCTGCCACTACTTTGGGCTCCTACATCTACAGTGTCAGTGTCCTTCGTAATTGCTTTATCACCATAAGGTTACATGTCTCTTGGATTTCATTTAACGACAAAGTCTTTTTTGTGTATGTTACACCTAGATATTTTCAACCAGAGAGGAGGTCTCTGTTTGTTTTTCAGACTCTGGTTCCACACAGGCCTCCTCTCTTCGAGATAAAGTGGGCTGTAATCTACCACGCGGGCCCAGAGCGGGTGCGGTTTATACCACACCCTTAAATTTGACGACACCGCTCTTATACACGCTCATGTATAAGTATGTACTTAGGTAAATGCCTATTGCTACTTCGAAATTCAAACGCAACTGTTTAGCAACAGATAAATAAATAAATAGTCAATTATTCGATAACCATCGAATCGATTAGAGCTCAAAACATTAAAGTATCGAGCGGCAATCGATCACAGGTTCGTGACTGGCTCGAGATAATTATATCACTCTAGCTCAGATATGATCGATTGGTCGGTCGGCCGGAGGTGATGGGTTCGACCACTGGCTGAGGTTTTTGTGTGTCAAATTGAAGTTTGCTACTGTTTTTAGAATGTTATTTTTGTAAGCTTTGATGGATTGCCGAAGGATACATGCTTAAGCGGTGTTGTTGCTACTAGATTATGGTTTTGGGTGGTGAGATGAACAGCCTTCTTGATAATATGACACCGAAGATGAAATGTCTCATGTGATGTCTGTGATCAGGTATACTTATCAGCTCCAACTCTGATGCTGCGCCAGAAATAGGTACCTATTATATGTTTTGTTATCTATGTATTTTACTGTTCTGTTTGCCTTTTACCAAATATGTTGGAGCTCCTAGTCTAACCGGATGCAGCTAGTACCAGTATTTTACATGGAGCGACTGCCAATCTGACCTCAATAACCTAGTTACTGGGTAATACAATACCCCTTGGTAAGACTGGATGTCAGACTTTCGGGCTTCTCACGACCCATAACGACTGTCAGAGATCTTTTTACTGTTTATGAAGAATGACTAAATATGTATATACGAGTATCTACCGGCGCAAGTACCACTACAAACTTATTGCTAAAAAAAATCAAAACATGGCAGAACTTGTTCTCTATCCAATCACTACATTTGCTCCTGCAAAATCTGTTAAGGACAACCTTCTGATGGTGAAGCGGGGGCGTGTATGTCATACAAACCGAAGGCAGCAAGTGTAATTTATACGCTTTTATGAGAGATATAAGTACTGCAATGAACTCACTTCGAAGGCAGACTTCTGAGGATACGTCTAAAACCTTTGACAACTCAAGACAGGCCAGTTGCAGTATATTAACAGCCCGCTACAAGACAGGTCGTTTGTAGTAGCATGTAAATAATCAACCACAGCCGCCTACACCTACAAGCACCAACAATGCATCCCACCCACCAGCTGCTAAGTCCCCCACACATGCCGCGGCTACCGACAACTTTTTCATCTATAACAGATACCAATTACGCGTCCATATACAAAACGCGAGTGACTTTTTGTCGTTCGTCTGAAAAGGCACTAATTATGGTTTCCGGTTAGACAGAGGGAATGTTGGGCGCGCGGCAAAAAAGTCGCAGAGGTGTGCGCGAAACGCGAAGCGTCGCGCGACTGTATCTTATGTAGGGTTAGCACTATTTCATACTTAAGGATATCTAATCCATTTATTGTAGCAATGAAAGGCTCATGTGCCTACAGGAAACCTGTAGATAATAAAAACCTTTATGAGTGACGTCACAAGTGCTAAATCCGTAGTTATACCAGCTGTTTCCGCTGTGTACATCTCCGACCAGTGGTTCCGTGGAGGTAAGGTTCTGGAGTGGCGACCGCGTACTGGAAGACGTAGCGTTGGAAGGCCTCCCACAAGATGGACCGATGGCCTGGTGAAGGCCACGGAAATCCGCTGGACGTGAGAAGCACAGAACCGGTATATAAGCGACGGTGCTTGGAGGAAGCCAGCAGTGGACGTGTTTTGGCTAAAATGATGATGATGATGATGATTATCTTCGACCACAAACTTTCTTATTGTAAACTTTAAACCGTCACTTCCACATTAATAAGGTACTATGATACCATTTACTACTTAGATGGTGATTCATTTTCATTAAGGTGGTGATTTCTTGAAAATGCTCAAAAAGGTAGTTTTTTAAACCAGTGTATCTCTTTAACCGTAAATAATGTTGAAAAAAAAATTATTTTTACGACAATGCTTGCTCATTTATTATTAGAATTTATTACAATACATTATAGTCCGTATTGGATTGCAATAAGAACTAATATCGCTCATAACGACAATATTTAAAGTTACTAGGGCCTTAAAGGACTATATTCTATGTCGAATTGAATTCTGGACCGCTTCAAACTTTTGCTGCACTGAATTCTTAATTATGCAACCTCATAGAAAACGTATCTTCCTTTCGCCAAGTTGTCAGCCCTGACAAATATCTGTAAACGCGACTTATATTAGTAAACGGATCACGTACGGCCGGGCACAGAGTAACGTACCTGCATGGACTAATGAATATCTTCATTGCGGAACACATGTACCGAATTACTGATATACCATTAACTGACAGATAACGGTAACTTTTTATATCGATATCAATTTTTATTGAGAGAAATACGAATGAATGAAAAATTGTTATGAAGTTATGAGACGGTTGAATCAAGACTGGTTATGTCGAGTTCGAGATTATCGTATATTGATAAAGTGAGTTCGTAATTAGTTTTTTTTAAAGATTTTTAATTAAAGGAACAATGGAGATTTGGTTAGTCTTTGACTGACAAAGTTATTTTAAGACTAGTTTGAGATAAATTAGGTCCATATTAGATGAATTATACTCATCTAATAGTATGTGCATGTTTATGTATAACAAAAACAAAGAGAACAGAATTACAGGGCATAATAACTGGGGATTCATTTATTTCTTGCAAATTAAAAAAAAACATTTTTGTAAGATTAAAATGCGCATTATTTGGTTAAGTGGGCACCCTGTATTTTACACAGAGCGGTACTTACTTTTATTTTTAATTGACATTGCGGTTTCAATATTTGATTGACATGACTGATGTCAACTTGAATTTATTAATCAGCTCTTACTTCATAATTATGCAAAAAATTATTAACAAAAAATTTAATGAATTATAAATTAAATTATCTGTCGTTACATTACTCTGTGCCCTAAGATGGTATCAAACTAAAAGAAAACACAGAGTTTATCGATGCAAACAAATGACAATCGGTTGGAAAATATGTAAATGAATGTAGCCTCTATGTTCCAACTTTTTAAAGTTCAGAGTTGAGTACAAATGAAAGTTTAAAGCTTCTTTTGAAGTATAAACCTTTCAAAAATTCAAAGTACAACTTACGTATTAATTCAGGAAGTACCTGAATTTACCGACACTAAGCGGAGATAGCAAAATTATTTACATAAGTGTAAGCCTGCCTGCATGCTTCCTTAGTTGGCAACATAACACACTACCTTATTTTAAGATCTTTCTATGTTTTATAAATTAACTACTTCTATTCTTAGTTGCATTGCTGTACTCGGCTGAAAAACTTACGATCACATTATCCTCGCCACTAGCTACATGTAATAAAACCGATAAAAATGTTAAAAGAATTAACATAGAATCTCCTCTTTAAAGTACATTCTATG
Source organism: Antitype chi (assembly GCA_947359405.1). NCBI lineage: Eukaryota > Metazoa > Arthropoda > Insecta > Lepidoptera > Noctuidae > Antitype > Antitype chi. The sequence goes on along the minus strand of OX375831.1, from coordinate 17,080,322 downwards.
TTAATTTTCTACCATTTTCTTGTACAGTGCCAGACATTATCACATTACACGCGACGATTTCATCTACTTAAGCCCGTATAAGTACTAATTGTGCGCTAGAAGTTTCCACATTCAGCTGCACTATTCCTGCGACGTGCATCTGATTGCGTTTTTCACAGGAACAACTATGTATTTAAAGTTTTTGTCATACATAGTTTCGTCGTCCTACGTGAGTAGTAGATGCTATGCGATGCGATGTGTTGCGATGTGGTGTGAGTGTGACTGGGATAAGAAAATCGGATTGATACAATGGTGTTTATTGAGCCATTTTTTTAGTCTTGAGAACTGAAGGCCAAATCTTGTTTTTAAAAGATCAAAATGTTGTCGACAATCAATGTCAAAACTTGTCAAAAATAAAAAACTTTGTTCCATTCAAGCCGTGCTAGATGTTTATACCCTGGACCCCACACTGGGATTCCCTGTGTTGTGAGGTCCAGTCTCTTCCCAAGTAATGTAAACATTTATATTTATTCGTAGAATTAATAATATGAAAAAGAAAGAAATTATAAATCTGAAAACAAACAGGAATTTTAGATACAAAACTGGTGTTTTTTTTTAATGTAGGTAGGTGAATAAGAGGTTTGACACATTGAAACTAAGATTAGAAAGTTAAAAAAAAGCATTAAGTATATTATAACCCTTTGATAAAAACATGCAAAAGTAGCAGTTCTAATTAAATTTACTAATAAAAATAAATACGCGAGAAGCATGAATCATCATCATCATCTGCCCGTCTTTTCCCAACTATGTTGGGGTCGGCTTCCAGTCTGACTGGATGCAGCTGAATACCAGTATGTTACATGGAGCGACTACCTATTGGACCTACAAAACCCAGTTACTGGGTAATACGATACCCTTTGGTAAGACTGGTTGTCAGACTTACACTTTACGACCCCTAACGACTGACAAAGATCCACGAATGACAGCCGGGACCAACGGCTTAACGTGCGTTCCGAGGCACGGAGGGGTCTTGATAATTATGTAAAGATGGATCCACGGACCAACCGCGGCAAGTATAGCTTAAGCTGATTCATCGATCCATGCGGCTGTTAGTACCCAGCCCCAAGCATGAATATCGATCAGAAACTAGATTTGAAAAGCCGTAGCTGAAGTTGTTTGTTGCCTCTGAAAAAATGTCTTTTAGTTGACGAGAAGAAGTTTTTTAAACAGTTTTGAGAGAACTTCTGAAAACTGTTTAAAAATCTTTCTTTTCTTCTTTGTTAAATGTATTGGATATCGTATAATATAGGCCTAGACCTACAAATACCATCACCCGTTCGACTTGTTCGCATCACATAGCTCTGACAGAGATAAATTGACTACATTTTTGATGAACGTGTTGTTACAGCTGGGTCCCTAAGCAATTTTTTAAATAGTTTCACGTAGAGATAATTTGTAGTGTCAGTAATTGTAGCTATTGGCACTTCATGTATTTACCGGTTCGCTTTTTACCAACAGGATATATACATCGATAGCTTTTCGAAAAGTTCATTAGTTTTTTTTTAGTAATCATTTAAAACTAAAAGTCGTAATATATTCGCTGTTTAGACTCGAATTCAAATTTTAACCAATTGTAGAAGTAATCAAGTAAAAATTTCCCCATTTCATTAAAATAAGGCTACTGGCTACGATTTTTTTCTTGCATAATCTTGAATTGACTAAAAACAACGACTGAAGGAATTGCCTCTTTTTTTTTCTCTACTGCTAATCTATCATTGTAAATATCGTCACTATTATCTAAGTTTGGCAAACTGTAAGTTACAGTCCCAATCAGCCCGATGGGATTAACCTCCAAGTCCACATACGTAGGACATGTTCGCTCACATAATTAACGTCACCGACACACCACTGTGCTGTCGCTCCAACATACATGTGCCGAAGTGAGCTGGTTGGCAGTTAACATGCTCTCGTTTCCTTATACAGGCAAATAGATTAAGTATAAGCTTAAGTTTAATAAAGGGAAATAATAAACTTGTTACGAAATGGTGTGTTAGGGAGAAATAAATATTGGTCGATTTCCTTATCTATCAAGCCAAGTAGTTTCTGCTTCCTATTATAGGAAGTCCTTTTATGTGTGCTTTTTGATTAGATTCAATGAAAAATGTTGGCCAAGCATTTAGTATCCTCGGATGCTGCAAGCTTATCTCTTCAGCGTCATCTATTTTTAAAATATTGACGTGTAAAAGTGTCTAAAATAAGATGTACTTACAGAAGTAAGCTTAATTTCAGGTGTCGCCTGAGTACAGTCAGGCGACACCTGAAATTAACATACATGTTAAATGTCATTCTATAAAATTACAGTCATCACCGACTATTAACTTTCAAGAATAGGTTTCCATTTTTAAAAACCTCATTTGCCATCACCTCATTACAGAGATATGTATTATCACAAACATCATCTGCCTCGGCTTCTAGTCTAACCGGGTGTAGCAATTTACATGGAGTGACTGCTCATCTGACCTCCACAACCCAGTGGGAAAAACTATACCCCTTGGTAAGACTGGTTGTCAGACTTTCGGGCGTTTGACTACCAATAACGACGGCCAAAGATCTCAAAATGATATCCGGGATCAAATTCTGAACCTGCATTCCGAGGCACAGAGGGGTCTCGATTTGTAATGGATGGCCACCCATCCACGGAACGACCTTGGTAAGCGTAGCTTAAACTGTGGTAGACCCGTACGGCTGTTATGTATTATCACAAATACCTGTAAACCTAGAAACCTAAACGTGATTTAACGAGTGACAGACATAAGCATCAACAACGCGTCTCGATTGGTCGTCTGTTAGACGATGTCAGCCAATAGACGGGCGTCTCAATGACCTAGATACCTTCAGTCATGCAGTAGCATACCTAGACTTAGATTATTTGCGTCTGCAGCATTTTATTTATTTTGTTAATCACGGATTAGACGCCCGCGATTTCTTGCGTTTAACTTCAACATTCCTTAGACCTCCAAAGCGCATCTCTATCTTCTAATAAAGCATCTCTCAAACATGTCTATATCTTCTGTGTATTTAAAGCTGTTCATTTTATAATAAAATACCAGGCTATTATGGTCCCACTGCAGAAAACGCCTCTTCTCATACAGATTCGGCTCGAGCATTGATCACCACGCTTGCTCAAGACGGGTTGGCGATTTCAGACTTATATTGCTGTATGATCAAACTTAAAACTTGAGTGCTTTGGAAAGCACGTTTAGGCGATGGTCCCGGCTGTTATTTGTGCATCTTTGACAGTTGTTACGGATCATCGAAAGTCTGACAACCAGTCTTACTAAGGGGTATCGTGTTACCCAGTAACTGGATTGTAGTACAGGTCAGATATGCAGTATTCAGCTGTATCTGGTTAGACTAGAACCGACCCCAATATGGTTGGATGAATCATACCTACTTAATTATATACTGTTTAATAAAGCTACTGCTATTGCCACAATATCATAAAAAAACCACAGAAAAGAATTATAGTGGGAGTTTGAAATGCTCAAATGTGTAAAGATGGATGAGCCACGATGAATATCTGCAAAATGTTTTTGCAATTATAAAATCAAAAGTCATATATGCAAACTAGGCTGAGATTCAGCTCTTTTTGTACGTCAAAATTACATAAGACTATCCCCCCAAAACACCCGCCCTTCACCACTTCCTAGTGCTTTAGCTGGGAAGAAGAAGTAGCGCAACAAACTCCCCAGCAGCACAGCTGTCTGTTAAGTTAGAAGAACTTGATTCTATACAATAGTAGGTAATTAAAATTACGAAACACAAAAAAAAACATTAAATTTGCCCTATGTCAGTTACACATAGTGGCACATGCCAATATACCATCAAAACATTGAAAACTATAGGTACTCAAGCAGTTTTTTTTTTTTAATAAAACTTAAACAGAAGTTACAATCTAAATAAAAGCCTCCAGGCATAAAGGGCATCCCGCTTATATTCGCAATTCTACATTATGTAAATATAGCGATAACTTGAAGTAACAAAAGTTAAACTAGGACCTCTGGACTAAAATTAATAAAAACTTAATACAATTAACAATAACAAAACCATGGTCAGCAAGACGACCAGTCACCACGACCAGCACCCGTTCACGAGCATAACGCAAAGATCAGCCATTACCCCCTCGCCATATTTGAGGGAAGGAGGCAACCCGACCCCCGACGCTACCGCAAGCAGTGACATCTAAGGGAGCATGACGGGCTTGCTGCCGGTTGCACTGGCAAGAATAATCATGAATTGTCGAGGTCGCTAGCTAACTACATATTGCAATACTACTCATTAATAAAAAAAAAGATTGTAATGAGTAAATTAAGTCAACAATAAATGAAAATAAACGAATAAAAATCAAATAAAATAAGCAATTATATGAACTAACATAATTATATAACCTAATAGTAGGTAAGCTAATTCTGGTGAAAGAACACAAACATTGTCTTGAGTAAATCACAGCGACCAACAATTCTTATCGCTTAAGTAGTAGTTGATAGAATAGTATGCCTTTGAACAAAGGGTGGATTTTAATTTAGCTTTAAACGCACTAAAATGCAAATCTAGCAAGGAAGAGGGTAGCTTGTTATAAAAGGTTATAGCAAGACTAACAAATGAGTTATGAACCTTATGTAGCCGGTGAAAGGGAGGACGTAGTTTGTCCTTATTTCTAGTATTAATATTATGAATATCACTGTTTTTAGTGTACAAGTGTATATTTTGCCTAATATATAAGATGCTGGCGAAGATAAATTGCGATGCCACCGTGAGAATCACAATATTTAAAAAAAAATCTCTCAGAGAAACTCTAGAACCTAGTTGGTAAATTATAAAACTCAATAACGTACATTTACGGCCCGATGGGCGGTGGAGCAGACGAGTGGTCCTGGGGAGCCCTGGAGTGGGGACTGCGTATCAACAAGCGTAGTGTGGGACGCCCCCCAGCTGGATGGACCGACGACCTTAAGATAGTGTGTGGGACAGACTGGATGCGGAAGGCGGAGGATAGTGTTGTGACACAACCTGGGAGAGGCATATGTCCAGCAGTGGACTGCGATAGGCTGAGTTGTTTGTAACTTGGGCCGAAACCAGAGAGTGACCTCCTGCATCTTTGATATTTAGATTTCATCACAAATCTTGCCAACATTTTGCTGATTAGTCGACCCTGCCGGACTGACTGATTGAATGGACTTACACATGGCTAAAGATCACACAAGCTATAATACTCTCAATAACCTTCACTAACCACAATGGCCATCGCAGCAACCTATAGAAATAATTCACCCTCATTATCAATTAACGAACAATTTTAATGATCAGACGCACATTGTTTCTTCAACCGTTTCTTTTGGACAGCCGTCAGTCGATCAACGTTACACTACTCAATTGAATTATTTTTTGTCTCGCTCTAACGCGTAGGAGTCGTATAAGTCGTGGTAGTCATGAATAATGGATGCGCGTGAGCAGCGCGCGCCGCGTATCGATCACGCCGCCCTAATGATCTACTATCGATCGATGATCTATAGTGTGAGATTGTGAGGTGACTATGCATTTTGTGCCATGCCACGATAGCCCAGTGGTTATGCCCCGACTTACTCAGGGCTTAGGTCGCGGTTCGCACCCAGGACCTTTACTATGTACAATTTGTTTCGTCACCACTGTTATTATATCAAAACCGTGATGAAAAACATCGCGAGCAAATTGGCATTGGTTAGGACATGCCAATTTGCTCATAAGTCCATGGGACGTTCACCAACCTACTAAACCCCCGGGTTGACTTACAGTCCACTCCTGCCGCTACCCTCATGGAGAGGAACCCTGTATCTCAACAGTGATAGACCGTTATAGGTAAGCTGGTTGTGCTCATGCAAAATATTTTTAGGCAATTGTCTCTGTTTATTCACGTGAAAATGGCGTAAAAAAATGATTGATGGAAGGGCAACAGCAGTTTGACACGGTAATTACGAGTCAAATGTGGAACTATTAACAGTCATTGTTTGCAATTGATTTCAGCGCAGCATCGCCGCATGGTCACCCTTCTAATAATAATGCAACATTCTCATACATTTATGGCTGCGCTCGCGTCGACCGCCTTCTGTTTTGGTCGTGATTTAAGTGCTAAAGTCACATTCCTATCACCACGACAGTTGCCCAGAAGGGTGGGTAGGATGAGAAATCGTTGGTTCTTACTGGGATAGACTGAGTTATAGCGACTTGGGCTAATATTTCATATTAATAAGGTTATAGTTGTGTTACTATCTCAGAAACGGCCTTGGGTCAACGACTTATTGATTGGATTTTTTGCACCGTTTTGGAAGACGGATTTGGTGATTACAGATAGCAGACAACAGAAATACAGGGAAGTGATTACTTTTGTCGGCTTTTTTGTATTCGCTTGCTGTTATACCTATATTCAAATTGTACTTAGCCTATTATGAATTACTGGAAAGCACACAAGCACACTTACATAGGTTTGCAGTAGATTCTATCTTAAGTTTCCCGTTTACCTATAATGACGCCTTTTCATCTGGAAAGGGCTTATAGCTAAGTAATAAATACATATCGGTAACAGCCCCACGGGTCGTTCGATCAGGTTAAGCTACGCTTGCCGCGGTTATTCTGTGGATTCCGAGGGACCATCTTTATATACTAAGAACCCTCCGTGTCTCGAAATCTCGTTAAGCCATTGGTCCCGGCTGTCATTCTCGGATCTTTGACAGTCATTACAGGTCACCAGAAACCCGAAATTCTGACAATCAGTCTTACCTTACTAAAGGAAATTGTATCACCAAGTAACTGGGTTGTGGAGGTCAGATAGACAGTCGCTCCACGTAACATTCTGGTATACAGCTGCATCCGGTTAGACTGGAAGCCGACCCTAAAATTACTGGAAAAAAGCTAAGAAGATTGACCCATATTGCCTAGGCATTTATGGGACTCAAGATTACGGGACGGACGTTTAAACAAATCATTTGTTCGTTTCATGAAACTCTGTAAAGTGAAAAAGAATGACGAAAATGTCATAAGGAAAGTTTTATATCTATAAGAGTAGGGCGAGACCAAAGAAAAGATAGATGGACTGTGTGAATGATGATATGGTTAGAAAGGGTGTGACTACGGAGATGACGACTAATAGAGAAGTGTGGCAGGACAAGACATGTTGCGCCAACCACAAATAGATTGGGAGGTGAATGATGACTAAAGTCTGAAAAGTATCAGTTGTTACAAACATTATGAGCAACCGCTCGCCTTTATACCAATCGGTATAGTCGTATCCACCGTCATCGCTTACTTTATCAGGGCTTTGTTTGAGATATATGGGATCAGCTTCACAATGTTACAAAGATGATGTAGCATCGTCATAAGATAACACGCTTCTCTACTGCTGAGCTTGAGAACCTGGGTTCGATCGTAGGTCAGGCAAAGTGTTCTAGGGCTTTTTCATTGAGAAATTCTCTGGAGATCTTTTACAAGGGACTCAAATACTACTAGTAGGTACTATAGAAACACCTCTGCTTAACCCTTCGGAGATAACAGGCGTTATGGTATGCAAAAGCTAACACTATTATATGAAGTCAGTTCAAGTCTCAGAAAATGCATAATGCATTCAACCTAGATCGAATGACTGATATTTTCATCAATCTATTTTAAAATCACATCTTGGTCAAATCAAATCACCTTTCACGCAACACAAACCAGTTACAATCTCTCATATATTACAGCCATTACATTGTCTCTGATTGAATAATTTGATACATTGTCTATAGGAGGTTATAGTTTGATTCATTGTCTCTGGTCTATAATCATGCTGTGAGCGATTGGGCGTTGTTTATGACACTGCAGATTATGATATGATTGAATCTGCTGTCAGTTGCATGTTACATGTTGGCCAATATCATTTATGGTATTCGGATAATTGATTATTGAGGGATAATTTATTTTATAATTTGCACATAATGTTAGAGCAAGCTGGTTTTGTAGTACCTACCTGTGTGGTCTGGTGCCAAGGAATGTCCAAATTGTAACAAGGATAAAAAACTAAATGTTTTGTACTCAATACATTTAGTTGTATCCTTGGTTTCATTTTTGTCACTGTCCAATCCTCTTACTAGCGTATCGATGGCAAGAAGTTCAAACATTTGGCCCGAAATTCAGCTGCGCAAACTCCGTTCACTGACGCAGTCATAAGATCATCAGATGCGCAGGTGACAGCCAGGATGGAAGTTGGGCTGTAGGGAGGTGCCGCATACGCACTTGATTTCTGAGTTGTCCGTGAACTACGAAGATTGTCTTTGCTCCGGCCAACTTGATTCAGATTCATTTATTTTGCAAAAACATGTGTAGATAATATACATGGTATGATACTTATTATACGTGTTACAAGATTTTTTGGCTCAACATGTTTGACCATGGCTGGTGTACAAATTAGGTCGAAAGACAATAAGTTAAGAAAATACAAAGAATAATACAAATAAATCAACAATTCTCAATCATATTAAATTAAAAATTCGGTCAACAGTCATGCGATTCAAATAAATAGAATAGATTCAGTCAGTATCTTCAGAGCGATTTATCATTTAAAAAATCATTAACATTATAGGCTTTTTCTGTCAGTTTTTTTTTTAATGTTTTCTTAAACTGGTCCTAAAAGGAGATTTCCAAGTCAGCCTCAGTAACGCGTGCCCAGGCGGAAGGCTCCGCCTCCTCTATTATCCAATGATCCACCAAATTTTCTATTTGTCTTGTGTTGTCGCAGCATTTATTTTTCTTTCAGCCAATTCCAAAGTGTTAACAGTTACGTTGCCATAGTATTAACTGTGTTTTCTTACTCGGCATAAAATTTCATTCATTCAGAACATTTTTTCTTTCTTCTGGTTGATTTTTGTGTAGTGATATGACCAGAAAAGACAAGACATAGGTGTTCTCAGATTTCATTGATTCATCAGCACTTCAACGCCCTTTGAATCAGACTACATTTATATTATCTGTAGCTAAAATGTACAAAGTGGCAGGGACTTCGACACACAATCTTTTACCATGTATTCAGTTCTAACATGATTCTGAAATCACCTACTTGGTCAAAGTGGAACGGTCAAGAACTGCATTTTTTTACATAACCGACGAAAATTTTTAACCTTGGATTGGGTTAGGTGTTGATTTCACGCCCCATAGGTCCAGACCTATGGGGCGTGTACCTGTGGGACTAGTAATGTAAGTAGTGGGGGTAATCATGAGCTGAATTCAAGGTTAAGTACGGTTTGAGCGTCGATGTTCTGTGTTACCCTGTAAGTCCGTCCTCGTATGAACTCTTTTCATATGAGCTCTACTACTAGGTACTAAATCTGTACCTGTTTAATTTGCATAATATTAAACTCTGTATCCTACATTCCATACTGGCAGCCTAGACCTTACAGGTACCGGTTTCATACAATACTATAATCATTGTCATATAGCACAGCAGTCGTCTATAATTATGCTTGTGTGGCAAATATTGAAATCAGGCCTTTATGGCACCGTCGCTGTTTCTAACGGTGATTGTAGATTATTTGGCGAACACTTGTGAAACTGCGAATAAAATAGTCGTTCATTTCAGACTTACGACACTTTTCCTTAAATAAAAAACTAAAAAGCGGTACCTATAGACATTTTTTAAGGCGCACATTTGTTCCCAGTCATGACTTTCACAAAGACCAAAGTGTATAGATGCGCTTTGTATTTGATTAACCCCTGACCTGTGCTCGAAGAACAAAGCAACAAGAACCTATCAAATCATTCGACATGAGATTTTACAAAAGATACAATTAAGAAGGCTTATTGAAACCGGAGTTAAATACAACATTGCTTAAATCTTTCTTCATCGTGACGTTCTATGAAAACTCAAACTCAAAACAAATAATTTAAATAACAGGCAATTTTGAATTGTCAAGAGGTTGCTCAGTCAGAAAAATGAAGCTAGTTGCTCATTCAAACTCAAACTCAAAGCATTTATTTCAAATAAACCAATTACAGGCACTTTTGAATTGTCAAGGTCGGTGAGATAGGAAGATGAAGCTAGATGCCCATTCCAAAACGTAGATCTCTATGGAGAAGAACGGGCAAGAAACTCCATGGACACTCTTTTAAAATCATGATTTTGTTACAAACAGTTGGTTACATCATTATGTTGAAATTATCAATGTGAGAACGATGTAAAAAGACGTGCATATTATAAGCGTCCGTAATTAAAACAAAACAAAAATAAAATAACAATTTAGAAATTAAAATAAGCCGTGGGAGCTAAGAGATGACCAGTCCCTACTGGCGGCGCCCGTTCACGAACATGACGTATGGATCAGCACCATTCAGCTCAACCATTTTGAAGGGAACTTAATGATCCAACACACACGCCACCACCAGCGAGACATTTGAGTGAGCATGACATACTCTCAGCTGCCAGGGCACATTCAAGTCAATGAAAGACGTACCCTGTAAATGTTAGCTATATAGTAAGGACATAGTGCTCACACATATGCTATGCAATTATACAATACTAAAAGGTTGAATTTATACAATGCAAATGTATCTAGCTTTTACAGTCTTCAGCAGCTCCAACAATGTTTACAATTGCTATTCAATTTAGTTTAAGGTACCTTGTGGAGCAGGACAAGCAACGTTTAGCCAAGCATTTTTGTCAGCGATGTAATCCCCCAACTTATAATAAGCATGGCTGCATAGTGTGCGTTTTATACAAGATTTAAATTTCGTTTCATTCAATTGGAGTATGTGGGGAGGTATTCCAAAGCGTAGTTGGTCGTTTCCTATGGAGAAGAGCCGGCAATAACTCTGCGGTTACTCTTTAAAAAAATATTGGCTTTGACAATGTTTTCAAATTACAATAAGTATGGGGGGACAGTGTAGGACTGTCAACAAGTACCAGGTACCTACTTAATAAAATAGAAAATGGTCTACAAATCTACAAGGCGTCCATCGTTCTCAGAATCACAAAATACTTATTTATATAAAGATAAACCAATAAAAATCTATTTAAACCAATTGACCTGATTGCTATTACGACTACTAAAGAATTTTAGGTGAAATAAGCAGCTGAATTTTGTGCAGAAGACTATGGCAAAGAAGTATAAAAAATAAAGTAGGTAAATAGCTTAATTTGGGAGCAGTTATTAGAGGTTTACATAGTTATGCCGTTAAATATGTACCAGGAAAGCCACATGTGCAGAAGGAATTACTTATTGCCAAACATCAACGTAGTCTTTCATTTTAAAATAATATGCTGTTTTGAGAAGGATAAGTTTTTGTGGGCTTTAAACTTTCCATCACTGAAATCTGTAACCAACTTTGGATATCCTATTAATATTATAAATGTGAAAGTTTGTATGTTTAGATTTTGATAAAATTTGGCACACTTATAGTTTATAATCTGGGATAAAACATAGAATAAAAATAAAATAATAAATAATATAATAAAACATCCCGGTACCGCATTCCCGTGGGATACGTTCCGACTTCCAGGCGGGTGAAGCCGCTAGAAAAAGCTAGTTAGTTATAAATTTGGATAGATTATGGTCCTTTTGTAGCAGAACACAGAGTCACCCACAATATAAACTTTGTAACACAATATATCCGTGTTTTTAGCTATGGTTCATGTTGATTCAAGAGAAGACAACAGTGTCTATCAAACAATCCTCACCACAATATCTCGTCAGTCGCAACACCGTCAGTGCGTGTAGAACATTATAATCGCCGGCTCACGACTGTCACATTATGTATCAGACGCATGACATGGCGCAACTGATCTAGTTGTGAGGTCGGCGTGTGATTCACGCGTTATAGCGTACTAAGGATATGATAAGTAATATGTAATGATCTATCAGCATCACTAAATATTTTAATAAAAGCTGACCCGACAGATTTTGTCTTGTCCTTAAATAATTCATACAAACATCCCATAGAAAAAAGGACGGTCGGTTTTTCCGAATTTGAACATTTTTGCGCGAAAGTTTTCCATTTTTTTTTACATAGAAGTCAATTTCTGACTATTAGGTTTAATTTTTTTTAATTGTCAGCTATTCAGCCTACTAATATTATAAATGTAAAATTTTGGATGTTTCGATGTTTACTCAATCACACAACAACAGCCGAATGGTTTTGGAAGAAATTTGTATAAATATACGAATAAGTTACGACACGTTTTTATTCTACAGGATTTTGCCAGCAGCATCTCCCGCGTGGTCAAAAATTATTCCACGGGGACGTAATACCAGGTTAAAAAGTATCCCATGTGTTAACCAGGTATAATATAATCTATCCGTGGGCCTTTCATCGTTTGCGTGATTAAGATTACGAACATTTAACAAAAAAAAACAAAAGAAACAAAAATCGAGCCGTTCTCAAAACGAACAGCATAGATTTATGAGTTGTAGGAAAGAAATTCACTGTCATTCTTCATTTGATAATGAAAATGGCTTGGCTATACCTGAAGCATGTTCATCGCATCAGTGGTCACGGATTTGCTTATCTTGCCTCGCTTATTATCTTTTCATTTAAACATATTTAACCCAGCTTGGTTGTGGTGTTAACTGTTTTGTTCGTCCATCAGAATTTCTTCAGTAGCAGCCTGGTCTCTGGATTTTATTGCATGCAGCTGAGATGAGAATGTTATGAGGGATGTGTGGTGTTACACGAATGGATAGAATAAGAAATGAGTACATAAAGAGGAAGTCTGAAAGTGGCACTAATAGCTAAAGAGTTGCCTGGAAATCGGTTGTCATGGTATGGGCATGTGTTTTTATTTTATCATTGTTCCTCTCATCCAAAGCACATACCATCTAATCTCTGCACCACCCTTGGTTGACTGGTAGAGAATCCCAAAGGCATTAAGTCCGCCTTTGTACCTTTTTTGTGTGCGAGAAGTTTAAATAAAAATATATATAGGAATGAACAAAATATCGTAAGGAAAGTTTTAAGTATGAATGTCGAACGCTATGAGTAGGGCAAGACCAAAGAAACAATAGATGGACTGTGTGAACGATGATATGGTAAGAAAGGGTGTGACTACGGAGACGAAAGAGAATAATACAGAAGTGTGGTAGAAAAAGACATGTTGGAAAGGCATGTTGTTGAGAGGTGAATGATGTTTAAAGTCTCAGACTCTCTAAAAATATCAGTTGTTATAAACATTATGATCACCCGCTCGGCTTTATACCAATCGGTATAGTCGTATCCACCATAGTCGCTTATTTTATCAGGGCTTTGTTTGAGGTACATGGGATCAGCTTCACAATGTTACAAAGATCATGTACCATCTTCATAAGATAACACGCCTCTCTACTGCTGAGCATGAGAACCTGGGTTCGATCGTAGGTCAGACAAACTGTTCTAGGGCTTTTCCATCGGGAAATTCTCTGGAGATCTATTACATAGGACTTAAACTACTACTAGTACTATAGAAACACCGAGAATGATAATGTCCAGGCCCGGTACTTACTTAGCAATCACTCAGCTAGGAAATGCCGATGCCATCTAGTTTCAAACCAACAAAATAGTTACGTGTAAAAGTGTCTTCGAAAATCTACTTACTTAAATAAACATTTCACTTAATTTCATGAGATTAAAACCAAATTGTTTTTTTTTTTGAAGGGTGAACAAAACACCTCTGCCAAACTCCGATGGGAAAACATGCGTTGTTTTATGTTATGGCAATTAATTATTTGTCGATCACTCTATGTGTATCTATAAGCATATCTATGTAGCCTGGTGAATTCAATTATTACTTAATATTATAATCAAGTTTAACTAATAATTAAATCGACATTTAGAACAACCAATACATCAAGTTTTGCCACGGATATTACACTTTCTATTACACGTCTTAAAAGAACGGAAACTAAATGTCAGATTACATACATTTATTATTTACATCCGCTGTACGTGGGCCATAACTCAGTATTAATAGTTTGTGAATAATTAATAATCATTTAAGTAATATAAAGTAGAGCAGAAGTGGCATAGTGGTAGCAGCACCGACTTACAAGATATAAGTTGTGAGTTCAAAGATTAAAACGGTCTGCAGGCTTAGCATGACGCTTTCTATTTCTACAAAGAATAGACAGTGCTTTTTCAATACGAAGTCACATTTCGTTTCTCCATTTTTGACATCGCACCGTAGATATTCTTCTAGAATCTGTCATTTTTTCTGTCGTTTCTAACGATATTTGTCTAGGCCAAACTGTCAAAATCACACTGACTTGTTGTCAGTGTGATTTTGACAGTTTGGGAAGAAATATTCTAACTTTCTACTCGACGGCCGCAAAGTATATTCGGTTATCTACAAAATCATGATTCTTTTAGAACGCATTTAATAACTATGATAAATAATAGAAAAACATAGCTATCTTCTCTTATTGTACGTCATTTAGTTAATAGTCATGTCTATTCTTCCATCGACAAATCGGTGCTCGTGCTAAGCCTGCTGGATGCAGGCTAAATTGCATCACAACTGCTTTCAGCAATGTGAAAGAAAATGTCGTGCAGAAACATGCATGTTTTAAAACCAAAAAATTGAAGATGTATGTGACTTGTCCAACTCGCATGGGGGATTATTGTCCACTGTCTGTTACAGAGAGAAGGTCCGGGTCCCAGTAGTGGGAATTAACGTTATCGGCTGACAGATTCAAAAAGATTGTTAGGGTTTCCTTTAACTCAGGTTTATAAACTTGTTATCGGGTGTCGTCCCGGTAATCCAGAGTCGTACTTAAGTTCTGATTAAAATCGCCATATTAGGTAGGGTTGCCCATATTTCTTAAGATTTCAACTATTATCGTAGTAACAAAGGCTGACCTCTAACGTAATTAAAAGTCAGAACCTAGGCATAAAAGTTTACGATATGACGGTAAATTGTAGGTAATTAATAATGATGTTCACAACCCTGCCCTATATGAAGTGAGTTATAACATAATAATATAATAATAATATGTTACCTCAGCCCATAGCAATTCATTGCTGGACATAGGCCTCTCCCAGGCGGGAGGCGTCTAAACACCCTGCCCTGCCTGTCTAGTTTATTCCAGCCACCTTCTATCTAGCTGAGGGGCGTCCCATACTACGCTTGCCGATACACGGTCTCCACTCCAGGACCCTTTATGATCATGCTGTCTAGAAATCAAAACGTCTATGCCAAGTATTGCCTAAACCTTATATTGACTAGGATGCACAATGCCTACCTTGCATTATGTCTATACAGTATTTGAACTAAACCTTATTCTGACTATGAAGCAAAATGCCTGCCTTGCAATATGACGATACAGCATTTGAACCAAACCTTATTATTATACCAGTTCATTAAATTCTCGTATTCTTCTGGTTCTTATATTACACTGGAAGACGGTCGAAGCCAGGTTGACGAAACCCCAGTGCTTGGGGCTCCTATTTCTGTATGCAGTGTTTAAAGGAACCTAACAAAACCAAACCTCGGGTGGCCCCTGGCGTTTAGTATGCAGGGGATTTCGGGGGCTATTGGGGCGATTGGGGGCGTTTCATTTTTAGAAAACGAAAACAGCAAAAAAACCGAACGAAGCTCGCTTGGCCAAGCGAGCTTCGTTCGGTTTTTTTTTTTTTTGCGCTTGATGGCCATCCAGATATTAAAGTTTAAGATTATTAAAAGTCAACGAGCTCTATGGCATTGCATTGAATTTTGATCTCCAGGCTATTTACTACTTAGAAATTATTGCATTTTAGGCATTGTGCTTGTTAAATATTTTGATCTCTAGACGATTTACAGCTTAGGCAATTTGCTGTGTAGACATTAATTTTAAGCATTTTGCTTCGTAGACGAATTGAAATTTAGACACTCTGATCATAACATTCCAGGACTTGACTGTTCCACATCGGTCCTTCGACAAACATGGCCAGTCCACTGCCACTTCAGCTTGCTTACTTTGCAAGCTATGTCGGTAACCCATGTTTCATTTCCGGATAACTTCATTTCTGATTTTATCCTGCAAAGAATCTTCGAGCATAGCTCGCTCCAAAGCGCGCTGAGCGACCTTGAATTTGTGGACCAGCCCAACCATCAGTGCCCACGTTTCAGCACCTTACATTATAACGGGCTGGAAGCACTGGTACATCATGTTATAATGTGTGCATATCCCTTTATGTATAGCGGTCGTGATGATGTGACGTCATAATTCAATGATGTACTGGTTCAATTCTCACGCCCTAAACGTATGTTGTGCAATTACAATATGTATACCTACTTACATTAGTGGGACATACGGATGTCGAGAGTGGCGAGCGTGTCGTCTTTAGGTGCAGAATGTAACAGTGGGTCATTTTAATGATTTTGAGACGGACATACACTTTAGATTAAAAGTTAGTTGGGAGTTTCATGGAAATAAAGGTAAGTTATGTCGTAAAAGTGAAAAAAACTACTGTATTAAAATTATGAATATTAATTAATAAAAATCATGAATATTCTTTAACAAATTATCTAATTAGCCTTAACCGTGTTGTGTATGGAAGCAAACAAATGAAAAAGAGATGACTGTCCTATTGAAAACAAACAAAAACTTTCATATTCAATCAATGAGTTCATGTTTAGATCACGTAAAATCTATAAATGTTCAAGTATATTAAGTAAATTATAAATGAAACCTTTCTAATTTAAAAATATCTATAATAAAGTAACAAAAGCCGCACGCGTCGGTCCATGCACTAGTCGCAGTTGGGCCGTGGATCTGTGACCATCTTTACATACCAGACTCCGCCGTGACTCGAAAAGTACGTGTCCCGGCTCTCTTTCGCGGATTTTTGACGCTCGCTACGTGTTATCAGAAGCTCGAAAGTTTCAAAACCAGTCTTACCAAGGGGTATCGTATTACCCAGTTACTGGGTTGTGGAGGTCAGATAGGCAGTCGTTCGATGTACAATAATGGTATTCAGCTGTATCCGGTTATACTGGAAGCCGACCCCAACATAATTGGGAAAAGGCTAGGCAGAAGACGATATGACCTTTGCTGCTGAAGAAACGTTTTCGTAAATCTTATTTGGCTCGCTATTTCATAAATCTGTGTGTCCCACGCCCCCAGGCAGCTTTCATAAGCGTTACAGTTAGAAGCGATTATGTTAATAGCATCTATTTCTATATGATTAGCATTTACTCCTATAATGTAACGACACGTAATTGGGACATGATAGTGTAAACATACATTGGTTATTAACATTACGCTATTAGAGGTAGAAGGGCAAACAGTTTAATGGGGCGTTTAAAGCTGCGGACTGGCGAGGTACTGATATTTAATTTACTATACTTGATCATTGAGGTATTATACTCAGCTTATTATGTTTGCACTACTGGGACACAGGCCTCCTCTTTGTGAGAGGGAGTGGAGCCCTAATCCACCACGCGGGCCCAGTGCAGGTTGGTAAATGTCACACCTCTTCGAATTTTTGATTCTAGGATATGCCGGTTTCTTCACGAAATAATTTATACATACAAAGTAAAGCGCCTGACTGGGTTCGAAGTTCGAACCTACGACCTAGGTATATAACTAGTAAGTTGCTTATTAAGTTACCACTGGGCCACCACTGGTCGTCCTGAGGTATTAATTACTCAGAATGACTTTGGATATTAATGACTTTGGATATGCATTTGTCTTTTTTGTCACCGCCTTCCGAAATGAAAGTAATTTTTCACTTTGTACTGTTTTTCCGGAAGTCGGTTGTTGTTTTTTTTTGGAAAAAGTTTTAATTTTTCTCTTTTTAGTTATAGTAGGTAGGTACCTACCCCACACCAATCCGTAATTTCATCATCCTCCGTCAAAACAATGCATAGTTATGCGATAGCAGCAATTGCAGTTGATTTGCTGTCATTTATTGAAGAGTTCCGTTGTCTGTCTCCGAAACGCATCATCAGATTTGTATATAAATTTAAATGGGACCATTTCGGAATAAATCCTTTTACGAACAAAAAAAATATTTTGCAAATCCTCATCTATATGACGGAGTTATGCTCGAACATACATAAAAAAAAAATATAAGCATGTCGAATTGATAACCTCCTTCTTTTTGAAGCCGGTTAAAAACATTGTGAAAGCCAATTATTTTTAAAACTGTAACCGTGGAGTTTCTTGCTGGCTCTTCTCCATAAGAAACATCCAATTGGAACCGTGCACCTAGCTTCTGATGTTTCTTAAGTGCCCGTGTTGGGGTATGTGAAATAGGGGGTAGAGCGAGTCGACTCAAAAGTCGGCGGGTGCGACGACGGCCCAACGCGACTCGGGTAAAACCAATTTTTTAAAAACTTCATGAGAAATTGAGCCTTAAAGACAGTCTAAAGTGATCACGTTCCACGATACAAACCACACTTTACCATCAACAACACATCATTAACTACAACTAACCCCAACACTTCGTGACCACAACACGGTCACATAAGGGATCACTCCGTCACTAATAAAGATTTATGCGCCACAGATAAGGCTGTATGTGTTCATAGCACCTTGATACATCACGACCACGCCTGTGATACGTAGGCTATATGGCGATGTAAGCAGGTGCGTATCACGATAATGTATCGTTTTAAAGAGTACCTAGATATCTATGTGGCTTTTGATTAAGAAAAGTGTCCTTGGAGTTTTTTGCCCGTTCTTCTCTTTAAGAACCTACTAAGCTCTTGAATGGGCTAATAGCTTCATATTTCTGAGTATAGCCAGTATAGTTATATAGTGATAATAGTTTTGAGTTTGTCTTCTCATCAATTCTCATACCATTACCACCTTCCTCTCACAGTTACTTATTTTAAAACTCTGTTTCCTCTTTCTGGGGCTGAAGTTCTATTGATAAACTGTATTTAATTTTAGGCTAGCCAGATCCATGATGATAATTATTTGTTCGGGTCCACTTAAGTTCCAGTCTATTTTTAACAGTGAAACATAATTAAAGTGCTGTTTAATATTCAGGGTTGCACTGACATCTACGCGCAACCTGTTATCTTGGAGTCTGTATCCGCACTATCCGTATAAATGGAGCCATCTGTTGAAATTTGGAATCAGACATAAACAAAAATTTCAAAAAATGAGAAAAGGTTAATCCTATTATATAATATTATAAATATTAAAGTATGTTTGGATATATAGATGTTTGAATGTTTGTTACTCAATCACGGAAAAAAACGGTTAAATTTGGCTCACAGATAGTTTATAACCTGGTTTAACACACTGAATTATATTTATCCCGGTAGTACGTTCCTGTGGAATAATTTCCGACCTCCACGGGAGCGAAGCTAGTTGGGTATAAATAAATAATTATTTAAGCAGTAGTGCCATTATGCTGAAAGCTTAGGAAAATCTCCAAAAAAAAAAACAAAAGGGGACCTATTGTACCTATACTAAACTTCTCATTAACAAACCTTTTAACTTAGTGCACTTATGTACCTACAGTTGAATTAGGCGAAAAATAAAGCAATACATGTGTAGAACACACCCAGTTGAGTCTCGGCACAGCTGAGACTCACGACATTATGATGTCGTGCTGTGCTTAACACTATTACACACATCGGCAACGTAGAGCAGCGACATTTATTTCGATGGAATTTTACTTTTATAGGAATTTCTTCATTTATATTATTTAGGGCTAATTTTTCAATAACTTTTATCAGAGGAATAAATTATGTCGGTTTGGCAGCTTTTGTATAGAAAATATGCCAAACTATCAGATTTTATTTTTCTGAAAAAGTTATCTGACTATTGAAAAATTAGCCCTTAAGGGGGAAACGCAAGGTAGTTCCTGAAATTAGCAGCTGTAAGGAGGGTGATCCGGGAATTTGACCGGCGTGCTGTCCAAGAAGTCCCTCGTTTTGAGCGCGGTGTGTGAAGGCGCGTTGTCGTGATGGAGCAGTAGCCCGCGGAGCCCTGTGTTTGGTCGCTTGTTGCTCACAACAGAGAAAACTTCTGCCAAGCATTTGGTAGTATACCATTCAGCGTTGATCCTTCTTAGGTTCCGTAAAGGAATTGACACCAAGTAGCCAGTCAAATTGAAAAAGCCCGCGATCAAAATCTTCCCCCCGCTTCTAGATAGCTTCACTTTGGTAGGCGTTGATTCATTTTGAAATACCAAAACCGTCGATTGGCGCTTCGTTTCTGAATCGAATTGATAAATCCAAGACTCATCACCTGTACTCATATCGTCCGCACTTGAATTCGTTATACCAACGATACACGGTTGCCTTAGAAGGACCTTCATCCATGAATGCCATTTGAAGTCTATCGTACGATTCGTCTGGTTTCAGGCGACACATGAAATCGTAAAAAATCATAGCGCGAAAATGTTCCAGGCGCAGATGCATTTTTTATGAGACACGTTAATTTAAATTAGCTAGCAAACAATTTGGAGGCAAATTTTGAAATTGGAACACAAATTGGTACAAATAATCATATTTTCAAAATAGAGTTTTATAACTGGCCAGTCTCTCATACATAAAAACTTTTTTTCGTAATACTTTCTGTGTGACCTGGTATTAAGAAAATATGTAGCTAATTGTCCTACAAATGGTTATCTAAGTAGTTAGTTAAGTATACAGTGAGTTCAAATGGCTTGACTTGAACTGACTCCAGAATCTGTATTAAAAGACTACACAAGTACGAAAGTAAGCAGTCATACAAGTTTTACCTAATAAAAAGTTCCTACCTGATTTTATTCAGTGCGCAAACTTTAACCATGAATTCAGCATACCATTCTAGATCCCAGCGAAGAAATTTTTCGTCGTTTTTACATTAGGATAAAAACTTTTCCTGTATACCTTATTACGCTGATGACATAATCCTCAGCCTTTCCCAAAGAAATAGATCAACTATTCAACATGAGTGGGTAAAAAAAAGTCTACCAAACTTGAACCACAAATGGTCTAAAAGCTTTAATGCATGCATCATATGTATCAGCTGATTTTAAACACAGTAATTAGTATAGCTTTACCCATTGTTTTTACCAGACAACTTAATCAACAACTCTAAAGCGTTAATTGGCGCGATGCTGTCAACTCCGAGAGCTGTCACTGTCAAACTGCCACTAACTGACAGCCGATAGCAACGCCCCCTCGCGGCGTGACTCGAGATTAGCTTATCTTGATTTGAAATGACGGGGACGCCTTAATAGTCGCATTAAATCGTGTAATAGGATTAAATGTGACAAAACGCCTACGTAGGTATGAATGGGCTGGGCACTTTCGATCGAAGAATGTAGTTATGGGCATTTTAGAGATAATGATTTAAGCCGAAGATCTGACGGTTTACTCCCTAATTACAGAATTAGTTGTTTCGACCGAAGTTAAAGGCGTTTCGTACTCCTCGTATCACCTACGGAGATAAGATTAGTTTGGGGTCCGAACTAAGAATGAATGACAACACGATTTGACAGTAGTCCCTACTCCCAAAGTGACTTTGCCCGGTCCGTAAAAATGAAATTTGACACATGTTTTCACAGTCCATAATCTACGGACAGACCAGTAACTTTGTTGACGGACTTAATTAAAATGATTTTATTTCTGTAAGTAGGTTTGTACAAACACTTTTACACGTCATATTTAAAAAAATTCTATGAGGTACGCTGACATTATCTAGTTTTTATTTATCTGACTACTCTGAGAAGAAAGACCGAAACAAACTCTGAGGTCTTCTTTAATGCCCAGCAGACATAATATAGTTCTGGTTAGATCATGTGAAGACCTCGCGAAAAAACGACCCTACTATTAACAAATCCTATAAACTTACAGATTCATAAAAGTTATCGAACAGTTGCGAAAGTCTGGTTTCTCTTTGAAAACCAGACTTTAGCAACTGTTTAGATGTTCGATAACTTTTTATGAATAAGACCATTAGCCTATAATGTTCTCATTGCTGGACCAGGTTATCTTCTCGCAGAGCTTAGAGGGAGAGGGCTATAATCTATGTACCACGCGGGCTCAGTGCGGGTTGGTTGATGTCACAATCATGTCTTTGAATATTTTGGTTTTAGGACTTGCCGGTTTCCTCACGATGTTTTCCTACACCGGTTTGAGAGCAGTGATGATAGAATTAAATATACGCAGCAAAGTGCCTGCCTGGGTTCGAACTCACGACCTACAAGTCAATAAACCGATACCTACCACTGGGCCACCACTGACTACCTACATATACAGGTTGAAATTGAAAACATGCGACAAACCGAAATGGGAGATTGTACTCATCATTATGAACAACTTTTACTAAGGGACCAAAGATGCAATCGCGAAAAAAAAAACAGCTGTTCCCTACATTTATGTTCGCATAACTTGTCAAAATGTAGGGAACAGCTGTTTTTTTTTTCGCTTGCATCTTTGGTCCCTTAGTAAAAGTTGTTCATAATGATGAGTACAATCTCCCATTTCGGTTTGTCGCATGTTTTCAATTTCAACCTGTATAAGAATTTAATATTCAACGCATAGGAACACTCTATTCTATGCAATGTCATAATCTGGCTAGACTAGAATCCGACCCAGCCGGTTGGCAAAGGCTAGGCACACACTGACTGACACTAATCATAACGTAAACAAACAACTTGATTCATATAATTTGATCGAATCAACTTATCGAGCAGTTGACACTAACACGTCAAATCGAATCGATTCAAATCGATGCAATCATCTTAATTGGAAGCAACTCGAATGAGCTGTTGACTCGATGGAGGAAAACTAGATATTTGTATATCCTATTCATTCTCTAATAATTCGTAATCGATAAGCATTTACCGAGGTACTTACAATAAATACAAAAGTGATTTTGTCCGTTTGTAAAATTTTTAGGACTCCCGTATATGCTCAACTTTTTATTTCGATAATATCAGTGCTTTTTTTGTTTTATTGTAAGTCTAAATAATATAAATAAACAGAATTTATAAAAAAATAAAATCAAAATAATACCAATTTAGATATTTCAACCGCCCCGATTTTGGGGCGTTGAGCACTGCGCCGGACGCGAAGAATATCTCCAGAAACTGTTCTATTTCGGGGAAATTTGAGATTAATTTCAATAAAAGAAAGTAATTTAGTTTCAAACTAAATGTATTTATTTAATATCTAGAAATACTAGTGCCGCGTTATCACAAACATGCATAATCCGAAGTATTTGTTCAAATCGTGAGCGAGATATTACATTAGCTACGCCAGGGTGATAAGTGTCGGCTCCGGTATCCCAATACATGCGATTCCTGGCCTGAACGTTATAACCACTCAGCAAAAATATTGCTAATACAAGGCGGATCTCTTTCTTTGATACATCGAATTAATTGCCTTCAAAAACTGCATATCTTTTTGAATTTTCCACAAACAAGTCTATAATCTCGTCATCGTAAAATAATTCAAACCATTCGACAGGTGACCTGTTAGTGTCTTAAAATTCAGGACGATCCCATTCTGGTCTTTGATGTTCCGGTAAATCTAATTCAATCCATTTTCTTTTTTCTTATCTGCCTTTTACCTGTAGAACTGGATGCGATCTCCGACAAAGGCACGTTGTCGTCGTCACTAAAATCTTCTTGTCCTATTATTTCTGACTGTAATGCTGTCCCTTATTTTCCGCACGCATTCAAGTTGCGCCTCAGCCCAAAGTTGATTGCCTGTTAGATGATTGAGATCTCCCACGAGCGCATCTTCCTCATCACTATCAGCATCACTCAACATAAGGTTACTAGGCGGACGTGTACAGACAGTACCTTCAACAATGTCATCTTCTGTCCCTAAGATGTCTATTATTTCAGCTAAAGACAATCTAAAACAAATAAAATATATTGTACATAAAATATTTAATATAATAAATTAAAAAAACTATTATCAATGTAAATAAGATAATTACAACATCTATGACGCAAAGTTATAAATCTACGTGAGCATTCGCGCTCAGCGCCCCAATAATGGGGCAGTATAAATAAAGTCTAACAAAATCTGTAACTCAACAGTAGCAATTGATTTATGAGACAAAACTCGTTAAACATAGATAAATACATAAAAAAAAAACTAATTTACTTAGTCTTACTAACAAATAAAGTAATAATAAACTTACTTTTTTTGCAGGCCATCGCGAACATCACACTTGCACTTTTAATTTTTGCAATTGACAGAAAAAATTGGCCCCAAAGCTTTCACTTTTTATTTTTTTTATGTTGCCAAGTTGTAAACACAGGAAATAGAAGCGTTCCAAAACCAATTAAATACTTTTTATTCGGTATAGATAATAAAAAATACCGTTTTAAAATTGGGGCAGTGAGCACATATGGGAGTTGATCCGATTTCGATGAAAATTTGTTCTGAGGTAGTTTGATAATGATAAATGATTTTATTTCTGTAAGTAGGTTTGTACAAACACGTTTACACGTCAAACTATTTTTTTAAACTAGATGAGGCCGGCGTTTCACATCTGACTACTCTGAGAAGAAAGGCCGAAACAAACTCAGAGGTCTCAGTCTCTTTTAAACCCCAGCATGTGGATTGGTGTTTTAAATGGTCTTTTGAGGAAAGAACCACACTCTAAGGACAGATACAGATAGGTCAAAAGGATTAGTTAATTATGAGGCGGCCTTATCCACTGTGAGTTCCGTTTGATATTTATTTGTTATTTGTCATGATAATAAAGTCCATACCTACTGCGAAAAGTTGCGATTTTAGTTGTACGGCTAGCTGACAGACAAATAGACGGATAGACAGATTTCGCGGTGCGGCTTCTCAGCTTTGTAGCGGGTCACATTAGCACCTTTTGGATACGAAACCCTTAGGTACAATAAACCTAGAAGGGAGAAACAGGTTGTTAACTTTGACAGGCTTTGGCGGTTAGCTGTGGCAGGGACATCGACGCGCAAACTGTAACCATGATTTTCTTAAAATATTGCGGTTATTAAAGAAACAATTAGCTGTCCCATACATTTTGACCGCGTAGGTATTGCACTTTTCTATGAAACAGTTGTTTTTTTTTTATTTAACTGACGAAGAATTTCTACTGATCATGGGCTTCTTCTTATTAGCGCGTCGATGTCCCTGCCAGTCGTTATAGGAAAATTACGAACCCACTCAGACGAAGTCGCGAGCAAAATGCTAGTGTTTTTAACGTTTTGGCCTTTGACCATAAATTAAAAAAAACTGTTCAAATAAGTAGTAATCGTTCAAACAATGAAGTTAAATGTCATGGCGGATTGCTTGAGTGGATGGCAGTTTGTGGCTAATAGCAGGCAGAATACAACGCTATCTGTCTTTCGCATAGGATTTTCACAGTGATTTTCTTTTGAAAATTGTCGAGTAAACAAGTTTAGACTCACTAAAATTGCGCATTTCTTGGGAATTGCCATACAATACTGACATTGCAGGATTTGTACGCTGTTATCAACGCGCTAAAATTGCCAAGAATTACGCATTTTTGTTGCCCGGGTAGGTAAGCGAGCTTTAAGAAATCGTGTGATACGTTATTTCATGGCGTTCTGTAGATATTTTCCATAGAATCACCCACTGTCTGATATTTTATCCAATCCCATTATAAACAGTATCGTATGTATCCCAAGTTCTTTACGGATGATGTTTCGTTGTTTTCACTAGGGAAAAAATAATTTATGAGTATTTTCAATTGTTTCAGGATCTATTAGAGCGAATATTTCGCTTGTTCGACGCAGATTCGATTGATCATTTAGATCAAAATGATTGGCTTGAATACTTGAAGGAACGACTCACGTAAGTAGCAAGTATTTTTATATACTTACCAAATTTTATTATGGGGTCAACTTCATTATTAAGGTACAAGTAAATTTATTCGGCTAAGGATTTTATTCAGACTCTTTTCATACTATGAAACAGACCCTTGATAAAACCTTCAACATTCCAATGCATTTGAAACAGGTTTCTACTTGTACCGCCATCTAGCGACGAATAGACCAAACAATTTTTTTCACTTATATGAAAAAGCTTTTTTACAGAGATGACAAACAGTTAGATTTCGTGGAACAAGTAGAAAGTGTAGCATACGTCCTATGTGGAAATGGTGTGATAACATCGGATACGTTTCAACACATCCTACGAAATAAAGTTGTAAGTATATTTTGTTAATAGCGCCATCTATTAGCGAATAGTGTAACCAACTGTGCTCGAAGTATTTTAATAACGTAACAGATGACGCTGCTTTAAATATGTTTAAGCACTAACTATTTTTAGAAGAAAAGAGTAACATGCGGGTAGCTTTTGCAAAAATATTTTCGACTTATACCCTTTTCTTTAAAAATTTTAGTGTAAAGTTGTTTTCTCAAATATCTTTGGTTTTCAGGTGACAAACAAGTTCTTCAGGGTAGTGGACACGGATGGTGACGGCTACACGACTGCTGACGAAATCATGGAGTTCTTATCTACAGTTACCAGTAGCAGGTATTCTTGGATTTTCTGTCTTACTAGAACTGCAATATTGTTGGCCTCTGTTTTCTTAAAGACTGGCTACATACCAGGTAGGTACTATGTACGTACTGAGATAAAGTAGCCTGACTGGATGAAAGCATATTTTTGCGTAGGTACCTAATACAACTGCTGTAGCAGTTAATGTAAACACCATTTCCTTATCGATTTCCAATTGTATGGCAAATACAACCACCACTGCCACCGCCACTTCTGTCAGACTCATTTATAAAGTTGTAAACGAAAATTGGATTAATGATGTTTGGCGAATAAGCAGCAATCATTTAATTAGTTTATACACACCTCCCTTACATTATTTAAGGTTCAATGTTGTAAGATACCTACCACCTACACAACAAAGAAACTAGCTTTAGAACAGCTATGCTTGACAACAATGGAACAATCAAATAAAGACTCAGTGTGAATACGGGACTTTCAGTAGTTCAATACAACTAGTCAGACGGATAAACTTTCGTTTCAGACCTCGAGTTGGCTTCGACAAACACAGTGTAGACAGACTAGAGAAGCTGTTCCGAGCAACCGTCGGAGATGAGAAGGAGATCACAAGGGAGCAGTTCCAGAAGATCGTCGTGTCTAAGAATGTAAGTAAATAAGTTCAGTTGTTTACACATCTCTCAGTTTTCATCATCATGATCATCATGATCAGAACAGACCATTAAAAACAGTTTTCCTCTCTCCAATCTGCTGGACATTGGCAGTTCCAATGGCATGCATCTGAACTGTCTACTTTGCCAGGTGGGTACCTAAACACTTCTAAGTTATTACTCTTAACCTTCTCTTAACAAATTGTTTATTTGTTTTAAAGACGTTGAATGTCATAATTTTAACTAGTGTGTAAACTGAAACCATGAATTCGGCACATGATTGAAAGACCCCTAGTGTAGAAATGACTCGACGGTCATTAAAAAAAAAAAAAAACGAGTGTTTCATAGCAAAGTGCAATATCTGTCGGGTCAAAATGTATGGAACAGCATTTTATTTCATATCCGATGATTTTTTCCTGTAGACAGCACTTTAATAACAAGAAGTTCATTCATTACCAGTAAATGAAGAAGGATAAAAACATAATTGATGCGATATAAACTTTAGATTTGAAATTTAAATGATTCTAGCAACTGTAATATCAATAGCAGCCAAATTATGTGTCGCAGAATTATTGTTTAGCAAAAATAAGCACTTATTTATATACAGTTTCCTTGACAAGATGCACCACTTGTAATAATATTTTTCTCTATTTCCAGCCTTTCTTCACGGAGCGCGTGTTCCAGATCTTCGATGAGGATGACTCAGGCGCTATTTCCCTGCAAGAGTTCATCGCGGCGGTCCACCGCTTCGCTGGGCAGACACCCGAGGATAAAATACGGTTCCTCTTCAAGGTTTATGATTTAGATGGTAAGAACTGGAGTACTAGAAGTCTAGAATAACTAATTATATAACTTATAACGAATTAGTTTATTAATATTATGTATTTTCCGTACATTGATTGCAACGAAGCCTACCCTATCTTCTCACTATTGAATAATAGGTGGCATTCACTATCAGGGAATAAGCTATAGGCTAAAAAGCAAGCTGTCTCACCAGGCATCGTGTCCCACAGAGATAGTATCAGGGATGATGAGCAGTAGGACGATTGTCTACACGCACAACGTTATTGAGTGAGAGGCAGGATCATTTAAAATAAAACAGGCGCGTATAAACTTCAGAAAAGTCCTTCGGAAGATCGAGTTTTGTGAAAAATCCACTGCATAAATCAATGACCAATTGGTTTTGGAGATTTTACACTTATTTTATTACTTAAACACGTCCAAAGTTAGGTTAAATTAGCAGGAAAAACAATTTTTTGTTGGCTCATAACTTTTTATTTTAGTATTCTGTTTCCGCACACACAATATTAATAATGAGACAAAACCATACCATGTTTAATTTTTGATGTACTCACGGCTACACACCAAGCTATACATTTCCAGTATAAGTTGATCTCGCATTGTATAGGACTTCCGTACTGTGCGAGATCAACGTAAACTGGAAATATATAGCTTGATACGTAGCCGTGTGTACATTGTTGAACAGAGGAGTAATACATTCCCGAAGTTTGTGTGGAAAAAAGTTGACTAGATTCCCCTTACGGCTAAGGCACACATCACACTTTCTACCGAAGCCTGTTGAACAAACATTATTCCCACAGGCGACGGCTTAATCCAGCACCGCGAGCTAGCACACGTGATGCGCGCGTGTATGGAAGAGAACGGCATGCAGTTCAGCGACGAGCAGCTGCTGCACCTCACCAGCGCCATGTTCGAGGACGCGGACACTGAGCAGCGCGGCGCCATCACGTATGAGGCGCTGAAGAAGCAGCTGGGGAACCATGATGGACTGCTGGAGAATTTGTCGATTAGGTAAGAATGGGGTTTACGTTTGTTTAATATGCATATTTATTAATATTGTTTTCAGTCTTTCTAATCCTGAAAAAGTAGTAATATGATAAACTACTTCACATTATTAATAAAAATGGTGAAACTCCGTTAGTAAAAACTGATTTGCAAAATTTTTCTTTGGTTTGAAAGCATATACTTACCGAAAGGTCCCATATAAATTTGAACAAATTCTTATAAGTAGTTTTAAGATAGCATCAATAAAACATTTTTTCCACTTAGTTTGTATTGATGATGTTACGAGTATAATTGCAATTGCCTGTCCCTGATATTTACTTAGCAAGTGAAGGTATACGATTTCCTGCCAGGGGTGCGGGTAGTTCGTAAGAGATACCGCGGCCCCTGGCGCACAAGCAACTGAGGGAACACGGGTGAGTTTTAGTCAGTAAAAGTCTGACAAGCCCTCCTGCTCCACCTAGAGCGGGAGAAGTTATTTGATGTTAGTGATTTTGTGTGGGGTAGGTACCACAACTAAAAAGTGAAAAATAAAAAGCTTATTTAAAAATAAAATGCAAAGTGAAAAATTACTTTAATTTCGGAAGTTGGTAGGAAAAAACGAAACGACGAACTTCCGAAATTAATGTTATTTTTCACTTTGTAGGTAGTGTTTTTTTTTGAAGTCGGTTGTTTTTTGTATTTAACTTTCATTCTTACCTCCCTCAGCATAGACCGCTGGCTAGTCCCTCCGAAGCAGGACCCCAAGCCCGTCTCCTTCTCCCAGCGCCTGTGGAACCTCAAGCCATACCAGCTGTCCCTGCCCTACTTCAGGAACAACTACGTGTTCCTCACGTACTTGGTGCTGTTCTTCATGGTTAACGCTGGGCTGTTCGTCGCCAGGGTTGTGGAGTACAGGAAGTTGAATGCTAATGGATTTGTTATATTTGCGAGGGCTTGTGGTAAGTGGAACATTAATTATTAGTTATTACTCTTTCTAGCATAATAGATTATGTAGAGGGGCTTGTGGCTAAAGTAATAACAGCCACACGGGTCGATCGATCAGGTTAAGCTACGCTTGCCGCGGTTGGTACGTGGATGGGTGACCATTTTGACATACCAAGAACCCTCCGTGCCTCGGAAAGCACGTTAAGCCTTTGGCCCCGGCTATCATTTGTAGATCTTTGACAGTGATCACGGGTCGTTAGAAGCCCGAAAGTCTGACAACCAGTCTTACCGTGTTACCCAGTAACTGGGTTGTGGAGGTCAGATAGGTAGTCGCTCCATGTAAAATACTGGTATTTAGCATATTCGAAGGAGTCTTTTTTTATTACTAATTGGGCCCGCTCTTGACCTCGATCACGCCTGATGGAAACCGATCGATGAGGTCTATGATAGATTGAGCGTGCCCAGAAAATGCCTGTTCACTCTTGTTTTGAAGGTGGACGGGTTAAATATGGAAGGGAACATAGACGCAGGCAGAAAGTTCTATACTTTGGCTGTGCGCATAATAAATGTGGAGGCCACCCTGTTTGACATCATATGCACTTGAAATTACTTCACGACGTCCGAACCACGGGACGGGACCGAATATAAAACGAATCTGTTATTCAACTACCTATAACTGGACCATTCAACATTCCAGGTCAATGCCTAAACTTCACCTGTTCCTGGGTGCTGGTGCTGATGCTGCGCCACTGCCTCACGGAGCTGCGCGTGCGCGGGTACAGCTCGTACCTGCCGCTGGACCACCACATCTACCTGCACAAGCTGACGGGGGTGCTCATAGCGGTGTACAGCGCCGTGCACTCGGTCATGCATTTGTGTAACTTTAGTAAGTGCTACTCTGGAATAGTCAGCCACAAAAATATGTTTTTTCTTTTATTATTTAAAAACCTTTTGTTTCTCAATAATTACAACAAAAACAATACATAAAATATCTTAAAAATTTAAGGTACCTTAAATTTTTAAGATATTTATATTCATAATAATTTAAATATGCATTTTAGCAATATAAGAAAAAAAAAAATTGTGGTTACATCAGAAATACGAGTATATTGACAAGAATTTATTTAACTGTCTACAATTTTTGTTCCATAATTTATGGTATCAATATCATCAATTCATCGTCTACCTAGCCTTTTCCTAACTGTATTAGAGGTCGGCTTCCAGTCAAACCGGATGCAGCTGAATACCAGTCTTTCACAGGAAGCGACCGCTTATCTGACCTCCACAACCTAGTTACTGGGTAAAACGATACCCCTTGGTAAGACTGGTTGTCAGACTTTCAAGGTTCTGACGACCCGTCACGACTGTCAAAGATCCACGAAAGCCATTATTATGGTACTTATCCTATGAGTAATTTTATTACATAATGTATTTAATAATTAAAACTACGATATACAAAATAAAAACAAAAGGACACTTAGGCGTCGAAGTATTCCTCCGCATCGCTGTCATCAGGAAACGTGCCCAGAAGACTGGCAGCATTGCCACGTTGAATGGCAATGCTAATTCTTTGGCCAAAGAACGACCCAGCCCTCTGGTCACGTGAAGTGTCGACCAGCCGGCGAGAAATTTCCTTAAAAAGGAGACGTGCACTCGGGCCCCATGACCCGAGCGTTTCGACCCCAAACGGCTCAAAACTGTAGTGACCCATAAGGTTACAGTATTTACGCCGCTTGAGGGTCTCAGCAACAGCAGCAGCGGCGCCAGCACAGCCCGCCGTGCTAGGAACATGGGATGGCGCAAGGGTGTCGACACATGTTGCGTCCCACACCAGAGGTCTTCCCACCTTCCAAGGCAATAACGTCATGCCGTCTGGTCTCTTCCCATCGTCACGTACCAAGCCGTTTGGTTCTAATACCGCTGGTACGCCGGCGGTGACAAGGGCTCGACGAATAATATCGTTGATGCTGGCGTGGCGTGCTATGCGACCTGCGCTCCTGCAGCAGGACAGGCCATGGTGCCCGAGACTGTCGACAGCTTCACTGCAGTGACACCGATGCGGAGCAACACAAGGTGCGCCCAAGCGGAGACACGTAGCGAGCCGAAACGATGAGTCATCCATCATAGTGCCTATGGTGGATGACGGGAGCGCCTGAAGCCACAAGCCTGACTCCCATTCTCCCACAGCCAGCAGACGGGCACGCTCAACAGTATTAGGTGACGTATTTACCAGGGTATTCCGTATAATACTGCAGAGCGGCACGTCCCACCGTCTCTGGGAGGATGGGTTGTCAGGTAAAACCGTATTGGGACAAGCCATTTTCCAAGCGTTCAAAGCATCGGTCAAACACGGTACTTCAAAATCAACCAGTGAGGAAGATAAAATATTCCTGGTTAATTTATCTGTACTGTGGACCGAGGAGAGGAAGGCCGGTAAACTTATACTTGAAATTTTGCGGACGCCGAGACCACCCAGGCGAATGGGAAGTGTGGCTTGCTGCCACGCTCGGTCGTCCAGGGCCACATTTAGGATTGAAGTTAGTGTATTTCTAATAATTTGGTCTACTTTTTCTAAAAGTTGTGGATGCTTCCAAAGATGGGAGGAGCGAAGGCTATATGTAAATTTTGGTCCAAAGCAACAGTATCGAATGAGCGTGAAGGCCGAATGAATATTAATTTTGAAAAGTCGTTCCGAGACATCATGGAAATTTTTAATTTTCTTCTCAATAAACGTTGGAAAGGATTCGTCGAAAATTGGGGACCCTAAGAGGTGAAGAGAGTTTCTTTCCGTAATTTTGATGTCTGGTGCTATTGTACAAAATTTTGCTATGGTGGTCTGTCTGTCAGTAGTATGGGGAAGATAAATTTCACATTTTGAATGGTTAAGGTCTAGGCCAATGGAATTGAATTTTTCTTTTAAAAAAGATAAATCTTTTAAGACTGTGGCTACATCACCTCCTAGGGTTCCGTCATCCAAATACCATACGTTGAATTTAGAATTTAACTGTCGAATAATTGGATTTATTGCCAAACTAAAAATGACTGGCCCAAGAGGGTCACCCTGTTGACAGCCAACGGCCGATTCCAAAAGGTTGTCTTTATATAGCAATTTAGTAGGGTGCCTGTAACATTGGTAAAGAAAACTGTAAATTTTGGGTACTTCTTTTTGAACTTCCGTCAACAAGGTGTCCCTGTTTACGGAATTGAAAGCATTCTTAATGTCAACCTTAAGGATGACCTCACCTTTATTGCTATTGAGGTAAGTTGATAATGCGTGTACCGCAGCCTCACAGCCACCTTTAGATCCGAAGCCGAGCTGTAGGGGCTGGAATTTGCTGGCCAGTGTTTCGCGATACGACGGTAGTACTTATCAATATATAACCACAAAACATGACACATTCAGTACTCAATTGTAGCTACAATATATGTATTGTATTATAGTTAACAAATTGTAGGGAATTGAATAAATTCTTGTCGATGTATACATATTTTTGTTATATTTATTGGGTCCCATCGACCAAATTCAAATGTTTGATGAATTAAATTAAAATTATTTAATTAGAAAATTATTTAGTTAACCATTAACTCGTAATAAAATTATATTACGATATTAAAAGATTTTAATTGAAAAAATACTACACTTGTCTTGTTCAACAAACAGTTGTACAGAGGCCAGCACATCAAGCTACCTCAACCTGTCAAATTTATTTGATAGTTTTTAACTTTTTAACAAAAGAGATTCATGTTCAATTGGGAATATTTTAAAGTTTGGAACAGCTTGATGTGCTGTGGCGTCTGAACGTCAAAATCCGTACATAAATGCTTACTTCTTTTGTCAAACAGAGATAGCAATATTCCGAACGATTAGCGACTTGCAATAGCGAGATTGGAAGTCGATAATTAGGTTCCTACGGTTGTTTAGCTCAGCTACTAGATAAACACTTTGAATGGTATTTTATAACCACAATCTGGTGTCTATTTTAAAACCGCTGAATAAGCACTATCCATCAGATAAATAAAAACATTGTGAATATTACCGAAAACTATCACGAGATTGTACAAAACAAGTTTGTGTTTATACAAAGTGTCCGTTCAACCAGCAATAAATTAAAATTAAATTATTATAGGTTGCAAAAAGTGATTTCTGCCGAAACCAGGGATTGAACCAGGGACCTTTAGATCTTCAGTCTAACGCTCTCCCAACTGAGCTATTTCGGCTGTGAACACTTAGTTGAAATTATAAAACTGTACCTACTAACTTGTTTGGAGACTTGCTACGACAAAGGCTTATCGCAGCGAGTATGTAGGCCGGGTTCGATTCTTGGGTTTTTTTTATGGAACAGTGAACATGACGCAATCGTGAGTTATTGAAGTGAAAACTTCTTCAGGCGCTTTCAACGATTTTTTAGAGGAAAATCTTATGGGTTTGTGTCACCGACATGCTTATGTTATCTGTAGTTATGACTTCAGCAGCCCATCGGACATCCGGCCCATCGGATATTTTCCCGTATGGCCTATCCGGCCCTGGCTATGAGTATGACGCTCCATAATATTATTATTAGGAGTGCTGATAGATTTGCAATCTGTACTAATTTTAATTGACAAATTATGTTTTTTTTAATTTTTTTATATTCTACAGTTCATTTGAAGATTACCTAAAGTAAAACTGCTATTTCATATTTATTTAAAGTTCTGTCTGCTATCCCGATGACTGCCTATTTTTTATTTACGTTCAAGGGCTTACGAAGAAAACGATGTACGAACGTTCTCTTTTGCGGTAAGAGAGATCCCTTTTACCTTTATATTCTACACTAGCCTTTGCCAGCAGCTTCGCTCGCGTGGAGGTCGGTGTTTTATACATATAAACCTTTCCCTTGAATCACTCTCTGTTGACGAAAACCGCATTAAAATCCGCTGCGTAGTTCAAAAGATCTAAGCGTACAAACACAAAAAGCGACTTTGTTTTATACTATGTAAAGGTTAAGGTTTATAGGTTTTGTTTAATATGTTTATATTTGGCTTCATTTGATTTGTATTTACCTGGACAAAAGTTAGTCCCGAATAAGTTAAGAACTTTGAACGTAGATAGACCCACGGAGACGGATAGTACCTATAATATTCGGAAAAAGTAATCTGTTTACTTGGTTAGATAACACGTTTGTATACAAAAGAGGTCGTGGGCACGGTAATATTATCTATATATTACCGTGTCGTGGGAAATAACTAGTATGTTACTTATCATCATATAGGCGAGTCCCAACTACGCATTCGCTTCCGACCATTCGGTAACGAACGGTCACACACTGACTCATTACTTGTTAATATTGTAGGAAAATCGTACCTATACTTACTTTTACAATGTTTGTAAATGTGTGAACACCATGTATCTATCACAGAATTAATTTATCTGTATTGCTTCAATTTGATTCTGTTTACCTATTTTGGTATGGTAATTTTATTCTGGGTGCATCGTTTTCACACATAATCGTATAGTGAATGTACTATGTTAAATATTGTACTTGAAACATTTTAAAAGAGTAACGGTGGAGTTTCTTGCCCATTCTTCTCCATACGAAACTACATTTTGGAAGGGGCGACTAGAATCAATTCTATTTTAATGTAAATGTTGACGTTCAAAAGTGCCTTTTAAGTGCCTATTTGAAATAAATGCTTTGACTTTGACTTTGAACATTTGACAGCAAAAGATCACGTAGTGTGGTGATGTGATAGTAGTACATGACCGTAATGGAATATTGGAGTGCGAGAAAATAACAACAAGCCGAACGGGCTTTATTCTTGGAACGCCTCCACCACAAGCAAATTGTCGCATTTAGGCCGATATCACATCTATGCCGCGAAACCATAAGTCTCTTGTTCGACAAATGAAACAGGAGCGAAAATGCCTGTTTGAACGCATTTTCGCTTAGTGCGTGATTTACTTTCTACTTACTTTATTTTTACCTATGTGCTTGAAAGCCAGTTAAGTTACACCTCCGCGCTTAGCCCACCGTTTTTAAATTTTTATTTATTTTCGTACATACGCTAGGTACCATTTTGTTGCGGTGCTGCGTCATACTGTATTTACTAAGCAGGAAACGACTTTGCTCAGATTGCTGCACAATTCAACTGACTCTCCTGAAGTTCCGCTACTCGAATCGCGACATTATGTAGAAATCCCATCATTATTTTCGCGGCGGAGGTGTGCTGAAGTGCCTTACAGGGTCAACTTAATTTAGGTAGCGAAACTACACACATGCAATGAGTATCGATATCTAAAAACAATAAATCAAAAAGGCTAATTTAATGGGTTTTTTTAAATCACCGACCAATGTTACTTGAAGTGTAAGTCGTTTATTTTTTGGTTTATCCTGTTTAGATATCGATAGCTATCACGTTAGGTTAGTTTCGCTGTTTTCGTAAGTACCTACGCACGGCGACATATCAAGCAATACATTTCCTGTATAATATCAGCTGACTTCTCATTGTACGAAAAGCCCATATAATGCAAACTCATATAAAACGTCTTACCTATTAGTTTCGCAATTAAATTTTTTCCTGTAACAGAAACAAACCTTTAAAAAAACCCCTTTTGTTTTCCAGGTCTCGTGGTAATCCACGACCCGATACTCAATAAGAACAACTACACACTGTCAGAGTGGCTGCTCACAGAGAAGCCCGGCTTATTCGGGATGATAGGAGGCTGCGCTAACCCGACGGGCATTGCGCTAGCGGCGATACTGCTCGTAATGTTCGTGTGTAGCCAGCCTTTTATTAGACGGGGAGGGAGTTTTGAGGTAAGTAATACGTAGTAGGTAGATAGTCTCAAAAATGTATACATCGACAAAAAATCATATATGTACTCAATTTTTGTTGTACTCAATGTTGTATCTAATGTAGACGCTAAATAGAGTACCTAGTAGTAAAATAGATTAGACAGTCAAATTGTTTTTTGCTATCTTTTCGAGGCTGACTGTACCGTACTCTGCAGAGGATGCTCAGTGGTAGCTGCCGCGATTTCCGAGTTGTAGGTCGCAGGTTCGATCCCAGACAGGCGCTTTACTTGGTGTACATTATTTCATCACAATGCTCTCAAAACGTTGAAGGAAAACATCGTGAGGAAACCGTCATGTCCTAGAACCAAACGTTCATTCATTCATCTACCAACCCGCACTGGGTCCGCGTGGTGGATTACCCAGTGGCCATCATTGCACCTTCGCTTTATAATAATAATTTAATAATAAATGATATTTTGCTCTCACTTTGATATTTAACTAGACTGAAATCATATGATTCTTTTTCCAGATATTCTACTGGACCCACTTACTGTACGTGCCCTTCTGGCTGCTCCTGCTGCTGCACGCGCCCAACTTCTGGAAGTGGTTCGTGGTGCCCGGGACCGTCTACCTGAGTGAGAGGATCATGAGGCTAGCTTGGATGAGGTGAGCTTCCATCTAAATATTTGTTATCCTTTTGGATCGTATGAGTTGTGAGTAAATGAGAGGCTCAGCAAAGCTTATAACTTTGTGATTTTTAATGATACAGTTTTGAAATTTTGGACATAAATTCTTTACATAAAAATACTAGACATGTGTTTCAGGTTTCGTATATACTAAAACTAGGGTTGTATAAATACATGTAAAACATTTCAAATTATAACCGACCTAATTTTTTTGTGATTCCAGATCAGAGCGAGGCAAGACCTACATCTCCTCTGGCATCCTGCTCCCGTCGCGCGTCACCCACCTCGTAGTGAAGCGTCCCCCTCTGTTCCACTTCCACGCGGGTGACTACGTGTTCGTGAACATTCCCGCTATCGCCACCTATGAGTGGCATCCTTTTACTATTAGCAGTGCACCGGAGCAGGAAGGTTAGTACTTTTGTTCGCATTAAACGCTGATAAAAAGACACTTAGGCCTACATCCAGCAGTTTCCTATAGGCAGTGTGAATTCAAAAATCAAAGTCATAAGTCATTTATTAAAACTAGGCTGAGAGTCAGCACTTTTGACCGTCAAAGGTACCTACATAAGAATTGGGGGAGGCCTATGTCCAGCAGTGGACGTCTTCCGGCTGAAATGATGATGATGATGAAGTAATTCTTTTAAACCAAATCAAAAAAGGTTTTGTTTCGCATATTTTCAGACTATATCTGGCTTCACATCCGCGGCGTGGGTCAATGGACCAACCGCCTGTACTCGTACTTCGAGAGAGAACAAGCGAGACTACACGGCGAAGAGCTGCCGGCTATTGAGAGTGGACATGAGTAAGTTAGTTCCGTGTGGTGCCGGAAGTAAAAGAATAGCACTATCCCATTTCTTCCCGTGGGTGTCATAGGGGGCGACTAAGGGACTTACTAGAGAATGGGCAGCAGCGTTCTCTATGCATTTGACTACCATACTGCGATCGCCAACCCGCCTGCCAAGCGTTATGGCAGAAGTTATGGCAAGCGTCAAAGCGCGATTATGGCAAAACCCACCTTTTGGGCGAGGCCTACGTTCACCAGTGGACGTCTCTCGGCTGAAATGATGAATTCATAATCCATTGCTTCATCAGTTTGAAAAAATTGCCTGCTCAACAAATTAAAAAACTGAAATGTCAAAATGCTTTAAATGCAAGGCGGTCGATTGATTGTTACACAAAATTACCCTGGTGAATATCAGGTATCAAAACCGCTCCTTTCCGACCCGCGCATGAAGTTTTTTATTAGTTTCCATAGCAATTAAACTACATAATTATGTTATGGGACAAGGACAGTTATAAAGAGTAAAGATTAACAGCCAAACAGACAGATAGCGAAGGCTCAGATATAGTGGGCCCCAAAAAAACTAATAGAAACTATCAACTATCAAAACAAAAGGCTAGTATTGGAATAGCTTTTGATCATCGTCTAGAAACAGGCCTAAAAATAACTGGCGACCATTCTTCTAGGAAACTAGCACGTTCCATATCTACTCAGAGTAAGAAGAGTCGCAAGAGTTCCATCGCCAGCGCTAAGAAGCGATCAGTGGACTTCTCTCCAAGGTGCTATACCAACGACGCTTATGTGGGGGATGACGGGAATGGAGATGTGAAACAGAATGAAGGTATGTTTTAAAGTTTTAGTCAGCAGACTATAAAATGTAACTTTTAGACCTGGGAATAATGGTATCGTCAAAATGTGTTGGAGACGGAACTCATAATGGATAGTTTAAAGGAGGTTCTGACTCCAAAATTATTTTACTTTCCTGCAGATAGTTTGCGCGGTAAAGTAACGTAAATTGTAGTATTAAACCATGAAGCATTTAACACAAAATTAACTAGTCTCTTCACACAAATGCAAAGTACCACTATACCGTCGAGAAATCTACCCTGGTTTGACTTACTAAATTATATTTGTTTTTGTAGTCATCGTTTTGTTGATTAACTAAGTAACTTGGCTGGGCTTAGATCTAGTAGATAGATATTTTCTGTGCTAATTGGTTGAGTAGTCACAAAATTATAACTGCCTACTTAAACAGAAACCTCTTTTGTTTTCTAGTCCCGAAGTCACCAACAAAAATTTCTTACCATCCATCCCTACTGCTGGCCCCAGCGAGAACGTTAGAGAAGTCTCGCTCCATGCCTGATGTGCAGAAGAACGTGAAGAAACGACAGCGGTTGATGGCGTGAGTACATTTTTGTTTTGGTTTTGTGATAATTTGCTTGTAGCACTGTCGTGTATCTGTATGTTGATGCTGATAAGTTGTATCTTTGTAAACTTTAGTTTTTAAAGGAAATAAGTCTGTGTTAATAATGTCAGGATTTTAATGTGTCTACATTTTGTGATGAGTATGATAAACTACAAAAGGTAGAACAGAAATTGTTCTGTAGAAATGAAGAAAGATAGTATAAAAAAAGAAAGATAATTGATATTTATTTAGTCAAAAAGTTTTAACGAGCACTTTTACACGTCAAATAAAAAAGACAAGGTTAAATATTTTTTCAAAACCACCTTTTAGACGTGAAACTTGCCAAGCTTTTTAATTCCTGAGATTAGTGGTGATTTTTTTTGGTAAGATTATGTGTTCTATCTGTCTTTCTTAGTACTCAATTTATTTTTTGTAGTCTTCGTGATTTCATGCGGTCAGAGTCAGAGAGCAAGCTAGACGAGAGCTCGATGCTTCACGCTCGCAAGTCGTTCGGTCTCGCATGCAAGATCCCGCAGAACAAGTCACTGGTGCACAGCTTCCGGTACATGAGGACTAAGCCGACTATCATCGCGTTCAAGACGCCAAGTTTTGATGAGAGAAGGAGGAGTAATGACAGTATTTTAACCCTCGGTAAGTCACTATTAGCCCAGGTTTTTCTCAAATATGTTGTGGCCGGCTTCCGGTCTCACCAGATACAGATGATTACTCAGATTACCTCAGAAAGCATGCTAACCTTTTGGTCCAGCTTAACGTGCTTTCTGAGGCACAGAGAGTTCTTGGTATGTAAAGTGGTCACCCATCTAGAGAGAGAAAAATCTCCAACAATCTTGTGCAAGCTATCTGGAAATCTTACGAAATGTTCCACCATATTGTGCTTTCTACGGGTATAAATAATATTACTACAATAATAACATCACTTCATGTTTTACAGCTCGTCGCCGTCTATCAAAGAGTTTATCACCAGATAGAGACGTGGAACAACCCGAGAAGATCATGGAGGTTGAGAACGATGGCTCCGAGGCTACTGATGACTTCGAGAGCAACTATCCTATTGGGAAGCCGTTGGAGGTAATTAACGCATCTTGATTTTATGATGTTCCATGTGGTGCCGGACATACAGAATAGCACCATCCCATCTCTTCCCGTGGGTGACGTAGAAGGCGACTAAGGGACTTACTAAAGAATGGGCAGCAGCGTTTTCTATGCACTTTACCACCATACTGCGATCGCCAACCCACCTGCCAAGCGTGGCGATTATGACAAACCCCCTCAATTGGGGGAGGCCTATGTCCAGCAGTGGACGTCTTTCGGCTGAAATGATGATGATGATGATGATTTTATGATTGCCGAATTAAACTTTCTTAATTGCGTTTAATCCTTGTTGTATCATTCCGTTCCATGGTGAGTGTAAAATAGTAAAGCAGACCCGAGACAGACAGATACACACGACCACATTCTTCAGAAGTTTTCACATAATACCTTGACCGTTACTAAGATTTACTTGATTCCTTAGTGTAAAATTGTGGTTGTCTATATTTGACGGCAACAATTACTAGACATTTGATGACGGGGAGAAATCCTCATGGATGTCCTCCGCCCTGGGGAGGGCGGAGATGTCTGTCAGACTCTTACTGACTAAAACCACCCGGATGTTCCGTCCCACACTTGCACCGGGGATCACGGGATCTAATGCGACTTCCGCGATAACATTCACTAGACCTACATAACTTAACCTAACCAGTAGCGGGGAGGTTTACCACAATTTATCGAGAAGTAACAAGCAATACGTTCTAATTCCAGATTTACCTCGACGGTCCATACGGCGCGGCCTCTTCCCACATCTTCCTCGCTGAGCATGCTGCCCTGGTAGCGGCCGGTATAGGGGTAACTCCGTTCGCGTCCATCCTACAAGCCGTCATGTACCGCTATTGGAGCGCCAGGCAGGACTGTCCTAAGTGCGGACACACGTGGGCTTCGGATATGCCCAGACATAATATGAATTTGAAGAAGGTAAGTGTGATCCCAACCGTATAATAGATGTTTACGAGTGGATTGGACATATAATCCTACTTCCCAGTTTGATTTATATACTAAGAACAAGCGAAACCTTTAGCCAGCAATAAATCTGGAATAACATACCAGTAGCTAGCATTGGTAACCAGAAAATGTTATCGAAAGTCTTTTGTGAAAAGCAGAAAAATAACTTCACCCATTAATAGTATCTACTCAGAAAATAATATCTGACTTAGTCCTCAATAAATCCAAAAGAACCATATTCTAAGCACGTACTTTTAAAACAAACAAGCTTTTCGTCTGGTTAAAAATCTAGTAGCAGCAATAGTACATGAGTTAGAATGTTCCATGGAACCAACCTCCATACGCTCTAAAAGAGTCGCCCTCAGACTATATCAAGTAAACAAGCCCGCAGTTTTACTATACTACTCTTACATCTTCATTCCCAGGTTGACTTCTTCTGGATAAACCGCGAGCAGCGTTCGTTTGAGTGGTTCGTGTCGCTCCTCTCCCAACTGGAGATAGAACAGGCCGAACTGGGAGGAGCCCTGGACCGCTTTCTAGACATGCACATGTACATCACCAGCGCGTTACAGAAGTCCGATATGAAGGCTGTAGGGCTGCAGCTGGCATTGGATCTGTTGCATGAGAAGGTTGGTCTTCTATTATTGAAACAGCTTTTTTTAGACGGTCGATTGCTACGTAGGATGTTGCCAAAGACGTTGGCCACGTTAGCTCCGCGTTTATTTGCTTGCCAGCCATGCATTATTGCGCAGCGTGACCTTGTGCCGCAGTGGACAATCCCGTTTATATTGTCATACAAAACCAAGTTAACTAGACGTCCGTAGCTAAGCCGTGGGCTGGATAGAGAACAGGTCGAGTTGGGTTGAGTCCTGGACCGGTTCCTAGACATGCACTTGTATATTAACACCGCGCTGCAGAAGTCTGGTATGAAAGTATTTGGACTGCCGTTAGCCTTGGGTTTGTTGCATGAGAAGGTGAATCAATAACCTCTACGTACATAAAAATGTTCCGTGACTGACTGACAGACAAAGCACAACCGATGTAAAACTTGATAGGTGTTCTTTAAGACATGTGATCTCCCTATGAACACCCTTCATAACTTTATCAAAATCTGCATATCCAAGTCAGTGTTTTATGTACTTACAAATAATATTAAAAAGTTAGTTTAGCATAATTGTGGTCTATTACTACCATCATTTTTAGTTTTTCTAGCCACAGTTATTAGATTTTCATCATCAGCTTACAACACTCAGTAGTGCTGGACATAGGCTTCTCAAAATACCGTTGAGTTCATTAATTATGAGATATCCATACTTTTCTTTAACATTAGCAGATTATTATTACCACCATTTGCTAATAAATACAAATATAATTTCAGGAGAAACGCGACCTAATAACCGGCTTGAAGACCAGGACAAACGCCGGGCGTCCGAACTGGGACAAAGTGTTCAAGCAGCTGCAGGAGCAGAACAAAGGCAAGGTGACCGTGTTCTACTGTGGGCCGCCACAGCTCGCCAAGATACTGAGGGTCAAGTGCGACCAGTTTGGCTTCGGGTTCAGGAAGGAGGTCTTCTAGTGGATTGAGTTTTAGATCAGAACCATCAGTTCAATGAACTTGGCTTTTGGTCTCTAAAATTTGAAAAGAGATTTCTTTCTTTACTATGGTAGTGTTATTTAAAGCTGTGATATTCATGCAAATGACATTGTGCGAATGTTTTTTTCAACTGCTAACAACCACGCAAAATATATGTTTACAAAATATTAAAAATAGTTCCCCTATTCAAAAAAATGACAGGAAATAAGAAAATTTGCCGGAACATTACCGTGCTTCAAACATAATTTATAAGTATCATGTATTCAAATGACATAGAATGATATTTTTTAGTAAAACAGTGACATAATTAAGATTTTTATTAAGTCATAGCATTAAGAAAAAGTGTTACCTGTTGAATACCCTAGTTTTTCAATGTTCTTTGTAGTGTATTAATATTATAAGATTATTTCATTAGTGTTTTAATTAATTTATTTGTTTATGATTAAATCCCATGATGTTGAATTGCCTAGCAATAAGCTTACCCAATGTAAAATTATCCACAAATATTTTAGCCTTTTCTTGTACGTACTTTTCTTGCAAAATAATTGCAAGCTCAGATTTTATTCGTCAGGTATTGATCTAGTATGAAA
Organism: Antitype chi; assembly: GCA_947359405.1. Classification (NCBI taxonomy): domain Eukaryota; kingdom Metazoa; phylum Arthropoda; class Insecta; order Lepidoptera; family Noctuidae; genus Antitype; species Antitype chi. Next base: position 17,036,651 of record OX375831.1, on the reverse strand, counting down.
ATATTAAAAAAAAATTAGTACTAACAAATTCAATATTTGACTAACTAAATTACCTACTTATTGATAAAAATACTTTCTTAGTCAATTATATTTTATAAAGGACCACTTGCACAAAAAAAACTTTATTACCATTATCATAAATTCCTGGTCCATTTTGTATTAAAATTGTTATGTTTGTACGACTTGGCGGGACCACTACCTTAGCCCCAGTAGGTAGGTAATCGGGGAGTATTTATCAAATAGCAATAAATACTTATAAGTTACATTAAGTGATGTTAGTTGTATAAATAATAATATCATTATTTTTAAATATACCTATTATAAATCAGAATAAACTACATTATTTAATAACGTATAGTTACCACATTGTTAGTCATTATACCTAATTAAAAATAAAATTTCTATGAAACCGTTTAATTTTCCGTTTGCATCATGCAAATTATGTCTGTTTCACTTTTTCTTTTCATCGTTATTTTTTTATAACTTATTATAGTCATACAATTCTGATCACTATCAGACTAGTTAGAGCATCCCATTGCTCGTCCAAAGCCTTTCATGGCTTACACACTACAAAAATAAACTCATTCACTGTCATGTCGTTTTATATTAAAAACCAGCGCTGAACCACTACCGCAATCATTAACTACTATAACTGTGTAAATAGATCCATTGCCTCGAATATGATCCCTGATCCTGATCTGTAGCGTAATGCAATTGTGCGGCCCATTCCAAAAAATAATAACCCACAAAGTTACAAAGATCTTCGGCCAATAAGTATATTGCCATGTTTGTCCAAGGTGTTGGAGAGATTGGTGTATCTGCAGGTTTCCGGTTTTCTCGAAGCGCATGGTGTATTACCTGACCGGTCGGGTTTTGGAAAAGGACGCGGAACCACAGCTGCCCTAGCAGACATCTTGGGTAATATCCTTGAAAAGCGGGACCGTGGTGAGGGATCTTTACTGGTACTATTCTACTATTCGCGGGCATTTGACTCAATAAATGTTTCTCTATTGTTATCCAAACTGTCGTATAATACGGTTTCGATAGCCGAATAATAGGTTGGCTGAGAGTTACCTAACGGGCAGGTCGCAGCGGGTTGAGATACGCATGCAAGATGGTTCTACGTTAACTTCTTCGCCGCAGTTAATAAAATGGGGTGCTCCTCAGGGATCGCTGCTCGGTCCCCTTCTCTATATACTGTGTAGCGCCGACATAACCACGTACATCAAGAACTGCAAATATACTCGGATGACACTCCACGCCGTGGCGCCGTAGCGCGCTACGCCGTTGCCCATCTCCAATACTACCGTATAAAATTCAACCACCGAAAACACTGAAAACCAAAAATTAATTAACCTCTTTTGTTTTAAAGTCAAAGTCAAAGCATTTATTTCAAATAGGCATTTAAAAGGAACTTTTGAACGTCAACATTTACATTAAAATATAATTGATTATAGTCGCCCGTTCCAAAATGTAGTTTCGTATGGAGAAGAAAGGGCAAGAAACTCCACCGTTACTCTTTTAAAATGTTCTAAGTACAATATTTAACATAGTACATTCATTATATGATTATGTGTGAAAATCTAACTAGGTACTAAGTGTTTATCCTTAATTACTAAGTTCTTAAACTAATGTACTTACATTAGTTTAAGAACTACTACTAATATACCTAAGTAGTTTTGAGTCGGCGCCAAACAATCAGTGCACAAAGTTCACTAAATTACCTTCAATTTAAAGAAATAACCAAATCAAATTAACAATGCAACAGGAAATCTCCAGCGAAATACATAACATTCCAAAAAAACTTTTTTGTTTAACCTTAATAACTAAGTTTGGAAGTCGGTGACTTTGGATGTGTATTGGAACGAAGTTCCTTATCGCGCGTTGTGAAAGGGAGCTAGACGGAAAAAATTCTTACGAAAAGTTGTTACGACACTTTTTGCTATAGTAAGCTATTGTAAGCTGTGCGGCGTGCGCATGTTTCTCTGTCTATCTGTCTGTCTGTCTCTCTCTCTCTCTCTCTCTCTCTTTCTTTTTTAGTACTGGCGGCAAGTACTGGCGGCAAGTACTGGCGGCGAGTACTGGCGGCAAGTACTGGCGGCGAGTACTGGCAGCCAGTACTGGCGGCGAGTACTGGCGGCAAGTACTGGCAGCAAGTACTGGCGGCAAGTACTGGCGGCGAGTACTGGCAGCGAGTACTGGCGGCGAGAACTGGCGGTAACTACTGGCGGTAAGTACTGGCGGCAAGTAGGTACTGGCGGTAAGTACTGGCGGTCAGTACTGGCGGTCAGTGCTAGAGGCAAGTACTGGCAGCAACTACTGGTGGCCAGTGCTAGAGGCAAGTACTGGCAGCAACTACTGGCGGCGAGTACTGGCGGCGAGTACTGGCGGCCAGTGCTAGAGGCAAGTACTGGCGGCGAGTACTGGCGGCCAGTGCTAGAGGCAAGTACTGGCGGCAAGTACAGGCGGCAAGTACTGGAACTTCGTTCCATCCGGGTGTCCCTTGACACCTCTCAAGTTTTTTTAATGTTATGTCACCGCCTTCCGAACTTACATTAGTTTTAGAACTTAGTTATTAAGGCTAAACAAGAAAGGTGAATAATTTTTTGCTTTTCCGTGTTTTCGGCGGTTGAATTTTATTATAAAAAAGTTTTTATTTTATAATTTTGTGGCTATAATTTACTAATAAATGTAATTCACACAACTCCGCATTAAAATCTGTGAGTGAACAATAAGTCACCCATATTTTTCCACCCTTAGGTTACCATTTTTTTTAAAGAAGACTTATCAAAATCGCACTACACTATAAAAGATTATGCGTGGTCATACATTACAATCAGTGAGTGAACAATCAACAATCATCCCCACATTTCTACCCATAAGGTTGGAGATGTTTTTTTTCAAATTTATATGGGACCAACTTCGGGGTATACCCTTTCCAATCAAAAAAGAATTATCAAAATCGGACTACTCTGTGAGAAGTTATGCGTGGTCATATACATATAAAAAATACGCGTCGACTTGAGAAAAAAGGGTCCGCACGGTGGCGAAATGTCATTACTAATTAGTGGCGTACACAGAGTTTTTAGACAGGGTAGGCAAAAATAAAAAGGCAAAAAAAATCAGCATAACCGACTGCTGTACCTACACACCATGCAAACTGTGAGGCAATTATATGAATCATATTGTTGTGTATTGAATTTACGATTAACTTTATCTTTAGTTTGTATCAATTGCAAATCCAGCGCACAACTACTTATCACGATCACAGGTTTTTTTATGTTCACCAAAAGATAGTTTTGAAAATGTTTTTTTTTCTTTTCTCTATACACACACCACCTGAACATCTTTCACAGTGAATATTATCAATTTTTCACACTAATAGCAACGTTAAACCTTAACATGCTATCATAGCTCACAACCAAAACAAATAAATCAAAACTTGATCAAAGATCAAAACAAACAATGCCCAACTAGCAAAGAGATCGTATAAGCAACTACTCTCACGACTATGGATCGAAAAACACTCGTATGAAAGATCCTATTATTTCAAAAAGCTGTATAAAAGCAGCTTTCTAGATTATTTAGTACTGATCGCTTTTTGGCTCTATAAATATGTCGAGTAAACGTGGAGTCGACTATTACATATGGCATTTACACGATAATTATATAAAGATATCTCTCGATCGCCTTCATGCAACGGTGAGTCTTATAAAAGCTCTTTGAAAACAACTGAATTGCTAATTTGTCGTAAGACTAGCTTTTATAGAACGATTTTTTGGCATTTAATTATTACAGCATTATTGTGGAGTAAACGCTGTTCATTCAGCAAAATAGCACCTCTGTTACTATAACAGCACTTAATGTCATATGATAGCTTACAGTAAGGCTTTCATTCGACTTAACTATTGAAGTTGAGAAAACGCTTTAAAATTATCTATTACAGCCCTTAAGGGGTTCTAAACATTATTTGATAGCCATCATACAGCGTAATAGTGGTATGAAAGTTCAAAAAAATCTTTTACAGCACTGTAAACGCCATTTCGTGTTAATAATAACCGTATTTGCTTAAATTTGAGAAAATGGACTATAATCGGTTGAATTTTTTTTAAAGAACCGGAGTTTTCCGACGGAAAGTAAATAAGATGTATACAGGATTGAAACAATCAACGTCTATATTGACTGTAACCACGGATGAACAACTATCAAGTAATATAAATGCGGGTTCTGTAGGAAATATTGACGCTTCTACTAATTACGAAATTTGTGAACCGCCTACTAAGTAGTAAAGTGTGTTCTCATTCCAAAAATATCTCCGCTGATCAAGATTATGATTCTGATAGTAATTCTGATTATAATGATAGTAGCGATAACGACAATGACAGATCAGAGTTTGAAGACAATGGTAGTTCAAATTAATTTGATGGTAGGCAGTTTTTCAATTGATTTTTTGCTTGTTTTATCAACTAGGTACTTGTTTAACTACTTTATCATTTGTCACTAAAATATTTTGTAAAAGTCAATAATATAATCTCCCTAATGAAATCACTTTAAATTCCTCTAGAGTATTAATGACATTATTTGTTCTAATTATAGTAAAAGATAGAGAGAATAATGATTTAACATTTCGCGCTAAGGAACCCTAAACTAACTGCAATGGCGCTTCTAGAAGTCGTAAAATGGAAACCTCATTTATATTTCTTGTGATACGTGATTTGCTAATAATGGCGAATTGATTTTAACTATCAAATTTATATTATTTTTGATTCATTATTTACTAAGAAATCTAATGGCCCATCAAACTGTTAACTAAAATGTAACCAATATAGACAGTAAAATTAATTCCGCATATGAAAGTAAGACCTATGAGCTAACTTTAATAGTTTTCGAATTGTCACTATGGCTGTAAAATTGTATGGTATAATATGGCAAATTACTTAAATTAATTTTAATTTATTGTCACGAACGTAACAGCAACGCGCTATCGTTTTAAGATAAATGAAACAGTCTAATAGTGCTGCTTGGTTGCATTCATATGACCAAAGAGTCGAGTGACTGCAACTGCACTGCTATATTACTGTATTTAAGTCGAATGAAAGAGGTTCTACCGACTTGGGAAAACCTGATGTGTGGAATTATGGCATATTGATATCTTTTAGAGTACTAGTAACATTCGAGTTGCAATTACTCTTTAATATTTCGACTATTCGGCTATTCAGACGATAATCTTACGATATTTACATCACTCAAAGCAGAGAGAAGTGCGCCCAAATCGCGTTAAGAGAACGTGCACAGATCATTTACTCGACAAATTGAGGATCCATCTCAACACCAATAGCTGAAATAGAAACGTGCTGCTGACTTTTTTACGACATTTTTTGCTAGTTGGGTGGCGTCAGAAATCGGAATATAAAAATAATACGACAAAAAAACTAATGGTAGTTTATGTAGCGAAAATTCAATGAAACAATGCTACTTTAAAAAATTGTCGCTTAACCAACTTTGTTTGGAAAACTTCGGTAAGTTTCGTAATTCCAGTGAATACCCCGTACGGTTGTGTGCGTAAATTGTTACATTGTGTGCCACGTGAGTAAAGGAACGCACACCCAATAAATCTGCATGCCACGAGATCACACATAATTATACACACTAAGCCACGAATAGTTCGTGTCTCTCCCGAGGCACTAGTGCATTGCAATGTGAAGTTGCGTCAAATTGTACGAACGAACGGGTATTGCATCGATGATACTTAAGATACGACCGACGCTCGACAGGTGGAGCTGTTATATGTGAATAAAGATTTTTTGTTTATTGTTAAAATAATAATAGGTCTTTACCTATGAAATTGCCGTTTTGTATGAAAAAATTTAAACGAATTTTTTTCATGTATTTTTTATTTGTATTAATCGAAGTAATCACCCATGCAATCAATGCATCTTTGCCATGGCAGTGGCAGTTTATTGATGCCCTTCTTAAAGAAATCAGCTGGACGGGAGGCAACAAATTCTTCAAAGGCATTTTGTACTGCCTCTCGGGTATTGAATTTTTTTCCCGCCAAGAAGTTATCCAAATTCTGGAAAAAGTAGTAGTCTGTAGGTGCAAGGTCTGATGAGTAGGGCGGATGACGGAGAGCTTCCAACCCCAGTTCTTGCAACTTGGAGACCGTCTGCTGTGCAGTATGAGGTCGCGCGTTGTCGTGCAGGAGCAGCGGAGACGAGCGATTGACCAATGCTGGTTGGAGATGTGCCAGCTTCTCCATCATTGTGTTCAGTTCTTCACAGTACACATCTGCAGTAATGCTCACCCCGTTTGGTAAGAAGCTGTGATGAATCACACCGGCGCTAGACCACCAAACAGTGACCATCACTTTTCTAGGGGTAAGTTTTCGTTTAGGGCATTGTTTAGGTGCTGAACCAGGATCCAACCAACTTGCTGAGCGCTTGCGGTTATCAAACAGAATCCATTTTTCATCGCAGGTAACAATGCGGTTCAAAATTCCTTCATTTGTGTGTCTGTTGAGCAGTGCAAGGCACGTCTCGACGCGTACTTCGCGCTGACGATCATTGAGTTCGTGGGGCACCCATTTGTCAAGCTTTTTTACCTTGCCAATTTGACGCAAATGGACCAATATTGTTTTGACGCTAACGTCGAAAGCTGCTGCTAATTCAGCCGTAGATTGTGTATCATCAGCTTCCACAATCGCCTTTAATTCGTCATTGTCGACCAAAGTCTTCGGACGACCGCGAGGTTCATTTTTCAGGTCGAAATTTCCAGAACGGAAGCGAGCAAACCAATAACAGGTGGTGCGTTGGTTTGTAGTGTTAGCTCCGTAAACGTCGTTGATGTTGCGTGCCGCTTGTGCCGCGTTGCTGCCACGACGGTACTCATATTCCATAATTACTCGAATTTTTAACGTATCCATGATGACGAAAAAGATTGAAATGCGATGAAAATGTAACACTAATCAATAAACAAATGAATACTTTTGGAAAAAAAAATCCATGTTTTTAAAATAAAATTAATTTGAAATTAGAATTCTTACCCAAACAAAAATTATTTTGATTTGAAATGGCCAGTACTGCAAAACGGCAATTTCATAGGTAAAGACCTAATATTAGTGGTAGGGTAGGCAGTGTCTTTCTGTCTTTATGAACTGCATGCCACTGTAATACTAATGGCATACTACTCTGGGATTAGTTAGGATGCGATAGTCTCCACTGTCCAAACCGCAGTCAACGTGCTTGGCGCGTGTTTTAGAAAGTGGAGGATCGAAGTAAATCCGGATAGAAATCAAGCGGTTCTCTTCTCGAAATCGCGACCCCCCCCCGTCCCATCTCCATGTTTGGCAAGCCGATCCCTTGGGAAAAGCGAGCCAAATACCTAGGAGTGATCATGGATCAGAACCTCTCCTTCGCTGAGCATATAAAGAAGGCGCGCTCACGCGCCGCCTTCGCTCTAGGTAGGTTGCACTCTGTTCTAAATGCGCGTAGCAAGTTGTTACTTGAGTGCAATTTGCGGATTTACACGGCGTGCATTAGGCCCATCATGACGTATGCATGCGCAGTCTTTGCACACACGATACCCCGATTCATCCATAGGATGCAGACCCTCCAGAACCGATTCCTCCAGCAAGCCACAGGCTCCCCCGATTCGTTCGGAACGAGATCCTCCGTCTGGGTCTGAAAATCCCCACTGTCATTCAGTTCATGAAACGCAACTCGAAGCATTTCTCCGCTAAACCCGAAAAACAACGCAATCTTCTGATTGTAAAGGCTGCTAGTTATGTCCCCAGTAGGATTAGTAGAATTCGCCAGACGAGACATAATCTCTCCGATCCAGGTGACCCCTATACTCTCCTTGAAGAAAACAGAAGGGCCACCAGCACAGTTCACAAACACAGACAAGCGTCATTCCGACCTCGCTGCCGAGGCACTCGCGCTCCGCGACGACCCCGAGTTAACGATGAGGCCCCTGACCGACCCTTGCTCGTTGAACTGCCAGCCCGCGCCGCAGTTGAGTCAGTAGAGTTAAATTCCCCGATTGTTAATAGTAATGATGATTTGATCCAGCCTGTCCCAACTTGCTATCTGACGGCCTGAGCCGAGGCCCGTACGCCACAGGGGATGCCCTCAGCGTGCAGTCGCCTAGTTTAAGTAGTTTTCGCCCCTGGCTGGAGGCTTTAACTTTTCTTAAGGCAACCACAGCAAAGTCCGGTTAAGTAGTTACGGCCTCTCAAGGTCAACTATAAGATGCCAATTATATAAAAGGTGCACAGGTTGTATTCCTCTCAATTTTATTGTTACTCTGCCTCTCTGTACTCTTTTGTGTGAACTAAGCTATTACTGTATTACTGGGTCTCATGGCTGTTTTTGTAAGGTGTTCAATTAATTATTTCTTGAAACTAATTGATTAAGAGTAGTTGCATTTAAAATTATTTGATTAAATAATTTATAATCAATTCTAATTTCTTACTAATGAAAAAAACCTCTTTTATTTTACAATATGTCTGATCTGGTGACATCATCTAATTATCTGTGTTGTTAGGATGTTCTTTTTTAATTCTATGTCATCTTTTTTTAAGCATGTGTTTCTGTGACAGATAATTCTATTTTTCTTTCTTTCTTTCATGAGAAAAAAGAAGGTTTAAAAATAAATTTAAAATTACTATCCACACAGTCCGTTTATTAAAAGCCTTTATTACAGAAACGCGAATTGCAGCAACACAATAGTGTAGTTAGCTAGTAGAGCCATCAGATTCAGCTGCAACGCCACGTCCGCGTAGAACAGGCCACACACACGCATCTTGCTGAACGATGCTCGATGTAACCGCAGCACGTTCTTGCACAGTTTTCTGTCATCATCTACAACATTATTTAATCAATTAGTAATAGCATTAGTGACTGGTAACGAAGAAAAGATTGACTGTGGGAGGATATGAAAGCAGAAAGCATGCATGATAGACTGACTGAAGACGGAAAATGGAAGGCAGGATAATGATGATGATTCCTAGCTTATATTAAATCCTCTCCAATTATATTAAACTCGCGAAACTTGGCTGTCACCGTCACCAATGCAGTATCTTGGTGTTGATCTTTATGCATCCTCGTCCTCCCTTATGCCAATGTTTTTGGAGTCTGTGCCGCATAAAAACTTCTTACATACACCTACTTCAGTATCTGCCTATTTCCTGCATATATTTCACACATTCCATCCCTCGTTCTTATCGTCGTCACCGTTTCATGGTTCGCCTTCTGCTCATGTAAACATTTAGATTCATACTATTATCTCTCTCCACGTAAAATTCTTTGCCTGGGTCAAGAGTGAGGTTTGAAGTGACAGTGCAGCACCACTCCGCTAAGCGTTGGTCTACAATAGGAAGCTCCTACATACAGTCTGAAAATAATCATACCAGAGCAATTTGACTTCAAAACAACTGCGCATGTATCTTGAACACTTTGCACAGCTAAGTAGAATGTCTCGCACCGCTGTATGAACGTCGTTTGCCACGTTAAGTTCTTGCTCATCCAACACAAAAGAGAGAGCAAGGAAATAATTGTGGCATGCTATAACAAAAAAATCACTAAATAAAAACCACATTTGTGAAATGTAAACGGAGCACGAATCCAATGGGTCGTCACCTTTGGAAAGAGTCGGTAAGAAACTTGACGGTTACTGTTGTAAACATAAATGGATTTTGCAATATTTCCAAATTACCGTGTACTCAGGTCAGGTTGTTGGCAGGCCTACGCTGATAATTATTAGCGTAGGCCTTCCAACAAGTACTGGGTAGGTACTTAACAAAATAAAAAATTGTAAACGGTGAAATGATCCTTCAGAGGGACCTTGCACAGTACTAGATAAGATCTTCCATTTTCGTTAACTCATTAGACAGCTATATTTGGCGATTGGCATAAGTAATAGCTGTATCTTCATTTAATTTTGTACATTGGATTTGAAGCCAGGCTTTTTTCAAGAGTATGACAGAGCATGCCCGAAAATAAATTGTTGCGTAGAGTGATATAGGAAAATAAATACAAGAAAGGAGATCAAATAAAACATTACAAGAGGAAAGATATGAATTATAATTCTGACATAGTTAACCACAACCAAAATGAGGCAAGGAAGAAGAAGCTAAGAAACTAATTTGACGATACTCACTATGTTATTATTCTTGAAATGTTCAATAGTCACTTGAATGTAAATGAGAGAGTGGAAAAATCCTTCAATAATATAAAACAGAATCTGAAAAGTGATAGAATAATATAATAAAGATCTCTTCGTACTGCCCCCATAAATATAAGTGGCAAAAGATAGAAGAGGGGTAGGTATACCATGGAAAGTATAGGTTTGAATAAAATAAACAATTGATAGGCGCTAATAACTATCCAATATTATATTAATAGCAAAGTACTTACAAGTGGCTGAACACAAACTTTATAGATGTCGTAACACTCTAATATATTAGAATAGGCTTGAAACATTCTCTTACTGAAATCCTCACCACGCTTGTCTTCCATTTCAAGGGAATTTAAGACTTGAATATTCCATAACTCAAGTTTACTTTGCAACAATTTAATTGCTTGAATGGCATAAACAACATTAAGATCGAAAACAACCAAAAGATAATTAACAATGAAATAAAACCAAGGTATAGCCAACTGTATGATAAAATAAGGTAAGACTGTATAATAGTAACTGAGAGCCATGATGACCATAATCCAATTCCAAATAATAAAATGGCTAATATTGCTTTCGTTATTGAGCAATCTGTGCAATCTTTGAAAGATTAAGACAAACTTAATATTATTTTTGGTTTGTGAGATCCCTATGACGAAATTAAGAGCGAATCCGAAACTATAGTAGATGCAATCAATAATGGAGCAGATAGTCACGGAGTTTGTGAATTGAACATATACTTCGTCGCAAAAAAGCATGTAGTTTTTGAATACGTTAAAAGAAATAAAGACTGTAGTTCCAATGATTAAATACAGATTACTAATGAAATTGTTAGGAGTTATACAATCGTTTCTGATGCGATATCTGGGTGTAAACGAAATGAATTTCATTAGATTCAAAGGCCTCAGCATTAACTGTACATCTTTGTCAACCATATTATTCAAAACACAGTTCACTGAATTATTTAGATCTATTTTATATAAGTCCCCCATTTTTTAATAGCACACGTTTGACACCATGGTCGTTAGTAAATGTATTAACTGCTTACATCAAATTTTCTATGATTAATGCTTGTGAACGGAATTTATTGAGTCAATTAATTATATAACAGAATAAACAAAACTATCTCTTTATATCAATCCTCTTACGAAATATGTAAAAAACAGATAACGGAGTTTGTAACGAGTTTAAACTACGACGACATACAGGGTGCTTTTGGGGCTGCCGTGGCGTTGTAGTGCGTCAGGGTTGTTTGCGGAAGCGTGCGTCGACGGGTTTGCCGCGATTATGCGGAAGCGATGCGCTTCTATGATGGCGCGTCTGCGCTCCTCCACCAATGGCATCCTGAATGTGTTTTCAGACCGGTGGGACTCTCCCCTTTTACGAAGGTGGGTAAGTGTTCAAACACACATATCCAAATAATCTTGTGTACCATTGGACGAACAGTTAAATGGTTTCATTGGTTGTTTATTTTTATGTACTTAATTTTAATAAAAACATTAGGCTAAGTAACACTACTACTACTAACATTATATGGATGTCAAAAAAAAAAAAACTCAAAGCATTTATTTCAAATAAACCAATTACAGGCACTTTTGAATTGTCAAGGTCGGTGAGATAGGAAGATGAAGCTAGTTGCCCATTCCAAAGCGTAGGTACCTATGGAGAAGAACGGGCAAGAAACTCCATGGACACTCTTTTAAAATCATGATTTTGTTACAAACAGTTGGTTACATCATTATGTTGAAATTATCAATGTGAGAACGATGTAAAAAGACGTGCACATTATAAGCGTCCGTAATTAAAACAAAACAAAAATAAAATAACAATTTAGAAATTAAAATAAGCCGTGGGAGCTAAGAGATGACCAGTCCCTACTGGCGGCGCCCGTTCACGAACATGACGTATGGATCAGCACCATTCAGCTCAACCATTTTGAAGGGAACTTAATGATCCAACACACACGCCACCACCAGCGAGACATTTGAGTGAGCATGACATACTCTCAGCTGCCAGGGCACATTCAAGTCAATGAAAGACGTACCCTGTAAATGTTAGCTATATAGTAAGGACATAGTGCTCACACATATGCTATGCAATTATACAATACTAAAAGGTTGAATTTATACAATGCAAATGTATCTAGCTTTTACAGTCTTCAGCAGCTCCAAAAATGTTTACAAATGCTATTCAATTTAGTTTAAGGTACCTTGTGGAGCAGGACAAGCAACGTTTAGCCAAGCATTTTTGTCAGCGATGTAATCCCCCAACTTATAATAAGCATGGCTGCATAGTGTGCGTTTTATACAAGATTTAAATTTCATTTCATTCAATTGGAGTATGTGGGGAGGTATTTTATTGTAACATTTTAAACAGTACCCCATGAAGGATGAATCTACTTTAGCCAGTCTGAAGCCTGGTTGAACTAATTGGTCCCTATTTCTAGTCCTAATGGTGTGTCTTTCACCTCTTTTACTGAAAAGATTTAGGTTTTTCCTGACGTACATGATGTTCTCATAGATATATTGACAAGAAGGTTAAGGTTAAGGACCTAAGGTGGATTGATACCTAAAGGGGTTCTAGGTACCAATAAAATATTGAGTAACGTTCAATATTGTATATTTAGATAAGATATGACTTTAACAGGGCCGCGCCTACTATAATAATTAAATATATTTTCTTAGGATAAAACTAATCCTATTCGCTTTGACGGATAGAATCCTAATCTCATCATCTTGATAGTTCAAATGTGACAGTCATTCCATTACCGGCCTGTATTAACATAAAGGTTGCATTCGTAAGCAACAAACCTTTACATGAGCTACGCCCACCCTTGAATAAAAGGATTAACGTAGTCGTATATCTAAACAAGACTTTTATTCACAACATTTGAACAGTCACGAGATACCTACCTATATACCTATCATGACTTTGACCTAACTCTGGGAATATAAATTAATAATATGAGGTCCAACTCTTACATGAGAAGGCTCAAGGACAGGACAAACATTTCTAATGCACTATGAACAGTGTCAGCAAAGTTAAACATTAAAGCGTGCCAACGTGCACCTATACAAACTAAGTCTGTCATGCTTGAACCTCGTCACGTCAAAACCAGAGGAAAAGACGCGACGTGGCCTCCTACAAAAAATAAATTAATGTGAAAGTTCACATTGGTCCAGAAGGGTTAATCAGAGAAGTTCTCAACATCAAAAGCTTTTGCTCCATCGGACGGCATTGAGTCAGAGGGAAGGAAAAGGTTAAGAGGCTAGACCACACTTTGAATTCATCAAAAACAATCTAAATGATGTTCATACTCCAGAGCTAAAACTTTAAAAAATATATAATTATTCCTCTCTCGTTCCTTTCCATTTAATATCAGCTACAGCTGATTCTAAAAATATACCTACGCCTTTCCATTTAATATCAGCTTCAGCTGATGAAAATCTGTGGGTCCTTATTTAAAAGCTGAACCAGTAGTGTCAATCCAACACTCTTTGCGGAGACCATGCTCCTTTAGCAAAGTTGGTCATGGCTTGTGTGAGTGAAGGTAAAGAATGCTCATCTATAGGCTGAACCAGTGATGTCAACTCAACACCCTTTGCGAAGACTATGCTTCTTTAGCAAAGTTGGTCGGCTTAGAGTGAGTGTCTTCCCCCCTCTAGGTGGAACCACAGTTTACAAGTTTAATTAATTCGCGTAGTTACTTGACATACGTTATTATTTTCTGGAGTATGCCCATGCTAATTCACCGCTGTGAATCCTAGGTAATGAATATATAGTCGTGGTGTACTTCCCTCGGACTCCGTGTGGTTGTGAGGAGTGACACCCGGTGACCCGGTGTATCCTCGTGTCCGATGTTGTCTCACGTTCATATGTAATAAATACAAAATAACAAGCATTAATAAAATGTACAGTTAACCAAACTAAAATAATGGATTAATGTTTACATATTTACATCTAGTTGACATTGAAATTACAATACAATTATGACAATAAAAGAATTAATCAATTTGACAAAAAGGGACAATAAAAAAAACTATAAATTAACGAGAAATGGTTTTAATCTAACATGAAAAATCTCCCTGATCTTCCTATTATTTACTCTTCTAAATTTCTGCTTTAATATGAAAAATGTTTCTATAAATTGCCTTAGCGAAAATATCTTTATAAAATATTTACTAAACTTTCTAGAACTTCTTTTGAGTTTATTTAATTCTGAAGTTAAGTTTTTTATTTCAGTTTGTCCAGCATATTTGTATGCGACATTTTTGTTAATAGGCGCTATTTTTATATTATAAATGGTGCGCTGATGATTTCTTGCAGGTATTTATCATATTCTACTATCCCTGCTGCTGTAGTGTTTTGTGGCATCAATCGGGCTATTTCCGAATCAAATTCATCCCAAACTGATTTTTTTGAACTAGATGAACTTGGGGGCGGTATTCATTCCAAGTCATATCTTATCTAAATATACAATATTGAGTAACGTTCAATATTGTATATTTAGATAAGATATGACTTTAACAGGGCCGCGCCTACTATAATAATTAAATATATTTTCTTAGGATAAAACTAATCCTATTCGCTTTGACGGATAGAATCCTAATCTCATCATCTTGATAGTTCAAATGTGACAGTCATTCCATTACCGGCCTGTATTAACATAAAGGTTGCATTCGTAAGCAACAAACCTTTACAGTACCGTCATGATATTAATAACTTTGAACAGTTCTCTTAGAGAATCCCGCCTACGGAGGCCATATATTGCTCTAATGGCTCTTTTCTGCAGAATAAAAATAGACTCGATATCTGCAGCCCGTCCCCATAGTAAAATACCGTAAGACATGATACTATGAAAGTAACTGAAGTAGACTAGCCTCGCGGTTTCTACATTTGTGAATTGACGGATTTTTCTCACAGCATAAGCTGCTGAACTTAGCCGTCCTGCAAGAGCTGTTAAATGAGGACTCCACTGTAGCCTTGAGTCGAGCGTGATCCCTAGGAAAACAGTTTGATCGACGAATTCTAGTTTCTCTTTATTCAATACTATGTCACAGTCAGTACTTTTGACGTTTGGTAAAGCAAATCTTATGCATTTCGTTTTTTTGCCATTTAATACTAAATTATTAGCAGTGAACCAATTCTGTATCAGCAGTAGGGCGTTATTTACGTCGTCAAGATTTGATGCACGTCTATTTATTTTAAAAATTAAAGATGTATCGTCAGCAAATAACACCATTTGTGGTTGTTTTTTTAATAAATGGGGGAGATCATTAATATATACTAAAAAGAGGAAAGGACCTAATATTGAGCCTTGTGGAACACCCATTTTTATTTTTAAACCAATTGAATTGACACCATTTATATGAACTTTTTGCTGTCTATCACTTAAATAAGATTTTACTAGACTGAGCGCAAGTTTACCTAGTCCGTAATGCTCAAGTTTTAAGAGCAAGGTTTCGTGATTAACGCAATCAAATGCTTTGGAGAGGTCACAAAATATTCCAATGGCATCCTGGGCCTCCTCCCAAGCTGTAAATATGTGTTTTAACAAGGTAACACCGGCGTCAGTTGTACAACGTCCTTTGGTGAAACCATATTGCTGACCGTGTAAGATTTTGTTGGTGTTAAAATGATTAAGCATTTGATTAAGCATTATCTTTTCGAACACCTTGCTGAATACCGGCAGCACGGACACTGGTCTATAATTATTGGCGTCTTTACTGTCCCCAGTTTTGAATAGTGGTATAACCTTACTATATTTCATTAAATCCGGGAAGACTCCTTGATCCACACACAAATTAAATATTAAAGCTAAGTATGGTGCTATGGTCTCGATTATGGATGTACAAACTTTTATAGACATTCCCCATAGATCTTCGGTCAATTTGATTTTGATTTGCCGAAAAGATTTTAAGACTATCATAGGGTTTATGTGCTTAAATTGAAATTCAACCGGGCAGCCTGGAACGTTCGCTCTTAATAAATCAATTGAGACATCGGGAGACGAATTTAAAGCTTCCGTCGTTTTAGATGGAATATTAGTAAAGAATTTTACAAATTCTTGAGCTACTTCTATGTTAGAGTTTATGGCACCACGCGAAGTCTCCAATGTATAATGCGTATTACGTATTTTCTTCGAACTAGTTTCTTTATTTATAACTTTCCAAACTGTTTTTATTTTATTCTCTGCTAATTTGATCTTGTTGCTAATGTACAAGGCTTTAGCTAACTTGCAGGTATTTCTAAAAATTTTGGAATATGTAGCAACATACTTGTTGAAAGTTTCGGTGTTAATGTAAGGCTTAAGGCCATACAGCTCGAACAGTCTATCCCTACTTATCCTAATACCTCTAGTAGCCCAGTCACTAAATACAAAATGTGGGCAAATACTTTTTGTTTTCTTTTCTAAAGTTTTACTAAATTCGGTGTGCACTACTGAGAAGAAATCCTCATACAATTTATTTGCATCGCCCATATTATTAACGCTCAGAACATTTAACTTATTGTATAGGGTACTTTTGAATTTATTTAATTTGCCCGTCGTTATTGGTCTAAATTGTATTTGCACTTTTTGCAAAGGTGTTCTAAACCTAAATTTTACCGTTTGTCCACTATGATCAGACGGCAGATAATTTACGATAGCTTTCTCTACATATTCACAATCGCAGAAAATATTATCGATACAAGTAGCAGAAGTTGGAGTTACTCTAGTCGGTTCTGTAAAAACATTCGTTAAATTGAATGATTTAAAAAGGCTTAGTAATCTACTGCTATTTGAATTATGTTCCAAAATATTGATATTAAAATCACCACAGATAATTGCGGCTTTATTACTGGAAGCAAGTTTCGCTAGGGCATCTTCCATTATTGACTCAAATAAAGAAAAGTTCTGATAATTAGGGGATGTTTTATCTGAAATAAAAAAAAATTAATTTGAATACTCCGTATCTAAACTCAACCTCTTTTAATGGTGCGAGTCGTTCGAAAGGGTGCGGGTTGTTCGAAAGAGATATTGTGGGCCCTGGCACACAGGCAACTGAAGGAACACGGGTGGGTTTTAGTTAGTAAAAGTCTGACACGCCCTCCCGCTCCACCCAGAGCAGGAGAAGTTATTTGATTATTTCCCACCCAAAAAAAAGCCTCTTTCACTTCCGTTTACACACACACCACACCTACATCACAAAATACACAGAACACACGTGCATCACAAAACACCCATACGTACTTACACTTAGTATAATATGAATACGTTTGCACCTTAAACAGGGTAAAATGTTAACCAGTGCGCAAACTGTTACCATGAATTCAGCATAATAATATCATTCTAGACCCACTAGCATGTACATTTTTCGTCAGTTATACAAAAAAAAATCAACTGTTTCATAGAAAAATGCAATACCTACGTGGTCAAAATGTATGAAACAGCAGATTTTTATTGTATAACCGACGACAAAAAACGTGGAACAACGGATATTAAAGGTTAAAGTTTGTTTTAACTGTTTACGTAGTGGTCACTTAACAAAACGATGTAGATTGGCTCTTTGTAAATATTGTAAAGGTAGACATAATACCCTTTTACATGTGGAACAGTCTACTCATTTCCAAGATCATATGCCCAATAGTGTAGCATTGCCCACTGACGTTTCCGGAGGTGCACCTCTACATAATGGCACCTCAGAAAATATTTCTTTGTCGAGTGACGCTCAGTCACAACATACTGCCTCTCATATTTTCCTGTCCACAGCGTTGGTGAAAGTGGTGAACCACCGAGGCATCAAGAGCGACGCCAGGATCCTGCTTGATAATGGTAACACAGCTAATTTTATTACGCAGAAACATATGATAAGCTAGGACGTCCTCGACGCAGCACGAGTTCCACGGTGATAGGTATTAACAGTCATACTACATTAAGCACAAGGTCTTGCAAACTAACCATTGAATCATGCGGCGGCAGTTATAAGACAGATGTAGATTGTTTCAAATTACCCACAATTACCAAATTACTGCCGTCTACTTTAGTCGACATTGTAACATTCCCATTCCATTAAATTACATCTGGCCGATCCGTCATTTAACGTTCCATCAGAGATTGACATAATAGTTGGTGCTGAAATATTTTGGAACATTCTAGGCGGTTAGGCAAAAATCAGCCCAAGTTACATGAGACAAGGCTTGGATGGATAGTATCAGGCTCTGTGGCTCTTCCAAAACATCCAGCCAAAAATATATATTCACATTTTTGCAATATCTCCATGAATGACATAAATAACATCCTAAATAAGTTTTGGGAGCTCGATTCGATCACAGAAAGAACGAGCTTGGAAAGATAGTTTTCGTGTTAATACTGTGCGTGATAAAAACGGGCAGTTCATCGTTACAATGCCTCTTAAACATGATGCCAGTGAGGCGAGATTTTTATCTTTGAAACGTCGTTTCTAACGTGATCCTTCTTTTAAGGAAATATATGTTGCATTCATCGAGGAGTACTGTGAATAACTCAACAAGGAAAACTCATTGAGTATTTTTTGCCACATCATGGAGTCATCCGAGAATTCAGTACGACAACTAAGCTCAGGGTAGTCTCCGATGCATCAGCAGCGACGACTTCTGGAGTGTCGTTTAATGACATCCAAATGGTGTGGCCCACTGTTCAAGATGATCTCTTTTCTATATTGCTGCGTTTCCGTTAGCACAAGTTTGTTGTTTCTGGTGACATAGAGAAGATGTATAGGGCCATTCAGGTAATACCATCACAACGTTGTTTACAACAAATAATCTTTCGTGCTGATCCTAAGCTACCACTTCAAACGTACAGTCTTAATACTGTGTTACTTATGGCACAGCTTTCGCCTCTTATTTAGCTACTAAGACCTTAGTTAGTGTAGCAACAACCGCCTCTAATGACATTGTAAAATCGTCCATTGAACGAGATTTTTACGTCGACGATTATCTCAGTGGTGGCGACTCGGCTTCCGAGGTGGTCCAGATGGGTAAAGAAGTTGCATCCATTTTACCGTCAGCTAACTTTCATTTAAGAAAGTGGCAGTCTAATAGTTTAGAGATTTTAACAGAAAGAGCCGGTGTGTCAGGGCATTCTGGGAGGTTGAACTTGTCTGAGTATAGAAACGTGTCATCTAAAACGTTAGGCCTATGTTGGCTATGTAAATCTGATTCTCTCGAGTTTTCAATTTCGGTGGATACCAGCAAACCAATCACAAAACGCCACATTTTATCAGTGATTAGTCAAATATTTGACCCATTAGGTCTGGTGGGTCCTTGCATTATCGAGGCAAAAATGATCATACAAAGTCTATGGATGGCTAAGTGTGACTGGGACAAGCAAGTACCAGATAATATACTTACCTCCTGGTTAATGTTCGGGAATAGTCTGCCATGTTTAAATACCCTTAAAACACCCCGGTGGATTTCATGTGACAATTCAACTGTAAATGCGATTCATGTGTTTATAGATGCATCAGAAAAGGCCTACGGTGCATGTATTTATATAAAGTCTAGCACTTAGGATGGGTTGGTAAGAGTACAGCTGTTGGTCTCTAAAACTCGTGTTGCACCAATCAAGCCAACAATCATCCCTAGACTTGATTTATGTGGGGCTTTATTAGGGAGCAAGACTGTGTTAATGTACCGGAATTCCTTCACCAAACCTCTTGGCAAATACGTCAAATGGATTGGCCTCTTGGTGGTAGAAATCTTTCGAAAAGTATTGTAAAAATATGCATCAAACGTTTTAAATTCAAGTGTCAAAATGTGCAACCTACAATGGGTCAGTTGCCCTCTTCAAGGACACATTTAGAACACCCATTTTTGAATTGCTGTGTGGATTATGCTGGGCCAGTGCTGATAGCTGACCGGAAAGGGCGAGGGTGCAGGCTTATAAAGGCGTACCTGTGTATTTTTGTTTGCCTTGTCATTATGGCTGTTCACATTGAGCTTGTTACAGACCTTACGAAAGAAGCTAACATGGCTGCTTTGAACCGTTTCGTGGCTCGTCGTGGCAAACCCAAAACCATCTTGTCCGATAACGGGACCAACTTTATAGGTATGTAGCGGCACTACAGGAAAAAATGCTTCGCAACAAATATCTTGAAACACAAAAAGTGATGTGGCACCATCTACAATGCCACATGCGAACTACGCGTCTGGACGTCACAGAAATCCTAAATCGCGCAGTCAGAGTTTACCACGAAACTAACATAGATACGACATCACGACATCAATTGTCGGGCAGTAGCCCACCAGACACAACACCCGTCTGGTCGGAGGATCCTCCCTTTTCTATAGAGGACGAGTGAACTTTACACCCTGTGCCTCATACCTCTATAGGTACCTGCAATGAGCTACGCAAGTTTTTACAAGGCTCGAATCTTATGTCTGAAGTTGCTCAACAAGTCATCAAATTTTCTTTTGTGCCTCCATACTCACCCCACTTCAACGGCATTGCTGAGGCCGCCGTCAAATCAACAAAACATCACCTAAAGAGACTTTAAGCTTAACACACTTAACATACGAGGAGATGGACACGTGCTTGACTCAAATAGAGGTCGTCTTAAATTCCCGTCCTCTTACCCCTTTTTCTACTGATCCTTAGATTTTTCTGCTCTTACTCCTGGACGCTTCATAATTGGGCGACCACTAATATCTGTTCCGCATCCACAGGTTACTGATACTCAACATCGGGCGACTGCAGCGCTACCAGAGAGTGGAGCACATAAAGGAACATTTTTGGAACCGCTTTCAATTAGAATATGTTTCTCTGCTGCAGTTAAAAAACAAATGGACAACGTCAACAGGTCAACTTTCAGTGGGAGCTCTGGTTCTCGTCAGAGAGAAAGGCGTAGCGCCCTTAGTGTGGCCACTGGGGCGTGTCATCAAGGTCTTCCCTGGCTGCGACAGGACCGCACTGGTAGTGGAGTTGAAGACGAAGAGAGGAACAGTTGTGCGGGCTTACAACAACGTCTGCTCATTTCCTCTCACTTGAATGCTTCAACCCGGGGAGGATGTTTGGGCGCCTCCAACCACTCGGCAATCTTCGGGTACTGACAGACAGCGGAATGCGGCGGGCGGCAGCGAGAGGAGCGTCTTACGGGACCCGGGCCGTCGAGCCACTATGCTACTAATCTCCAACGACGGCACGCGCGCCCTCTCTATACGCTTACCAACTTAATTTTGTACCTGTACGGATTATATCCATTTAAACTAAAGTTAAACTGTCTTTGAGTTTTAGTCCTTATTTAGGTCCATAACATTATACTTTTCAAAGTTAATATTAATTTCTTATTGATTGAAGGTAATAACCAAATACCATACACCTTAATTAATGTATAAAGTGATTAATGTTGCAATTTTTACTCAATCATAGTTTGAAATTATAATAAGCATGACGATGGCAATCATATTTTACAATTTATTACGTTCTGACTGACATTCTAATTCTTTTTAACTGATACACTCGTAAGTTTAACCTTGACATCGATTGAGTAATTTATTCCTTAAAAATCCTAATGCATGAAAAATTTTGGCCTATGAATCAACACGTATGAAATCTTTACCATAATTACTAGTTTTTTATTATTATTTACGTTACAATTATCAGAATAGAATGGATACTCTTTAATTACGAAACGATAAATAAAAGGTCTAATTACCCGGTGCCATTATTTTTTGTTTCAATTTGACATTTTAGATAGGCAAAGGCTAGCAAGCTCCTATGAGCTTGCTAGCCTTTGCTCTATAGCCAAGTTTTTCTGGCGCAGGTATAATGTGCACCATAATAACAAACTCAGCACTCTCAGCGCTTGATTATAAGTAAGGTTTTTAGTTACGGACAGAATAAAGCGATTGAAAGCGCCGTGGATTTTTTATATATGTCTATGGTTTAAACAACATCGACAGTCGATAAATTGACAGATGATGTGTCGTTGCTGTCTGTTTTTATTTTCTATTGTTGTTGTATTGTCTGTATATTTTATAATACATATTTGCACACCATATGTAATGGTAGAATGTAAAGGGGCCATCATAGTTATAAGATCATACACTGCCACAGTTGGAAATCTATATTTTGGCAAATAAATGAATTTAGGTTTTTTTTTACCCTCAAATGTTAAACTGTATAAGTTTGCAAAAAAAAAGATATATTCCGTATGAAAAAAATTGAGCTGCCCACAATCCCAAGCTGCGACTGTCGGCGAAAAAAAGAAGAAATAATATTAATTTTAAGTTACTATCTACAAACCCTTTTATTAGAAGCCTTTATTACAGAAACGCGAACTGTAGCAGCACAATAGTGTAGTTAGCTAGTAGAGCCATCAGACTCAGCTGCAACGCCACGTCCGCGTAGAACAAGCCACACACACGCATCTTGCTGAACGATGCTCGATGTAACCGCAGCACGTTCTTGCACAGTTTTCTCTCATCATCTGTAACATTATTTAATCAATTATTAATTGCATAAGTTGGATGGATACGAAGGTGATTAAAGACAAGAGATACTGCAAAAAAATATCGCTTTGCACCCACCTCAAGTAATATTTTGTAAAAGACAGGAAGATGACATTCATAGTTTAAATTGAGTCCTATCCAATGATAACAATTTCGCAAATCTTGGCTATTACCGTCACCTATGCAGTAACTAAGTGTTGATCTTTAATCATCCTCGACCTTATGCTAACTATTTTGGAGTTTGTGCAGCATAAAACTTCTACTATACACCTACTTCTATATTCACTTTCACCTCAGCTTTCCTGTGTCCGTATGGATTGAGCAGCCATGTCTCATATTTAAACGCGGGTACTACCAATATTGGGTAGTAAATTACCCGAATTTGTAGGCCCGATTCTGGAATTTCAAGTAAAATCCTTTCAAAGTTACAGGTAGTTTAAGGTGGCTCCTCAATTCAGACGTCTGGATTGAGGAGCCACCTTAGAACTCGAAAACAAGCTGATGGATATTTTTCAAAATTTGGTAGGAATTAGTAGTATTTATGCGTAATCTGTACAAAAAAAAATAGTTTTGTAAGGCTTAATTTGAAATGACTAAATTTGAAAATGGTTTGATTTATCTGAAAAATCCACAAATTTCCCCGCGCTGTTTTTCAGAAACCAATGAACAATTAAAACAGATTTTTAGTATAATTTAGTAGTAAGTTTGTTTTAATTTGTAGTATGAAAATAAAATGCACAAGCTTTATAATTTCGGTAATACAATACATTTTATGTGGCTCCTCAATTCTGACGGTCTATAAAAAACAATTTTCCTTGGAAATATTTAGTAGAAATACGCAATCAAACTTCGATTTCATCAACTACTTTAGTAGATACGTAAATTTGTTTGATATAGACCGTCAGGATTGAGGAGCCACATAAAACGTCCTGTAACTTTGAAAGGGTTTTACTGCAAATTCCAGGATCGGGCCTACAAAGTCGGGTAATTTACTACTAAATATTGGTAGTACCTGCGTTTAAATATGAGAAATGGCTCTTCAATCCATACGGACACCCTTTCCTTCATTTCATATTGCACACATTCCATCCCTCGTTCTTATCGTCGTATCATGGGTTTTCTTTTGCTCTTGTTACCATTTAACTTCATACTAATATCTTTCTCCACGTGAAATTCTATTTCGGAGCTGTCATTTGAGTCACGAAGATTTTGGTTTACAATAGGAACGTTCCAACATAAAGACTGAAAATAAGCGTACCACAGCAATTTGACATCAAAACAACTACGCAAGTATCTCGAACACTTTGCACAGTTAAGTAGAATGTCTCGCAGCACTGCATGAACATCGTTTGCAACGTCAAGACCTTGCTCAGCCAACACAGAAGACAAAACATTGAAACAGTTGTGGCATGCTGTAACAAAAGAAAGTAACATTTCAATTCAAAATATTTGACCTAATAAAAACCACACTTGTGAAATGTCAGAGGTTAGCGCAGGCCTGTCAATAAGTACCAGGTAGGTACTTAAAAAAATGGTTAACAGTGAAATGATTCTTCACACTACTAGATAAGATCTTCCATTTTCGTTATTTCATATTAAGCGGCTGCTATATTAAGCGAGTTACAAAGTAGCTGTATCTTCATGGCGTTTTGAACATATATTCGGAGCAAGGCCCTTGTTCAAGAGTGGGACACAGCATGGTAAAGAAAATGTGTCGCAGAGAGTGATGTTGAATGGAAAATTACAAGAGGAAATATATAAATATATACTCGTATGAATGACAACTGAAGATGAAAAGGAAAGAAATCTTATTTCGACCTAAATCAATATGAGACAAGGAAGAAGAAGATTAGATATAAATTTGCCAATACTCACTATGGTTTTATTCTTGAAATCTCCAATAGTCACTTGAATGTAAATGAGAGAATGGAGAAATCCTTCAATAACATAATACAGAATCTGAAAATTTAATAAAGATATTTTTGGACTATTACCACAATCTTAGTGTCACGAGAAGAGGTGGGTAGACATTGAAAAATACAGGTTAAAATAAATAAATAATTAATAGGCACTGGTAACTATCCAATGTTATATTCATAACAGAGTACTCACAAATGGCTGAACACAAACTTTGAAGATGTCGTAACACTCTAATATATCAGAATAGGCTTGAAACATTATCTCACAGGAATCTTCACCACGCGATTCTTCTATTTCAAGCGAATTTAACGCTTTAATATTCCATAACTCAAGTTTACTTTGCAACAATTTAATGACTCGAATGGCATAAATGATATTAAAATCGAAAACAACCAAAATATAATTAACAATGACATAAAACCAAGGTATAGACATCTGTATTATAAAATAAGTTAAAACTATTATATAGTAACCAACAGCCATGATAAACATAATCCAATTCCAAATAATGAAATCGCTAAAACTGGTTGCATTATTGAGCAATCTGTGCACTCTTTGAAAGATTAAGACAAATTTTGTATTATTTTTGGTTTGAGAGATCCCGATGACCAAATTTAGAGCGAAACCGGAACAGTAATAGATGCAATCAGTAAGGTAGCAGATCTTCATGGATTTTGATAATTCAACATGTTCCTTACAACAAAAGAGCATGTAGATTCTTAATATGTTCAAAAAAATAAATACTATAAATCCAATTATTGAATAGAAATTGCTGATGAATTTGTTAGGAGTTATACAATCGTTTCTGATACGATATTTCGGAGTAAACGAAATCAACTGCATCAGATTCAAAGGCCTCAGCATTAACTGCACATCTTTTTCCACCATATTATTCAAAACACAGCTCCCTGGATTATTTAGGTCGATGTTACGGAATTTCTCCATTTGTGAATGGCACACGTTTGATACCATGATCGTTGGTAAATGTATTAACAGTGCGCATCAAATTTATTACGATAATTATTTGTGAACGGAATCAATTGTGTCTATTAATGTAACGAATTTACTTAAGTTCTACCTATGCATAACAAGGTCGAAGTTGAAACTAACAAGTAGTACACCTACCTACCCACATTATTAGAAACTTGCAAATTATATCATGCAAGAATCTGCAGTTTTCTTTTGTATTTTTTAAACACCAAATTGTTTGGACAACTTGTGTTTGTATCCATACAATTAAAATCACTTTCCGAATACCGAGAGTAACCCATTGGTTGTCTTAAGCCTTTTATAGTTTACACACTGCCAAAACTCTTGGAGTGTCTGAGAAAAAAGAAGAAATAATAATAGTTTTAAATTACGATTTACACAATCCATTTATTAGAAGTCTTTATTACAGAAACGCGAACTGCAGCAACACGACAGTGTTATTAGCTAGTAGAGCGATCAGACGCAGCTGCAACGCCACGTCCGCGTAGAACAAGCCACACACACGCATCTTGCTAAACGATGCTCGATGTAACCGCAGCACGTTCTTGCACAGTTTTCTCTCATCATCTGTAACAACAATATTTAATCAATTATTCATAGTATAAGTGGGATGGATACGGCAAGGAAGGATGCCTGACAGAGTGACTGAAGACAAGAGAAAATAGAAGAAAATAACGATTTAGACCGACCTCAAGTAATATGGGACAAGGGCAGGGAGACCATGATGATTCATAGTTTTAATGAGCCAGTGACATCATATTCACGAATTTTTGCTGTCACCGCAACCTATGCAGTAACTTAGTGTTGATCTTTAATAATCCTCGTCATCTATTATAAGGGACCATGGAGCTCCAAAAAGGTGGCATAAGCCAACTTTTTGGAGTCTGTGGAGCATAAACACTTCTTCCAAAAACCTACATCTCAATTTGCTGTCACCTCAGTACTAAGCCCCTTTCCTGCATGTCGTAGTCATACATCCCATTCCTCGTTCTTATCGTCTTCATCATTTTATGGTTCTTTCTCTGCTCTTGTAACCATCTAGATTCATCTTATTATCTTTTTCCACATAGATTCTACTTCTGTGCTATCCTTTGAGTGAGGTTTGAATTGACAGTTTCAAACTACGCTGCCAAGATTTTGGCCTACAATAGGAACGTCACAAAGTCCCAAAATAATCATACCAGAGCAATTTGACTTCAAAACAACTGCGCAAGTATCTTGAACACTTTGCGTAGTTAAGTAGAATGTTTCGCACCGCTGCATGAACATCGTTTGCCACATCAAGTCCTTGATCAACCAGCACAAAAGAGAAAACATTGAAATAGTTGCTGCATGCTGTAACAAAATTAACGGTTTAATTCAAAATAAACACACCGGCAAATTTAGAGGAACACCAAAAAAATTTTTTTTATAACTTGTGGGTTTTCCGACATGTGGTTCTGTTATTTAAATTATTATCCGTTTTTTAAACAAAGTTAAGGGGATTTTTGACAGTTTTTTTACCCTCTAACATAAATTATACCCTCTTAAGTGTTTGTTTACAATTTACGCTTCTGAGGGTTTTTGATAAGAACCTTGATTTATACAGTCAATGGTGGCCCTAGCTCATTTTGTTTGTTTTGCTTGGAGAGTTAACATTTTATTCCATACAGAATGAGTGATTTGCCAGCGACTGAAGTCACCAGGGCTGTAACAATGAATGAGGAAGGTCACACCTACCGTTCAGTTAGTGGAACGTTGGGTGTATCAGCATCCGTGTACCACCGTAATGTGCAATGATACAGAAGACAGAATCTTACGTGCAGAGGCCAAGGCAGAAATCGTGCAACCAGTACCGTAGACGACCGTTTTTTGTAAGGGTGCAAAGGGGAATGCCTACTTTCCATAGTGTCCTAGGCCCAAGATGGACATCTAATATTACTATCAAAATGTAATGATTTGAAATCTTAATAGTATTGGATATCTAAAAAATATATTCAAATTGACGCCACTATTTTAGAAAAAAAAAATCTTTTGAGGTTACTTTTCTATATAAAAAGTGTGTGGCTATGAGATATTCCCAGAACTTTACTCTTTTTAATGCTTGATTTATTGATTATAATAGGAGGGGTGTTCCTAATATATTTTTCCAATCGTAGTTACTAGGGTATAATAAAACACATTTGTTATTTTAAATATCTGTATTAGATTCATTGTCATATAC
This sequence comes from Antitype chi, assembly GCA_947359405.1. Taxonomy (NCBI): domain Eukaryota; kingdom Metazoa; phylum Arthropoda; class Insecta; order Lepidoptera; family Noctuidae; genus Antitype; species Antitype chi. The sequence continues at coordinate 17,008,894 of OX375831.1, read as the reverse complement.
AATTAGCAAATCATCTAAAAACGGCGCAGGAGGCAATATATTATATCATTCATATCTTCTAATGAGACTTTCTCTATCTGTATCTAAGTGATTTCATATCCGTCTAACAATGAATGCAGCTGTTTTGACGTACAGATTCTTCCGGCTCTTGTTGTGGAGCAAGGCTAGCAGTTACTACTAACCAGCAGTGGTGGCAAACAAGATTATCTCTTGACACCTAAAACAATATTATTATCGGTAAATAATTGGAAGATGATATAGGCATAACAAAATCATTTTATGGTTTGTATATTTACCTGCTGTGGTGCAACCCACTGCTGTATCACGCTCATTTCTTCGGGTTCTAAGGAATGATTTTGAATCTCGGTCAGGTTAAAACCACAATTCACACAATGTTGTTCAGTCATTGTATAAAACGTTATTGATCGGTATCCAAAATCGAATGCAGCCGTGATCCTTGATTCCAGAGTCAAAGTTGTCGTTGAAGGTGAGACCAAAATCCGTAAAACAAAGCCAAAGTCGTTCGTGAAAATCCGAATCAAGTCCTTATAACAAAGCCAGGTCGCAGTAAAGAAAAGGAAGAAAAATCAAGACACATTCACATTGATTGACCGTTAACAACAAGCGAAGTGTCAGATCAGATTCAATTCAGGGTTGTCATTATCACTATTACGAAAAAAAAACATTAAATCTATTTAAGTATCGATTACTTTTTAAATAATCGACAATTGTTTTATTAGAATAATAAACTAAAAACTAATGTGTACATGTAAAAAGATAGAATAAGAATTATTCTATCTTTTTACATGTACACATTAGTTTTTATTTTCATATATGTTTTCTTTTAGTTGTTTTTTTATTACAATACCAGTAAAGTCCCGTAGATATGCCGTGAATCGCGGCGCAGCGGACAGAGCTCCGGCGGGATCTCATGATCTCTCTCAAGATCGCCCTAAGGACACGGTGGAGCATACGGTGGAGGTCTGCCCGGCTTGGGCAGAGCACCGCCGTGTCCTCGTGGAGGCGATCTCTGGCGTCCGGCCCTGGTGCAGGCCATGGTACGGAGCGAGAGTGAATGGTTAGCCGTCACCTCCTTCTGCGAAGCAGTAATGCTCGCGAAGAGGGAGGCGGCGCACGTGAGGGAGAGGCAGTATATGCGCCCTCACGGCCGTAGTCGCCGTGGGACGCGCCCTGGACGTCGGGAATCCCAGGCTGATTCCCGGCCACCGTAGGCGCGGGCTTGCGAACGGCGAGTAATGGGTAGCTCGCTGTCCGGTAAGGACCAAGCCCGGGTCGACGGCGCGTTGTGTTCCACGCGCGCTTCAAAGAGATGTCAGCACCAACTGGTGGGGCCCGCAAGGGCAGATGCCCGCCAGGGGTGCGGGTTGTTCGAAAGAGATACCGCGGCCCCTGACACACAGGCAACTGAGGGAACACGGGTGGGTTTTAGTTAGTAAAAGTCTGACACGCCCTCCCGCTCCACCCAGAGCGGGAGAAGGTATTTGATGATTTCCCACCCAAAAAAAAAAGGTTATTGTATTTGTTTGTAAATCGATTTAAATCGATTAAATTAATGATAATAATTAAAATATTATTTTGATGCTGGCAATATTTTGCCAGCGTCAAAATCAAGCCAGCGTCAAAATCAAAAATCTTCCTGTTTTTTTCAATAGAATTACTTTCATTAACGAATTGTTGTAGATAGTAGTGGCGCTCATTTGGAAGAAAGTAAATATATATTTTTTTATGGCAAAATTAATGCATAAATAATTTTTTCTCTAGGCTAATGTCCACTGAGGGCCCAAAATGGGCATTCCTCTTTGAGAAATTGTCGTCAAACGGCTGTTCAAACCAGAAATCTTTTGGAAGAAGTGCGTAACGTACGTGTTATTGAACGAACAGTAAGGAGTGTTTATGGCAACACAAAATTAGTTAGTTTTTAGTCTGTGTAAGAAACTGTACAAGGGGGGTCTTCTTCCGTCCGCGCGTGGTATTTGTACTTACAGTGAACAATAATAGTGCAATAATTAGCAAGTCGTTTCAATTGGAATCAAGCTACCAGTAATATACAGTCCACACGAATACACGAAGTAACAAGGAGAAGGTAAAATGAACATGGATTGAAGTCATGCATGCCAGCAAAAGCACCTAAACTTGAGATGAGCCATCGAGTAGCAAGATTAGCGTTCGTTCGTCAGCATCAAAATTGGTCCAATGAGTAGAGTCGAGTTTTATTCGCTGATGGAAGCCATTTTTGAGTAAATTTCATCGACGGAAGGGAGAAGATGTGGAGATATCGAGGAAAACGTTACCATCGAGCAAATTTTTCAGAAACGTCTTAGGTCTGATTTCTGTAGACACGGGGGGCGGCGCGCGTCTCGTGTGGCGTGGCGTCTCGCGGCGCGTCGGTCGTTTTTTTCTGTTTACGTTGCGGCGGCGTGTGAAGCAGCACTCATCATCGCACGCGTAAACACAAAAATATTGCAATATACGATGTTGTTCATAGAGATGCGAGACGGGAAGAGTGGCGATGGCCGCCACTGCGCCCGCGGCGAAACCTCAAGCGTGTAGCAAAGTACATGGCGGGCAACGCTGCGGCACACGCGGGGTACTCAATCAAACTGACTAGTTTTAAGATTAGATCTATATCTATAATGATCGAATATTTTTAGAATTTTCTTCTAACAAAAAAGTCGATCATATCGTACTCCATTGCGACGGTGACTACGTCCGCGTTGTGCGATATCCAAATAAGACTGACAGAAGGTTCCGCCGCGGGCATCGCTTCATCGAGATTTGCCGCTGCGTGTGGCGCCGCGATAAACGCCGCGTGAGACGCGTCGATGCCATCCGCGGGCTCGGCCGCAGAAAACGCTCCATTTCAAGCAAACGCGTGTAAAATCGCTTTTCCGTAAACGCACTCATACAACGCCATATATTTGAAATCAGTGCAAGAACTGTGGAAGAACTGAAAATAGCGCTGGCTTAAGAATGGGACACTTTGCCTCAGGTTTTGCTTCAGGCAATGATTGAAGGTGTCATAAGGAGCATAGGAATCGTATCCAAGCCCTTATAAGGGAACGAGGAGGCAGCACGTACTAATAATTATTTTTATTTTACTTCTTCTTTTAATTTTGCTCTGTCCTTACGCATTAGAAAACATTAAAAAAATACATTTTACTACTTTTATTGATTCTTTTTAAAATAAATTCTAAGAAACCCAAAAAAAAAAATCTTACACTAAATAAACAAACGAAGTCAAATGAAGAGAAAACAATAATTAAAAGATATTAAATCTCAATAACGAATGCATTTTTTTGTGTGTTCTTCTAATTTTACCGATGTAGTATTTTGCTTCACAAACACCACACTTGTGAAATGTCAGAAGGTGCACGATTCCAATTGATTGTTACGGTCTATGGAGAACAATCGGCAAAAAAATTACCGGTTACTCTTGATGAAATAAATGGCTTCAAGAGCGTTTATTCTGGAAATGGGCAACGGCGCAAATAGCTGTCAAATATTTCACTGTTTTGATTAATTTGGCGATATTACTGATTTTATGGAAGTATGAAATATCGCTAACTAGTGACCTAAAATATTAATTAAGAAATGCAATAATTATTATCTTAACACCGAATATTTAGTTTAAGATGTAAAAAAGAACTTGGAAACTTTCCAAACTATTTACACCTAAAACGGTTACAACACCAAATTGAGTGTTATAATTGCAAATCATTATTAATATTTTAGGTCACTAGTTAGCGATATTTCATACTTCCATAAAATCATAATATCACATTAATAAAACAGGTAAATATTTGACAGCTATTTGCGATGTTGCCAACTTTCAGAATAAACGCTCATAACAGTATTTAAAAATTCCCGTGTTAGTAGGTAATCGCAAGGAGTAATACTGGTCTATGGGTAATCGACAGCGTAGGCCTGTCAACCAAAACCTGGTTTTAACATAATAAAATAAATGGTCTACAGTGATACGATCCTTCAATGGGACCTTGCACGCTAGATAACATCTCCCGGTGTCATTATATAATTATATTAATAACAAGCTTTTGCCCGCGACTTCATACGCGTGGACTTTAGAATCAAGTAGATAATAATTATTTTTTGATAATATATAGCCTATTTTTTAAGTTAGACCTCTCGGAATACATCATTGAAAACTGCATTCAATTCCATGCGGTGGTTTTTGCGTGATGCGGTAACAAACATACAGACAGACAAAAATTCTAAAAACCGTTGTTTTGGCTTCTGTTGCTCTAATAAAGTCCCCCCATACTATTTTTTCTTCAATATCTTTAATGTACAGACATCGGCCTGTTACAATTTTATTATATGTATAGATTAGGTGAGTGGCATACGATTTTATACAACTATTTAAAAACAAGGACAAAAAGGCCCAAGAAGGAAACATAGAATGTAGAAAACAAAATGTAGCTATGAGAGTAATGTAGGTAAATAAATTCAAGTGAGGAAATCAAATAAATAATTACAAACGAAATTATTTTAAAGACAACGTGATAACTCTGACAACTGGAGATAAAAAGGTAAAGAAAATATTACGTCGACCCCAATCAAAATCAGGCAAGAAGCAGAAACTTATAATCCAATTAGACGATACTCACTAAGTTATTATTCTTAAAACCGTCCTTCAACGCTTCAATAGACACTTGGAAGTAAATGAGATAATGGAGTATTGCTTCAATAATATAATACAGTATCTGAAAATTTATAAAATTACTTCTTATAGATCATTTCTCTTCGTGTTGAGGGCGTAAAAATTAAATTACAAGAAAAAAAAAATACTTCGTCAAAAAAATTACCTTGGTTCATTAAAACTATCTATTCATAACAAAGTACTTACATGTGGCTGAACACAAACTTTAAATATGTCGTAACACTTTAAAATATCAACATAGGCTTGAAACATTCTTTTACTGAAATCCTCACCACGCGTCTCTTCCATTTCAAGGGAATTTAACACATGAATATTCCATAACTCAAGTTTTCTTTGTAATAATTTTATGGTTCGAATGGCATAAACGACATTTAAATCGAAAACAATTACAAGATAATTAACAATAACATAAAACCAAGGTACAGCCACCTGAATTATAAAATAAGATAAGACGGTAATGTAGCTACTGAGAGCCATGATAACCGTAATCCAGCTCCAAATGATAAAATGGCTAAAACTGTTTACATTATTCAGCAATCTGTGCACTCTTTGAAAAATTAAGACAAACTTAATATAATTATTAGTTTGGATGATCCCCATGACGAAATTAAGAGTAAATCCAAAACAGTAGTAGATACAATCAGTAAGGTAGGTGATCGTTACGGTTTTGGTGAATCCTACTTGTTCTTTGTATTGAAACAGCATATAGGTTTGGAAAATGTTCAAAGTAATAAGGACTGTAGCTCCAATGATTGAATAGAAATTGCTGAAGAAATTGTTAGACGTTATACAATTGTTTCGTATGCGATATCTGGGAGTAAACGAAATGAATTGCATCAGATTCAAAGGCCTCAGCATTAACTGCACATCTTCGTCCACCATGTTATTCAAAACACAGTTCACAGGATTATTTAGTTCGATGTTACGTAAGTCCTCCATTTTGAAATATCACACGTTTGATACAATGGTCGTTAGTTAATGTATTAACTGCGTACGTCAAATTTTGTATGTCAATTGCTTGTGAACGGAATAAATTGTGTCTTTTACTGTAACAAAATAAATTATAGATAAGCTCCTAGGTATTATAACAATTGTAAGTGTCCATCCAATACTTATGGGCTGGGCACTTGTCAGGTTGGCAATTTGTACTCCGTCAAAGACTTTTATCGATGACTAAAAACAGTGTTAGTAAATTTTAATACCTGGGCCATCTGGTTACTGATTATCTGAAAGAGGATGTGCATTTTTATAATTAGCATGGCAATCATTTCCTATTAGATGAGCCGTCAGCCGGTTATTTATTAATTAAAACCTGTTAAATCAATTAGGAACACCCACGAATGACTTATAGTAACCTTATTGGTGATGTTCTTCTGACGACCAGAAAATATGAATATAAACGAAGCAAAAGGAGTGTAAGGATCGGAGCAGGTGGCGTCCTGTTGTTTCTCCCTACACTATGTGAAGAAGGCGTGACTTTATGAATGTATGTATGTGAATAAATCTCTTGTAACATGCCAGATCTACCTAGTCGGTCACTACGGCGCGGTCCCTTTCCACAATTTCCTCGCCCAACATGCTACCCTGGTAGCGGCCGGTATAGGGGTGACTCTCTTCGTTTACATTCTACAGGCTGTCATGTACCGCTACTGGAGCGCCAGGCAGAACTGTCTAAAGTGCAGACACACGTGGCTTCGGAAATAATATGATTTTTTAGAAGACGTTACGTTTTAATTTTTAAGCTACCGTATTCTTACAAATCGATAGCTTGAAGCTTTTCATGGATCTGTCAGCATTAGATAAGCCGAAATAATTTTGATATTTTTGCACTTTCTGTGTAAATCTGAGAGAATAACGAAGACCACTATGGGCTAGCGTGGTGTTGGTGACCACATGTTCCGTAAAAGTATAAGTTAAAAAAAAACCTTTGCACTGCAGAATGCTGGATAATATTTCATATTAAGTGTCTTTCATCCACACAAATAGGTACACATCCTTATTCCTACAATTCACTTGGTACACTTCTTCAGGATAAACTGTGAGCAGCGTTCGTTCGATTATTTCATCTATCTCTTCTCCGAGCAGGAAATAGAACATGCCGAAATAGGGGGACCAGTCGTATCCTGTCGCGCGCTGGTGGTGTGTGCATGTCTATCACCAGTGCGCTACCGAAGTCGAATATGAAGGTAGTAGGGTTACAACCAGCAATGGATTTGTTGTATGAGAAGGTAGATCTTGTTCTAATTATATTTTCTGTATAACACATAAATGGTGGCGTGACTTACTGACAGAGACTGCCTTGTACACCCTCCTGTAAATACAAAATATGACACGTACATGTTTTGTTCTTTAGAGAACGTAGAAGTGCACTAAACCGCAAAGGTACCAGGTACTAAGAGGAATGAAAATACAGAATAGAAAAACGTCTAAAGTCGAAAAGTCTCTAAGGCCTATAACGTTCTCTCATTCACAATATGTAAAAGAATCTACCTATATAAAATGAAACTATTTGAACCAAGTGACAATATTTCCATGACAATCACTAATAGTCGAAATTAAAATTGATGTACGAGTATAATGTCAAATACTGACGAGAATATGAGAATATGTCAGACAATGTAAAAAAATAAAAAAAATAAAAATTTACATTGTTTGGGAGCAGTTAGACTTTCAAATAGTTATGCTGTTATTGAGGTACCAGGGAAGCCACATGTGCAGATGGAATTAATGCCAAATTTCCCTGTTTTCAACGTAGTCTTTTATCTTATGCTTTTTAGATAAGGACACGTTTGATGTGAGTTTTAAACTTTCCATCGCTAAGTTCTGTAACCGACTTTGGCAACTTGTTATATAAGCGGATACTGTTTATTAGAAGTGACTTGCTAGTTTTAGTTAATCTAAATTTTGGAATCACAATTTCATCTTTACTACGTGTATTTAGATTATGGAAATCGCATCGTTTTTGAAAAGACCTAAGTTTTTGCTAACCTACAAGATATTTTCTAGGATATAAAGAGAAGGCAGAGTTAGTATATCAATTTCGTTGAATTTGTTTCTAAGAGTCTCGCGAGGCCCCATTTTATAGATTGCGCGGATTACCCTCTTTTGCAAAATAAAAATTGAATCTACGTACGCTGCCGATCCCCACAGCAGAATGCCATAAGACTTAATACTGTGAAAATAAGCAAAGTATACTAACCTGGCTGTAGCTACACCAGTCAACTGCCTTATTTTTCTTACTGCGTAAGCAGCTGAGCTTAATCTGCTTGAAAGAGCTCTAAGCAGGGCACTTTATTGCAATTTTGAATCTAAAGTAATTCCCAAAATTACAGTTTCCGAAATAGCATCTAGTGTCTTGCCATCAAGTTTTAAATTTAGACCTACTTGGGGTACATTTGGTAACGAGAATTGACATTTAGTTTTGTTCGCATTGAGTAAAAGATTATTAGCAGCAAACCATTTTGGAAGAACAGCTAGGCTTTCGTTGACATGTAAGACACCCGTATCTTTTCTACCTATTCTAAAAATAAGAGAAGTATCATCAGCGAATAAAATTATATCCGAGAAGTTAGCCATCAGATAGGGAAGGTCACTAATATAAACTAGAAATAAAAAAGGGCCAAGAATTGAACCTTGAGGCACGCTCATCTTCATTTTCATTCATTTCATATATTTGTATACCATAATGTGAATTAAGTTGTTATCTTAACTTGAGACCCCGAGGATGTCGCCCCGTTAACGTTTACTTTTTGCTGCCTGTTTGATAAATAGAAAAGTACAAGATCAGTAGCTTGTCCACGAATCCCGTAGTGGTGTAATTTACATATCAGTGTATTGTGGTCAACGCAGTCAAGCGCTTTTGAGAGGTCACGGAAAACCGCACACAACGGAAAATCACATCCTGGGAACTCTCCCAGGATTCCAAAATGTGACTGATGAGTTTTACTCCCGCGTCAGTCGTCGACCTACCTGTGAAACCCAACTGTCGACTATGTAAAATCCCATTTGAGTTAAAATGTGACATCTGGTCTAGCATGATTTTTTCATAAATTTTGCTCAGTGCTGTAAGAACAGATATAGGTCTATAATTAGAGGGATCACTCCTACTACCCGATTTGAAAATTGGTACTACTTTACTATGTTTCATTAAGTCAGGAAAGGTACCGCTGTCTAAACATTGATTAAATATGCCTATTAGGACAGGGGCTATTGTGTCAATGATATTTTCAAGCAACTTAACGGAAATCCCCCATAAGTCTTCAGTGTTTTTTATGTTATGACTTTTAAATGCTGTTTTAATGGTAGCAATAGAAATGGGTTTGAATTCAAAACTTGGAATGTCCTTACTGAAGTTTTCTTTTAGAAGAGATTCAGCTAATACAGATGATGAGGGGAGAGATTTTATAACCTCTATTGGGATGTTGGTAAAGAAATTTTCAGGAGTCTCAGCAACTTTTAACTTATCTGAAATGGTTTCATTATCAATATTTAGAGCTAACTCATTCTGATCTCGTTGTTTTGTGTTTCCAGTTTCTTTGTTAATTACCTGCGACACAGCTTTTATTTTATTTTTAGAAATACTAGTTTTGTTACCTATTAATTTTGATTTAGGTTGAGCGTAGACTCTTTTGAATATCTTAGAATAGTTTCTTAGATAATTATGAAAAGCCTGATCAGAAGTCAATGATTTTTCATTAACTTCTAATCAGGCTGTAGCCACCATTCATCACAGCACACAACCACGCTTTTGACATCCATTATAGAAACAATGAAGCAAGCAGTCCTGAGAAGAACTGACACCACGTTTTAAATAACATTTGATAAAGAAACAGGAGTATCAGGACTGCAGAGCCCACACGCCGTCATCTTGTTCTTCAGGAACACCAGGGTTGTCCAGCTTCGGTTCGCGGCGTCCTCATCTTCTATCGCCGCGCCCGTCAAGTTCACTACTCACCCTGGCATGTTCACACGACGGTGGCTGAGTCGAAATGGAAGCACGGCTCTGTTTGGACGTCTCTGCGCCCCCGAAGGGGGCGCGAGGAATTGGTTTCGGGGCTTTTGGCCCCATGACCGAGGGGTTTTTCTCTCGGTCCCCAGAATTGGGGACCCGTCTTGTGGTTTCCCCCCCCCCCTCTCCCCGGGGGGAGGGGGTGGGGGGTGCTCTTCTTCGCACACCTATCCGCCTGGGGTGGGGGTTGCCTCCCCCTTAGCGAGTTTGGGTGTGTTTTTGGGGGTGTGACTGTAGGAGCGCCCTAATGCTTCTCGGCGCCCGTGTGACCTGGCCCCTGCCGGGTGAGATCCCTAGTTCCCTAGGGAAGGCCCAGCAAAGGCCGATCTAGCATCAGGGCGTCGGTTTGTTTGGCGCTCACCTACAGTGGGTGCTTTCCCCGTTCCCAGCGACGCGACCGGGTCTAGCCAGTGGCGCCGCAGGTCGCGGGGCGTGGTGGTGTGTCGGGTGACTTGTGTTGTGTGTGCGTCGCTCGTGTGGTAATTCTGTGTGTTTTTGCGAATGTGGCGTAATGTTTGTTTGTGCCGCGCTCGTTGCGCCTATGTTAACTGTTAAGTATGAGGACAGACGAGTGAAACTACTGCTTGCTAGTAACGCACTGACGTTTATTCGCTTACATACTTAACGGTGCGTAGGCACACGCACACATACACAACATTCCTCCCTTTAGTTTAGAAATACAATTTACAACAACTAAACAACCAAAAGGTGCTACTTATAGCTAGACATACGTTTTAATAGAACAATTTGTAGTTTACTTTAGGCCGATTGCGTTTAGACCGTTGTGTAGGCACAGGCTCACTTGCCTGTTGCTGCGGTGGCGATTCTACAGAATGTGCAGTGCTGGGAGAGCCAGGTAAAGCCTCCTGGTACTCCTCGTCCTCTCCGGAATCCTCTGGTGTTGTTGTCCGTGTGTCAACAACTGGAGGTGTACCTTGGGGTGTAGCTGCTTTTGCCTGGTCGTACTGGCCTATCCATGTATCTGTAGCCTTTGTCGTGTCTACACTTCCTTCACTAGTGCCCGGTGGGTGCATCTGTTCTGGAATCTGCGTCTCTGTCGGTGGGGCACCACTTATCTCTCCTAGGTCTATATCCACGTCTGTATGGTCAAAGCAATCGTCGCCTTTATACATTATTATTTGATTTTTATGTTTCTTTAATATCTTTGAAGTTTCATTGTCTTTTATTACATACAACACTTTACCGATTTTTTTAATGACTTTCCCTTTGCACCAAGTGTATTTTCCATTAACTGTATGTTTTTTATAATAAACTATGTCACCGGTGGCAAAAACTTGAGTGTTGTGTCCGCCCGTCTTATTTTGCGAACACTGTTTACGTTGAACCATATTAGCAAGAGCCGTGGATGAAGGCGACGGTGATTCGGGCTTCAATAGATCAAGACGCGTTCTAAGCTTCCGACCATAGACCAACTCAGCAGGAGAAGACCCGGTTATTGAGTGAACGGAATTTCTGTAGTCAAACAAGAATTTTAAAAGTTTGTTATTTAAATTTCGCGGCCCATTACCACTTAACAAGCTTGTTTTGATACCCTTCTTCACTATCTTAACATAACTTTCCGCCTGTCCGTTACTGGCCGCGTGGTATGTTGGTGACGTCACATGTGAAATTCCGTTCACCCTACAAAAAGCCTCAAAGTCATGTGACGTGAATGATGTACCATTGTCGCTAACCAGTGTATGCGGAATACCAAATCTTGACATAAAATCATATAACCTGTCAATTGTTGCTGAAGTAGAAGTACTGCACCTCATGTTATAAACCTCTACCCACTTGGTATAAGCATCCACTACCACTAAAAAGGTGTTACCGTTAATAGGCCCCAGAAAATCAATATGTACCCGGTAAAATGGCGTCGGAGGATATTCCCAGTGCGCAATCGGCGCCCGCGCCGGTGATGGTCGTAGTTGCATGCACACGTCACACGATCCTATTAAACGCTCTAAAGCAGAGTCTATTCCCGGAAACCAAAACCTTGCTCGCGCTTCCGCCTTTGTCTTCACAATACCTAAATGGGATTGATGCAATTCCATTAGAATTTTTGTTTGTAATTTTTCGGGTATTACAACTTTGTGTCCCCGCATAACACAACCATTTTCATAAGACAATTGCGTCCTACACGCATGATACGGCGTCAAACCATCACTAAGCATTTTCCTAGGCCATCCGTTCAACACAAAATGCACCACCTTACGCAAAGTTACATCTGCAGATGTCGCCTCGCGTAATATTTTTAACGTTACTGGTAGACTACCTTCCACCACAAAATTAATGTACGACGCGCGATCCAGATCGGGCAACGTCGCGTCGATGCCCAGCACACCCTCCCTGTCCTCACCCGCCCCCTCGGGCAGGCAAGCGCGAGATAAGAAATCCGCACTGTTATTAGCGCTACGCACATATTCTATTTGATAATTGTAACCGCTCAAAAACAGTGCGTATCTCTGAAGTCTGTTTGCTGAAACTTCCGGTATACCACGATGCGGTCCGAAAATCGACAATAGTGGCCTATGATCGGTCCGGAGAATAAACGGTACCGATCTGCCGTATAAATATTGATGAAAGCGCCTAACCCCAAAAATAATAGCGGTCGCTTCCTTTTGAATCTGCGAGTAACGTTTCTCCGCAGCGTTAAGCGTTCTCGATGCAAAAGATATCGGCCTCTCAGACCTATCCGGTTCCGCTTGCGATAATATTGCAGAAAGACCGACCGGTGATGCATCGACTGTTAAAATAATAGTTGCGTCAGGGTTAAAATGGGCTAGAACTTGATCTGACGCTAAACATGTCTTAATAGTGGTGAACGCTTCATCGTGTTCTCGTGTCCAACACCACCTGGTACCCTTTTTTAACAACTCATACAATGGGCATAAGATCGAAGACGCGTTAGGAACAAAACTTCTGTAATAATTAACCAACCCCAAATATGACTGTAATTGATTTACATTAGCCGGCACCGGTGCTTCCATCATGGCTTTTATTTTCTGTGGCGATTTATGTAGCCCATCTTTATTTATCACGTAACCTAAATAATTGACCTCGTCTTTGAAAAATACGCACTTTTCTTTTTGTAACGTAAGTCCCGCGTCTTGTAATTTGAGCAACACTTGATGTAATCTATCCAGGTGCTCCGATTCCGTTTTCCCGGTTATCAAAATATCGTCGAGCATACAGAGTGTGCCGGGCACGCCAGCCAGCACGCCCTCCATCGCGCGCTGGAACACAGCTGGCGCGCTCGCAATACCAAAACATAGGCGTGTTTGTTTGAAAAGTCCTCTATGCGTATTTATACAAGTTATTTCTTGTGACTCGTCATCTAACATAAATTGGTTGTAAGCATTTGACAGGTCCAATTTGGTGAACTGCTGTCCCCCATACAACTTAGAAAAAAGTTCAGTTACAGTTGGCAATGGATACTGATCGATAATTAACTGTTTGTTTACACCGGTAGAAAAATCGGTGCATATACGTATAGATCCATTTTGCTTCAACACAGGTACGATCGGTGACGCATACCGCGCGTGATCGACCGGTTTTAATACTCCTAACCCTACTAGGCGATCTATCTCTTTATCTACTTGACTTTTTAAAGCGTAAGCCATCGGTCGAGCCCTAACAAATACTGGCTTTGCATCTTCCTTTAACTGTAATTTGACTTTAAATTTATTAAATAATCCTAATTTATCCGAAAAGACGGATGGATAACGGCATTTCAATGTTACAAATAAATCGTTGTTATCTATTTGGTCACAATATCTTATCGGCAACAATTCTAACCCAAATTTGGAAATAAAATCGCGACCGAGGATTGGCGGCCCACCGTCTCGTACAACATAAACACACAGTACATGCGATGCGTTCGCATAACTTACTTGTAACTGTGCTGTACCCTCACAAACAATTTTATCACCCGTATATGAAAATAAACGTTTGCTAGTCATCGACAATGGTACATTACTAAAATATGTTACATACGTTTCCTTAGAAATTGCTGTTACGGCCGAACCGCTATCAATCTCGAATTTTAATTCGATTCCCGAGATCGATACGGTTTCTATCATCGGTTCCCCTTTTAATGATCGAATATTAAAACACTCACCGTCGTCGTCGCTTTCGTCCACAGCTCTCGATTCGACATAATTAATTTTTTTGCACATCTTACGTAGATGCCCCGTGGCATTGCATTTCCTACATTTCGCCTTCGCGAACCGACACTGTGATGTTTCGTGATTATGATAGCCGCACACTTGACACTGCACTTTAACTCCCGAACTAGGCGCAGCCTCTCGATGCGATGAGGTCGCCGACTCTGTCGCCCGCGCAATCTTGAACAGCTGATCGTGCGGCGCGGCTTGCGCCCCGGCGCCCGCTGCCGCACGTGCACTCCGCGCGTTCTCCGCTAACCCTATCGCCTTTGCTAATGTTAGGGCCGCAAGATCTTTCGAGAAAAGCTTCTCTCTGTCAGATCCCGGCAACATTCCCATGACGAATTTGTCCCGTAGGGCTTCTTCCACGTTAGAGAACCCGCAGTGCGCCGTCAGACCTCGTAACCTCGCGGCCCATTGTGCATACGTCTCCCCCTCTTGTTGCGTAGCCGCGTAAAACTTGTACCGTTCACCGAACCCACACCGCTTTGGACTGAAATGCTCGTCCAAAAGCTTAAGTACGTCATCATACGGTACGTCCTGCAGCTGCTTTGGCAACGCGAGATCCGTCGCCAACTTGTGTGTGCTATCCGCGAGTGCGCTCAGCAAGATAGCTCGTCGCTTTGTTCCTGTAGGATCACTCGTTCCGGTGATGTCGTTAGCCACATACCATTGTTTAATGCGGCACTTGTAAGTCTCCCAAGACTGTACATTGTGATCAAACACTGATAAAAGACCATAAACTGTGCCGGCCATTTTTACTTTTTCTTTACGTGGGTACTCGTCGCCAATGTTAAGTATGAGGACAGACGAGTGAAACTACTGCTTGCTAGTAACGCACTGACGTATATTCGCTTACATACTTAACGGTGCGTAGGCACACGCACACATACACAACATTAACTTAGGCGCCGCATGCGCAGCGGTGTCGAGTAGGTAGTGTGGAGTCTATTTGTGCGGGGAAGTCGCGTGTAGCGAGTATGCGACTTACCCGGTTTCGCCTAGTTCGTCTAGTCCGGTTTCGCGACGTCTGCGACGGTGTCGGCGACGAGGTCGCGCGGGAAGCTCTTGTAGTCGGGTGGTCGCGCGTGCCACGGCGCGATGTCTTTGATGTGTAGATGCTCGGAGTGTGCGGCACGCGCGAACATCCCCTTCGCCAGTCTCGCGCTGAAATCATCGATGCTCTCGACGCGCAGGTCCCTGTGGATGACGTCATTCCTCACGTACCGAGGAGCTTTTACTATTTGACGCAGCGTGTAGTTCTGCTGCGTCCTAAGTTTCTTTCTGTGCTGCTCGGCCGTGAGGGCGAGCCAAGCTGGGGCAGCGTAGGTGAGCTGTGGACGCACGTAGGTCTTGTAAATCCCCAGCTTGACTCGCGTGGAGAGGCGCGACGAGAGCACCGGGCGAAGTAGGTGCCGAGTGACCTTTGCCCGGGCTACCGTGTCGCAGACGTGCGGGCCCATGGTGAGCCGATTGTCAAGTGTGACCCCCAAGTACTTGGCGGTCTTGGTCCACTTGACCTCGGTCCCCATGAGCTCAAGGCTCGGTGGGTATAGTCGGCCTCGTGCCGTGACTATAATCGCCTGCGTTTTACCAGCGTTCACCGACAGTCTCCACTTGCTGAGCCAGTCGGGAAGGTCGTCCAGGCCGCGCTGCATTTTGACGGCCGCGTGATCCGCATTAAGCGACGTAGTAATGTACGCGGCATCGTCAGCATACAGCGCGAGCTTCGCAGTGTGCGTGGCGGGTATGTCGTCGGTGTACACAGAGTACAACGCAGGCGATACACAGCTCCCCTGCGGCACCCCCGCGGTGACGGGGCGACGCATGAATCGCCAGGCACCCATACTTATGCCTTAGCCGCGCGCTCGGCGCACTCGCGCCGAAAACACAGGCGCCACCGTGCGGAATTCATTCGACAACATTGTGCTGTGATGTGATTGGTTAAAAATGCGCTAATATTATTGGTTATATTTTTGCAAGATTTCTATTTAATTTAATGTAGATGTTTTTATTGGTTAGGTCCTTTTATTGTAAATAGTATATAAGTCATGGTATTCAATCAAATATAGGCTCATTCACATTCTTATATCAACAAGCGTTTTCTTCAACCTTCTGATATTATCCCAGTCTCCATAGACCCTAAAAGGCCTTTCATAATAATTATCAATAACTATCGAATGACACTCTTTTACGGAACTTACGATGTAACAGGCCGTGAACTATTTCTACTTGCATAACATCTGGTAGCTTATATGGTATACGCGTCATTTCTGCCTGCACTCGTGGTTTACACGTGGTTTACGACGTTTATTTATCTAAAAGGGACATAGTTAATGGTATTGACACCCTACTTAAATTAAAATTAGGTAAAATAATATTATGTGCTTTGCCATATTCAAATAATTTGAATGATGAAGAAAATGATTACATTTTTAGGCTAAATAATTTAATGCATTTGTTGACATGTCGTCATAGTGACCGTCTATTGTATTTTGATACTAACAATTTTGTAAGAGATTTTGTATTAGATCGGGAACATATGTTTCTTCCCAAGAAAAGTCAACATGTATTAGCTACTTTGTTAGCTTACAATATACACGCAGTTATTGATAATTTAACTGAGACTAGGTTAAGTGACGAAACAGTATTATCTAGTACTTCTAATAATACTGTAATTAATTCTTTAAACTTTTAGACACGACAAAAGAGAAGCATAATAAGAGTATTTTACTGTATCACCAAAATATAAATCGCTTCTCTGGCAAAATCCTAGACGTGGAAATGTTAATAGATAAATATCATAATTATGGATATCTTATGTTTTAGTGAATCTTGGTTAAAACCGGATAGAATGTTGTTTAATGCAAATAATTTTTCAGTTGCCAGTGCGTACAATAGGTCTTCGATAGGGGGTGGTACTTTGATATTATGTAATAGTAGTTTTAGATATAAGGAAAGAAAGGATATCACTGCTTGCTCTGTTGATCGCTTATGTGAGGTAGCATGTGCAGAGGTTGAGGGCCATACTTTCTTATCTGTTTATAGACCACCAGCCTCGAACTTGTCATCATTTTTGATAATTATGGAGGAAATATTAGGTAAACTTTTTAAAGATAATAAATTAGTTTTTGTGTGTGGTGACCTAAATATTGATTTACTAGTTAATTCACCAGAAAAAAGTAAGCTTATCTCATTGTTTAAATCATTCAATTTAAACTGTATATTTAATGAAGCGACTAGGATAACAGCAACCACAGCTACATGCATAGACAATGTATTTACTAATTGCATAATAAAAGGCTCATCCTTAATTAGTGGCGTCAGGTCAGACCATACTGGTCAGCTTGTATCGTTTGACTTAGATAAAAAGTTACACCTGGATAAAACCATTGAATTGAGACCACTGACTAAAAATAAATTGAAAACGTTTAATAATAAAGTTCTTAGCAATCTCACAATAGCAAGTTTAGATTCACAAGACCCCAATGTAAACTATGGCACACTTTTTTCTACAGTATGCCAAGAATTCAATAAAGCATGTCCTGTAAAAAAAGTTACAATCACTACTAGACCAAAATTTAGTGAATGGGCCACTGCTGGCATTAGAAAAAGCAGAGACATCTTATATAATTTGTATAATGAAAAATCATTGACTTCTGATCAGACCTTTCATAATTATGTAAGAAACTATTCTAAAATATTCAAAAGAGTCTGTGCTCAAGCTAAATCTAAATTAATAAGTAACAAAATTAGTATTTCAAAAAATAAAATAAAAGCTGTGTGGCAGGTAATTAACAAAGAAACTGGAAACACAAAACAACGAGATCAGAATGAGTTAGCTCTAAAAATTGACAATGAAACCATTTCAGATAAGTTAAAAGTTGCTGAGACTCCTGAAAATTTCTTTACCAACATCCCAATAGAGGTTACGAAATGTCTCCCCTCATCATCTGTATTAGCTGAATCTCTTCTTAAAGAAAACTTCAGTAAGGACATTCCAAGTTTTGAATTCAAACCCATCTCTATTGCCACAATTAAAACAGCATTTAAAAGTCTTAACATAAAAAAACACTGAAGACTTATGGGGGATTTCCGTTAAGTTGCTTGAAAATATCATTGACACAATAGCCCCTGTCCTAACAGGCATATTTAATCAATGTTTAGACAGTGGTACGTTTCCTGACTTAATGAAACATAGTAAAGTAGTACCAATTTTCAAATCGGGTAGTAAGAGTGATCCCTCCAATTATAGACCTATATCTGTGCTTCCAGCATTGAGCAAAATTTATGAAAAAATCATGCTAGACCAGATGTTGTCACATTTTAACTCAAATGGGATTTTACATGGTCGACAGTTTGGTTTCACGAAAGGTAGGTCGACGACTGACGCGGGAGTAAAACTCATCAGTCACATTTTGGAATCCTGGGAGAGTTCTCAGGATGCGATTGGCATTTTCTGTGACCTCTCAAAAGCGTTTGACTGCGTTGACCACAATACACTGATCTGTAAATTACACCACTACGGAATTCGTGGACAAGCTGCTGATCTTGTACTTTCCTACTTATCAAACAGGCAGCAAAAAGTAAACGTTAACGGGGCGACATCCTCGGGGTCTCTAGTTAGGATGGGCGTGCCTCAAGGTTCAATTCTTGGTCCTTTTTTATTTCTAGTTTATATTAATGACCTTCCCTATCTGATGGCTAACTTCTCGGATATAATTTTATTCGCTGATGACACTTCTCTTATTTTTAGAATAGATAGAAAAGATACGGATGTCTTACATGTCAACGAAAGCCTAGCTGTTCTATCGAAATGGTTTGCTGCTAATAATCTTTTACTCAATGCGAACAAAACTAAATTTCTTAAGTTCTCGCTACCAAATGTACCCCAAGTAGGTCTAAATTTAAAACTTGATGGCAAGAAACTAGATGTTATTTCGGAAACTGTATTTTTGGGAATTACTTTAGATTCAAAATTGCAATGGGGTGCCCACATTCGAGCTCTTTCAAGCAGATTAAGCTCAGCTGCTTACGCAGTAAGAAAAATAAGGCAGTTGACTGATGTAGCCACAGCTAGGTTAGTATACTTTGCTTATTTTCACAGTATTATGTCTTATGGCGTTCTGCTGTGGGGATCGGCAGCGGACGTAGATTCAATTTTTATTTTACAAAAGAGGGCAATCCGCGCAATCTATAAAATGGGGCCTCGCGAGTCTCTTAGAAACAAATTCAACGAAATTGATATACTTACTCTGCCTTCTCTTTATATTCTAGAAAATATCTTGTATGTTCGCAAAAACTTAGGTCTTTTCAAAAAAAGATGCGATTTCCATAATCTAAATACACGTAGTAAAGATGAAATTGTGATTCCAAAATTTAGATTAACTAAAACTAGCAAGTCATTTCTAATAAACAGTATCCGCTTCTATAACAAGTTGCCAAAATCGGTTACAGAACTTAGCGATGGAAAGTTTAAAACTCACATCAAACGTGTCCTTATTAAAAAAGCATATTATAAGATAAAAGACTACGTTGAAGACAGGGAAGTTTGGCATTAATTCCTTCTGCACATGTGGCTCCCCTGGTACCTCATTAACAGCAAAACTGTGTGAAAGTCTACTAAGTGGTTAAGAGGTGGGAATATACAAAATATCATTAGAAATAAATATAAAAGCCCTTATAAGGTATTCGTGCAGTTTGATGATAAAAAACAAGCCGATTAACTGCTCCCAAATTGCAATGTTAATTTTTATTCTTTTTATTTTTTACAATGACTGACATATTCTCGTCATTATTTGACATTATACGTCAATTTTACTTCTGTCTATTATTAGTGACTGTCATCGAAATCATGTCACTTGGTTCAAATAGATTCATTTTATAAACGTAGATTCTTTTACATATTGTGAATGAGAGAACGTTGTAGGCCTTAGAGACTAGATTTATAGACGTTTTTCTATTCTGTATTTTAATTCCTCTAAGTACCTGATACTTATTGACTGGCCTGCACTGTCCTCCCATACCTATTAACACTGTAATTTGAAAACATTGTAAAAAGCCAATTATTTTTAAAAGAGTAACCGTGGAGTTTCTTGCCGGCTCTTCTCCATAGGAAACGACAAATTGGAACCGTGCACCTAGCTTCTGACGTTTCATAAGTGCCCATGCAGGCTTATGTGAAATAAAATATTTTGATTTTGATTTTACAGGAATCAACACTATCGTTATCGTTGTTCACGTGCAAATATTTCTTGACGGTTCCTGTTCGCAAGGTGTGGGGTGCCGTACATGAATCGCAGGTGGCGTCACCCCAAGTCTTTATGGTAGAGTATACGCCTTGTCACCATCCACACTGCGGCGTCTCCGTTCAGTAACTGTTCGTTCCATATACTTGCGCACTCTTTGTGGATGAGCAAGCTCTAGACGAATATTTCTTGGGCATCGCGGTCCGGCGGGCGGGTCCATCGAAGCAGGTCATGCACGGAGTAAAGTGGCAGTGCATACTGGTCATGCCATGCACAGTCGGTTCAGTGTTGGTAGTTGGTAGAACCCGCGTGGAAGCGTAAGGTCGCCGCTGCCGGTAGTTGACGTCAGCGTCGATGTACCGCGAGTTCGCGGCGCTTCTTACGACGTTGGATAGCAATCATGTTTGAGCTATTCCTCGGACATGAAAATATTGTTACCGTATGCCACGGACAGGAACGCTGTAGCTATTACCGTGGTGTTCACACTAATGGGGTTGCCTTTCTCGTGCCTTTTCTCATTGCTACTGGAACCATCGTTTTCCTCTTCGTTTGCATGCGTGCGGCGGGTTTTCAGCGATATTTTCTCCACGATAACACTCGGTGATAAAAGCAAATGGTAAATAAAGGCTTGAGTGTAGTAGGTACGCAGATTACTCGATCCGGTACGATATCGAACAGTTTGCTTGGATTTCGTTAGCGCTCTTGTCGATTATTTTCTCATTTCGAAGGTAATTGCCTTACGGAACACGTGCCTCGAGTTGGGCGTAATTTATAAGGGTGGTTTTTTAGAGGGATGTAAAATCCTAAGCCTTTTATAGCTTACACACTACAAAAATGAACTCATGGACTGTCTGCGAGAAAAGTCTGAAATAAATTTTAATAATTTAAAATGGCCATATACCCAATCCCTTTATTAGAAGTCTTTTTTACAGAAACGCGAACTGGAGCAACACAATAGTGTAATTAGCTAGTAGAGCCATCAGACTCAACTGCAACGCCAAGTCCGCGTAGAACAGGCCACACACACGCATCTTGCTGAACGATGCTCGATGTAACCGCAGCACGTTCTTGCACAGTTTTCTCTCATCATCTGTTACAATAATTAATTAATTATTCATAGCATAAGTGGGATAAATACGGCAAGGAGCCTAAGTATGCCTGACAGAGTGACTGGAGACAAGAGAACATAACGATTTGCACCGACCTCAAGTAATATGGGACAGGAAGATCATGATGATTCATAATTTTAATGAGTCGTGTTCAATGATATCATATTTACGAATTTTTGCTCCACCGTCACACAAGCATTAACTTAGTGTTGATCTTTTATCATCCTCGTCCGTTAAGCCAACTTTGTTGCAGTTTGGGCAGAATCAAAACTTCTTCCATACACCTAAGTCTCTATTTTCCGTCACTTCAGTATCAAGCCCCTACCCTGCATATCATGTTCATTGTTAGTCCTCTGCTTTTGTAGACATTTAGATTCATACTATTATCTTTCCCCAAGTGAAATCTATTTCTGTTTTGTCATTTGAGTGAGGTTTGAAGTGACAATATTATACTACGCTGGTCAGATTTTGATATATAATAGCAAGGTTCCTACATAAAGTCTGAAAATAATCATACCAGAGTAATTTGACTTCAAAACAACTGCGCAAGTGTCTCGAACACTTTGCACAGCTAAGTAGAATGTCTCGCACCGCTGCATGTAAATCGTTTGCCACATCAAGTCTTTGCTCAACCAACACAAAAAAGATAGCAAGGATATAGTTGTTGCATGCTAAAACAAAAGTAAAATTTCAATTCAACATATTATTTTACGTAATTTGAAACCACAATTGTGAAATGTCAGAAGGTAAACGTTTTCATTTGGTTATCACCTATGGAAAAAAGTTGGCAAGAAACTTTATGGTGTTTAAACATAAATGGCTTTAAAAATATTTCCAAATGATCGTGTTAATAGGTAATGGTCAGCGCAGGCCTGCCAACAAGTACAAGGTAAGAACTTAACAAAATTAAAATTGTCAACAGTGAAATGATCCTTCAAAGGGAGCTTGTACGATCTTCCATTTTTGTTAACTCATTAGGCAGCTATATTAGTTGAGTGGCATAGTAGCTGTATCTTCATTTTTTTGTTCATATATTTGGAGCCAGGCCTTTGTCAAAGAGTTGGACACAGTATGCTAAAAAATGTGGCGCAGAGAGTGATGATCGAAAATAAATACAATGAAAGAAATCGAATAAAAACATACAAGAGGAAAGATATGAATGAACAGGTGATAACTGTGACAACTGCAGATAAAAAGGAAAAAAATGTTTCTTCGACCCTAATCAACATGGGACAAGGAAAAAACTTAGAAACTTTTACGATACTCACAATGGTATTATTCTCGAACTCTTCAATAGTCACTTGAATGTAAATGAGTGAATGAAGAAATCCTTCAACAATATAATAAAGAATCTGAAAAGTTATAGAACGACTTAATTATGATCTCTTTGTACGGTCACCATAAATATACCTAAGTGACAAAAGATAGAAGAGGGTGGGTATTGTAGGGTGCATCCCTTAACATGCAGTGTCACTGAAAATGTAAAATGTCAATGTAATGCAGAATGTCAAATTAAAGTTATATGCATAAAATTTCAGTGAATACTCAGCGGGATGAATCTAAATAAAAATGCAAGTTGTCCGACTCAAACCACGTCTAATTGAACACTAAATGTAATATACATAAAATGCATAGAATAATGCAATGTGTCAGTATCAATGCACTGCCAAATGTAGGTCGCGCCTAAAGTGCAAATACGCGAGCCTACTGGCTAACTTATTGCAATAAAAATATTTTTAAACCCATGTACGTGCATCGTGTACAGGTATACAATGGAACAATATAGATTCAAATAAAATAAGTAAATAATAGGCGTTAATAATAGGTATTATAATTATATTCATAGCAAAGTACTTACAAATGGTTGAATACATACTTTGTAGATGTTGTAACACTCTATTATATCAGAATAGGCTTGAAACATTCTCTTACTGAAATCCTCATCACGTGTCTCTTCTATTACACGGGAATTTGAGACGTGAATATTCCATAACTCAAGTTTACTTTGTAACAATTTAATGACTCGAATGGAATAAACGACATTAAAATCGAAAACAACCAAAAAATAATTAACAATTACATAAAACCAAGGTATAGGAACCTGTATGGTAAAATAAGATAAGACTGTAATATAGTAACTGAGAGCCATGATGACCATAATCCAATTCCAAATGATAAAATGGCTAAAACTTGTTTCATTATTGAGCAATCTGTGCATTCTTTGAAAGATTAAGACAAACTTAATATTATTTTTGATTTGAGAGATCCCGATGGCGAGATTTAGAATGAATCCGAAGCAATAGTACATGCAATCAGTGAGGAAGCTGATCGTCATAGATTTTGTGAATTCTACATTGTCTTTGGTACAATACAGCATGTAGGCTCGGAATATGTTCAAAGAAATAAATACTGTAGCTCCAATAATTGAATAGAAATTGTTGATGAAATTGGTAGGAGTTATACAATCATTTCTGATGCCATATCTGGGAGTACATGAAATGAATTGCATCAGATTCAAAGGCCTCAGCATTAACTGCACATCTTTGTCCACCATATTATTCAAAACACAGTTCCCTGGATTATTTAGTTTTACGTTACGAAAGACCATTTTTAAATGGCACACGTTTCATACCATGGTCTATAGTATATGTATTAACTGCGCACACTGCTCGCATCAAATTTATTACGAAAATTGTTTGTGATCGGAATGAATTGTTTCAATTACTGTAACGAATTTTCTGTAGTCTCTGTAAATATAGGTGAGTAGTTACTTAGGTAGTATTATTATTGGAATTCCAACGAACACTTACGGACACGTGCCCACCCAACGCAAGTGACAATATGTCAATATAGTAATCTCCACTCCATTTAAGACCAATTACAATTACTTTTGGGCCCTTACATAATGAAATTGGCGTTTAATTTCGTGCAAATGACCATTGTAATTTTATCAGAAATCATCATAACTTTCAACCACTTTTCCGTTTTCAACATTTATTTTCGAATACAAAATGACGTAATTTAAATACGACTTAGGATTTATAATATGGCCTTATGATTGAAGAGCCCATAACATCTTACTTTAGGTGGCTACATGCAATAAAAACTTGAGTGGACCTTTTTTCTGAGCGAAATCGTAATCATCTCAACTGTCAGATATCGCCGCGGGGATCTAAGAGGACGGACGTGAGCGGTTCATATGTCTCGAACCAAATTGTTTGAACTTCATTAGATCCTCGAATCGCACCTAAATAAGCAAGACAAAAAGTTAACTGCGGATGACGTCATCGGCAGAAGTACCGATCACTGGCGCAGTTATGCCAGTGCACGCTGTACTATAAAAATCTATACAAAGCAACGAATCCTTTCGCTCCGTACGAGCCGATTACGACGCAGTGGACGCTTAGCTTTAGGGTTAACAACAAATTGTCATTATGGTGACAATAGGGTATTTTCCAATTTAGTCAAAACTGTTTTAATTTGAAGATTGGGACGATACATTTAACAGAAAAATTAAAATTAATTAATTTATATCCATTTTCTCAATTAAAAACGATTAAAATCAAATTTATGTTTGGTTGTTTTGAATTTACCGCCAAAACGCTCCTTACGGCGACTTTTTTATCACGTGACATCGTGACGTCAGCTTTGTGTAAACGGCATTGTTACAAATACTTAGTTTGGCGCAGTTTTAGAAGTATCTGTGCAGAGAGGCACCGCACACCAGTAATATCACTTTCTATCCATTAAAAATCTTGTTAATTATAAACTCAACATTCACTTGTTTACATAATAACTACTTTAGTTTACACAAAGTTGATATCACGTAATAAAAAGTCATCGCAAGGAGCATTTTGGCGGTAAATTCAAAACAACGAAAAATAAATTTGATTTAGATCGTTTTAATTGAGAAAATGGATATAAATCAATTTATTATTATTTATCTGTTACATATTTCGTCCCAATCTTTAAATTAGAATAGTTTTTAATACATTGGAAAATACCCTATTGTTATTTGTCGGCGGCGGTGCTGCCAGTAGTAACGTGAAATTATCCTATCCGTAATTGCACTAACATATATTATATTAATTAAATTACGGATGGTTCGATGATAATTATAAGAAAACACAAAAATTATGTTTTATTCATTTAAGTTACGAATAATTTACGAGTATGTTTTAGGCCTGCTATGCATATTGTTTTGTTAATTATTATTTTTCCCCTGTTCTGATCTCTGATAATATAATATGGCAACATTAAAAAGCGATTTAGAATAAGAAGCTTACAGATAAAATGGAGGCAACACTCTAAATACCTAAGTGAAGACGACTGTGGGCTAGCGCTCTCTTTCTAAATACATACATAAGAAAGAGAAAACACCTATCACTGTCTCGTTCTTATGTATGTATTTAGAAAGAGAGCGTTAGCCCACAGGTCGTCTTCACTTTTTGAACTGGAGTGTGGCCTCCACTTTTATCTACTAGCTTCTTGATTTAGAGCAAAGTCTTACAAAATACTATTAATTATGTTTATTTGTTTACTTCTGGTATAAGGCATAAAAAGTCATTCAAAATTCTTTATTTTTTTTTTCAAATTAACTGCAATAAATTTATATTTGTACTCGGTGGGGCACATTTTGTCCATCTTCTTTATCTATATTGACCCCAATTTTATTACCCAATAGAATATTCAGTACCTAACAAGAATAAGATGATGATGTATGTAACTAAATTAAATTACAGCTGATGGTGTATTATTCTTGTTAGGTACTCAATAGTCTATTGGGGTGATTGGGGACATACGCTAGTTAAATAATAAAAAAAACGTTTCTTTGGGAAAGTTGTTTGTTATGATCAATCATGTTTTGAAATATCGGTAACTAATTACAAGTCACCCTAAATATACCTCGCCCTAGACTTACATTGCTTACACACTACAAAAATTAACTCCTAGACAATCCGCGAGAAAAAAAAGCTATAATTATTATTTTAAATAACTATCAACACAATCCTTATAATATATTTTTTTACTATAGAAACGCAAACTGCAGCAAAACAATAGTGTAATTAGCTAGTAGAACCATCAGACTCAGCTGCAACGACACGTCCGCGTAGAACAGGCCACACACACGCATCTTGCTGAACGATGCTCGATGTAACCGCAGCACGTTCTTGCACAGTTTTCTCTCGTCATCTGTAAGCATTTTTAATCAATTATTAATAGCATAAGTTGGATGAATACGAAGAGGAAGGCATGCATGATAGATTGATTAAAAACAAGGGAAAATGCTAGAAAATAACGTTTTCCGCCGACCTCGAGTAATATGGGGCAAAGGGTAGGAAAATTATGATAACTCATCATTTAAATTTTATCCTGTCACCGTTACCCATGCAGTAACTAAGTCGTGATATTTTATGAACCTCGTCCTCCCTTATGCCAACTTATTTAGAGTTTGTGCTGCATAAATACTTCTACCATACACTTACATCTCTATTTGCTGTCACCTCCGTATAAAGCCCCTTTCATGCATATCATTCCTCATACATTCCATCCCTCGTTCTTATCGTCATCATAGATTCATGGTTCGTCCACTGCTCTTGTAGCCATTAAGATTCATACATTACCCTTTCACCACGTGAAATTCTATTTCTAGGTTGTCATATGAGTGAGATTAGAAGTGACAGTATAGCACCACGCTGTTAATATTTTGGTCTACAATAGGAACGTTCCAACATAAAGTCTGAAAATAATCGTACCCGAGCAATTTGATTTCAAAATAACTGCGCAAGTATCTCGAACACTTTGCACAGTTAAGTAGAATGTCTCGCACTGGTAGATTAACATCGTTTGCCACATCAAGTCCTTGCTCAACCAACACAAAAGAGTAATAATGGCCATAGTTGTTGCATACTGTAACAAAAGTAAATATTTTTCTTCACAAAAACCATACCAGTGAGATGTCAGAAAGTAGGTACACGATTCCAATTAGTTATCCTATATATTATTATAAATGTGAAAGTTTGTATGTTTAGATGTTTGAATGTTTGTTACTAAATCAAGTAAAAGCTTCTGAACGGATTTGAATGAAATTGGCAAACAGATAGTTTGTAACCTGGATTAACACACAGGATACTTTTTATGACCTTGTGAGGGCCGCAGGAGTCCGCTGGATGCGGAAAGCACAGAACCGGTCGAAGTGGCGGAGCTTGGGGGAGGCCTATGTCCAGCAGTGGACGTCTTTCGGGTGCTGGAAAAAGCGAGTCACCTATATGGGAAAAGAGTCGGCAAGAAACTTTACGGTTACCTGCTAAACTAAACACAAATGGCTTTTACAATATTACTAATTTACCGGGTAAATATGTAATGGTCAGCACGACCTGCCAACAAGTATAGGCATTAATCAAATAAAAAATTGTCAACTGTGTAACAATCCTTCAGAGAACCTTGCGCACTACTAGATAAGATCTTCCAGTTTCGTTCACTCATTCAGCAGCTATTTTAGGCGAGTAGCATAGTAGCTGCAGCTTAGTTGAATTTTGAACATATCGTTGAAGCCAATCATTTGCCCAAGAGGGGGACAGAGCATGCTTGAAAAAAAAATGTGGTGTAGCGAGTGATGTAGGAAAATAAACATAAGGAAAGAATTCGAAAAAAATATACAAAAGAAAAGATATGAATGACCAGGTGGTCATTCATGAATATCTTTCCTCTTATAATTTTTGTTATCACCTGATAACTGTGACAATGATTGGAGATGAAATATATCATACTCGTACACATTATGATTTATAAAGAGTGTCCACGGAGTTTCTTGCCTGTTCTTCTCCATAGGTACCTACGCTTTGGAATGGGCAACTAGCTTCATCTTTCCGACTCTTTTACTATTCAAAACTGCCTGTAATTGGTTTATTTGAAATAAATGCTTTTAGTTTCAGTTGAGTTTTGAGAAAACGTAAAACATTCTTACGTCGACACCAATTAACACGATACATGGAAGAACAAGTATAGAAACAAATTTGACGATACTCACTGAGGTATTATCCTTGATCTCTTCAATGTTCACTTGAATGTAAATGAGAGAATGGAGCAATCCTTCAATAATATAATACAGAATCTGAAAGTGATATAGTGACTTAATAAAGGCCTCTTCGTAGTGTCGCCACAAACGTAAGTGGCAAGAGATAGAAGAGGGGTACACGGTAAGGTATACGTACACACGGCTACACATTAAGCTATATATATTTCCAGTATAAGCTGATCTCGCATTGTATAGGATTTCCATACAGTGCGAGAGCAGCGTAGCCGTGTGTACAATAGGAAAATGTTAGGTTGAAATAAAATTAATAATTAATTGGCATGGTAACTTCGTCCAAAAAACTTGGTTCAATAACTATCTAACATAGATTTATATCAAAGTACTTACCAATGGTTGAACACATACTTTGTAGATGTTGTAACACTCTATTATATCAGAATAGGCTTGAAAAATTCTCTTACTGAAATCCTCACCACGCGTCTCTTTCATTTCACAGAAATTTAAGACTTGAATATTCCATAACTCAAGTTTTCTTTGTAACAATTTAATGATTCGAATGGCATAAACGATATTAAAATCGAAAACAACCAAATTATAATTAGCAATTACATATAACCAAGGTACAGCCATCTGTATCACAAAATAAGAAAAGACTGTGAAATAGTAACTGAGAGCCATGATAACCATAGTCCAATTCCAAATAATAAAATGGCTGAAACTGGTTTCATTATTGATCAATCTGTGCATTCTTTGAAATATTAAGACAAATTTAATATTATTTTTGGTTTGAGAGATCCCGATGACGAAATTTAGAGCGAATCCGAAACTGTAGTAGATACAATCAGTGAGGAAGGCGATTATCATGGATTTTGTGAATCCTACGTATTCTTTGCAAGTAAACAGCAGGTAGGTTGGGGATATGTTCAAAGAAATACAGACTAAGGCTCCAATCATTGAATAAAAATTGCTGATGAAATTATTAGGCGTTATACAATTATTTCTGATAAGATATCTGGGAGTAAACGAAAGGAACTGCATCAGATTTAAAGGCCTTAGCATTAACTGCACATCTTTGTCCACCATATTATTTAAATCACAGGTCACTGGATTATTTAGTTCGATGTTACGTAAGTTCTCCATTATAAATGGCACACGTTTGATACCAGCGTCGCGTCGTGAGTAAATGTTTTAACTGCGCACATCATATTTATAATGATAATTGCTTGTGAATGGAATTAATTTTGTCTGTTATGGTTACCAAGTTACTTTAGTCTAGGTGAGTAACTAGGTATTATTATTACTGTAAGTCCATCCAACAATTTTATTATGAGCTGGGCTGGGCACGTGTCAGTACAGAAATTTCCACTGCGTCAAATACTAATACCGAATACACACAGGTTCTGTAAATGATTTATTTACAATAACTAATGGGTATAAAAACAATAGGTTCGGGATGAAGGCGCAAGTTGCGTAAGATAGTAAACTGTAGGTTCTTAAGGGCCTACGTCCCGTTTGGTAGCGTAACACGGTCACTTTATGAACCGTACTGCTCATTAACGGCTTGTCTTGAAGATTTGAAAAATATATGATTTTGCTATAGATTCATATAGATCATTTTTCCCGAAGTACTTTTTTTGTATGGTTAATACTTTTGCTGTAAAAAATATTTTCCAACACGCAATATTTTGGCTTCTATTCCATACTCCTACTAAACGGCTTCGTTATTTGGAAAAAAAATCACTGAAAAATATATAGTTAGAGGTACCACAGAACCGCCGAAGCACAATTGTAAATTAATCAAAGGAATATCCCCATTTTGAGATAAAGGCTCAGAGGTGCCCTGCGCGGGCGCGGGCGGCAGTCGTGCTTTAGCACACAAACGGGAGATGAGGATACTATGGGCCTTAATGCGCAACCCAGTTGATGGACGTCAGACGACTCCTGTCAAGAGAAATGTGCGCGTCTCATGTTTCTGACATGTCTTCTCGAACTTGGTAGAAGCTGCGCTCTTCTTGGCCAAGCGGATTTTGGCGGGAGCGGTTTGAAAGAAGTTCGCGTTATATCTTCACCCATTTTAGCTGGCTATGACCCTTTTTCTGGTCAAACAAAGTAAGAAACGCAGACCTGCTTGGGCAAACATGATCAACCATAATCCATTAGCAGACTTTTAGTGAACGAACCCCCGTGAATTTTGTCGCCTTCAAATCCCTGCTTTTCTCTCCACTCGATTAACCTCCAGGTGATATAAGGACACAAAGTTTCGCTACATAACGTCAGACACAAACTGCACTCAGTTATCTGGGATAATTCGCCTAGGTACACCATATCGCATAAAAACCTCGATAACAAGTGTTTTAATTATTTTTATTTCACCATTTATGTACACACATATATAGAAAGTCAAGAAGACAAGAACAGAAAAGCGCAGTGCAGATCTTAAACATAGCTTCAGTGCGGGCAAATAGGTCGAACCATTTACCTACTAGCGGTGTCCTTAATAATTAAAATCCATCTTTCCCCTTGAGGACCCCTACAATTTTAATCACTATCAAACTACTACAGCAACTCCCTGCTCGTCCTAAGCCTTTCATAGCTTACACTAAAAATAAAGTCAATCACCGTCCGTAAGAAAAATAAGAAATAATTATAATTACTCTTTAATCATAATTTAATCATAATCTCATTAATAATTATCTACCCCATCCATTTATTAGAAAATGTTATTACAAAAACGCAAACTGCAGCAACACAGTAATTGTAGTTAGCTAGTGTTCGTCGGATACACTTGCGCACTCTTTGTGGATGAGCACGCTCTCGACAAATGCTACTAGGGCTTCGGTACTGCGGGCGGCTCCATCGAAGCAGGCCATGCACTGGGTAAAGTGGCAGTACATACTGTTCATGCCATACACGGTTGGTTCAGTGTTGGCAGCGGTAGCTTGAGTCGGCCCCGTAGGGTCGCCGCTGCCAGTCGTTGACGTCGGCGTCGATGTCGCGACGCTTTTAATGACGTTGGATAGCAATCATGTTCGAGCTATTCCTCGGATATGGAAATATTGTTACCGAGTTCCACGATTGGGATCGGTGTAGCTGTTGCCTTGGTGTTCACACTAGCGGGGTCAGTGATTGCGTGGCTTTTCTTATATCTATGGGAACCATCGTTTTCCTCCTCGTTTGCGTGCACGCGGCGGGTTTTTGACGGTAACACTTGGTGATGAACGCAAACGGTAAATAAAGGGCAGTATAGTCCAGTAGGTACGCAGATTACTCGATAAGCCACTAGGTAGAATACTGTGCATAGATTTCGTTCGCGATCACTTCGATTATTTTCCCGTTTCGTAGGTACTTATCTTACAAAACACGTGCCTCGATTTGGGGGCAATTCATAAGGGAATCCCCCTTTTTGTAAGATGTAAATTCCTAAGCCTTTTATGGCAAACACACTTCAAAAAGGAACTCATGTCTGCGAGAAAAAATGTAATTTAATGTAATGTAACGCACCGATCCCAGCGTGGCTTGACCAGATTCGATTAATCGAATGAACCCCAAGATTCGCACTAGCCCCTGTAGCGTCATGCTTCATGGTGTTACAGAGGCCATTGCATATCAAGAAGTAGATTGGGGGGCGCGGTAATGGTCAGGTAGACGTGCCCTTAGGATAGGAAAGGATTGCGAGCCTACCGGATATGCATCCTTGAGTAAGCATAGGACTAGTGGAAAGACGGGTGGTATTTATTTATAGGAGGGCATCTTTTCACGACGTCGCCGGCATGTTGATTCAGGTCGAGCTTCTTGGGCAGGTTTAACTGTTTTCTTAGCTCTTTTCTATGCAGTTGCTTCACTATGTTCTGTGTTGTTGTTTTCATAGTCGTCTTCTGAATTCTCACTGCTATCAGCTTCTGGTTTTTTGTAGATATCGCTAGCCGCTTTCTTGATCTTGTTTCTGTCTCCAGCCATGTCCTTCCAATACGTGATTCCCATGTTGAAGTATTTCATGTCCTGTTTTAGGTTGTCGTTCCATGTGTAAATAGGTCGTCCGACCTTCTTAGATTTAGCCTTATACTGCATTGCTGCATGCAATAGGTGTGATTTATCCCGTCTGAAGACGTGTGCCAAGTAGCACATCCTGTGGTTCTGGATGCGTTTTGTTACGGTTTTTCCGTCTAGGATTGGGTGCACCTTCTTAGTTCTTGGTTCATTCCTGGCAAGGTTAATCAAGTCTCTCATGATAACTCGTTCATATTTTCGGAGTCTTGATCTGTTCGCCTTAGTGAGGGTCGAGTCTCTCATGATAACTCGTTCATATTTTCGGAGTCTTGATCTGTTCGCCTTAGTGAGGGTCGATACTTTTAAGCCATTTAACATACAAGGTACGATAACCATTCGGTACATAAGTCTAGCTAACTTCCAGTCCATCTTTGAGTTTAGTATGAATGGTAGTAATGATTAGGCGTTTCTCGTGGCCTGTTGGCATCGTTTTCTAATTGTGCTTTTCCTGCTTAATGCGGATGTTATGTATGTGCCTAGGTATTTGATTACGTCCACTGTTGGTATACTTATTCCGTTGAGGGTCACGTTGGTCGTTTGCTGTGATGTTATGGGGTCCCTAATTAGAATGTTTGTTTTTGTTTCGTTTATTTAGAGGCCTACGCTATTTAGTAACGGTTTAATGTGGTATAAGATACGCTCTAGACCTTCTAGATCATCTGTATTATGGATAAGGTCGTCCGCAAATGATAATACCATGGAAAGTGAAATTTCACGGTCCTGATCTAGTTTGATAAAATGATAGTGTCTTCTAGTGTTCTAAGGACTTCGTCAATTACCAATGTAAAAAGGCGGGGGGACAGGGGGCACCCTTGCTTAACTCCTTTTCCTTTGACATTCCAACTGCTTTGCTGACCACACCATTTGATGCATGTTCTTTCATTCAAGCATGCCCTGATTATCCTGTTGGTCATCGATTTGTTGGTTCGTTCCAGTAATATATTTCTTAATGCGTTGAAGTCAACGTTGTCAAGGCTTTTTCTATGTCGAGGGCGAGTACGTAAATTCGTTTACCTGCGCGCCATTCTTCGTCTAGAACCCTTTTGAGCGTAAAAATGTGGTCATCTGTTGATCTATTGTTTAAGAACGCTGCTTGGTAATTTCCCAGCTCCGTTATTGTATCGTCTAGTTTTTTTAGTAAGTATGAGGCGTAAGTTCTGTAGCCCGTGTTACAAATCATTATGCGGCGGAAATCGTCCGCGTCTTTAGGATTTTTTTTTTTGGGATTGGGACTTGTACGGTCTCAAGCCACGTGTCGGGTATAATGTTCTGTGTCCAGGCTTTATTCATGTGTTTAGTAACAGCTTCCTGTAGTATTTTGGGCATCGCTTTGTACAGCTCGATTACCACTTGGTCCGTTCCAGGGGCTGTCCCGTTTCGCATTTTATTGATGTTTCCCGTTATTTCGTCCACCGTTGGTCCTTCGCAGTGTGGTTCGATTATCGGTTTTGTTATATTAACCGTTGGTATCAGAAAGCCCTCGGAATTTTTCACTTTTCTTCCCATTTCGCCGGTCGCGTGCCATTTGTAGTGTGTGGAGCTGTACGCCCCTGAATTCATCCCTGTTTCCTGTATATGAATATTTCCGGCTATATGAATCTGCGTGAAAGTTCAGCTTCTATTCGATTTTTTCCGGGTTTTGAGGCGTCGCGGACGTTCCAGGTTGCAATGCACAAGTCTGGGCAGGTGTACTTAATTGCGATAGAGGTCGGGTTTCTTAGAATTGTGTATCCAGTGTCGTCCGCAATTACGGCTGATAACGTGTAAATAGTGTTGCCTGTCAATGTTCGCACGGCGTTAACGAGTTTACCTGTTGGGGGCTGTTCGTTTGAGGCTGGGGTTTCGTGGGTTTTTCATGTTCTTGTCGTGTGTTGCACCGGTTACGTAGTGGTTTGGTATGATGTGGTGTTTTAATGTTGGTTGGAATTTGCATTAGGAGTTTCGGGTTGTTGCTGTATTGTTTTTCATTATTCCGTACCCAGCTATCATAGTGGTGATTCTGATAGAGGATGTGTATGTTACCGGGTATTGGATCGCCCGTGGGTGAATACACCTGTGTATTTCCGTTGTTTATGTGCATATGCACGTTTACGAGGTAGAATTCAGACGCGGCGATAATTATATATTCGCCACTCTAGAATGTTTAGTTATCCTTTGTTCCTGGGAGAGAATGCTGTTGGGGAGAAATTCCTGTATATTATTTAGAAGTGCTAGGTGAATTCTAGAATCTTATTGATGTTCCAAAACATAGGTGGCTAGGTCTTGACAGACATTTCTGTGATCAAATGTTAAGCCCATTAAAATGTTTATTTGGTGGGCTAATGCCCTAAACAAACAATTTTCATCTTTTGAAATGGGCACAATTGTATCCATTGTAAGCGCTTTTGTTTGTAGGGGTAGTCACAGACACATGTATGTAGGGGCTGAAACTTGCTAACCTTAAAGTGTGTTTTATGGGCCTACCTTTTTTTGTTAGTTTTAATTCTTTGTTTATCTGTAAAGCAAAAACGTGCAAAGCCAACGTAATAGTTCAGGGTACCACCAGACCACCACCCATCACCACCACCATCGGTCGAGGTAGACTATCTGTTTCCGATTGAATATTTTTTTGACCGTGGCCCCTTGCAATCCACTTTGTGGAATTCGTTAAACTGTTACAATAGTAAGATCCTTAAGTGTGGTGTCATGGACGGTACCGTATTTTGTGCTAGAATAATGGCGTGTATCAAGTTCATTCCCCTATTACAGTGGGTGTAAGCACGCTGGTCCACTAAGGAGGTGATTTGATTTTCAGAGGTCACGCGCGGCGAATTAAGGCCCGCCGCATGCTGTACCTATAGCAAACGAATCCCTGTAATAATAGGAGCGATCTCACCAAGTCTGCCTCTGGGGTCTATTTCAGTAGGTAAATCGGGGGCGGGGCGCTAAATCTTTGATAGTAATTCCTTGGAATTACTATCAAAGATTTAGCGCCCCGCGAAGACCCCGAGTAACGGCGCATAACGTTGAGACCCCCGACCGACCCTTGCTCGTTGAAGCGCCAGCCCGCGCCGCAGCTGAGCCAGTAGCTTTAAATTCCCCGATCAATAATAATGCAAATATTTTGATCCAGCCTGTCCCCAATGATAGCTGTCCCCCTACCAGTGACGCCCTGAGCCAAGGCCCATACCCCACAGGGGGTGCCCTCAGCGTGCAGTCGCCTAGTATTTAAGTAGTTTTTAAGCCCTGGCTGGAGGTGTTAAGTTAATTCTTAATGACAGCCCCAGGAAAGACTGGCTAAGTAGAAAACATTCTACGAATTACATTTATCATTTCCTTCTTCGGCTTGTCAGCCCGATCTCTCTCCTATTGTTTTTTCTCTATCCTATTCTAAATTAGTTTGTCAGTTTGAATATACTAAAGTTATTATAGTCAGCCTATGCTATTGTAAGGTTGTCTCATGCAAACAACCTCTATAAAAGCTACGCCTACTCTTGAATAAACGGATCAACGAAATTTTACTTCCGAACAAGATTTTTTCATAACATTCAAACAGTTAAGTCTCACCTGCCTATGCATAATAAGAGTAATTACTTAACATCAGACATTAAGAGTAAGGTTCAACTCTTTAAAGAAGAAGGCTTAAGACAGATTAAACGAACCACGAATCTGACACTATTATAGTTGTTAGCAAAAATAAACATTACTTTGTGCCAATGTGCGCCCACACAAACTATCGTTGTAGATGCATTGAAGGAAAGGGTCAAGAAGTTAGAGTTCATCGAAAAAACCTAACTCATGTCTATATTCAAAAGGAAAATTCTCATGAACTTTCTCCGTTCTCATTCATTTTTATTTAACATCAGCCAATGCTGATAGAAACTTGTAGGTCCTCATTTATAAGCTGAACCAATTGTGTCAACTCAATACACTTTGCAAAAACTAAGCTCCTTTAGCAAATCTGGTTGCAGCTTAGAGTGCTGGCCCTCTGGGAGGAACCACAGATTTCATAACCATTTCCTCGCTTAACTCACATATCTACTTTCTGGAGCACGTCATTTTTGACAACTTATGTTTTGGCTTACATACTACAAAAATAAACTCTTAGACCAGTCCAGTCAGTATTTAGCTAAATCTCGGACAGTCGCGAGAAAGAAGAAGAAATAAAATGTATTACTATCTACA
Source organism: Antitype chi (assembly GCA_947359405.1). NCBI lineage: Eukaryota > Metazoa > Arthropoda > Insecta > Lepidoptera > Noctuidae > Antitype > Antitype chi. The sequence goes on along the minus strand of OX375831.1, from coordinate 16,972,417 downwards.
CAATCCATTTAATAGAAGTTTTTATCACAGAATCGCAAACTGCAGCAACAAAATAGTGTAGTTAGCTAGTAAAACCATCAGACTCAGCTGCAACGCCACGTCCGCGTAGAACAGGCCACACACACACATCTTGCTGAACGATGCTCGATGTAACCGCAGCACGTTCTTGCACAGTTTTCTCTCGTTATCTGTAACATTTTTTAATCATTTTTTATAGCATGAGTAAGATGGAAACGGAGAGGAAAAGAGACTAAAGAAAACATTGGTTAAATGTTTAAAGATATAAAAGCAAAAGACGTGTATGATAGGGTTTTTTTTGGTTGGGAAATCATCAAATAACTTCTTCCGCTCTGGGTGGAGCTGAAGGGCGGGTTAGATTTTTACTGACTAAAACCCACCCGTATTCCCTCAGTTGCCTGTGTTCCAGGGGCCGCGGTATCTCTTTCGAACAACCCGCACCCCTGGCAGGCATCGGCCCTTGCGGACCCCACCAGTTGGTGCTGACATCTCTTTGAGGCACGCGTAGAACACAACGCGTCGTCGTCGACCCGGGCTTGGTCCTTACCGGACAGCGAGCTACCCATTACTCGCCGTCCGCAAACCCGCGCCTACGGTGGCCGGGAATCAGCCTGGGTTTCCCGATGCCCAGGGCGTCTCCCGCGGCGATTAAGGCCGAGAGGGCGCATATACTACCTCTGCCTCATGTGCGTCGCATCCCTCTTTGCGAGCATTACTGCTTCGCAGAAGGAGGTGACGGCTACCCATGCACTCTCGCTCCGTACCAGGGCCGGACGCGAGATATCCGAGGGATATAAGAGGGGTCCGCAAAGGCGGATGCCTGCCAGGGGTGCGGGTTGTTCGAAAGAGATACCGTGACCCCTGGCGCACAGCCAACGGAGGGAACACGGATGAGTTTTAGTCAGTAAAAGTCTGACACGCCCTCCTGCTCCAACCAGAGCGGGAGAAGTTATTTGATGATTTCCCACCCAAAAAAAAAACCCTCGTTCGCACCTTCGTCATAGTTCATGGTCCTTCCTCTGCTCTTGTAGCTATTTAGATTGATAGTATCTGTTTTTCCACATGGCATTCCATTTCTGTACTGTTATTTGATAGGTTTCAAGTGTCTAAGTATAGCACTACGTTGCTAATATTTTGGTCTATAATAGGAATGCCCCTACATATAGTCTGAAAATAATCATACCAGAGCAATTTGACTTCAAAACAACTGCGCAAGTATCTTGAACACTTTGCACAGCTAAGTAGAATGTCTCGCACCGCTGTATAAACATCGTTTGCCACGTCAAGTCCTTGATCAACCAACAGAAAAGACAGAGCATGCTCAGAGTTGCCGCATGCTGCAACAAAATTAAATTTTCTATTCAAAATATTTTACTTCACAAAAACCACACTTATGAAATGTCTGAAGGTAAGTAAACGGTTCCGATTAGTTATTAACTATAGAGAAAAGTCGGCAAGACACTTTACGATTACTGTTGTAAAAATAAATGGCTTTTACAATCTATATAATTAAAAAGAAAAGTCCTGACTGACTGACTAACTCATCAACGCCCAGCCCAAACCCTTGTACCTAGAAAGCTGAAATTTTGCACAGAGATTCCCTTTATAATGTAGACAAGGAATAAAGAAGGATTTTTCGAAATTCAATCCCTAAGGGAGTTAAACAGGGGATGAAAGTTCCGCCCGGGCGAAGCCGCTGGCAAAAGCTAGTATTTTATATTATAGTGTTCATTTGTATTACACAGCGCAGGCCTATCTAAGTCATCAGGCAACTATAATTATTATGTGAGTGGCATAGTATCTTTATCTTCATTTAATTTTGTACCTTTAGAAGCTTGTTTGTCTTTAGAAGCAGGCCTGTGCCCAAGAGTGGGACAATCAATGCTTGAAAATAAAAATTGTGGCAAAAAGATTGATGTAGTTACCAATATAAATACAAGGAAGAAAATCAATTTGAAAAATAAAGAGAAAATATGAATGACAAGGACAAAGTCTGATAACTGGAAATGGAAGGAAAAAAATCTAGCGTCGATCCCAATCAACATGAGACAAGGAAGAAGAAACATAGAAACAAATTTGTCGATACTTACTATGGTATTATTATTGAAGCCGACCTGAAACGATTCAATTGTCACTTGAATGTAAATGAGAGAATGAAGGAATCCTTCAATAATATAGTACAGGATCTGAAAAGTGATAAAATTACGTATCAAGGATCCACACTAAATATAAATGGAAAGTGACAGAAGAGGGGTATACAAAGGAAAAATACAGACTCAATAAAAATAGATACTAATAAGACTTAGGTAACTTTTTCTTAAAACTTGGTTCAATGACGCTATATGTCTACTATATATTTATATATCTATTCATCGAAAAGTACTTACGAATGGCTGAAAACAAACTTTATAGATGTCGAAACACTTTAAAATATCAGCATAGGCTTGAAACATTCTCTTACTGAAATCATCACCTTGCGTCCCTTCCATTTCAAGGGAATTTAAAACCTGAACATTCCATAACTCAAGTTTACTTTGTAACATTTTAACAACTTGAAAGGCATAAACAACATTAAAATCGAAAATAACTACAAGATAATTAACAAATAAATAAAACCAAGGTAAAGCCTGCTGCATGTAAAAGAAGGAGAAGACTATTATATAACCATTGAGAGCGATGATAACTAGAATCCAATTCCAAATGATAAAATGGTTAAAACTGGTTTTATTGTTGAGCAATCTGTGCACTTTTTGAAATTTTAAGACAAACCTAATATTATTTTTAGTTTGAATATTCCCAATGGCGAAATTAAGAGTGAATCCGAAGCAATAGTAAAAGCAATCAATGAAAGAGGTAATCCTCATGAATTTGGTGAATCCTAGAAGTTCTGAGTAACAAAACAGCATATAAGTTCGGAATATGTACAAAGAAATAAATACTATAGCCCCTACTACTGAAAACAGTTTGAAAATTAAACAATTAGGAGTTAGACAATTGTTTTTGATGCGATATCTAGGAGTAAACGAAAATGATTGCATCAGATTCAAAGGCCACAGCATCAACTGCAAATCTTTGTCTACCATATTATTCCAAACACAGTTCTCAGGATTATCTTTTCCAATGTTACGCAAGTACTTCATTTTAAATAGCAATAACTACCCAGCACACGTCTGCTGTTAGTAAATGTACTAACGGCACTCATCAAATTTGGTAGCAAGCGGAAAGAATTGTGTCAATTAGTTTTACACTTAAATATTATTATTATTGTAATTCCATACAACACTTACGTACTAAAAACTTGTCGAGTCCGGTTCCGGTCGCTCCATTGTAAACATTATGTGTGTGATAATCACTAAAAATAAATAGAAAAGTGATCATTGTTCGTACACTTAGGAATTTTTATATATTTTTTTACATGATAATTATTTTAAAACTTAGAATAGTGTTGATTGTACTTGACACAAGTCCGTTCCACTATCTTAGAATCTGATACTGACTCAAACTCTTTGTTCATGTATTATTTATAATGTCTATCATTCTCACTATAATTTCTACACTTTGTACTCTACACTAACCGAAAAGGCTTTGGTTCTTTTTATTTGCCTCGATGTTCACATGCCGGTGGAGTCCGTGTTCACTGGCCTCAGTAGATTGTCATCATTGGTTAAGTTCAGCCCAACAGTTGGATACTGTATGTCCATATTGGCATAAGAATATGCTTATATAATAAAATTTTGTTATGTATCTGTTACCGGCCAAACCCGATTTCAGGCCAAACTAGTTTGTCCTAGGCCAAACTGGTTTTAGCCATTTCGTTAATAGCCTTTGGAAGTAACGCTCGCCGGCCGCTGCCGCGGCGCCGCTCGCTTCGCTCGCTCGGCTCGCGCGCTTTTGGTCACAGTTCTAATCTAACCTAACCTAACCCATTTAATCGGCGTGCCCCGGCTTAATAAACCAGTTTGGCCTAGGACAAACTAGTTTGGCCTGAAATCGGGTTTGGCCGGTAACATATCCATGGACAGGAATCCCGTCCCATCAGCCAACCCATATTTATAAAATATATGTCTAGTTCCTGCCTTTAATTTTTGACGTACGCTTTCCAGTGCAGTTTCACTTTGAGTGTCATGCCAAGGTATTTGACTGAATTTGCGTATGGCACTTGTTGGCCATTTATGAAGTTTGGGTGGTAAACACAATTCCTGTTGGTGAAATTAGGGGGAAGCTACTTCGATTCATTCAATTTGATTTTTCATTTTTGTGCCCAGTTATGAACTTCATTTAAAGCGAATTGAAGCTTTTCGATTGCCCTCGTATCTGTCTGAACTGTAGCCATTAGACCCTGTAGCCATTGTCACAGTGTCATCCGCAAAGGTTGCAATAGTATTATTTTCCAGCTCTAGTTTATCATACGTGTAAAATAGATAAAGGACTAGACCCAGCAAACTACCTTGAGGCACGCCGGCTTGATTATTTTTTAACTTGGAAAAAGCACCCTCGTGCCTTATCCGAAACATTTTAACTCTAATCTTGCATGATATTGGCAAAATCACTGACCAGCTTATTGTATATCAAATCTTTATGCCAAACAGTATCAACAGCTTGTGATACATCTAAAAATACAGGTTTATGTCGTTTATCATAGGTTTTAGTTGTTTAAAAAAAAAACAGCTTTGATGGTCATTGGCAACAAGAAATGGGCCTGTATGATAACGCTTCGTGAGGTGGCTTACCGGCTTTGCAAGTTATAGTCACGTTAGCAACTATTCCTCAGGAACATGCTATAGCATAAATGCAGTATTGATGAGCCTAGATAAGCTTACAATGACTTTACCAGACCACTCTGAAAGTATTGCGAAATGATTATTTTATGTAAGAGAGACTGGCCCGTTAAAATCTATTTTGAAAATATGATTATTTGTTAGTAAAAATAGATACGTTCCAATTTCAAAATTTCCCTCCACATTGTTTGCGAAATAATTTAAATTATCGTATCTCATAAAAAAAATGGATCTGCGCCGAGACCATTTTCGCACTATGATTTTTTACGATTTCAAGTGTCGCCTGAAACCGGACGAATCGTACGATACACTTCAAATGGCATTCATGGATGAAAGCCCTTCTAAGGCAACCGTGTATCGTTGGTGTAACGAATTCAAGCGCGGTCGACTAACTTTGGGGGAAGAAGAAAGAAGTAGTCGCCCCTTGACGGCTGTTACGGAAGAAAACGTGCTAGCAGTGAACATTTTTATCCATGTCAATAGGCGAGTTACGTATCAAGAGATTCAGCATATACCGCAGGTTGGATCGGGAGGCCTTTACAAAATTCTACACGTGCATCTTCGCGTGAGGAGGTTAGTTTCACGCTGGGTGCCGCACAATCTCACCGATGCTCAGAAGCAGGCCGGGATAGAATGGTGCCGTGATATGATAAACAAATTTGAAGCAGGCTCGTCTCGGCGTGTTTACGACATCATACAAGTGATGAGTCTTGGATTTATCAATACGATCCAGAAACGAAGCGCCTGTCGACGGTTTAGGTGTTTCAAAATGAATCAACGCCTACCAAAGTGCAACGATCTAGAAGCGGGGGGAAGATTTTGATCGCGAGCATTTTCAATTTGACTGGCTATTTGGTGTCAATTTCTTTACGGAACCAAAGAAGCATCAACGCTGAATGGCATATTACTAAATGCTTGACAGAAGTTTTCTCTGTTGTGAGCTACAAGCGACCAAACACAGGGGTCCACGGGCTACTACTCCACCACGACATCGCGCCTTCGCACACCGCGCTCAAAATGACGGCTTCCTGGACAGCACGCCGGTCAAACTCCTGGGTCACCCACCTTAAAGCCCTGACCTAGCACCATGTGACTTCTTTTTATTCCCAAAAATAAAAAATCTGCTCAAAGGGATACAATTTTTGTCGCCGGAAGATGCACTGATAGCGTTCGAGCAAACTGTCAACGAGGTGTCTGTGGCGGACTGGAAAAAGTGTTTCGAAAACTGATTCAGAGGCCGATTCAGAGGAACTTTGTACAGAGGCTATTGCAGAGTACTTTGAAAAGATTGCATAAAAAATGTTTACTAGAATGTTTTATTTTTCGCAAAGCTATCTGAGTGTCCCACTACATGGGAGATGTTGTAGGAAGTCTCACTCAAAGTCATGCCCTGGGGATTTTTTGAGGCTAATGATATGAATTTCTTTTGCCAATTCTTTCGGGGTCAGAGGCTTAATTCTTTGATCTTGCAGAATCTTGAAAAACTGCAGGTTGTCTACAGACTCGTTTTTATTTATACATTTGGCTTGGTTAGCTATGGCTGAAAGGTTACATCTAAGTGACGTGCAAATTTAAGAGCTTTTTGCTCAATGCTTACGGCCCAATTTCTGTTATCATGTCTGATTCGAATTGATGTAATTAGAGTATTGTAAGTCACTTAAAATACCACTTGTAAGTGACTTAAAATACGCTGTGCATCCAATAGAATAACGCATTGTAAGTGTTGTTGCACCTGCCACATTTTTGTAGTGCCTCGGCGATGTTTGCTGAAACACGCACTGACAGTTTTGATGCACTGTGGCGTAAGTAACTGCCTCGCTACTCCGCAGACTGGGAGATTGTCTCAACATTATCCTGTGATCAATAGCCGCCTGGGCAGGCAGCCCGCTAGTGTAGGCGCTTATAGACTGGACCCGATCTGTTTTTGTTATAAAGTACTAACAAATTGCAAGTTACTTTGTAATATATTGTTAGGTTTTGATATAAATTGCATCAAATGGTCTAATTTTGAAATTGGACCATTTGACGCAATTTATTGTGACCAAAGTTTTAATGTTATTTGTTTTTATATTTGATCATTTGTAATCGACTAATTGTACTGGCAACTCCGCAACTATTCAATTCGTGTGATTCTCTTTAGCAAAACTTTCATTAAAAAAGTAATAACGGTCGAGCGCATTGGAGAACATCTCTTGGTCTGCCGTCGTCGAGGGCGGACGCACAATTGGTCTTTTACGTGCGTGGTCTCCATCTGATATATTATAATATGATATCAGATTTGCTACATTGTAGTACCAATATAATAAATACCTATACTGTAGTGAAACAGTTTTATCACAGTATACTGTGGACCTTATTGCAGACTGACCAAGTAAAGGTTATTATAACCATAGTTTACAGAAGCGACACTCCCTACCCCACCAATAGTACCTATCATTCCCCGTAACGCAGCAATAAGGCCGTTTGTCCACCACCACATCTATGGGACGGACGGAGATGATAGCCCCGAAAGTAGCGATACATTTACCATGGCCGCGTGTCCACCGCATTCCGTCACCAGGATATCACGCTCAGTTCGGATAACCTCGTTTATCGTCTACGTCCCGTTGCTGGATTAAATAAAATTAAAAATAAATTAGTCAATGAATTTATTTCATAAGTCAGGAAAAGAACCCTTACATAAGCGTTGCATAAAGTTTGGTAAAGATTAGTTGCTGATCAAACACATATTTAACTATCAGAAACGTAAAAAATAACTCCATTGTAGTTGAAAAAATAGTAAATCACCACTTAAAATTGATTTATTTCAGCCGATTTTACAAAAACGCAAACTGTAGCAATACAACACTGTAGTTAACTAGTAGAGCCAGCCCACTCAGCTGCAACGCCGCGTCCGCGTAGAACAAGCCACACAAACGCATCTTGCTGAACGATGCTCGATGTAACCGCAGCACGTTCTTGCACAGTTTTCTCTCTTCATCTGTAACATTGATAAATAAAATATTTATTGCTTAAAACTTAACTCCGATATCAAATTCGCTAAACGTGGCTGTTGCTGCCACCAATACAATATCTACTTTATAGTCACCATCATTAGGCTAACTTTTTCCCAACTATGTTGCTGGTCAGTTTTTACTGTAACCGAATGCAGCTGATAAACCCATGTTTATCAGCTGCATTCGGTTACAGTGTAAACTGACATCACTGACTTGCCACATGGCAAGTCAATGATGCTTTAATGTATACTGATTTATTTCCATGTAGTATTTTTACGGATTTTTAGTACCAACGTCACATTACAAATGTGAAAGTTTGCATGTTTAGATGTTCGGATGTTTGTTACTCAATCACGGAAAAACGGCCCAACGGATTTAGATGAAATTTGGCACACAGATAGTTTATAATCTAGATTAACATTATATTACTTTGAATTTACTCCGAAGGTGTCCTAGCTTAACATTTTTTTATCATAAACATTTCAGCCGAAAATCGTCCACTGCTGGACATAGGCCTCCCCCAAAAGGGGGGCTTTGCCATAATCGTCACGCTTGGCAGGCGAGTTGGCGTTCGCAGTATGGTGGTAACATGCTTATAGAACGCTGCTGCCCATTCTCTAGTAAGTCCCTTAGTCGTCTTCTACGACACCCACGGGAAGAAATGCGATAGTGCTATTCTTTTATGTTCGACACCACACGGAACAACAACATTTATTACTTCAAGTTAAATATAAATGAACATAATGCAGCATTGCATATGTAAACGGGCACACCGTTTATGCCTGGACGCTTTTATGTGGGTATTGGTATTGTTCTGTTTACGTTTATTGTTTTCTTTTAATTTTTACTACCTATATCTGCTTGAGTTTAGTTAATATGTTTTGTTGGGATATTGACGTATGCTAGCTGACATATGGCAAATAATTTAATTTTATGTTTTGTGTTTAGTAATGTTAGTTACTTACCTATTATTAAACAAAATCAAGTTCTTCTAACTGAAGGTGGATCTTGTCGAATTTTTTTCCATACAAACTTCGGGAGTGTATTACTTCACTTTTCGACAATGTACTTCAAAACTTAAACATGGTATAGTTTTGTCTCATTATTAATATTGTTTATACGGAAACTTAAAACTAAAATAAAAAGCCGTTAAAAAGTTATGAGCCAACAAATATTAGTATTTCTTGCGAATTTGACCTAACTTAGGGCGTGTTTAAGTAATAAAAAAGTGTGAAATCTCCAAAATTAAATCGGTATTGACAAAGCTCAAATATCTAAAAGTTCAATAAAATTTATTGGTTGGATTTATTCAGTGGTTTTTTCATAAAACCCGATCTTCTGAAGGAATTAACTTAATTTTTTACGCGCCTGTTTTACTATATCTGATCCTGCATCTCACTCAATAATGTTGTGCGTGTAGACTGTACTCTATAGGTTTAGATAATCAAATAAAAGTAAGCAAATCGTAAAAAGGGTTTTTATAGTTGACACTTTCTTGTTTAAAAAAACGGTGTAACAAAATCTAATTTATTTTCGATTTATACTATAGTTTCCTCTTTTATTAATGTATATAAATTTACTACTCTTCTTAGATGTAACTACTTGAGCACATTTTTTTAGTAAGATTTATATAATAATATAATATTTTGTAATCTGCCTATTGTAAGGAGCCCAAATAGACAGGTTCTTTAAACCTTTTAGATTTTTTTTGTGAATTGCTAAATTGAAAAGTACAACTGTGATGTAGTATGGCAATTGAAGTGGCAGATATAACGTTTAGTCGGTTAACCAGACGCCTTTGAAAGCGCTGTCAATAATCGATACTAACGATTTTGCGAGTGCGTTTCGATTTTGTTAAATTGTGTTATTATAGCTAGCAAAATAATTTATGATACAACGGAACGATTTATTATTAATGTAACAGACACTTCATCAGATTTTGATTCAAATTCAGAATGGAATATTATAATATATGACTTTAAATAATATGATTTTAATATTTGAAATAAATTTCGCATCCATGAGTCACATGTTTTTTTTTGTTTACCTTTATTTAACTACCTAAACCTACGGAGTATAGCGTCTAACTGCTCACTACGGGTACTACCTCTGTCTAGCAAGGCCCACCAGTGACTTCGAGCCCGCGACTAGGTTCCCCTTAACAGACAGCTTTGCTGCTGGGGAGTTTGTTGCGCAACTTCTTCTTCCCAGCTAAAGCACTAGGAAGTAGTGAACGGCGGGCGTTTTGAAGGGACTGCTTTATGTAATTCTGACATTCAAAAAGTTCTGACTCTCAGCCTAGTTTGAATAAATGACTTTTGATTTTGATTTTGAATTCCGAATGAAATTGTTGAATAATTAATCTAGGGTGTACACTAACACCATTTTAAGCCATATCATCTTGCACACCGTCCATCATTTCGTTATTCTTCTTCTAGGTACTCTACTAGCTCAAATTTTTGCTCAAGAGTAATCATTTACATGAAGTTTGTAGTGACAGAATACTACGTCATTATGCTTCTAGTCTCTAATAAAAAATAACCCACATAAAGTCTGAAAATGATCATACCAGAGCAATTTGACATCAAAACAACGGCGCAAGTATCTCCAGCGGTTTGCACAGCTAAGTAGAACGTCTCGCACCGCTGCATTAGCATCGTTTGCCACGTCGAAACCTTGCTCAACCAAGACAAAAGCAAAAGTATCGTCAGAGTTGCAGGACGCTGTAACAAAGTGAACATTCGTGATAAGGTGCTTCAAAAATGCTTTGATTGATTGGATATTTGGATTTGGTTTTAATGCTTTTGGTTGACTGCTATTAGATCAGAGTAAATAAATGATAATAACGATCATTTCACTGATAACATTTTCTTATTACTTTAACTTATTGTGCAGCTTTTTAACATATTGTGCAACTATATTGATCGAGTTGTACTTTTATTGAATGTTTACAAAACATTACCATTAGGAAAGAGAAACAAAAACTACACGAGGAAGGATATGAATGCCAAAGCTCGATGGAAGGCTCTGTCATGGAAGATACTCACTGTGGTATTATTGATGAAGTCTTCCTTCAACATGTCAATTGTCACTTGTATGTAAATAAGAGAAGAGAGGAATCCTTCAATAATATAATATAAAATCTGAAAGTTACAAAACTTCTTCATAAAGATGCCTGTCTTTCTAATACGTTATGTCTGTCTAGAAATTAGTGGATAGAGAGAAAAACAAAGCATGAATAATGGAAAAATACGGGCTTGAAAAGAAAATCTGACCAGCAACACTAACTTTTCCTAATAAGATACTTACATACGGCTGAAAACAAACTTTGTAAATGTCGTAACACTCCAAAATATCAGCATAGGCTTGAAACATTCTCTTACAGAAATCCTCACTACGCGTCTCTTCCATTTCAAGAGAATTTAAAACTTGAATATTCCACAACTCAAGCTTTTTTTGTAACAATTTAATAACTCGAATGGCATAAACGACATTTAAATCGAAAGCGACCACAAGAAAATTCATTACTAAATCAATCCAAGGTACAGCCAGCTGTATCAAAAAGTAAGAAAAGACCATTAAATGGCAGCTGAGAGCCATGATAACCACAATCCAATTCCAAATAATGAAATGGTTGAAACTCGTTTCATTGTTGAGGAATCTGTGTATTCTTTGATATAATAAGACAAACTTAATGTTATAATTGGTTTGAATGATCCCGATGACGAAATTAAGGGCGAATCCAAAACAATAGTAGATGCAATCAGTGATAGTCGTTATCGCCATAAAATAAATGCATCCTAGAGGTTCATTGTAAATAAACTTCATATAGGTTCGGAATATGTACAAAAAAATAAATACTATAGCTACGACCATTGAAAAGAAATTTGAGATGAAACTGTTAGGAGTTATGCAATTGTTTTTGATGCGATATTTAGGAGTAAACGAAATGAATTGCATCAGATTCAAAGGCCGCAGCATCAACTGCATATTTTCGTCCACCATATTATTGAAAACACAGTTCACAGGATTATTTTGTTCAATGTAACGAAAGTCTTCCATTTTAAATAGTAATGGCTTTCTGTCACACGCCTGAAACGGTAAACTTTATTAAATGTAGTAACTGTGCTCATCACATTCATTATGAGAATTGGTGGTGAATGGAAAAATTGTGTCGATTACTTTAACGAAGTAGACATTTACTTTAGTCTATATAATAAATTATAGGTGAGTAGAAAGTATAATTACTGTAACTCCATCGAACACTTTATAGTAGTGAAGGTCCTGCTTAATTTCGAACATTTTAATACCTTCAAAGAAATCAATTCCAGTAGTTGTTGAACATTCATTAATCATCAATGTGACAGTCGGTTGCCACACCCAAGTGGGAATCCAAAGTTTAAACATGTCAAAGTTGTAAAAAAACATAAAAAGTTGAATAATCCTAATAGGATGCTTTTAAGGATAATTACGTAACGTAGGTACTATCAGTAGCAATGATTTTATTACCATTATGACAGCTGGGCACGCCACAATAGCGGCGGTAAGTCCCACAGACCGCAAAGATTTATGTTATTTTTTTTTGGGTGGGAAATCATCAAATAACTTCTCCCGCTCTGAGTGGAGCAGGAGGTCGTGTGAGACTTTTACTGACTAAAACCCACCCATGTTCCCTCAGTTGCCTGTGTGCCAGGGGCCGCGGTATCTCTTTTGAACAACCCGCACTCCTGGCAGGCATCGGCCCTTGCGGGTCCCATCAGTTGATGCTGACATCTCTATGAGGCACGCGTGGAGCACAACGCGCCGTCGACCAGGGCTTGGTCCTTACCGGACAGCGAGCTACCCATTACTCGCCGTTCGCAACCCCATGCCTACGGTGGCCGGGAATCAGCCTGGGATTCCCGACGCCCAGGGCGTCTCCCGCGGCGACTAAGGCCGTGAGGGCGCATATACTGCATCTCCCTCACGTGCGCCGCCTCCGTCTTCGAGAGCATTACTGCTTCGCAGAAGGAGGTGACGGCTACCTATGCACTCTCGCTCCGTACTATGGCCTCGACCAAGGCCGGACGCGAGGACATGGCGGTGCTCCTCCCAAGCCGGGCAGACCTCCACCGTATGCTCTACAGTGTCAGGGCGATCTTCGCAGTGGAAACACCCGGGCGTTTCCTCCCGCTTTATCAGAAACAAGATTGTTAATGATTAGCTGCTGTTTAACTTTAAGCTATGTAAAAAAATTAACTCCATTGCAGTTCAAGAAATAAAAAAATCACTACAAATGAAATAGGTAGTTTTATTTCAAATTATTTTACAAAAACGCAAACTGCAGCAGCACAATAGTGTAGTTAGCTAATAGAGCCATCAGACTCAATTGCAATTCCACGTCCGCGTAGAACAGGCCACACACACGCATCTTGCTGAACGATGCTCGATGTAACCGCAGCACGTTCTTGCACAGTTTCCTCTCTTCATCTGTAACATTTGAAAGTATTATATTCATAGCTGAACTTAAGATCACTCCGATATCAAATTCGCAAAACATGGCTGTCGCTGTCACTAATCCAATAACTACTACCATCACCTACCTAGCCTGTTCCCAATTATGTTGCTAGTCAGCTTTCTTTCTATCAGTTTTACAAAGGGTGACTGCCCATCCCACTTTCACAACCGACTAGCTGGATAACATGTTACCACTTGGCACAGTAACTACTAGTGTTGATCTGTTACTATTATCATCCTCCCTGATCCCTTTTTTTTTGCAGTCCGCAGTCCGCATGCTTTCTTCTAAATACATCAGATTCAGAGAATATCACATTTTACTCCAATGGGTTTTAACATAGTGAACACTTTGGTTTCTCGAAAGGTAGGTCGACGACTGACGCAGGAGTAAAACTCATTGATCTCATTTTGGAATCTTGGGAGAAGTTCCAGGATGCAAACGGAATTTCCTGTGACCTCTTAAAAGCGTTTGACTGCTTTGACCACAATACACTGATCTGTGAATTGCACTACTACGGAATTCGTGGACAAGCTGCTGATCTTTGTCTTCCCACCTAAAGCAGAGTTGCTCAGCATCGAGTGCGACGAAAACTGTTGCGATGGACCACGAACAGCAGGGTCCACCGAAGAACACATGCGATGAGGATGGCTTCATCAAGGTGGAGGGAATGAAAAGGAAGCCTAGTTATCGCAACCAGTGTGAGACGGCGCTGGTAGGTTCTAACATGCTGCCACGTCCTGCAATAGCGACGACGCTGCTATACGTATCCCATTTGCACCACTCTACGAAGACTGAGGACATTGTAGAGTAAGTGAAGGCCAACTGGACCTTGAGGGTGGAGAAGTAGGAGGCGCGTCATAACACCAATTTCAAGTCGTTCGTGGAGCGAGTTCCAACTCACCATTTGGTGACCATTCTCAAGGAAGAGTTTTGACCGAAAGGTGTGCTGTATCGGCGTTTCCGCGGCCAGCTACGCGACACCACGCAGCGTAACACGACGCCGTCTTTTCGTGTGCAGTAGTTTTTAAATTTTGTTTTATAAAATATATATTAGTTTATAGTTATTGTTTTTTACTTATATATGTATTATGTTTTATGGGCCTTAGTTGCCTGAAATAAAGGAAAAATTAATAATAATAATAGGCAGCAAAAACTTACTTTTAACGGGGCAACGTACTCGGGGTCTCTAGTTAATATGGACGTGCCTCAAGGATGAATTCTTAGCGGGTTGTTCGAAAGAGATACCGCGGCCCCTGGCACACAGGCAACTGAGGGAACACGGGTGGGTTTTAGTCAGTAAAAGTCTGACACGCCTTCCCGCTCCACCCAGAGCGGGAGAAGTTATTTGATGATTTCCCACCCGAAAAAAAAAAGGATCAATTCTTGGAACTTTTGTGATTTCTTGTTTATTTTAATGACCTTCCTTGCGTGATGGCTAACTTAACCGATATAATTTTAATCGCAGATTTTTTCTATTTTTTTTTTGCTTTTTATTTGTAAAATATAATTATAGTAAAGATACGGATGTCCTAACTTTCAACAATAATCTGGCTGCTCTTTCAAAATGGTTAGCCAAACCTTCTTATTACCAAATTAAGAACACAATAAGAAGGTATTCTAAAACTTGATGGCAAGAAACTAGATGCCATTTTGGAAACCGTATTTCTAGGATTAATTTCTAGGCGTGAGCCATCTTGAATTTACAATGATACTGAATATATGAAATTGTATTGTCATCAAAAACTCTTGGATTCTGATGACAATACAATTTCATATACTCATTCACAACTCGCAAATATAATGGGTATCGAATGAAACAGCTTGACTAGTACAATACCGCCATGAATAAAAATCAAATCCAATATGGTAAGTGTGTCCCAACTATCATATCAATTTGGAAGGGGATTAAATTTCAATGACTTAATTTGACCTAAAATTTCAACAAACTGGGCAAGCTAAATAAAACCTTTTAAAAAGGGCAAAAACTTGCATAAAATTGCAAAGAGCCTGAGAAAGTAGGGCATGAATATGAGATCGAAATGTGTAGAGTAAAAAAAATACAATTATCACTAACTAGCAGTTCGCCCGCGACTTCGTCTGCGTGAATTTCGAAAATACAGCCCCTAAGTATTACTCGCTGATATTGTGGGTTTCTATAGGTGAGATAATTTTATAAAATTTAATTTAGATAGGTATCTAACTAAGTTAAATAGGTATTTTATTTAAAGCTTCCCTGCATACAAAGTTTGAATTTTTTTATTTTCCGTTACCAAAATTATCTGGTTTTCGGTTGACCCAGCTAGTGATAAACCAACATATAACTGCCCATGGGTTAGAAAATATTTTAGTGTGTCAATGCCAACCAAAGAGAATGTTTGTTTCTGGGACTTGTTAATAGTCAAGGCAAATGATGTTTAAACGTGAATCTAGAGTCACTTGAACGATATAGGAATCTCCGTGGGAATTATTGGAAGCCTCGGGATCTGCGCTAGCTGGCCAGCTCCTGGTCCGATGAAAATGGTTGCTGTAAATAAGTTGTCTTTTAAATCATTTATTAGTAGACTTGTGCCATTGCACACGTTATGTTGGCTTACATTTTCCGATTTTAAATAGCAGTTCGTGAGGTGGCAGCCCGAATGGATTAAGGGAGTTTAAAATTTCTTGCGGATAGTAGACTGCACCTTCAATATATTACACACTGTATCAGTGAACTTGTAGATTTTGACTTGGCCGGGGACTTAATGTAAAATTAAATTATTGATTTAATTGGCTGTATCACTCCTAGGTGTGACGATAGCCCTTGAACAAAGCCAATGAAGATCTCTATTTAGTACATATTACGATACGTACGGATATTTGACATGAAGCGTCTGCCTATGTAACCTCTACAGCCCAGTTACAGGATAATACGACACCCCTTACAATTGGTATCAAACTTTCAGACTTCTGACTACCTCAATAAATGAAAAGATAAATCACACCAGTTTGATCTAATCTGGGAGAAGCTTTGCTCTGCCATATAACCTATAGATACCTATGATAGCGTTATGTCTTTGCGTCGTTGAAATAAATTATTGAACTTATCTTAGCAGACATCATACTCGTAATTATGAGCACACCTGAAGCTGTCTGGTAGTCTACTTTGACCGAAACTCGCCGGTACTGAAACCACCTTTATTTCAGCACACCCCGTATCTCACAATGTCTAGGTACTTAATAATCATAATGAAAATGTGGGACGAATGTACCATGACTCATAGAGATCATGTTGAAGAAGTGGATCGAACATTTAAGGACTTGAGAAACTCAGTCGCTGTCATGGGTGGTGTCACTGTTGTTATACTGGTGACTTTCGGCAAACACAAAAGAGACACGTGTGGACACCATCAAGAAGTGTCTAAAATCATCGCCCCTATGGAGTGTAATTCAAACCCTAAATTAAAACACTAACATGAGAGCCCACCTTAAATATGGATAACGATTTTCCACAACAGCTGCTTAAAGTTGGAGAAGGGTCTTTTTCTTCTCCAACCTTGGGCCCTAACGTTGCGGAAATCGTTATAAATGAGAGTCTCGATCATATAGTTCACAGTCTGCAGCAACTAATAGATGAACAGCATCTATAAGTCGCAGCGACTAAGTTTCTCAAGTCCTTAAGTGTTCGACTGCTTCAACATGAGCTTTATGAGTCATGGTACATTAGTCTCATACTATCAGCGACGTAACTTGTAACAACTGACTAAGGGGTCCATTTTTGAGAAGCCACTGCCAGAGCTATTTTTCCGGATTGCCTAACATGTGCTAATATTAAATTAGCGACGAATGTTTTCCCTGTGCCACCTGAGGCGTCCAAATTTTAATTTTTCTCTTAATTGTTCGTTACGCTGTCAATAATGCATCAAAAGCCTGTTTTTGATCTGTGACTAACTTCAGAAAATTTGTTTACATAAGTAGCTGATTCATTGATGTTGTACGGTTTTACCAACATTTGCAGAGACATACTGCCTTAAATCAGGGGGACGCTGCGCACGTTCAGCGCTAGACTCCCGAGCACGGCCCTGAGATGCTCACACTTTGGCTAGCGAGTCGCTGCGAACGCTCGGAGTTAGTGACTCTTTCCCCTGTTGCAGATACATGCTGCCCTAAATCAGAGAAACGCTGCGCACGTTCAGTGATAGACTCCGGAGCACGGCCCTGTGATGTCCTCATACTTGGCTAGCGAGTCGCTGCGAACGCTCGGAGCTAGATTCCCTAGCGCGTGTTATCTTCGAAACTATTTAACTAATTGACATACTATAAAGGGCAAATCTTATCTCTATGATATCCTTGTGATTATAAAATATATTTTTTAGTTAAGGATTAATATTTGGTTGTTTAAAAAATCATCCAAAAGTAAGTAAACTTTTTGAATACATAAAAGCTACTATATCTGCTAAAATATAAAAGATAGAAGTATGGTCTCGCGGACTTTTTTGTAGAACTATTTAGGGCGCACCAAGTTGCCATACATTATTTTTAATTATATACAACTGTTTAGGCAGCGCATGCAAATAACTCTGTTTTTTTCCGCCTGGTTAGACATACATTGTGATAGCTCGGCTAATATGCAACATATAAATATAATTTATAGCCTATAGCACTCACAAATAATGCAGCTTCCAACCAGTGAAAAAAATCTTAGAATCGGACCGTTAGTTCCGGAGATTACCCCCTACATACAAACTTACAAACAAATTTTACCTCTTTATAATATTAGTATAGATAGGTGAACTTTTCAGCCCAAAAGTGCATCTGTAACTTCTAATGTGATTAAAGTTTATGTTTATTCAATTTAAACTGTTTTATTTTCATGTAGTTTTTATGCGAATGTTTGGTTACAACGTTACCTGCAGGATAGGTTTTAGTAATTTATGGTTAATGCCAACTCCGTTTTAAGCAATATCATCTTGCACCCCGTCCATCATTTCTTTATTCTTCCTACTCTAGTCTTAGTATTAGAACTCTTCTAGCACAAATCTTTCATTACAAGGAATAATTTGGGTGTAGATTGTAGTGACAGAATACTACATTACTTTGGTTTTATACAGTACCTACATATTACTTGTTGACAGGCCTACACTGTCCTCCCATACCTATCAACACTGTAATTTGAAAACATTGTGAAAGACAATTATTTTTAAAAGAGTGACCGTGGATTTTCTTTCCAACTCTTCTTGTTAGGAACCAACCAATTTGAACGGTGCACCTAGTTTCTGGCATTTTGTTAGTGCCCATGGAGGTTTATGTTTCATACAATATTTTCATTTTGGTCTATAATAAAAAAATAACCCACATAAAGTCTAAACATAGCATATACCAGAGCAATTTGACTTCAAAATAACGGTGCATGTATCTCCAACGCTTTGCACAGCTATGTAGAACGTCTCGCACCGCTGCATGAACATCGTTTGCCACGTCGATATCTTGCTCAACCAACACAAAAAGAAGAACATCGTCAGAGTTGCTGGACGCTGTAACAAAATCAACATTTGTGATACGATGCTTCAAAGTAGTATGCGTTGTTTGAATGTCATTATATCAAAGTAATTGGATGATTATATTATTAATTAGGTAACTTTAATTGATAAGATTTTCCTATTTTGTTTATTTACGGGGAAGCTAAATTGTTCTAAAGCTGTACTTTTGATTAAATTTTAAATAATTTAACAAATGTGTGGAGAAGGACTAGACTCGATAGATACTCACTATCGTATTATTCTTGAAGCCTTCCTTCAGCGTATCGATAATCACTTGAATGTAAATGAGAGAGTGAAGAAATCCTTCAATAATATTATAAAGAATCTGAAAGTTGCAAGACTTCTTCATAAATAAAAAACCCTCTCACTACGTACCGCCTGTCTAAATATTGGTGGAAGGAGAGGAAAGAGGGGCCGGGACAATGGAAACTGGCATGCAAAGAAAATTGGTACAATAACACTAACTGTTCATAGCAAGGCACTTACGTACGGCTGAAAACAAACTTTGTAGATGTTATAACACTCTAAAATATCAGCATATGCTTGAAACATCCTCTTACAAAAATCCTCACTACGCGTCTCTTCTATTTCAAGAGAATTTACAACTTGAATATTCCATAACTCAAGCTTATTTTGTAATGATTGAATTACTCGAATGGCATAAACGACATTTACATCGAAAACAACCAGAACATAATATACAAATGCATCAATCCAAGATAAAGTCAGCTCTATATAAAAACAAGAAACAACTATTATATGGCCGCTGAGAGCCATGATAACCACAATCCAATTCCAAGTGATGAAATGGTTAAAACTGGTTCCATTGTTCAAAAAACCGTGCAATCTTTGAAATACTAAGACAAACCTAATATTATTTTTAGTTTGAATGATCGGGATGGCGAAATTAAGAGTGAATCCGAAACAATAGTAGATACAATCAATGATAGACGTTACCATGAAAAATCTAGTGTATCTTAGATACCCTATATTACTTGACAGCATACAAGTTTGGAATATGTACATTAAAATAAATACTATAGCTCCGATCATTGAAAATAAATTGGAGATCAAACCGTTAGGATTTATACAATTGTTTTTGATGCAATATCTAGGGGTCAACGAAAAAAATTGCATAAAATTCAAAGGCCACAGCATCAACTGCACATCTTTGTCCACCATATTATTCAAATCACAGTTCACTGGATTATTTTGTTCCATGTTACAAAAGTTCTCCATTTTAAATGCAATGGTAAGCAATGGTTTCCTGGCACACGTCTGATACGATAGTCGTTGGTATGTATTAGCGCTCATCAAATTCGTAACTATAATTGGTAGTGAATGGAAAAAATTGTGTGGATTACTTAAATGAATTAGATATTACTTTAGTCTATGTCAATATATGTGAGTGGGACGTAAAGTTATTGTAAGTCCCTCCAACATTTTTAATAGTAGGCTAGTTACTGATCGATTTTTGCGACCAATTTTAGATCGAATAAAAATATCAATTCTAGTAATGAAATGAAATGTTTATTTATGTAAGTAGATCTTATATGACACTTTTACACAATATTTTGATGGTCAAAATACCTGTCTAATCTACAGTCATAACGTATGTTACCTACTTGTTTTCCATTTTACGTTTTAAAAAAAAAACCATTTTACGAATTCATAGTTCCATCATCATTCAACTATAGAAGTCCAGACATTAACATTGGCTTGTTCATAACATTTCATAATAAGCTTTATTACCGAATCGCACATAAAAATAGAAAGATTACCGGTCACGTACCGTCAAAAACTAATTGTTATATAATGACGCAATCCGTTGACACCTGCGACCCCCCGCGGCGTTTGACACTTGAAGTTTTTACGATAACACTCACAAAAAAAGGGTCGACTCGAGTTTTTACTGCCTCTTGCCAGTTTAAGTTATAATTTATGGCTTCTTAACTAAACAAAGCATTGTATTAACGTAAGCTGTTTCGTCTTAGGTTGTTTATTTATTAAATAAACAAAGAGATAACAGACAATGGCTGACAGTGTGCTTGTTCCCGTGTTATGTCGATTTCTCATAAAACTACCATCTCAATTTGTTTGAAACTTTGGAGTTTACTTATTGAATAGACTTATAATCGAACAGCAGTCATTTTATGGGAATCCTACGTAACATTGTCGTAATATTTAACTCAAACTTCATATCGCGCGGAGGTCAACGCCCGTTTTGTGCACTCGAACATTCTTTTGATTTATAAAACTAGATTTATATTCTAATAAGAACCACTTATATTCTAATAAGAAATTATGTTTATACTTACCATTTTATACGCCAGCAGTCACTAATTGCACAGTAAAACACACAAAATAAACACTTTTCACTAATCACTACACACTTCGAACAACGGTTTGTTTACGTCACACATTTTGTCGAAAATTAAGTTTTTATGACGCTATTCTAAGCAAACAATTATCTAAAACGATGATATACTACTTTTAAATGAATATTTATACACTGTAGTCTCGAAAACGCACAAAAAAATAAGAAAAAACACTAAATAACTACGAGCGCGCGCGACGCGGTGACGCCATGTTGACGCCATGCTGGAAACGTAACATTTAACTTTTTTTTTGTCTATTCCCAGACGACGTTTTGTTCGTTTAATGATTTAGTCGACGAGAGTGTCTTCCTGACCGGACCGTTTAATTATTGCAGACGATATGAAACCTTATTCGTATTATAAAATAAAGATTAAAACCGCGTGAACCAAGTGGGTCTCAGGGAACCCAATGGCCTTTTTACCGTTAACATCTTTTGGGTTCCCTGGAACCCAACAGATGTGAACCGTGTGAAATCTATGAATAAATTTTAGCAGCCAGGAAAAGAACTCCTTTATTTATAAACGTTGCCTTATGTTTAGAAATGATAAGCTACTGCATAACCACACATTTGAAATTTAAGTAAAGTAAAAAATCAGCCCCATTGAGGATGGAGAAATAATAAATCAACACCAAAAATAGATCTATTTCAGCTGATTTTACAAAAACGCAAACTGTAGCAACACAACAGTGTAGTTAACTAGTAGAGCCGTCAGACTCAGCTGCAACGCCGCGTCCGCGTAGAACAAGCCACACACACGCATCTTGCTGAACGATGCTCGATGTAACCGCAGCACGTTCTTGCACAGTTTTCTCTCTTCATCTGTAACATTGAGTAAAATATACATAGCTGAACTTGAGTTTTCTCCGATATCAAATTTGCGAAACTTGGCTGCCACTGTTACCTAAACAAAACCTACTATATATTCACCATCATAATACATATGCCTAACTTTTTCCCAACTATTGTTGCTGGTCAGTTTTCAGTGTAACCGCATGCAACTGATTAATAGTTTAATATGGGGCAAGTCAATAATTTTTCAATTTATACTGATATATTACCAAGTAGTTTTATCACGAATGTTTAGTAACAACGTTTTCTGCAGGATAGTGTTCAATAATAATCTATTGTTTATTTATTTATTTATTTGCTATAAGGTATCTTCACAGCTGACAGAAAGTATAACATTATTAATAATTCTAAACATTACGCCAATTACGAAGTACTCAGAAAATATGAAAGAAACAGAGAGTGACATAATTATTAATATTTAAAGTGTGTGTATGCGTGTGTCTGTGCGATGTAGGTGCTGTAAATGTGTGTGATGATGTGTGTGTGTGACTAAACTCACTAAACTGGCACTACTGAGTTTGCCGAGTAACCGGCGATTGAAGGAGTATTTGGATAATCTCGTTTTTAAATCTGTTCCGTGTGGTGTTGAAGGGGTCCAATGTTGGGAATTTGTCGTTGTATAATGCTGGAAGACGCAAGAATGGTGACATCTTTAGGTAATTAGTGGAGGCCGATGGTACTGATAACATAGTGGTATGTCTGGTACGCCTGAGTGGGACGTTAAAGTTTATTCTGCTTATTAGTTGTGAACAGTCAAATTTGTTGTTAAGTATGTCGTACAATAACATCATGTCGTTTAACTGTCGTCGCTCTTCCAGAGTTTTAAATTTGTGATATCGACAGGAGTCCGGGTAATTTGGGATATCAGCTTTAACTCTATAATTTAGGTACTTAACAAATTTGCGTTGGATTGATTCAATTTTATCAATATATTTCTTATAAAAAGGACGCCAAATAATACTTGCGGATTCCAGTATGCTCGTCACATAACAGTAATATAAAGTTTTAAGGCATACTGGGTTCTTGAACAGTTGGCTGTTACGCATCACAAATCCGAGGGACTTGTAGGCTTTACTGGTGATGTGGTCAATGTGTGCCTCGAACGTGAATTTTTCATCTAGAATCACACCCAAATCCCTAACTTGTGATGCTCGATTTATAATTTCTTTACTGATACGGTAATTATAATTGATATTGTTGCGTTTTTTAGAGAAAGTTATAATTTGGCATTTTTTAGTGTTAACATTAATATTGTTTAAGTTGTAATAGTCACCAAGTCTGTCTAAGTCAGATTGCATCAATTGGCAGTCACTGGGGTTATTTATTATCATAAATATTTTTTTGTCATCTGCATACAGAAGATGTTCAGAGTGAAGGAAGCACTGTGTTATATCAAATAAATAAATATTATTGTTAATACTAACTCCATCTTAAGCCGTATCGTCTCGTACACCGACCATAATTTCATTATTCTTCCGCTAGGTACTCTACTAGACCAAATCTTTATGCATAAGAAATCATTTGAGTGAAGTTTGTAACTACCAAATACTACGTCATTGTGTTTTTGGTATATAGTAAAAATTAACCCACATAAAGTCTAAAAATTAACATACCAGAGCAATTTGACTTCATAACAACGGCGCAAGTATCTCTAGCGCTTTGCACAGCTAAGTAGAACGTCTCGCACCGCTGCATTAACATCGTTTGCCACGTCGATATCTTACTCAACCAAGACAAAAATAAGAATATCGTCAGAGTTGCAGGACGCTGTAACAAAATTAATATTTAGATACGATGGTTCAAAGTATAGTATGCTTCAGTTGAATGCTATCAGATCAAAGTAATTGGGTAATTATAAGATCATTTCAGGTGATGAGATCTTCTAATTTCTTTTATTTATTGGGCAGATATATTGTTAATATACTGTACTTTTATTGAATTTTAAATAACTTTGCGAAACAATAACGAAAATAGTGTAAAATATAAGTAAGACAAGAAAGAGGAAGACCAAGTAAAAAATTATATAAAGAATGACATGATTGTCATTCGGCTCGACGAATGGCTCTGTCAGGGAAGATACTCACTGTGGTATTATTCATGAGGCCTGCCTTCAACGTGTCAATAATCACTTGGATGTAAATAAGAGAATGGAGGAATAATTCTATAATATAATAAAGAATCTGAAAGTTTCAAAACTTCTTTATTAAGATCCTTATCTAACCAATACGTAATGTATGTCTAATGTCAAGGTCTTATGATTTTAGTTTAATTTAATAAATTTTAATTTTATTATATTATTGAATTAATTATTTTTATCTAATATATTTGTTATGATTATTATTTTAAATTTTAATTTTATTGGAAATGTTAATACAATGATCTAAAATGATTATAAATTTGAAAATTTTAATTAGTGGAAAGAAAGAAAAAAGGGGCAAGAGAAATGAAACAAAACAGGCATGAAAAGAAAATTGATTCAATAACTCTAACTGTTCATAGCAAGGTACTTACATATGGCTGAAAACAAACTTTGTAGATGTCATAACACTCTAAAATATCAGCATACGCTTGAAACATTCTCTTACAGAAATCCTCACCACGCGTCTCTTCCATTTCAAGGGAATTTATGATTTGAACATTCCATAACTCAAGTTTACTTTGCAACGATTGAATAACTCGAATAGCATAAACGACATTTAAATCGAAAGAAACTACAAGATAATATGTTAATAATTCAATCCAATGGAAAGCTAGCTGTACGAAAAAATAAAAGAAGGCAACTAAATAACAGCAGAGACCCATGATAACCATAATCCAATTCCAAATGATAAAATGGCTAAAATTGGTTTCATTGTTGAGGAATCTGTGCACTCTTTGAAAAATTATGACTAACTCCATATTATTTTTGGTTTGAATGATCCCGATGACGAAATTAAGAGTGAATCCGATACAATAGTAGATGCAATCAGCGAAAGACGTTACCGTCACGTATTTAATGTCTCCTAGAGTTTCTTTGTAACGAAACCGCATATAGGTTCGGAATATGTACACAAAAATAAATACTATAGCTCCGATCATTGAAAAGAAATTGGAGATGAAACTGTTAGGAGTTATACAATTGTTTTTTATGCGATATCTAGGAGTAAACGATAAAAAATGCATCAGATTCAAAGGCCACAGCATCAACTGCACATCTTTGTCCACATTATTATTAAATTTACAGTTCACTGGATTATTTTGTTCAATATTACGGAAAGTGTCCATTTTAAATAGCGATGGTTTCCTGACACACGTTTGAATCGGTAATCGTTACTACTGCGCACATCAATTTCATAATGATCATTTGGTAGTGAACGGAAAGAATTGTGTCAATTACTTTAACGAATTAAACTTAATGTACTTTTGTCTATGTAAATATTGGTGACAAGGAAGTAAATCATTTGGTATTCAATGAAAAGAAAACTAAATGAATGAGATTCGAGTTTATGAATATTAGAAGTAGTGAATGTCACATTGTATTGAATAAAGCGATACTAGAATTCTTCGAAAAGACGGCTTTCCTGGGTATCACGCTTGACTCAAAGCTAAAGTGGGGTCCTCACTTAACGTCGCTTGCACTCTGCCTCTGCTATCTTCAAACGGTTGAATTTTAACTTTTACGTCTTTAGCGAGCGTGGACCAACAGAGCGATGTTTTAATTACTTACGTTTATCGGTGAAATATATTTATAAAGGAGAATGAACAAAAGTGGTCCAAATAACTCAGTATTTAGTAGACTATTTTATTACATAGGTCTCGTTAGTGGTGGATATTTGGCCCAACCTCCATACATTTCTGGTCATTCTCCTTTGTGGTGGCCACGGCATATTCTTTGGTCGTCGTTTTAGTGTAGCGCGCCGCCGCCACTCGTTACGTGTGTGCGGGAGTATTGCGCTTAGCTCCGCCCACATGCGCCAGGTCGATGAGGATACCTACTATGGTCCTTAAAACTTGGAAATACGTTGCAAATATATTATATTATCCCGCATTGATCACCTTTAACTTATTTTCACGCTGTGAATGAAACTTAGCACCTTCTAATTCGATCCTAACACCATCTAACTAGCTAGATGGTAAAATTCTAGATGTAGTAGAATTGGGCTCTGTCATTCCTTTTCGGAACAATAAGAGTGTTGATATCTACATTACTTTAATAAAATTACAAAGTACATGATTATGTACCTAACTTTAGCACCGAATAGATCTATTATTTCGTTTTAGTTAAATTCCTAGTTGGTGTAGTGGTTGCAGCGCGTCTGCTGAACTCGTGGTACTCGATTGGATTTCCAGATCAGGATTTTCTGTCAGGATTTTTGCAATGGCAGCGAAGAGTCTGGAAGCTGGATGCGTGCCTGATTGATGACATGGGCTAACCCTCCCAACCAATTCATGGGCCTTATTAATAAACATAGGTACCTAAGTGACGAAATGTGGGTGTACTAAATGGACACCTCTGCCTAAACCTTTGGAGAAAACATGCTTGACATTAAGTGTACATTAAAATAAAACATGATAATCCTTATCTTATAGGTATCTATTTAACGTAATTAATTTTACAATAGGTAAGTATGTCCAGTCACCAAAAAATATAAGTACCTAACCTAGTCGTCGAATATAGTCGAAGTTTAGTAATAAACCGAAGGATGTTTTACAAAAGAAAATTTAATTTGATAAATGAGCTGTTTGTTTACTATTAATTTTATTTTATTTCATTCGAAAACATTCATCGGTTTATTACTAAACTTCAACTACCTACTATGTTCGACGACCCTGGCTATTTATCTGTCTTGGTAACTGTACAGACATGACTTTACGTCACTGTCATCGTCGTAGGATATAAAGACACTATATAAAGACATTATCAATACAATATTTTATAGACATTATCAATACGTAGGTATGGATATTCTAAAATTATTCGCACCAAGCGTCACTGACCTTCACGCCAAGGTTTTTATCGCAAGTTCATTGCCGATATCTTGCCAAGGGCGACCTTCGTAGCAAGGCCAAGTCATCTTAGAGCGAGGACGCGGCCTTGCTCAAGGTCACACAGTAAAGTTCGAGTTTTGTGACTTTTCAAATTTTCTTATTAAATTTGAAGCTGAATTCTATTGGCATGGGGTTAAAAGACAGAAGATTTTTTTGCAATGTTTTGACCTTGAGTCAAGGTTATTTGACGTCACAAGGTTGTTTCTTGAAAACTCTGGCACTAGTTGTAATAATTATTAAATTAACCTAGATCGTGTTAAGCGTTTGTATCAATAATTCTTATAAAGTTTATTTGATATGTTTTAGTCCTAAAAAAGTGAAAGAACACAATATTATCTTTTCATGGTTTAAAAGATGTATAAAGTGACATCTATCACTTCTCAGAGTAACTACTTTAAAAATCAGCAAAGTTACTGGTACTACTGCTGCCTAATAGATGGCGCTATTTACAAATATTAACATGCTTTATTCTCAAATTATAGAATAAAGGCAGATATACCGCGCGGAACATTATTGTGGATTTGTGAGGCACGTTTGTAGTCATGTGTGCGTGACAGCACTGTAAAAACATGTTCCTCTCTGTGAGTGTAAGGTTGCCAGGATAATAAAATTTTACCCAATATTATTTCATTAAAATAAATAAATAATTTATTGTCTTAGAAAAATTCGGTTTTTATATCCGGTTTTTTTCGGTGAAGTAAACGCCTTCTTTGAAATGCGATGAACAGACAACACAAAATTGTGATGGTAGCCAATCGTTATCATATCTGCTTTCACGTATGATAGAGACCCAATCATTCTGTAGATCAGTTGGGAATCTGCATAAATAGGAATTATTTGTGGATTGGGCCTTCATGATTTTTGTAAATGGCTGCCGTAGCAGCTATTTAGAAAAGTCGTGAAGGATCGTAATTATGTTTATGGTAGCTATATTTACTTTATGGTGACGTCATATAACCCATAGTAATTATGGGGAATCAATTGATGTACATCATTATTATTAGAGTCATCCAATACATAAAACGGACACACATATTCATATACATACTTATTTACATAAGTACATACAAACATACCAAACAAAAAACGCCATAAATAAAACACTATCATCGAAATTAAGATTTTGTAAATCGATATTATTATTATTATTATTTCTTTATTATTGGACAACAATGATCCAGCGTGTTAGTAAACAATATTATAACTTATTACTAGTGTTAGTTTATAAATGAATTACATAGTAGTGTGAAAAGGACAACCCCCAAATTAATGTTTAGTGATTGTCCTTCTCACAAAAGTTTTAATGAATGGAGAGTCAATACTCTCAGCCATAGTTTTGTGTGTTTTGTGTTTTGTGTGTTTTGTGTGTTGTGTTTAGTGTTTTGTGTTTTATATGCCTGCATCTTATACTTATTCTTAGGGGTAAATGTTTTAATATAAACTGGCAACACTGAATGTTTTTTGTCAAAGTTTTATGTTTCAAGATGTCACAAACAATAATCACGTATAATAATGTCCAAATACACATCTAATCAATATTTATTTATGAAAATACACTCTATCTACTTTCTTTTATTTTTGGGAACTGTTTTTTCAATTTTTAAAACACAAGATTTGCATTATTTTCAAAATATCTTGAAGCTATCAGTGACGTACAGACGCCAGTACATCAAGCTATCCCAATCTGTCAAATTTTCCCAATTGAACATGAACCTTATGCTTATCTATTAAAGTTGAAAATCTATCAAAGAAATTTGACAGATTGGGGTAGCTTGATGTGCTGGCGTCTGTATATACAATGCAACGCTTCGTGGCTTAATAACTCGAGAACGTATTCAGTTTTGAAACAGTATTTGGTTTGATGGCCTCACTCTTGGTGTTCGGTGCGGTCTATCTGCTTTTGTTTAATGATGTAAGGCTTTAAAACGTTTTTCAACGTCATTACGATACACATCATCCCCACTGATTACGATGTTACAAAGACTGATTAAAAAAAAAACAACTTTCAGACTTTCCCTCTTTTTTTTTTTTTTTGGGTGGGAAATCATCAAATAACTTCTCCCGCTCTGGGTGGAGCGAGAGGGCGTGTCAGGTACTTTCCCTCTTACCTACACAAAATAAAATTATTTCAAGTTTAAACCTATGAAAATGTATTTTATTAGTAAGATGGTTTATGTTTTAAAATGGCGCAATAAGTACCTATGTCTTGATCAAGTATGTACGTCAATAGTACAGTCGACCGCACGTCAGTCTTAACAGTTTGACCTGTTTAGGTGTTTGTTACTCGATCACGCATTAAACCGATAACACATAAGATACTTTTTATCTCGGAAGCCGCTGGCAAACGCTAGTTATTGTGTACAAAAGAATCCAACCACGAGTATTCCACTGAGTGAAGTTTTGGCATTGAGCGACTTTAGGAGCGTTCCGGATATCGTGATATTCAAATCTGGAACGCAAATGATTGATGTAAGCGCTGTGAGCGATTATGGCATAATTCGGAATGTACCCCAGACATCAGCTTAAACAGGTTTTGTTACCATTGACGTGGGGCGGACAGTACTATTGACGTGCGGAACTTATTGGCTATGTTAAACCCGTGTACCTGTATCATAGGGTATATCGATAGAGATAGGTACCTACCCTACTACAACGATAACAAACTGATATGCTGCGATGGAAAGGTTGTTGTACACTGATGTGTAACAAGACCATGCTACATAAGTCATTTATTTCATAACAAAACACATTGTGTTGAGAATATTACAAATTGAAATTAAAGAAAACAAAGTACATTCCTATTCAAAAATGCATTGGGCATCGCATTTAAAATGTAACAATATCACTAATTCTTCTATCATCACATCACTCATTCATTAATTCTAGTAAATAATAAGTCAATACTTAATTCAACAGAAAAAAATAAAATTGGCAAACAGTAGGTACAGATGCCAGCACATCAAGCTACCCCAAACTGTAAATTTTTCCCAATTGAACATGAACGTTATGCTTAAGTGATAAAGTTTAAAATCTATCAAAGTAATTTGACAGATTGGCGTAGCTTGATGTGCTGGCGTCTGTACCTAGGAGCAAATAGGCAAATAGGCCTCGTCAATAATTGTTTTCAGTAAAGAATTACTTACGAAGAATGACTACTTACCTACAGTCTGTTCACAGCTATTTAACCTCTGACAGCAGCAAGCCAACAGCAACCTTATTTTAACAAGAGTAAAGATCACTGTGATAGTAACAGACTAGTTAGCAGCAGCAATCCAAAAGCAATCTTATCGTGACGAAAACAAAGATCACTCTGATTTTGACATTGATGTAAAATGAAAAGGATTCAAAAAAACAATGGCGACTTTAATTCTCATTTTGGCCAAAAGTCAAAGAAAACTTGTAGCGCTTTATGGAGGTAATACCACTGTAATACAGTCTTAAGGGGACCCTAGTCGCGGGCTCGAACTCACTGGTGGGCCTGGCTAAAAATCACGCTGTCTCACCAGGCTTCATGTCCAACAGAGATAGTATCAGTGATGAGCAGTTAGACGCTAGTCTACACGCACAACATTATTGAGTGAGATGCAGGATCATTTATAATAAAAAAATTAAGAAAAGTCCTTTGGAAGATCGGGTTTTATTGAACTTTTCGATAATTGAACTTTGTCGGTATTGACTTAGTTTTGGAGATTTTACACTTCTTTTATTACTTAAACACGCCCAAAGTTCAGTACAATTAGCAAGAAAAACGAATCATTGTTGGCTCCTAACTTTTTAATAGGATTTTATTTTAGTATTCTGTTTCCGTACAAACAATATTAATAATGAGACAAAAAGATATCATATTTTACTTTGGATGTGCCAAGTCAGACAGTGGAGCAAAACACTCCCGAAGTTTGTATGCAAAAAATATAGACTAGGTTCACCTTAATCCGCAAGCAATAACAAAAAACCTGCCTATTCTTTTTCTAACTATGTTGCGGTAAGGTTCCAGTCTTGCCGGATGCAGCTAAGTATCTACCAGTGTCTTACATGGAGCGGCTGCCTTCAGAACTGCACAACCCACTAGCTGGATAATACAATACCCTTTTGTAAAGTGGTTGCATGCTGGCAGCATGTTCAAGAAGTAGGCGTTACAAAAAATGCCTTTGACTGTCACCGCTTTTTGGAAGATTTATATTAGCATATCGAGCGATAATATGTTTGTGGCTACGTAATAAGAGCTCCTCGGGTCCATAGATCAGATTGAGCTACGCTTGCCGCGGTAGGTCCTTGGATGTGTGAGCATCTTTAAATACCAAGAACCCTCACTGCCTCGGAAGTCCGAAAATCTGACAACCAGTGTTATAAAGGGGTAACGTATTACAAAATATCTGGGTTTGGAGGTCAGATAGGCAGTCGCTCCATGTAAAATACTGCTATTCAGCTGCAGCCGGTTAGACTGGAAGCTGACTCCAATATAGTTGGCAAAAGGCTAGGCAGATGATGATCAATCGATAGTATCATGTCCCTAAATCATTATTCTGTTTAAGACTGTAACTAGATGTTGTTTATTAATTTCACAACATTGTAAAAAAATCATTTTATTCATTTAATCTCATACTATGCAGCATGTATCAGAAAGATATTTGTAGTACAAATCATCAAACTAAACAACTTTCTCTATGAGACTGTAGATACTGAAAAAATACATGTATTACGTTCAGTAGACGATATTTACATTCTACCACAATGCATCGTCATTCACGCGTGGGCTATCGTTCACACCACATGTTATATTAATAGGAACTGCTATTTATACTTATTTATATTGACTCGTTGCTTGCCAACGCACGTGGAGGGAACATCGTAAAGAAATGTGTCCACCGGACTTTTACTAACACTTTCTGTTTCAGACTTCCAAACGTTGCAACTGCTCGCCATTGCGAGTGTCTTTTTGACAGATTTTGTATGGCAAATCTGTCAAAGACTATTAAAACGTTTGTGAATTGGCCTTGGAGACTTGGCCCCCTGAAACTAATTAACTGAATTAGAGAAGGAAATAAATAAACTACGACTTGATTGTGGAGACAGAATTTCCTGTATCAGTTCCTACGCTTATGGATGACACCACAATAAATGAGGCCATGCACTTACTGAGCCCAGAAAGAATAATATAAGAAAGCGAAGAAGACCGAAGCTTATGTCTACCAAGGCACTAGTCTTTTGTCGTTTAAGTACTGGTAACATTAATATAGACCTCTGTCTAATTCTTCGGGGAAAATAGGCGTGATTTTATTCTAAGTTATGTTAAAACCTTAACAGTGCCACCTTCCATAGCACCATTGCCACAAGTTCAGCGTACGATAGAATATCATCGATGACACACTAGACTGTTGGTTATAAAGGCACGGCACAGCAATAAGCTTCGTTCAATGTGACCTATACCAGATGCAGGTGGCTTGGGCCTTAAATGTCACACGATGACACGACGTAGAGTGTTGGAATTTCCTATATTTCTTCAGCTGGGAGTAGTTTAATTAAGACTTAGTCTAAGGCAGTATAACATCGAACACGTGGCATGTATGAGCATACAAACAGCACCGCTAACGCTCCATTGTCAAACTATTAAACTATTACAATAGACCTCCAGATCGATTTTCGGCCTTAACGACCAATCTCAACGGAGACTAAGCGTTAGGTGCGGTAGATAGGTATTATAATACATGAGTCTGTGGACATAAAAAGGTGCATTTTCTCTGTTCGCAATCTCTAACTCCAATGGAGCGGTAATCCGCCACGACTGCAGAGATCAGGCGCAGAACCAACGGTTTAACGAGCTTTCCGAGGGATGCACAGCAGATAGCACATAGCACACCGCCAACTTCCAAACTCCGGCTGTTACAAGTGATTGTAAGCAGTAAGTAGGCTTCCACAAGGACCATAGTTCAACGGCTCACTTCGCTGCACTGCCGTCACCACATGACGCAGTCAGAATAGTCGACATCTGCTGTTGCCAAGGAAGGAAGGTAAGATCAGACGCATAGGTTACTCATTTAAAGCTAACTACGGCTTCGTAGGCAAAACACCGTGCCACCTGTAGCTACTTTTCAGAGACACGGCGTGAACTACAGACTCATTCAATAGTCGACTGTTCTTCGTGGGCAGTTATCTGCGGATTACCATCGTGCGAATGCATGCACACGTGCTACGTCACACGTCATCGCGCACCACCAGTCCATTAGTCACCTTTTCTTAGTTTACACCACAGTATACTGGCAGCCTAACATCATCGTTATCACTGTGTATTATTTATAAGTACTGACATTCAGTGTTCAACTTACTTCTACTGCGGACGGACGTGTCGTATGTCGATACAATTAAAAACATTTTTTTATAAACGTTATGTTAAAGTGACAATCAAACATGAAAGTGGTATTTTGTGTCGTGTTGTTCACACTCGGCGCTGTTGTTAAAGGTAACTAATTAATCGACTACCTAATTAGTTTATTCATTAAGGTCTATTTTTGTGTGTACTTAATTGTCAACTAAGTAGTTTTGTTTGCCGGGAACTAGAAATATCTATTAAGATTGTTGATGCGTAAATAATAGGTCCCTACCTACTGTTTATTAAAATAGAGGTAGACAGGATGACGCCAATTTAGTCGGAAATAGATGAATGTTCCCCGCGTATTTGTTCGTATTCAAACAAAAATTCGTACAGGAATTTTAGAGCTAGCACGTTTTAAGGAATATACTCGTAGGTATCTTTCGAAATTCTAATACGAATACTATTCTCAGTGGTCTAATTTGTAGGTTGTTTCCTTTAAAGTTTGTCATGGAACCTGTTTTAAATCAAAACGAAGCAGACAATCACGATCATCCATGAAGTCTTACATAAACATACGACACCTAAAATGTTTCCCAATATTTTTGGAGTTCAGAATTTAGAATTAGTCACACCAATTTTCTTAAAGAAGATTATAGGGCTTTGTATAGTGATTGATAAGCATCTGTGGACTGATAGCGGCAACTGATAGTGATATACTTTATCACATGATTAGGTAAATACCAGCCTGCTATCCTCCCACAGCAGGACAAAGGCCTCTTCTTTTAAACAGAAGGAACTAGTCAAGCATTGATCACCACGCTTGCCCGCTTCATGCCAGGTTTTAGACTAATGGCCCCCGAAACGATCAATTGTTTTCATATTACTTCTACTTCCTACTAGTATTATGAATGTGACAATTTGTATGTTTCTTACTGAATCACGCCAAAATGGCCGAACGGATATGGATGAAATTGGGCACACAGAAGCTTTAATATGACGTAGATTAACACATAGGGTACTTTTGTCCCGTGGGATAATTTCTGAGGGGAAACGCGGGTGACGCCGCTGGCAAAAGCTAATTGTCAATATTTACGTGATTCAAAGGTACACATTGATCGTGTACCAAATTCAGTTGAAGCGGTTGACAATATTATTACAATAGCAGTTGATCAAATGCATTTGATCATTACGGGGACCCTTTTTTTTTTGGGTGGGAAATCATCATATAACTTCTTCCGCTCTGGGTGGAGCGGGAGGGCGTGTCAGACTTTTACTGACTAAAACCCACCCGTGTTCCCCCAGTTGCCTGTGTGCCAGGGGCCGCGGTATCTCTTTCGAACAACCCGCACCCCTGGTAGGCATCGGCCCTTGCGGACTCCACCATTTGGTGCTGACATCTCTTTGAGGCGTGCGTGGAACACAACGCGCCGTCGACCCGGGCTTGGACCTTACCGGACAGCGAGCTACCCATTACTCACCGTCCGCAAGCCCGCGCCTACGGTGGCCGGGAATCAGCCTGGGATTCCCGACGCCCAGGGCGTCTCCCGCGGCGACTACGGCCGTGAGGGCGCATATACTGCCTCTCCCTCACGTGTGCCGTCTCCCTCTTCGCAAGCATTACTGCTTCGCAGAAGGAGGTGACGGCTAACCATTCTCGCTCCGTACCATGGCCTGCACCAAGGCCGGACGCGAGAGATCGCCGCCGCCGATCGCCTCCACGAGGACACGGCGGTGCTCCGCCCGAGCCGGGTAGACCGCCACCGTATGCTCCACCGTGTCCTCAGGGCGATCTTCGCAATGGAATCACCCGGGCGTTTCCTCCCGCCTTATGCGAAACAGGAACCTCCCGAAACAACCGTGTCCGGTGAGGACCTGCGTCAGGCAGAAGATGAAGACGCCATGCCGCCTCTCAAGCCACTTCTCAAAGAGGGGACTTACCGCCGCTATCGTGGCGTACCCATACGGGGACCGTTAAGACTATCATTTGTTTCTCCGCGATGTTTTCTTTTGAAAATATTTGGGTATTATTTCCATGTAGGCTGCTTCGTTGCTTTAGTAACTCGACATTCACACGGACGTAATAAAATCCAGTGAGATTTCCAAATCTCTGTGTTGAATCCAACAGAGTGAATCTAGGCGCGTCTAAAATCGAAGTCTGTCGAATAATATTTTAATCAACATACAATCTGACACACCTCCAAATTGTAAAAACGTAAGAAAATTTGAATTTCGCGGCTACTTAGCGCATCCAGTTTAAACCGTGTATTCCCGTTGTCCACGTAATCTGTGTCCCCGTCACGGGGACAACGGGACTTCAAAAATTTCCTTACCGTTGTCCCCGTTATACAGGGTATAAGGGAAACGCTTCCGAAAACGAAAACAGGTGATAGGGCTAGTGATTCTCGATACAGTACCACAAAAAAACAAGTTTTTTTTAATTTTTACCTATTTTTTTAGCAGTTTTTGTACACTATGCAGTGAGAACAGTTAAATGAATCATTATTTGAGATTAAACACATTTAAAAACAATCCCAAGTCCAGGCGGCGACTTAAGGTTTAGGCATCCTTTGTAAAGCGCCGCCAAAATTAAATAAGTAGAAACATTACAGAAGCGTCAAATATTTTAAATTGATGCAAAATAACCAATTTAAGGAGAAAGGCTTTTGGTATCCGTTTGTATTTAGGTTGTATATAACCTACGTTCTGGCTTCGGAAGCGTTCCCCTTACACCCTGTATACATACGGACAGTTATGATTTCACGTAAGTAGGTATCGTAGTCCACTTTAAATTTTTATTTCTCTTTTAAACGTGGATAGCGGCAATCCTAGAACTAAAATTAAAGGTATTTTATACATAATACATTTAAATTTATTAAAATATAGAAACAAATAAGAAATGTTAATTAATTAGATTTAAATAAGTAGATTTTTTTGGAAATTGGTATCCTGCACGAAGTACCAGGGTGTCATAGCTTGGTAGGAGCTCACCTAACATAGGTAGGTTTGTAAGCTAGAAAACGCTTTATGTCTTCGAAGCAGGTACCAGGTTGTCATAACTTGGTAGGAGCTTACTAAACATAGGAGTAATTTTATTAAAAATAATATATATTACAATAAAACGGGGACAACGGGAAGTAAATTTAATTATTTTATCAAATTCCCTTTGTCCCCTTAAACGGGGACATGGCCTACGGAGACAGCGGGAATAAAGTTTCATAGGAAACGACAAATTGGAACCGTGCACCTAGCTTCTGACGTTTCATAAGTGCCCATGCAGGTTTATGTGAATTAAAATATTTGATGATGGTTGATGTTGACACGGTTTAAACATAGCAGACGAAAAAATAATTGACCTACAGCTATACCTGTTCTGTTCTGCTAACCCTATGGGAAATAAAGCATGATGCAATTGACCCTATAAGTTACTAGCTTTTCTGTATGCAACTGATGAAATTATGACAATAGGATGGACAGATCACATGGACACTAGCGTCCTCCTGTCTGTTCATAACAACACAAAGCAGTCACCAATCAAGTTGACAAGCCTAGTTATTTCGAAATGACATGACAGAATAATGATATAGCTGTCATAACCAGTATCTACGGAGTGTATTTACTTGCTATACATCGGTAGTCAATATATAATGTTATAAATAAAAGATTAAACCGCTGAATAAAAAAACAACTTTATCATAATCCGTCAAATAATTTATGATCTTTGAAACACAAAGTATGTGTATGCATACCTACAATGAACTGAATTTTTTATAACTTTCTAATCTGTGAAACTCAGAAAAAGCTACTATGAAACCACATAAACTTAGACTAGTCTAATAATGGGCCCGCACTATACAGACTTTTGGTCGTACAGATATCTGTACAGACTTGGAACTCTGATTATTTTTGACGCAGATATCTTCATAGAATGGTTGCGCAGACTTTCCATTAGTTCAGATTTGGATGTTGGACAGTTTATTAATTACCACAGACAAAAATGTTGACTTTCGACTATTTTGGCACACCGACATTTTGTCGTAACTGCTTTTTTGAACAGACAAAATTTTATTGAAGTTGATGAATGTCTGTATCGTGTGGACCCATCATGAGACTATACGTTGCATTCAACGGATAGTCTTAGGTTCGATTTCCAGTCAGCAGCTTTAATATTTTCTAATTTATGTTCTATTTCCAGTCGTAGCAATTTTTTATTTGTAACTATTTAAAGATGTATGTATTTATTATTTGTTAGCTTATTTCATACCGGTTATACAGGGTGTAACAGAAACCCTATTGCTATCCTTAAGTACTAAAGATAACAGCTGGTATAGAATCACTATACATAGTCAGCTCAAAATAAAATACTGTAAGAATTGATACCAAATTTTGGGTTTAATGTTTCTTAAATTCAAATCATAACAAACGTGTCACCGCACTACGTAGGTCAATAATTTTACACGTTACTTGCCAATATCACAATAAATCTCTTCCGAGTGATGTGTTTATTGCAATTGAAAAGTTCGGTTTCCGGTATCAATGTATTAAAAATTCTCATAACTTCCGAACATGTAGAGATAGGATTCAAAAAAACCCTTCCAATATCGTTTGATATCATCCGAAAAAGCCGTGCCCTTGGTATGTATAGGTATAGGTACCCTTTCCGTTACACGTTGTATAATATATCACAGCTCCAATACAAAACTTGGAGACATGGCCATTTTGATTCCCATTAGGCGATTCCACGTGACGTCACATGAATTTCCGCAAAATATGACGACAGATTGCACCGATATGTGCAAAATTGTCGAGAAAGTTCAGGATATATACAAACAAAGCTGGGATCTTGAATATTTCGAATTAACAGCCTATTCCCCCAGCTGGGACACAGGCCTCCTCTCGTCGAGAGCCACTGCCTCTTGGTTATAATCTACCAAGCGGGCCCAGTGCGGGTTGGTACATGACATGCAGCTCTAGAACATGCCAATTTTCTCACGATGTTTTCCTTCACCGTTTTGAGAGCAGTGGTTATGATTTTTTCGCACGAATTACAATTTAAGTGTAGGTAGTCTATGAGTCATTATGGCGTGATAAAATATGAGACAGTCATGCAAGGAAGGGCTCGCTGCCCAGGGTGCGCCCCTCGTACATGTCATCATAGCAACACATCTGCCTAACTAACGCGACAGAAGAAAGTAGGCACGGCTTTGTTGTGACCTATCAATCAATGGGTGTTAAAAAAAAAAGTTAGCGTCGGGTTCCAGTCTAACCGGATGCAACCGAATACCAGTATTCTACATGGAGCAGCTGCCTATCTGAACTCCACAATCCAATCTACTGGGTTACATGACACCCTTGGTGAGATTGGTTGTCAGGCTTTCGGCCTTCTGACAATCCGTAACGACTGTGCCTTCACAGTATATTTTTGAAAATCTTTTATATGCCCATAAAAATATTAAATTGTTTAAAAAATACAGTGATATCCATAGTATAAATACTAGGAACAAACACAAATTTGTTGTACCATCAACAAGGCTAAAAAAAATAGGTGGATCATTCAGATGTCAATGTATACGCTTTTATAACAAACTTCCAAGCCATGTTCAAGATCTAAGTCTCAATAAATTTAAATCATTCAAACGTAAGTTGTGCCTGAAAGCCTTTTATACCGTTAAGGATTATATTGAGGACAAAACATCTTGGGATTGACCTGCTCCAATTTTTGCATACTGAATGTTGTTTTTTTTTTTTTTGCAAACTTATACTCTTCGACATTTGATTATTATTATATACACTTTGACATGAATATTTACTTTGAGAAGTATAATATTATTATTGTTTTAATTATTGTAAATGTGAGGACTGTGTGGATCATGTTTTGTTTTTTTTTTGTTTTGTGTTTCATCTCTTTCTCAGTTAGTTATAATGTTAATCTGCCAGTTTGAGTAATTTATGCGGCCTACCCAAATGTCCTTTCTTTGGTATTGTTCGTCAAATCTTTGAGCTCCTCAAGTTCTGAGTTGAGCTGCATGATTACTGATAAATGCGTGCACTGATTGGACAGGTCCACTCAATCTGTGTGGTTCTTTCCTCAAAAGACCATTTCAGACACCAATCCACATGGTCTTCACATGATCTGACCAAGATTATGTCTGGACTTTAAAAAAGACTGTGACCTCTGAGTTTGTTTCGGCCTTTCTTCTCAGAGTAGTCAGATAGGAAACGCCGGCCTCATCTAGTTAAAAAAAAAAAAAAATATGATTGACGTGTAAAAGTGTTTGTACAAACCTACTTACAGAAATAAAATCATTTATCATTTATCATGACTGTCAAAGATCTATGAATGACAGCTGGGACTAACAGATTACCGTGCTTTTGGAAGCACGGAGGGTACTCGGTATTTAAAGATGGTCACTCAAGCACAGATCAACAGCCGCAGCAAGAGTAGCTCTGCCTTATCTATCGACCCGTACGGCTGCAATTACTAAACCCCGCCGCCCCAGGCCGTTATTGCACGCATGTTTCTTTTAAAAAAAAGCATAAAATTTTCCGACATTGTCCATTATAGTAATTTAGTTTTTATAACACAGATAAAATTTATATAAAATTCGCGCATTCACAATAAAAGTTAATCAAATTGACACAGCAGGCCAAAATTACGTGTCTTCTTGTTGAATTTTGTCGCGTAATTTTCGGCAGGTACCTATCTATAGATGCCGAGTATCGCCCGTTCGCGGAGTTTTCGTTATAATATTTTGCTCGGATATATTTTAATTAACAAGGCTATGAACTGGCTTATTCGTTTGATAAGGAATATTTACTGATAAAATGATAATACTTTTTCACTCATTATTTATCTAATAAACAACTATACTAATAGTACAACCTCTGCCCAGACTTTTTGCCAAAAATATTACATTCGGTTTCCAGTTTAACCGGGTGTAGCTGAATACGAGGATTTTCCACGGACCGACCTGCCTATTTGAGCTTCACAGCCTAATTTCTGGGTAATACGGGTCCAGATAAGACTGGTTGTCAGAGTTTCGGGCTTCTGACGAACCGTATGAACTGTCAATGATCCACAAATTACAGCCTGAAAATGACTAACAGTGCAACCAATACCTAAAGATAATAATTAATCTGATCATTTGACTAACATTTTAATATTATTAAATACTTAAGTGATCAACAGTTTCACCAAAGGGTATCGTTACCCAGTAACTTGGTTGTGTGTGGAGGCCAGATAGGCAGTCACTTTATGTAAAATATTGGTTTTCATCTGCATCCAGTTAGACTTGAAGCTGACCCCAACATAGCTATATAGGAAAAGGTTATGCCCAAGGCAGATTTTTTTTACTGTAGAATAGATACTTATTTCTTATAACTTTAGAATTTCGGTATTGGTTGTTTATTATGTTTTAAGGGTTCTGAACTTGAAAGAAAGAACGGGACCTTTATATTGGAAGGGGACACCCTATAAGGACTACAGGATAAGTTTCTAACAGTCGGCAGTAAGTTTCTTCTAAAAATCAACTGTTCCATACATTTTGACCGCGTGGGTATTGCACTTTTCTATGAAACAGCTGATTCTTTTTTGTATAATCGACGAAAAATTTCAGCGCTGGGGGCGCTAGAATGATATGCTGAATTTATGGTTACAGTTTGCGCACTGGTTAAAACTGTTTCCTGTTTGTTGACCTCATTGGTGATGTCCTTCAGAAAGGTCAGGTACCTACTCGCAACCAGTGTGCGTGTATGACCAGATGTTTGAACGTAAATGAGGTAATAGGAGTATGAGGTAGGGATCGTAGCAGGTGGAGTTCTGTTTTCTGGCTGCCCCCGTTTAGAAGAAGGCGTGAGTTTATGTTAATGAAACCATTTATCATCACAGTTTTGTCCGTCTGTGTGACCAACACAGGAACTTGTGTTTGTTGATGCAAGTTAATTATTACAATTCAGAAAACCTTATATAACACAGTTAGAAAATGGCTAAGAAAGTTGTGAGAAAACCTTTAACCAGGACTGAAAAACTTTCCTTCTCATAATCAGTTAATAATCGAGTGTCGTCTCACAATATAGTAGCGATATGATCCTATGACCTGTCACCTACTGACTTGATGTTGAAGTACTAATTCTAAGATATCACGAGGAATTATTACTTCGAACTGTATCTACATTGCATTCCTGAGATAAGAACTTGCAAAGAACTTTCTAGATTTAAAAGGCACAGCAGGCCTGGGCACCAAACCAGAGTCTTACGCCACTAAGCCAAGTTAAAATTGGGAATTTATATTAGCCTTTATTAGCAATCTTAAAACTAGTTTAACAATTTATTTGAATTTAAGGTTTACACTTCAGAAATGTCCAGATTGCTTTGCTTTTTAGCATAGGCCGCTCATGGTAATGAATTTTTCTGCTCCATGTCCCTCCCGCAGTAGTTTTGAAATCGTTTTCCCATTTATATTTGAAATGGTCTTCCTACATAGATAATAAGCCTATAATGGACATTGGCCTCCTCCCGATGTGAGGATGTGAGCTGTAACCCACCACGCGGACCCAGTACGGGTCGGCAGATGTCACATGTCTTCAAAT
Organism: Antitype chi; assembly: GCA_947359405.1. Taxonomy (NCBI): domain Eukaryota; kingdom Metazoa; phylum Arthropoda; class Insecta; order Lepidoptera; family Noctuidae; genus Antitype; species Antitype chi. The sequence goes on along the minus strand of OX375831.1, from coordinate 16,930,459 downwards.
TGTTGGTTTGAGGACATGTCGTCTCCCCCATCACGTTTTTCCTTCACCGTTTTGAGAGCAGTGGTAGCCCAGTATAGTTTTTAGGTTTGAGCCAGACAGGCGTTTTACTTTGAGTAAATTATTTCAGGGTCTTCCTTTTTCCTGTAAACTGGGTATAGCTCACCTTATATAGTGATCGCATTCCAATTCCTATAAATGTTCGTAGTAGTACTTACACCTCTGCTAACCTCTTAGAGGAATACATCCGTAATGTTATGTTTATCAGAATGAAATATTTGTCGATGTCAGGCGTCAATTATAGATGTTCTCATAATCAAGATCGTTAAGTTTTGACAATTGAAACGCGATGGCAGATGATGTATATTATTGATGCAAGTGTGTTTGAAACTTGTCCTCAGGGACATTCTCATGACAGTCAGGGACAGTCTCATGCATTAGAAGTGATCCTCTTAACCTCAGGGTTAAGAGGATCACTTCTAATGCACGAGACTATAGGTTCAATCTTGAAGAGTTAGAATATGACTTTTTCAGTAACAATTAAATATTTAGCGCCGTTATAAACGCTCGAATAAGATGGGATAACTATAAGAGTAGAAGAATATGGTAGAAAGGATGGATAGATTGTGTAAAAGATAGTAGTAAAATATGGCCAGAAAAGGAGAGAATACTTGGAATGCTGGTGACGATGTCAGGAAGAGAGAACATGCTATTTAAGAGGCCCTATCAATCACCATCTGAATCATTTTAAGGGATATTGGTAATCTATTGCTTCATAAATATGTAAAAAAAAATGTCTGCTCAACAACGTAAATAACGAAAGGTCACAATATAAAAACCAACTTTACACAGGTGGTTACCAAACGTCTTTACTTAAAAATAATATTTTAACCATGGGTCTTATACACGTAAACTGCCGATGCATTTAAAAGAATTACACAACAAAGTTTAAAAAAAAAAGTTAGCAAAACAGCTACTTGACAAGTGTTACTACGCAATTAAAGATTTTGTTAATGACAAAACCTTTTCTGCTAATGGTGTTTCATTGTGATTTAATTTACTGACTTCTTTATCTTTAGCTCTATTGTAATTCTAAATTATTATTTAAAATTTAATTTTTTGACACTTGTAATAAAAATTTCTGATATTTTAATTTTTTATTATAATTTAGTTTGTTGACATTTGTGTATAATTCCGAATGTTTTAGAATAATATGTGATTTTTTAGTAAATGTATGACATTAAATAATTTTGCATGCCGTTAGGCAAAATGTATCAGGACTCTGCTCAAAATAACCATCATATCTGTATACCTACATTATCGGCAAATAAATGATTTCTAATTCTATTTCCAATGTTGTTAAAAATTACATTCAAAATGAAAGCCATACCTACACAATAACCCGCAGGCCCCTAATTCCCTCATCGCTGCCTATCCCTTTGGGATTACAGGGTAAATATTATACTACAAGCCTTGTGCCTGTCCTATGGGATTTTCCATGGGCAAAAATTACAATTCCATACAAACTTTCATGCCCAATTTAACTGTTTTCGGTGAGGAATTCTAATTCCTTCCGTGGTGCTCACTTTCGTTATAATATGAGGAACTAATGTTTAAAATTTAATGCATCTAGTTTAGGCTGTGTATTGTCTTTCAGTGATGGAATTTAAACTCATTCTACAAATCTTTGTAAGGCAATTCCTAAGGATGGTAAAGAAAAATATCATGAGGAAACCTGTACCTGTATTGTCAAGAAACTAAGAACGTATACAGAGACAAGGCCCAGGTAACTTTAAATATTGTCGGTATGAGCGATAATAGTTCTTATTGCAATCCGATACGGGTTAAAATCTGTTTAAATTCGAATAATAAATGAGCAATCATTGTCGTAAAAATGCAAATAATATCGTATAAAATTAGATATTAACTATTAAATAGTAAGTAATCCATCACTGGATGCAGTTTGGCATTTCGAATTTTATGGTACATTTTTAATTATAATTGTCATTGAAGGGATCAACTGGTTTTAAAGAAAATTAAGAGGTAGCTTTAATGATTTTTTTGATGCATTAAAGTATGTTTAATTATGTTTTGAGTTACATCACTGTATGCAAAAAAAAACTTGAATATATCATACCTATATATTTTTGCTTTCAAAATTATTTACGGTTAAAGAGGTACACTGGTTTAAAAAACCACCTTTTTTAGCGTTTTCAAGAAACCACCTTCAAACCAAGCTATAAAAGTTTTAAAGCAGTGTTTTCTTTCACTGCGAGTCAGAAAATTTAATGTCTTTAATAAGTACATAAAAGTTCCTGATATTAGCAAGATTCATCGATGAATAACAAATAAAGAACGTTCATAATGACGTGTTTAGTGATACTACCATATTATACTATTGCATCAATATTTCATATTATTATCTTTGAGTAAACTGGCCGTGCGCAGTTATCTAGGATAAATAGTACCAAATATTATTTTCGTATCTATTTCTTATCAAGGTAAATCGCACTTATGAATTTCATATAAGTTCATACAACGTATGAAATGAATTTTAGATTCTAGATACTGTATAGGTATTGTTCGTTGAGTGTGAATAAGGATGTCTATAAGACTAGGAGAAGACCAAAACAACGATGAAAGGACTGTGTGAAAGATGATATGGTTAGTAAGGGGGGGACTTCCGAGATGTAGGTATGGAAGTAAAAGATATGTTGCGCCCACCCCAAATTCAATGGGATAAGGGCAAGAGAATGATAAATATATCATTCTCTTGCCCTTATTAGATATATCCTTATAACTACGTAATAACGTAGTTATAAAGATATATCTAGTTCATCCCATAATAGGGTATTTTACTATATACAAGATAAGTTTTTATCCAGTGCGCAAACTGTAACCATGAGTTCAGCATATCATTCTAGAACCCCCAGTGCAGAAATTTTTCGTCGGTTATGCTGACTGTATAGTCAGCAGCAAACCGAAATAAGTAGTAATTTGGTGACAATTGGCATGGATATACCTACTCCTCATCTTCTTTAGCCTTTCCACAGTAACCGGATGCCAATCTGACCTCCACAACCAAATTACTGGTTGTCAGAATTACAGGCTTCTGCGCTTCTGACTACCCATTGCGACTGTCAAAGATCTACAAATGACACCCGGGACCAACGGTTTAACGTATTTTCCGAGACACGGAGGGTCTTGGATTTTCACCCATTCACAGACTGACACCAGCAAGCATAGCTTAACCTTCAATCGACCCATGCGGTTACTGTTTAGCTACAAGCCCATAATGTTCTTTTATAAATTATGTTACTTATTCCATGTTCAATGTGGATAACAAACGCGATGGTTTTACCCAGTGAAACTCAATACACAGTTCAGATAAGTACCACCGTTACTTGATAAGAGATAACGTCTTCTGGGAATAGATAAGTAAACAAAAGAAATAACTGTCTCGCAAGCGCTACTGCGGTCCAGGAGGACCTAGGTACTAAGTTTTATTAGCTTTGCCGTCAGGGATTACTCAGTAGCAGTTCGGTGTCTAGACTTGTACTCGTTTCATGGCAATGGGCTTGCCTTCTCTTACATGGGACTCAAACATAACTGGCCAAATGTAGGTCTACTACAGGTATACCTCTGCCTTGGAGTTGTCGTATTATACACACAGATGAAATCATTGTGGCACACACATTTTTCTACATCAATTGTTAATACATGTTCATCGAAATGGGGTCATAGTATAAGGGTGATGTAATTTCAATTGAATTCATTAAAAAATATTCGGAACACCGGAATGTCATTACTTCCGCTTTCTGCCACAAATTCATTTCAAAGGTAGGTCGTGGTGCGTTTGACGTAACGAACGACGTCTGACTTGAACCGAGTGTTAGAGAGTCAGTCAGTGAGTCAGCTCAGCGACTTTTGCCGCTGACGCGTATATAAAGCCAACCAGTCTTACAACGAGATTGGAAGCTGAGCCCAGCATCGTTGGGAAAAATCTAGGCAGTACTAATAATATGAGATTTTCTTCTCCTACCTTGTCTCTATTCTTTGGAATGATTTTTTGACGATTGAAAATAACATTGTCTTTGATTCCTGTTTTTACAAAAAAAAAAAACAACCGACTTCCGGAAAAGCACTACAAAGTGAAAAATAACTATCATTTCGGAAGTCGGTGACTTTGGATAATATGTATTTTTATAGGGCGGTGACAATTTTTTTTTAATACATATCCAAAGTCACCGACTTCCGAAATGATAGTTATTTTTCACTTTGTAGTGCTTTTCCGAAAGTCTGTTGTTTTTCTTTTTTGGATAAAGCTTTAGTTTTCACTTTTTAGTTAAAGTACCTACCCCACACCAATTCGAAATGTCATCATCCTAGGGGTCAAAACAATGCATATTTATGCGATCGCAGCGATCGCTGTTGATTTGCTGTAACTTTTTGAAGAGTTCAACTGAACTCTTAAAAAAATTAACCGTCAATCAACTGTCTGACTACTCCAAAACAACAAATGGGACCACACGTTAAGCACCAGCATTCAAATAAAAAAAGAATGATCAAAATCGGTTCACCCAGTCTACGGTTCTGAGCTAACAAACATTTAAAAAAAAATACTGTCGAATTGAGAACCACCTCCTTTTTTGAAGTCGGTTAGAAAGTGGATTTACGTCTAAAGTGTAACGGGTGTGAGTCAAACTCACGACCATTCGGTTGCAGTCTGCGTCAAACCATTGAGCTATTTTAGCTGAACGCAAGGCAATCATAATTTCAATGTGACAAAAATGTAGGTAACTACTTTGGCATTAAATAATAATCATTCTTATAAAACGATTATCAGGAGGAAAATACTGCCTATTAATTATTATTAAATTCAAAACAAATAAAAGCGAAATGTCTCCTTCAATACCGTTATTGGACTTAACTTTCAGACATCAATGTTTATTTATAGCAAGGTTGACTTGCGGAATACATAATAGTATGGCATAATACACTCGAGAGCAATGAATCCGGGTCACTTAAAGAATCCTAAAAATCTCGGAAACTAAAAATGCTAGGTTAATGCAATAAATTGTATTTAATAGACAATGTAATACTCCTTAAATGAAGGTATTAAAACTTCATAGTTATTGTAAAGTTATATCATAAAAAAATCTAATTTGAAAAAGGGCCACTTTCGAAGATGGAACTACGAAATTACAGCATTTGGTTTTGCTTTTGTTTGTAATCTGTCATTTATGTGGGTACATAAACCATGTTGATAGTGCTCTATATTCATTATTCAAGCTGAAATTATGTCGCTTACGCCTGAAGAATGCACCAGAATACTTACAATGCTGGAAACCGGCCGGAGTCAGCGCGATACAGCCAGGACTGTCGGTGTGTCGCTGTCAACAGTACAAAGAGTTCTCCGACGTTACGAAGAAACTGGTTCTAACCTACGCAGACCAGGAACGGGCAGAACCAGGTGTACCACAGCACGAGAAGACCGATACTTGGTGAACACCATGCTTCGAAATCGCTTTCTCACAGGAACTGAACTCACAAATCAGTTTCGACGCCTCGGAGGAAGTAACCCAAGTGCATGGACAGTAAGACGTCGGCTTGCTGAATCTAACTTAAAACCCCTTAGACCTGCAAACGGCCCTAAACTGGAGCGTGGGCATCGTATTTCAAGACTAAGATATGCCCAGAGCCACGTAAATTGGAGTATTGAAGATTGGTCAAAAGTTATGTTCTCCGACGAATCAAAATTTATGCTCTACAAGCACGATGGAAGACACAGAGTGTATCGAAGACCAGGGGAAAGATTCAAGCAAGCATGCATCGAAGAAAAAGTAGCCTACGGTGGTGGGTCTGTACTTGTGTGGGCCGGAATTTCTTCTGAAAGTCGCACAGAGCTGGTGATCATAGAAAACGGCTCTTTAACTAGCGTAAGATATGTGGAAGAAATCCTCAATGATCACGTTGGTCCATTTATGGTCAATTTAGGTGAGGATGCTATATTTATGCATGACAATGCCCGACCTCATACAGGTAGGATTGTGAATGACTACCTTCAAGAGATGAACATTACTCGTATGGAGTGGCCAGCGCGCAGCCCGGATATCAACCCGATCGAGCATGCTTGGGACGAGCTAGGCAGATGCGTAAAACAACGAAACCCTCCCCCAATCACGCTTCGTGAGCTCAAAATTGCTCTCACAGAGGAATGGGAGAATATTCCCCAAAATCGTATAAGGAACTTGGTGTACAGCATGCCAAACCGCGTAAACGCAGTAATGGAAGCACGAGGAGGCAATACGAAGTATTAAAATTCAAGAAAATCGTAATAAAGTTCAAAAATTTCATGTTTCCTATTTTTGTTTTAAGGAGAGATCAGCAGTTTTTTTCTTTATGTAATTTTGTGTTAATAAAATGTATGGTGACTCATATTTTTTTTACTTTCATTTAAGGAGTATTACATTGTCTATTAAATACAATTTATTGCATTAACCTATCATTTTTAGTTTCCGAGATTTTTAACATTCTTTAAGTGACCCGGATTCATTGCTCTCGAGTGTATTTACTTAGGTGCACAAAACATTGCGATCGAATGAAATGAATGAAGAGTTTACAAATTGAACACGTAAAATCGACTGACTGTTTTCAATCATACATAGGTATTATGTTTCCGTCACAGAACAGAGAAATTAGAGGTTTCTGTATATTTTACATCCCTGTGTTCTTAACTTCTTAGTAACAGCCTGGTGTTGGTAGTTGGCGGTATGATACCCCCGTGCCTCGGTGCGCACGTCCCGTTTGGTAGCGTAACACGGTCACTTTATGTACCGTACTGCTCATTAACGGCTTGTCTTAAAGATAAGAAAAATATATGATTTGGCTATAGATTCATATCAGATAGATCATTTTGCCGAGGGTACTTTTTTGTATGGTTAATACTTTTGCTGTAAGAAAATATTTTCCGACCCGCAATATTTTGGCTTTTATTCCATACTCCTACTAAACGCCTTCGTTATTTGGAAAAAAAAATACACTGAAAAATAGATATTTAGAGGTACCACAGAATTGCTAGAGCACAATTGTAAATTAATCAACATTTGCCAAGGAATATCCCCATTTTGAGATAAAGGCTCAGAGGTGCCCTGCGCGGGCGCGGGCGGCAGTCGTGCTTTACTATTCAGACGGGAGATGAGGATACTATGGGCCTTAAGCTGTTCGCCCTGCACCTGATCCTTCCAGTCGTGTCGGATTGCCGTTCCATCGGACTATGAGAGCGCGGGAAGAGAGACATCTGCGTCTGTGCACACACTTGTGCGCTATAATATTCCTCACGCCGAAAGCTGGTCTCCATTGAGATTGGCTGTCATGGCCTAAATACGATCAGGAGGACTACAATTTCAAAATTTTCATACCTTTTTCACTTTTTCAGTGTAGTTTTTCTCTTGTTGTACCTATATAAATTTTCTTTTGTGGTTTTATTTTTATCGCAGCTCTTATCAGGGTCTATTTTTAAATGTGTTAAGTCTTGTTGACACATTCCTGCGGCGATGATCTTTGCTTTAAAAGCCAAACAGTGCTACTTTACATATTGACGCTGAAAATATTTTGCATATATTTTTGTTTGAGAAGAAATTGTGAAATGGAAAAAATCACTAACGTCACTCAAAAAGTCATCATCATAATTCATCGGGAAGGCCATCCGGACTGTGGATGGGTGACCATTAATAAAATAACGAGCCTCTTCCTCCTCGAGAAGCACGTTATACCGTTGATCCCAGCTATTATTTGTAGATTTCAGTCGTGTTACGGGTAAATAGTCTTCAAGAGTCCGAATGTCAAAAAAATCTGTATTTCCATCGTTTAACCTACTAACTGGGGTGTAGAGGTCATTGCAGTCATTCTATGTTAAATATTGGTTCTCATCCGAAACACGTCCACTGCTGGACATAGGCCTACCCCAAACCATCGCATTATGATCGGTCCTGTGCTGCCCATATCCAGCGGATTATTGCTAAAAATATACTGTGTAAAAGAATGCGCTTACGTGACATTGGGCCCGTAGATTTTTCAAGTCTTTGATTTTGAAGTTCGCGTGTGGCGTTGTAAATGGCCGCCACAAACACATAGGATACTTTTTATCCCGATAGTACGTTCCCGCTGGACATTTTTCGACCTCCATGCAGCGAAGCCGCTGACAACAGCTAGTAACATACCTACCTAAATGCTACGTACATTATAACAGCTATTATTGACAAGCGGCAACCATGTTAGCAAATTATTTATTTAACAACACGAGTATCACACGTAGGTCCTAGTTATCAATGATAAAACGAATAAATACATATTTATTAATACGACTATAAATTAGTCATATTATCAGTTTAAGTGAGAGAAAAAGTCTGTTAGTTGTTAGTGCATAACATACACAATCATCCAATAACGTTCCCACTGCTGGGACACAGGCCTCTTCTCAGTGAGAGGGAGTGGGCTTAATCTAACACGCGGGCCTAATGCGGATTGGTACCTAAACGTCACATTGTCTTCATCATTGCTTGTGTGTAAATCACTTCTGCAAACTTTCCATATCGGTGTTAAGCTTGTAGCAGGGATTGCATTTACCATAAAGTCTAATTAAAAAGGCTTCTCCAAACAGGCGCAACGGCACAGCGCGACGCGACACTTGGTGAACAATTTCCATGAAAACCTCATGGAAATTGTTCTACAAGTGTCGCGACGCGACCGTCGCGTCGTGCTAGCCTGCACATGAACCGTTAAGGGCCTACGTCCCATTTGGTAGCGTAACACGGTCACTTTATGAACCCTACTGCTCATTAACGGCTTGTCTTGAAGATTTGAAAAATATATGATTTTGCTATAGATTCATATAGATCATTTTGCCCGAAGTACTTTTTTTGTATGGTTAATACTTTTGCTGTAAAAAAATATTTTCCAACACGCAATATTTTGGCTTCTATTCCATACTCCTACTAAACGGCTTCGTTATTTGGAAAAAAAATACACTGATAAATAGATAGTTAGAGGTACCACAGAATCGCCGAAGCACAATTGTAAATTAATCAAAGGAATATCCCCATTTTGAGATAAAGGCTCAGAGGTGCCCTGCGCGGGTGCGGGCGGCAGTCGTGCTTTAGCATACAAACGGGAGATGAGGATACTATGGGCCTTAAGGTGAATCTTGTCGAAATATTTTCCATACAAACTTCGGGAGTGTATTACTCCATTGTTCGACAACGTACATCAAAAATTAAACATGGTATGGTTTTGTCTCATTATTAACATTGTCTATACGAAAACAGAATACTAAAATAAAAAGCCATTAAAAAGTTAGGAGGCAACAAAGATTCGTTTCTGTTGCTAATTTAACCTAATTTTAGGCGTATTTCAGTAATAAAAGAAGTGTAAAATCTTCAAAACCAAGTCGATACAGACAAAGCTTAAATATCGGAAAGTTCAATAAACTTTATTGGTAATTGATTTATACAGTCGTTTTTTCATAAAACCCGATCTTCCAAGGACTTTTCTTAATTTTTTACGCGCTTGTTGTACTATAAATTATCCTGCATCTAACTCAATAATGTTGTACGTGTATACTAGCGTCTAACTGCTCATAACTGATACTATATCTGTCGGACACGAAGCCTGCTGAGATAGCGTGCTCTTTAGCCAGGGCCACCAGTGAGTTCGAATCCGCGACCAGGTTCTCCTTAATGTACAAGATTTGTAAATCGGTTTAAGTCTTGAACAAATCAATATTACTATTACTATAAGGCAGTGTAGATTAAGGTTTTAGTCCTTTGTTACGTGTAAATTAATTAGATACCTAATAAATAAAGAAAAAACACATTTTCAAATACACACTACATTGGCCAAAAAAAAATAGCTAAGGAAAAATATTTAACAAAAACAACAGTAGGTAAAAGGAACCTGCCAGTAATAAAATTAAACTGTCCATTGAATTTCTCAGAAAACAAAGAGAAACTGTTACAATGTGGCACGATTAGTGAATCATTAGTGAGACAAACAATATGGGTTTGGCAGCCAGTGTCCGTGACAATAATAATATTACCTATACAACAATATTTATAATTATTAGAAACCTAAATAGGTATAGTTTGTTCAGAATAAGTAACTGAATCGATTCCAATAATTTTTACACCAAGCTATATTTTTTCCAAAAAACCTTTGCAAGTGCGATGGAAATTTTTATCACCAATTAATTACAATACAATTGCCGTACGGTTAGGTACCTACTACCTAATTATTATCAATGAGCACAATACGACGCTGGACGCGCGGGCGGCGCGGGGTCCGCGTGGTGACCATGTTTGTGTAGACAAATAGGTAACATAACAAGACATAACTTTGTGATTTTTCATGATACAGTTTTGAAATTGTGTACACAGATTGTTTACATCACATATAATATATTAAAACTAGGGTTGTATAATAAGCAGAGATCGGATATTCGGATGCATATTCACCTAAAGTTGAGATGTTGACTAACATGGAATGCGCTTTTGTATCGAAAAAGTCTTAATTTAGGTAAGTAATTTGTTTATTTTTTGTTTTAACTAATACAAACCACACCTCCTCCAGTACAAACACATATTTGTATCGGGTTAAACATTAATTTGATATTAATACACATCTGAATAGTTATGCAGTCCAAGAATCCCGGGGTTTTTAATAAATATTACAAATAATTTATAAAGTCGCTTCCATACTTTCATAGCTAAAAATTATCTTTAGGTAAATATGCATCCGAATATCCGATCTCTGATAATAAGTCATCTAAATATTACCTATATTAAGGCAGGGACGTGAAAACTGAAACCATGAATTCAGCACAAATGATTCTAGACACTAGCTAGAAAAAAATCGTCGGTTATAAAAAAGCGGTCAAAATGTATGGCGGAGCTATTTTTTTTAAATAACTGACGTACAATTTCAACACATATATTGATAATATACCAACTGTATCCATTCTCACAGGTGTTGCGTCTATGTCCCAGTCACCTTGAATTTTGTAAAACTGTATTCTACTATATAATACGAACTGCGTGCAAATACCTACTAATATAATAATTGCGAAAGTAACTCTGTCTGTTACGCTTTCACGCGTAAACCGCTGAACCGATCGTCATGAAATTTGGCAGAGATAAAGCCTGGGATTATATGGAGAAGGAAATAGGCTACGTTTTTGCGCAATAACCGATATCCACGTGGGTATCCGCGTAGATGTCGGTGTGCGGAGTGCGGTGGTGGATGTGACGATCTACAATTCGTTAGTCGGGACCTTAACCAACGCGGGCCAGCAAGTAGACATAGCACCTACTCATTTTTATTCTAAAAGATAATTTATTTGTTTAATGAACAATGTACACAACCAATAGATTAAAAAAATATATAGATACGAACGTACCTACTTGGCAATTATTAGACAACAAAGAATCTTCAATATCATAAACACCCGACTTTGTAAAACACTGTTCCTATGTAGTTTATTCAATGGTGTGAATCTGTGTGCACTCGAGTCGCAGCATTTTCACTCACAAGTAACAACACGGGAAACCCCACCCCGCCCACGTTTAGGAAAAAATGCGGATATAATTAACGACACAGACTGTTTTCGTGGGCAAACCCCACATTCTTGAGAATGGTGCCAATTTTGTAATGCGTCGAGTGGATTATTATTCACTCGATGCATTACAAACGACGGTAGATCTGGTTGTAAGATTTTTCGAGCTCGTGACTGCTGCCTTACCTGACGACTGTCATAAAATTTGACACTTGGGACCAACGGCATAACGTGCTGTCCAAGACACAGTGGGGTCTCGGTATGTATTGGATGGTCAATTGGTCACCCATCCATGGACCATTCTCAACAAGCTTTTACTTTTACTTCCAGAATTTATTTTTATCTAATCGGCGCACTGCAGAATTGCGATTATTCTTAAGAATGATGGGATTGCCCCTGAAAGCTGATGTGTAACGTTATAGTAATAAGAAGTCGGTTTTTTTTTGGATAAATCTTTTATTTTTAACTCTTTAGTTATAGTACCTACCCCACACTAATTCGAAATTTCATCATCCTTGGGGTCAAAACAATGCATATTTATGCGATAGCAGCAATCGCGGTTGATTTGCTGTCATTTTTTGAAGAGTTCCGTGGTCTGTCTCCGAAACGCATCATCAGATCTATATGAAATTAGAATGGGACCATTTCGGAATAAACCCCTTTCGAACCAGAAAATAATTTTGCAACTCCGTCTATATATGTCGGAGACATGCTCCAACATATCTACATTAAAAAGAAAGAAAAAACGTCGAATTGATAACCTCCTTCTTTTTGGAGTCGGTCGGGTAAGCGGTTAAAAAGAGATGCAAAACACACTTCTTATTGTTTGAAGTCCGGGGGGCGCGGGGCGGTCGCTTGTTCAAGTGGTTTCAGGTGTCGCGCGCTAATGGTACGTGTAGGTATGTAATGAAGTTACTGACCAGCTTCAGTTTGAAGTTATTCTAGAAAGATATTATTCCGATCTTGTTAACGTTGAAGGGTTTATTTTGTCAAGAAGAGCATTGAAAAATTATCACTGCGCTGGCAGAGATGCGTCGATAGCATGGGTGCATATTTTGATTGATACACATAAAAAAATATTTTAATAAAAAAATTACTATACTAATCGGCAATTTCATAGATAGATAAAGACCTGATTTTTGGGCACGAGTGATTTTATGATGTTAATGCAATAAGTATTATTGGAAACTCCTACAAAGTATGTAAGTACATTTCGATACTTTCCCCCAGATCACCAAGCTTATCAAAGCTACTTGTGTTCCAACTAGTTTTGTTATCACTTACATCTTTACGGAGACTCAATAACAATTTAATTCCTATGAATCACAGACGTATAAAGGTCATTTCTTCTTATCGTATTATTTGTTTCGTATTCATCAATATTAGTTACTCTATTTCCTTATTCTAAATCTAGCTTCTGCCCGCGACTTCATAGGTACGTGTGTAATTTCTTGTTGGTGAATCGGGGGGATTCACCGCGTCGCATCGCATCGTCCGCCGGCGGAAAAAACCATAGGGTTTCAGAATCCTCAGAATTGAATTTTGAATAGATTTTAATTTTTGTCCAATTCTGAGGAAGGTTCTATAACCTTCCTCAGAATTGGACCAAAATTGTTTTTTGTAGTTCCAGAGAATCAAAATATTAAAACAAAACATTTCACATAAACTTATATGGGCACTTTAGAACGTCAGAAGCTAAATGCACGGGTCCAATTTGTCGCTTCCTATGGAGAAAAGCCGGCAAGAAACTCCACGGTTAGATACTCTTTTAAAAATAATTGGCTTTTACAATGTTTTCAAATTACAGTGTTAGTATGATGATTAGAGCGTTCAAACAAGAACTCATGGTAAAGGAAAACGTCGTCAGGAATCCTGGAATGAATGGCCTGACAATGCCAATAGGCAGGGAGCAAATGTGGTTATCAATAATCGTTTGAAAACAGTCCAATGTTATTTCAGTTTACATTTAAAAAAAAATATTAGGGGGGCTTATGGCTACGTAATTAGCTGCACGGGTCGATCGATCAGGTTGAACTACGCTTGCTGCGGTTGGCCCGTAGATGGGTGACCATCTTTACATACCAAGACCCTGCCGCGGAAAACACGTAAAGCCGTTGGTCCTGGCTCTCATTTGTAGATCTTTGGCAGTCGCTACGGATAATCAGAAGGCCGAAAGTCTGACAACCAGTCTTAACAAGGGGTATCGTGTTACCCAGTTACTAGGTTGTGGAGGTAACATAGGCAGTCGCTCCATGTAAAATACTGGTATTCAGCTGCATACGGTTAGACTGGAAGCCGACCACAACGTAGTTGGAAAAGGGTGAGGCAGATGATGATGCAAAATTATTATTATTGATCATATTGACTGCTTCGTTAGTGTAATGGTTGCAAGAGCTACTGCTCAGCATTAGGTCCTAGGCTCGATTCCCAAGTCGGGTAGTGTTATTGGGTTTTTCCATCAGGAATTTATCAGTAGCAGCCCGGAGTCTGGATATGTGCCCGACTCATAGAGTAGTGGTTTTATAGTCTTTGGCCCGACTGATGGCAGCAGGCTCGCCTTGTTACATGAGACTACTGGTGAAATGTGGGTGCACCCTACTAAAGGTACACCGGTAGACCACGTTTGCCCTGACGTCAAAATATTATTATTTTGAACTCTCGGTGCTGAACCGAGCATTGCGGACTGCACAGAGTGCATCCCAGTGCGTCAAAACAACACATTGTTCGATTTTCAACTCTCGGCGCTAAGCTTCAGTGCGCAAAAACACCCGCCGTGATATTTTTACGTCCGCGGTATCTGGCGTGATATTATGTATACTTATAGGTTAAATTGTAAGTAATTGGGCTACAGGTTAGACTGAAAGCTGACCACAACAAAGTTAGGAAATAGCAAATCGGTGATAAATGCTAGGTACTACGAAGAAAACTGTATCAATAAGTATAAATAAAGAACTAAATAACACGAAAAAAATACAATTACAGTTAAACTAAGCAATAATAATATAATGTGGTTATTAGATATAGCGAAGCCCTTTTCTGTATCAATACCTATGCGACCTCAAAACTATTCTATTTATTGAATGGACATTAAACAAATGAATCATGAACATGCCCCTCACTCACTGGCAAAACATCTAAGCAAAGGCTAAACCTGTGGCGAGATGGTGCTTCCCCACAAAACCCATTTGTTCCACCTGCTGTAAATCTCACACCTGGACAAGAGTTGACTTGGCTTAACTTGACGTCTTTAAATAGACTCAAGACTCAGATAGGCCGAAGTAAAGAGAACCTGCTAAGGTGGAGATTCACAGATGACTACGCCTTGGAGTGTAAATGTGGTGCTGTCTCACAAACAATGTGGCACTTAATATCTTATCCAGCCTGTTCTGCTGTCAGCACGCTGCAGGAGTTGATGGACGCTGCTGAAAGTACCAAGCTCATAGCGAAATTCTGGGCTGACTGTATACAAGGTGAATTTTTAGTCACCGTTTAAATTTTTCAGTCGGTTCAATCGGTTCTCCCATACAAAATCGATCTGCTGACTATTGATTTTGCATAGGAGATCCGTTTTATTTTATCATATTTGAACACATGTTCCCTGGAGAAAGTTGTTCAATTTCACGGGTACTATCACCCCGGAAAATTTGAACGGTGACCAAAATTTCACCTTGTATAGATTGCTATCGACATGATAAGATGAAGAAGATGAACATAAACAGATCCATTTATTCACTTTGGATTAATTAGGTACTTATTTAAACAATGTAAATGTTGTCACGTGTTTTATTACTTATTTTTTACGACTGAATAATTACTGGCAGTAAAGAATGTTGCTTATTAGGTACACTCAAGTGGTGTTAATCATAAAAAACACGCTTTAAAAACCAAACTAAAAAAGCAGAAAATTTTAAATTATTTTCTGTTTTTTTAGTTTTGTTTTTAAAGCGTGTTTTTTACATTTTTTTTTATTAGGTATTTATTTTATTTTTTTTAGTTCTGCTAACTACAAAACCGTTTATTTATTATTTTTACATTTGTTGTATAAAATTACTGCATTGTGATCGGTCGTCGATAAGTCTACAAAGTTTAAATGAAATCTGACCGTTTGAAATGGGTCAAAATCAAGTTCAAAGGAGTCGGTTATAAACAAACAGACATACAGGTGAAGCTAATAAAAGCGTGTAAACTAAAAAAGTTATCGAACTTCTAACTTGCTAAAGTCTGGCCGTCAAAAAGTGTTACCTATACATAAACACATTTTAGCACTACATTCTATAAACCTACTATAAAGTTATAAAAGCCAGAACCTTACTTTATTTTCGAATTTAAGTTTTTATTCCCCTTTGAGCACCACGTTAAAATATTGGTAGGTTAAATTATTTCGATGACTCGTATAGTACTCGTATAGTGAATATTAAGCAGTTTACATTACCAAAGTAATTAATGCACAAATGTCGACAATTTATTAGTAGCTGTTAATAATACTGATGATAATTATAATACTTATAGTTTTCATGATTGATGAGTCTCTAGCTATTCTGTAAGGTGTTGTGATTTGCTGACCAAAATAACAAAAGTCAAAATGTGACTCAACCACGGTTTTGATTGAAAAGGTTCTTAGAAAACCAGGAGTTGCAATTAGTTCTAAAATAAAACTGTACATTAATATTGTTCAAAACCACAACGTTTACAGGACAAACTTAACATTTATTCATTTTAAATGCCTACCTATCTTCTATCTTATCTATAAATATAAAAATTAATCCCTATTTGCCTTGGTCACAGCATCACACGTAAACGGCTGGACCAATTTTACTAATTCATTTATTTGTCAGAAGAAAGTTCATATGAAAGAAAAAATTGCGCGTAACATAATATTCATAGTTAAGACAGGACAACGTCTGTCGGGTCAGCTAGTTATAAAATAAATCAGGGGTATAGCAACAAAACTGGTTGTTATCAGAATGGTTAAGCAGAGAATTCTCTGCATGGAGCAGATACCATGCTCGCCAGACGTAAAAATATTGCGGCGACATTCTATCGCGGACTCACTGGATTTTCAACTCTCGGTGTTGAGCCGAGCATTGAGAATCCAACGAAGTACTCGTACATCCTAGTACGTCGACGAACACACTATTCGATTTTCAACTTTCGCCATTAAAGAATGCGTTGAAGATTTAGTGCGGGATGAAATCCCGCCTCGATATTGTCACGTTCGCGTTAAAGTGAACTAACATGTTTAAAACGCTTGCAATGCAATGCAACCACTCTACCAATGAATATAAGTAGGTACGAGCACAAAATAACACTGTATCGATGTAAGATGTAATTCATTGATGAATGAATCACAATTAATATAATTATCATAAATTCATAATTTATCATTAAATATTTTAATTTACGTAAAGGTTCCATTACTTAGTAGACAGCTAACACAATCGCAAGGAATAAACATTATAATTATCATTTATATTTTCAAAAAAAAGTAAATCAAATGAATGTTAATAACCTATGTAGACCTGATAGCATTGTTATAAAGAGATACAACAGGTACTTTACCGGTCAATCTGTTCTTTAAGGTTAGGAATCGACACAACCAGCTGTTATTGCACTTCATAAATTAGAACGTCTAGGTCTGATGATCTTGTCACAAACATTACATAACATCACGTGTATATTGTTGTCTTACGCCTAAAATTATTATTTTGGTTTCAGCGCAACAAGACTACAACGACTATTGGCAAAATGACTACGGAATCTATGACAACTACAATGATGCCTTTGAAGATAGCAAGGAGAACACAGACGTAAAACAAGCTGAGACCACACAAGCTGAAGTACAAGATGTGCCGGAAACAACAGAAGCTCAAACAGAACGACAAAGTGAAAAATTCGACGATTATCAAATTGAAGATAACAGATCAGTTTCGACAGAAAAGGAACAAGTTGAGGAAAATAAAGAGGTGACGGCTGAAGCGGTGGTAGCTGAAGAGCCTCCAGTAAGTGAAGAAGCCAAAATACATAGAGTCTTACCACTAGGAGAGCCAGAACAAAGTAATGAAGACTTGCAAGAACATGGACTTGATGATGGCACATGGGGTGAGGCGGTTGATAACATCGCTCCTCTACCTGTACCGGAGACAGATGACAATGACGACAGCATTTTGAAAAAAGATCAAGATTATTTGGACGAACTAGATCAAGCGCCAGATGGTGATGATACGGATATTGATAAAATCATTGAGGAAACAAACAAACTTTTGGCAGAAAATGATGAAGATTTTGATGAAAATGATTATGAAAACTCTGATGAACAGGAAAAGAGCGATGAAGACGTATTCAGTGAAAATAATGACGAAAATGAAGAAGACACGCCTGCAAAAGTATACGCCGATCTGAACGCTGACTTAGACAAATTGTTTGAAACTTTTGACAAATTAACTGATGATAACTCTAATGAAAATGCAGACACTGATGAGGAAGTAGCAGATGACATCCAAGATTATGAAGAAAAATATGGCAAACCATACAAAGAAGATGTCGCTCTCTCGTGGCGAAATGCGGAAGTCGATGCTGCAGCACCAGAAAGCTCGAAACAAAATGACGAAACCGCTGATGACCATAATGATAAAGCAGCAGATGAAGATGTTGTCTCGGCTGAAGCAGCAAACGATGATGACTATGAGAATGTAGATGATAGCAATCTATCTCAAATTTTCGCTGAAAATGCTAATGCATCAAACGACACTACTGAAAATGATGAACGAAAAATCGTTGATTTAGACATTAATAACGAAGAAAGTGCAACAGAGACTACTGCTGCTTCAGCTGAAACTGCTGCAACTGCTGAGAAATTAAATGGATTAAAAAAATCTGTCGACTACGCTGACATCTACGACGAGCCTAGTGACAGCGAACCTAACGCTGATGATGACATTGATAGCGTAATCAAACAGATATTTGCCGATGATGTTAAAGAGCCCCAATCGTATGGAAACGATGCTTTGGTCGACGAGAAGCAAACCAAAGAAGAGAATGCTGAAGAATTTGAAGGTGTCGAAATGAAAACCACTAACGCTGATGAGGACACCCAACAAAAGTCAGTGATGGTTGATGATCTAAACAGTGCTGAGCTCGATGATCTCATGACCCAGTTTGTTGCCACTCATAAAGAAGATTTCGACGTAAACTCTGAAAATTTCGCAAAACACGTAAAGCCTATTCATATAACTCTATCTGTGGATGAACCCACAGTTGTGACTTCTCCAGACTATCCTGAGCCCTACCCTACAAACAATATTATTGATTGGGTATTCGATGGACCTGGCATGGGCATTGAACTGAACATTACCAGCTTTGCTGTCAACGGTGCTATGGGCGACTACTTGCTTGTCAAACCAGGTAAATGTTTTAGTTTTATTGAAGCATATATATACAATAGTTTAGCTAATTGCGTTACTCAGGAATTGGATTGTGGAGGTCAGATAGGTAGTGGCTCCATGAGAAGTACTGGTTTTCAGCTGCATCTGGGTTTTTTTTTTGGGTCGGAAATCATAAAAATAAGTTCTCCACCCGTGTTCCCTCAGTTGCCTGTGTGCCAGGCGCCGCGATATCTCTTTCAAACAACCCGCACCCCTGGCAGGCATCGGCCCTTGCGGGCCCCATCAGTTGATGCTGACATCTCTTTGAGGCGCGCGTGGAACACATCGCGCCGAGCTGCATCTCGTTAGACTGCGAGCCAACTCAACATAGTTTGGAAAAGGATAGGCAGGTCATGGGACAAAAAATAATTAAATTTAACAACAAGTTACTCTAGTAAAGTTCAACAGATGAAACAGCTTTATTACTCTATTTATTCATTTTCATACTCCAACGTATTGATGCATTAAAATAAACACAAGTTTATTATTTAAATGATTCATGTTTTGTTTTCAAATTGATAGACATTAGTTTCTCAGCAACAATTAAATGCCTATTACAAATTAGTAGATAAACAACCCAGGCTTTATTTACCTGTTGTGATTCAACGCTTAAGCTTTGATTCATTATAAATCAGCGTTTACTGTTGTGTATTTTTAGAGTGCAATTACATCATCAAATTCATGTTAAGACCAAGCTCCCTGACCTCATATATTTTTGTTAGAAACTAATATAATATGTAACATAAAACAATAATGTTTAGAGATTTTAAAAGTGTAATCCAAATCTCCTGATACAATTCTGCTGTCAAATTTATAAGCTGTTTTGTTTGACGGACTTATAACAGCAACCAATACTATAAGTGACTGTTGAATTGGCAGCACGTTTAGTTGAATCCTTTCAGCCAGGATGCAAATTCATGTTATTAAAAACGTCGTACTCTCATATCAGCGAAATGAAATTAGTGTCAAAAATGTATTGGAAACTCTCGAGATATTTTTGACAGATTGAGACTAAAATCAAACTGTGAACGATCTCAAAATTACGATAATTGCCCTTCAGAAGTCAATGCATGTGTTTTTTTATGTATATGTCACCGTAAAATTGTAAATATCGTTAGATTATAATCTATCTCGCGAGATTGTGAACTGTCGAAAAATTGTGAACCGTAACATACTGCTTACAATTTAACGCATTATTTTGCGGTAGATTATTAGCTATCGAAGTGCAACCGTTAAATTGTGAACAGAGGGGTAATTCGGAACGTTCACAGTCTGATCTCAGTCTCAATCTGTCAAAAAAACCGCGAGTTTCCATACATTTTTAACAACTTTTTGACGTTTTATTGTCGCTGAGATGAGGCTGCGACTAGATTGTAATCGTTTTTAATTACGAGAATAATTGGCCTTCTGGTATCAAGACGGAAAGTACTTTGTGCTATTACTAAAATTAAATAGTCAAGTAATTGCCATTAACTTGGAAGTAGCGCTCGCTCGGCTCGCGCGCGTTTGCTCGCAATTCTACCCTTACCTAATTTATTCGGTCGGTAAGCAGTGTGGTGCAGTTCCCAATTTATCGACAGTTTATAATTTCCCCAGATAATTATAAACTAACGGTGTTTACAATCATACGGTGACATATACATCTATATATATACAAATAAATAAAATGTAAGCTTCTGCTCGTAATGTCAAAATAGCAGTTTGTTCTAAATGCATAAGAAAGTATATTCAGTACTTCTGACAAAGAACAGCTCTTAAAAGGTCTATCAACGGTTGCACCAATTTCAATAAAATTTGGTATAGAGAAACTTTGAACCCTGAGAAAGAACAATGGATTTTTATCGACTTACCAATACGGGTAATTAACCCCAAAGGTGTTGTTATTGCACGGTTAAATTTTAATAAAAACAATATGTATGGAGAGCTTATATCCTTAGACTATTCACAGGTGGCCTCGACGCGTCCGGGAAAGATGGCCTAATCTTCTCCCATCGCTTGACGTCAGTGAGAAAGTACAGGTTCGCTGACGTCAACCGTATGTTCGTCAGATTCGAAGCCAAGCCCGGCTGGCAGTTCCAGAAAGGCTTCTCTTTCAGTGTTAAATTGATCTGTAAGTATATCTTTGTTCTTCCTAATGAGCTAAGAAGAGGGTGCTAGTGTTTTGTTTACAATAGTTGGAACAGCTGGCTTTTCAGATTTTGTAACAGAATGAACCTATATTGTTCCCACTGCTGGGACACGAGCTTCCTCTCTGTGAGTGGGAGTGGGCGGTAATCCGCCACGTGGGCCCATTGTAGGTTGTTAGATGTCACATGTCTTCGATTTTTAACCGACTGAATTTGTTTTTTTAATGTTTGTTAGCTCAGAACTTTCGACTGAATGAACCGATTCTGATGGTTCTTTTTTTATTTGCAAGCGGGTGCATTCCGTATGGTCTCATTTAAATTTCATATAGATCTGATGATGCGTTTCGGAGACAGACAACGAAACTCTTAAAAAAATGACAGCAAATCAACCGCCATTGCTGCTATCTCATAAATATGCATTCTTTTTACCTCAAGGATGATGACATTTCGAATTGGTGTGAGGTAGATAGGTACTATAGCTAAAAAGTGAAAAATAAAAACTTCTTCCAAAAAAAAAAAACAACCGACTTCCGAAATAAAAGTTATTTTTCACTTTGTAGTGTTTTTTGGAAGTCGGTTGTTTTTTTTTTTTGGAAAAAGTATTTGGTTCTAGGACATGGTTGAGACCAGTGGTGATGAAATAATTAACACAAAGCCTGTCAGCGCTCGTATCTAGTACCTACAACCCGTAAGTCACTGGGCAGCCACTGCTCTATTATTTCGACAGTTATGCTAGTTTCCAAATTCTGAAATAAAACCCCGAGGAGTTTGTTTCAGAATTTCGTATTAGATTACCCGGTTAAAAACACCGATCTCATCTAGTTTTAAAATAGGTATGTATTATTATTTCTTCGACATGAAAAAGTGTGTCACAACCAATTTACTGAAATAATTCATAATTTATGACATGGTTCAAATTCCCAACCCGCCTCTTTCAGGGCCACTCCCGACATTCGGCGACGAGGAGCCAGAAGCCGAGGCAGTAGCGAACCCTCCCGAAGAGACCCTGACCCTCAACCTTGCTGGCCTGTCCCTGCCGAAGTTTAACGAGATCAAGGAGCAGTTCCTAGAGCTGTTGGCAGACATGGCGAAGGAGTATATCAAGGACAATAAAATCACACTGGGACTAAATACTACGTGAGTTTTTTGTTCGTATTGTTCTCTTCTCTTGTCAGATGTGGGACTTTAAAAACACAAAGCGTTTCTTTACGTCATCATCTGCTTGCGATTCCCAACTATGTTAGGGTCGGCTTCCAGTCTGACCGGATGCAACAAAGTACCTACCAGTGTTTTTCATGGAGCGACTGCTTATCTGAGCTCCACAACCCAGTTACTGGCTGATGGCCTTTGGACTAGTTGTCAGATTTTCGGGCTTCTGACGACCTGTAATGGCTGTCAAAGATCTACGAATGACAGCCGGGACTAACGTGCTTAAGGTATTTTACGAGGCTCGGAGGGGTCTTGGTATGTACCCAAATATGGTCACGCATCCACGGACTAACCGCGGCAAGCGTAGCTTAACACTTGTTAGCATACAAATAAACATTAAGAATAGATGTATCTGTTGCTGATCCATACGTCATGTTCGTGAACGGGCGCCGCCAGTAGGGACTGGTCATCTCTTAGCTCCCACGGCTTATTTTAATTTCTAAATTGTTATTTTATTTTTTTTGTTTTAATTACGGACGCTTATAATGTGCACGTCTTTTTACATCGTTCTCACATTGATAATTTCAACATAATGATGTAACCAACTGATTGTAACAAAATCATGATTTTAAAAGAGTGTCCATGGAGTTTCTTGCCCGTTCTTCTCCATAGGTACCTACGCTTTGGAATGGGCAACTAGCTTCATCTTTCTATCTCACCGACCTTGACAATTCAAAAGTGCCAGTAATTGGTTTATTTGAAATAAATGCTTTGAGTTTGAGTTTATCAAAAATACAGAATAGCAAAAAGTGTTTCAAGTGTGTCGATGACTCAACGTAGATAACTTATCACGGATTATCGAACGGAAGACGAAACAAAGAAACGATAAAACTGAAATAAAAAGTATTATTTTTGTTGATAATAATATTTGTTTAACCGATATACGTTGATCTCTAGTTACGAGTTACATCTCTATAATCATGGTTTAATTGATTTTGGTGGCTATTCATATAGACGTTTAGGTATACCTGGTTGCGTGCGTGCTGCGTGTTTACATAAGTATATAATATTAGAGTATTAATCGATATTTGATTACAAATAGAACAGGTAGATAGAACTAAACTGAGTGATTTATATTTTAATATCTTATTTCTATAACAGCCATACATTTAAGATGAATAGGCATTGAAGTGTTGAATGGCACAGTTGATGATTTTTTCCGCGATAACAATGTTGGTCTCGTGGAGAAAATCATTCAGGTCAGTACCACACCCTTAAACTATATAATATAAGTAAAAATCTAAGTCCCACGGTCCGTCTGTCTGTCTGAACGAGATAAACTCTAAAACAACCAAACGGATTTTCTTACAGTTGTCACCAATGGACGGAGTGATTAATGAGCAAGGGTTAGGTGTATAATTCATTAAGGTCTTGCGTAAATTGTCTGAAATATGACGATGATTGTTGAAAATATTGGAAACAATGATTAATGAAAAATTAATCTTAAATTTTATCAAACCGGCATGTCCTAGTACCAAAAATTCGAAGACACCTACCAACCCACACTGGGCCTGCGTGGTGGGCTCGAAGAGGGGACGTCTGTGGCCCAGCAGTGGGAATATTAAAGGCTGATTATGTATGTATCCCTAACTAACTGGCAGAAAACAAACACGGAATTAGAAGAATTATTAATCTTTAGCAGAGGGAGCACAAAGAAAAGGAAGCTATTAATACTACAAAACATCTAAATTGAGTTTATTCCAATGTTTGTGCATTTTTCTGCTAGTGCATTTAGTATTCCAATCTATCAATGTCTGAAACATATTTTTATTCAAAATGGTTGAAATCCGGTTCCGCACCGATATTCTAAAACGCCAAATGCCCGATTTACATAAGATTAGATAGCTGACTAATTATAGGCGTCGTCACAGTCATTTGTCATACAAACATTTTAGCAAAAAAATACAACCAACTTCCGACAAACACTACAAAGTGAAAATTAACTTTAATTTCGGAAGTCAGTGGTATCGTATTTTCGTTTTTTGCCGCCGACTGCCGAAATTAAAGTTATTTTTCAATTTTGTTATGCGTGTGTAACTTGCCGAATGCATTACCTCCTCCTTTTATGAAGTCAGGGGGGGGCTGCTATGATCACTACGCTTGGCAGGCGAGTTGACCATCACAGTATGGTGGTAAAATGCATAGAACCCTGCTAAAATGCATAGAAAGAAATGGGATGGTGCTATTCTTTACGTCCGGCACCACACGGAACGAAGTCGGTTGAAAATAATTGGTATGATTAACATAACATAGTGTTGAAAGTTATCATGTCTTAAACACTCTTCAAAAAAAAAAAACATCGTTTTGATGAAGTTCACAAGTTCTAATGTATAGACGTAGAACTAGGAGTGGTAAACGCACTATAATACAGTTTATTTATTGCTATTTATTTCACATCATCAATGATATGATAATTCACATTCTTTAATTTAAAAATATTACAATCATAATCTTAATCAGTACCTAATTAATTAAAATTGTGTATTTGTTAGATCTTACCGATATATTTATCGATACAATAAATCAATGACATAGAATTCTTGGTAACTTACTAATGACAAATTTTGTAAAAAATCTATTCAGATAACAATTAATTTCAAACTGACAAACAATAAAAAGTCGTTGGCTTTTTATACCAGCCTGTAGGTATTCAATTGAAAGACAAAGGTCTCTGCTCTTATAGAGGAGAAACGAGAATTGATCACACCCCGACCGACCCTTGCTCGTTGAAGCGCCAGCCCGCGCCGCAGCTGAGCCAGTAGCTTTAAATTCCCCGATCAATAATAATAATGCCAATATTTAGATCCAGCCTGTCCCCAATGATAGCTGTCCCCCTATCAGTGACGCCCGCGCCCTAAGCCGAGGTCCGTACCCCACAGGGGGTGCCCTCAGCGTGCAGTCGCTTAGTATATAAATTTTAGTTTGTAAGCCCTGGCTGGAGGCATTAAGATTTACTTCTTAATGGCAGCCCCAGGAAAGACCGGTTGAGCAGTCACGGCCTCTCAAGGCCAACTGCGAGATGCCTAAAAAAAAAAAAAAAAATTGATCACTATTCTTGTTTTTAGTAAAGAAATCCAATAACATTTTGCCCGACCTGGGAATCGCCCGACGTCTTATGGCTACTAGACTAAGGTGTACGAAAATGTGCTCCTTCTGCCCACGATTTCGTCAAAAATTTGCCAACCTGTGAGGTAATTGCGTCAATCAATCTCCCTAGCATTTTCCCAACTATGTACCTATGGGTCGATTTCCAGTCTAATCAGATGCAGCTAAATACTATTCGTTTACAGGGAGCCACTACATAACTGACTTCCACAACCCAGTTACTGGGAAACATCACCCCTTGATAAGACTGTTTGTCAGACTTTTGGGCTCCTGAGGACGTGTACCGATTGTCAAACATCTAAGAATGACAGCCGGGACCAACGCCTTTACGTGCTCTGCGAGGCACGGAGGGGTCAGGTTATGTAACGATGGTCACCCATCCATGGACCAACCGCAGCAAGCGTAGCTTAACCTGAACGATCGACCTGTGCAGCTGTTATTACTTACCTACAACACATAAGGTTTAATTTGCAATTATTGCCGCGCGAAATGTACCAACGATACTATCCTGGGTTGCTCACTGTTCGTTGTTCATTTGTTTTTCCTGTGGACCGTTTGGCGCAATGACAAGCCCTCTGTAACACGTGGCCCCTGACATTTGTCCCCCTATGGACGCCTGCATTGTGTTCTATTCCTATAATGCTAACCGACCGCTAACGGTTTAAAATAACCGTCTCGCAAGTTAGCACGTTTCAAAGCGCAATTAACTTGAAACAGTTTATCAATGTTTAGAATTTTTTCGCTGAATTTAGCTCTTAAATGAGGTCATAATAAGGTATTCAATAAATTTCTGTATGCCAGACAACACTCCAAAAGGTTAAATATTATTATCAGGAAGAATAAAAACATGCAGAGCCCGCTTCACCTGACTGGGGACATTTCACACGGCAAAACGCATGCAAATGCTCGACTCATTATACAGAAGCAACAAACAGCAAATACAACGCCAAATAAGATCCACGTATACCGGTGTCCAAATGAAAAACAAAAAAAAAGGGGCCGAGGGCCTTCAGCTACCAACTGTTAAAATAAAAAAGCCGATAACCGAAACACAAAGTAAAGGACCGACAGTAGAAGAAGTAATGGTAAACATAGTAAGCCGTTAGCATACACAAAAAAAAACCGTTCGGTACATTTTGACCGTGAATTTTTCACTTTTCTATGAAACAGAATTTTTTTCTTGATATCCGACGAAGAATTTCTACGCTGGGGTCTGAATCATGTGCTAAATTCATGGTTACAGTTTGTGCGTTGCTGTCCCTGCCAACCTTTATTATAAGTAGCACAGTTCGCAGATTAAACCAACGGATCGTTACTTTGCTCATCATTACAAAAAAAAAACTTAAGCATAAGCGTAATTCTAAGAAGTAAGGAAAAATGATAAAACTATCAAAGTGACGAAACTATGTTGCTATCAAATTTCTCTGAAACTCAATATTTTGTTTTGTAGGCGTAGGTAACTGCGCAAATTGGTATCAAAACAATTGTTCGTATTAAAAAATGATTGTGGCGTGATGACCTAGTGTCAAGTCAATAATATATGGTTAAATTACTCATGTTTTACAATTAAATACCACAATTAAATTCATAATAAAATTTACATAAATATATATTTTGACATAATTATAATAATAATAATAATACCAGCCTCTTATGTCCTATTATGGGGCAAATACCTCTTCTTATACAGAGAAGGCATGAGCATTGGTTACCACTATTATTCATAATAAATTAAAGCATCAATAATAAAAACCAATATATATCAGGTTGGTACTCAAAGCATAATAAATTGTAGTATAATACTAGTTTTTGTTTTTAACAAACTCCTATGCTTCTGTAAAACATTCGATACTATGGTAATTCTGCTAAGAGTTGCTTGAAATTCTACAGCGTTAAGATGAAATGAACTAATTATTCTAAATGCGGAACTCTCAACATTGTCGCATACAAAGTTGAACTATGCGCTATACATATGTAACGCGTACATACGGACAAGAGTATTTCTATTCTCGTATCTTTACGTCATACTGACCCAGTTACGTATCAATTTGAATAACAATACCTATTCACTGGACGAACGAAATTTACAAAGAAAATCTGAAAAAGACACAAATAACTTTAAAGAAAACAGAAAAAAAAACAAATAAGTGTACAGAAAATTAAAGAATTCGTAATTTTTGTTCGAGAGATTTAAGGTACGCATGCGTGGAACGGAGCTTCACGCAAGCGCGGTACAAACGTCAAATCTATTTCAGTAAAGCTTAAGAGACGAGCTTATGAAACCGCTTTTAAACGAAATAATATACAAAAACTAATTGTAAATACACTAAAAAGATAACAGTGCGTGATTGAAGTGTTAAACGTGTATAATGTGCTCAGAAAAGACTTTAACATGTTAAGAATAAGAGTGATATTCCAAAATGCAGCATTGCGACGAATCGATTCGAACGTTCCCTGATGCCAAACACAGAATTTAGTGTCAAATATACAGAATGGAGCCTTTGATAGATAGGAACAATTTCGCTATAAGCGCGATGGTCACAGTGGCTATGCAGATATTATTCTTTACCATAGCCTCGCTGTTTCAGAATGATAAAGTGACTGACTTCACTGGCGGGGCTAACTTTATTATTATAGCCTTGCTTACTTTCTTTCTCGGTCAAGGCGGCTCCCACCTCAAGAGTTATGATAGCAGGCAGCTGATGGTCACTGCCTTTGTGTGTCTCTGGGGCGTCAGACTCTCTGGCTACCTCATCTACAGAATCTACCATATAGGTAGAGATAAACAGTTCGAGGATCGTAAGAGCAATACGCTAAGGTTCGCAGTGTTCTACACGTTTCAGGCAGTATGGGTGTATATCGTGAGTTTGCCAGTTATTATCATGAATTCGCCGCATCACTCTTTCCCTAAGTCACCAAAGACGATGACAACTTTGGATTCGGCTGGCGCAGGTATTTTCGTCATAGGACTGTTGATTGAAACGTATGCTGATTTGCAGAAGTTTGCGTTCAGACAGGAGCCTGCGAACCAAGGAAAATGGTGCAACGATGGACTTTGGGGGTTGTCAAGACATCCGAACTACTTTGGTGAAGTGGTCCTCTGGTGGGGAATTTTCATAATATCTTTAAATGTGATAAACGGCGTCGAATGGATCGCGATACTATCACCATTATTTACGACAGCGATCATACTGTTCTTATCTGGAATACCACTGCTCGAACGATCCGCGGACGAAAAATACAGAGATAACCCAGATTATTTGTATTATAAGGCATCGACGTCGCCCTTGATACCGATACCACCTGCAATTTACGTGGAAGTACCAAGATTCTTGAAGTTCGTGATGTGTTGTGAGTTCCCGATCTATGACTCGACTACTGATGAGTTCCCGGCGCCAACCATCGTGACTGAGACAACCAGCATCTCTATGGTTCAGTCTCAGACATAGCTAACAAACGCCGCGCGCGATCTCGCCGCGGCTAACGACCAAATAATCAAGAACCCTAATCAGAAACAATTGTGATACACAGCCGAGGACAGACAACACCGGCTGCCAAACTCGTTGCCACTCAAACAAAACAACACTGTAGATATGAACCTTCACAATAGTTATATGGAAAATATTAAGAAAAGTAAACACATAGCCTTAGGACTTATAGAAGAGACGAGGGGTTATAGCGCTGCGAACACACCTGATAATGATATTGAAAAAAGCATAGACTTAGCTGTGCCTAGTACTAGTTATGCAAAACGACCTACAGAGATAGTTAAGTATGGTAAAATTACTTTTAACACGACTGCGATATTGCATCACTATCCTCAAGTATCTAATAATGAACTGAAGTCACACACCACTAAGAGTGCCAAGAAGAAAACTGACTTGAATCTCCAAGAGCCTAAAGTAGATAATAATAATGAATCGACTCCAGAAGAGGCAGTTGTAGATATTATAAAGAAAGATAATTACAATAATAATGATACAGCTAAGGTTGACGTAACGACTGACAATGCTATTGAAGTAGTAAACCAACCGGTGAAGTTTACAGAAGAAAAGCTTGTATGAGATTGGGAGTCAACTTTTTACTCTGTGCATTTTAGATTGTGTAGATTTTGGCATCGATACTTGAAGCCTACATGGACATATCGCGATGGATGTTAAGACTGGCCACAGAGAAATAAATGTATCAGAGAGACAATTTATATGTGATAAGTGTAAAGTCCTCATAGCATAGATGGAATCCGTCTCACTTAGTATAAATGTTAGATTTACAGTTATAAGAATAATGTATAGATTTTTTTTGATTAAGGATCTAGAAGCGTATGTTATCGGTGAGTTTTTTTAAAACCTATTCGCATGAATTTCTAATTTTATCTCTACCGCAAAAACAAAAATAGAGCACTATGTTCATTTATTTTGTCTTCTTCAAACGCTTTGTATTTTTATGTTTCAGCCTTATCTTCACCGATTTGTAGTGCAATTAGCAAACATACGACGTATTCCTTATCTATCACATGAAACAACGCATTACTAATAACGACTACGTCTAGGTGAACTCATTTATTACATTTTGCTATAATGAATCACGGCAGTTTTTTCTCCTTCCCATTTAGTGTTTTATCGTTTTTTATAAAATTATTTATATTACTGAAAGGACGTGTCCGTCCGTGTGGTACCGAACGTAAAGAACAGCACCATCCCATCTCTTCTCGTGGGTGTCGTAAGAGGTGATAAAGGGACTTACTATAGAATGGGCAGCAGCGTTCTCTATGCATTTTACCACCATACTGCGATCGTCATCCCGCCAGCCAAGCGTGGTGATTATGGCAAACCCCCCAATTTGGGGGACGCCTATGTCCAACAATGGACGTCTTTCGGCTGAAATTATTACTGAAAGGCGCAGTCGCGGTTGGTCCGCGGAAAGATGATCATTTTTACTAACCAACCAACTCCGAGCCTCAGAAAGCACGTTAAGCCGTTTTTTTCCAGCTTTCATTCGTGGATTTTTGACTGGCAACCACTCTTTTCAAGGGGTATCGTATTATCCAGTAAATAGGTTATGGCGGTCAGATAGGCAGTCGATCCATTTAAAGTACTGGCATTCAGCTGCATCCGGTTAGACTGGAAGCCGACCCCAACATAGTTAGAAAAAGGCAGGCAGATGATGATGATGTTACTGGATATGATCTACATTATGATTTTAATCACTTTACCAACTCAGCCATAATTTTACTTCTGGTTAAAGATCTTTCCTAAGTTGCGTCACATACCGTTTTATTCATTATTTATTTTTTCTTCAGAAAGCTTATTAAATAATCTGTTTCAGTATATTTTTAATATATAAATAAGTAATGTTATGTTAAACCCATTTTTTTCTGTTTTCTTGTATCTTATGTACGCGTTACATGAACGTGCCTTGAGACACGTGATATCGCATTGCGCACACCACTTGTAGACAAAGTGAAAAAGTCTTGAGTGGCGGAATTTTAACCGGGGCTTGTGCCTTTTCGAAGTTAAGCACATCGATGCTGCGTTGCGGGAAAGATGCGTATGGTATTACCGAATCAAAGCTACATATCATAAAGCAATCGGCATAATAATCTCTTGTTCTGTGTGTGTGTTTCTAAAAATTCAATTTAAGTTAGCTAATCAAACTTTGCAGATTTAATGGGTATCAAATCTTAACACGACAAAATAAAAATTATAAATATATGATTTTTTTTTTGGGACAGCTCTGTTAGTGTTAGTACTTACAACTTACATTGAGAAAGTCTGTTTTTCTTTTGTTTTATTGTGTTGAGATAACGATGCCCAACACTTCAATGAAGATTACACAAAAAAAAGGTATTTTAAACTGATATTTCGTGTGACTACAATACTTGCGGTCGATGACCCCAAAAAAATCATCCAATTCATTGTTTTTTTTTATCATTGCATGTTTAGATCACGATCACGTTTGGTTTCACTAGCTAATTTAATTTGACCCTGTATTTGTCTGTTTGTGTGTACTCTTATAACTTAAGAGCCACTTATTGGATTTTAGTGATTTTACTTCAATTTGTAGGTATCTGTTATAACCGAAGGGGGGTGGAGATTAAATAACGCAACCAATACGTACAAGCTCATATATTGGACTGACGCAGCAGTCGTTCAAGTAAAACTTAGTTGCTAGTTTACCCTACTTATTTATTAATTATAAATAAGTAGGTACCCACATAACATCCCTCCACCTTTAATCAGAAAAACTTCTTATAATCTACCACCGTTCTATTTCGTTTCGACCGAGTGTCTGGCTCAGGTTCTATGGAGGGAGCTGCCGAAATCTCTTCCTTTCCAGTGGAATGGTCGCTTTGAAGAAACTCTGATGCAGGCATTTCACACTCGATTGGTAGTTCTTCTACTGACATTTCAGATGGTGGTGCCTCCCCAGAGCTCGTCGGTTGAGATGGCATTACAAATGCGGGAATGATCTCTTCGTGTGGCCTATCTTCCCTCCTTCTGTATTTGAGCAACTGGTTAGCGTGTCTTTTGACCGTTTGATCCGATTCACTCAGTTGTACTAAATACACTGTTTTGCCAATATTTTTGATAATAATGCCACGTGACCAATAATGTTGATGTTGATTATAAAGTTTCACTAAGACTTGGTCACCCACACTGAACGAAACGTTACGGTTACCACGATAATTGTCAATCTGCGAACACTGTTTGACCTTAACAACTGTGTCGAGTGCTGCGTTGGATGGCGTCGTGGTAGTCGGTATCAGGAGATCCAGTCTACATCTCAACTTATGACCGAACAAAACTTCAGCGGGTGATCTGTTTGTGGTTGAATGTTTGGAATTCCTATAACTAAGCAAGAATTCTGATATTTTTATATGTAAATCTCTTAAACATGTACCTGATAACAAGTATGACTTTATTGCTTTCTTAATAATCTTGACATAACTCTCCGCTTGTCCGTTACTAGCCGGATTATATGTTGGTGAAGTTAAATGGGTGATATTATTACGAGTACAAAATTGTTTAAATTGATGTGATACAAACGAAGAACCGTTATCTGAGCATATAGTATGAAATAAGCCAAATCGTGACATTACTTCGCATAGTTTTTCAATTACTACTCGCGAAGTACCACCCGACGAAACATCAAATACTTCGACCCATTTTGAATATGCGTCCACTATAATTAAATATGTTTTGCCGCTAATCGGGCCTAAAAAATCTATATGTACGCGATGCCACGGCTGCGCAGGAAAAGGCCATGGTGTGAGGGGGGTGCGCGGGGGCGCGGCGCGCTGCGATGCACACACGGCGCACGCGCCGATGTGCTGCTCAATAGCAACAGACATACCCGGCCACCAGAATCTATTGCGTGCCTCTTCTTTCACTTTTGTGATTCCTAAGTGACCCGAGTGTAACTCGTTTAACACTTTGTTTCGCAGACTTCTAGGAATCACTAATCTATGACCCCTCATTAGATAACCATTCTCGACCGATAATTCCAACCGGTGGCTATAATAATCCATAACTAATGGTTCTTTAATTTTATTGGGCCAACCATCTGTCAAATATTCGATGACGGTTTGGATAACATTATCAAGCCTAACTGCATCTTTGATATCCGTCATTGATAAAAATCTCTCACCTTCGTAAACAAAACGCACATAACTAGATTTATCGACTAATGACTCATCACGTACTGAGTTTGTATCGTTCGTTTTTAAATCTTGCGCTACCGATCGACTTAGGAAATCTGCACAGTTATGAACACTGCTTACATATTCAATATTATAATTGTATGCGGACAAAAAAATTGCATAACGCTGTAACCGATTTGCTGATATCTCGGGAATGCCTTTGTCCGGATTAAAAATTGAAACTAAAGGTTTATGGTCAGTTCTTAAAATAAAAGGCTTGGTTCGACCATACAAGTATTGATGGAATTTCCTTATTCCAAATATTATAGCAGTAGCCTCTTTTTGGATTTGGCTGTAGCGTTTTTCTGCTGCATTAAGAGAACGGGACATATACGAGATTGGTTTTTCTATATCACCCTCAACCTGGGATAAAACGGCGCCTAAACCGCTCGGTGACGCATCAACCGTTACAATTAACAAAGCTTCCGGATTAAAATGCGCTAAGGTGGTTTCGGAAACCAATTCGCGTTTAATAAACGACACTGCTTCGTCATGTTTCTTGGTCCATGACCAAGGCTCATTCTTTTTTAGCAAATCATGCAGTGGGCTTAAAATTGATGATGCATTTTTTATAAAATTTCGGTAGTAATTGACCATACCTAAAAATGATTTTAATTCTGATGTATTGGTTGGCATTTGACTTTGCAAAATGGCTTTAATTTTCTCCGGAGATTTATGTATACCATTACGGTCAATGACAAACCCCAGGTAGGAAACAGATTCTTGGAAGAAAGTGCATTTTCCTATGTTTAAAACTAGGCCCGCTTCCTGTAACCTACTGAAAACTTCATTTAACCTACTCATCATCTGATCTTTGTCCGCCCCGCACACTAAAATATCATCAAGAAATAAAAGAGTACCATCTAGTCCTGATAGAAGCGCTTCCATATTACGCTGAAAAATGGCTGGCGCACTAGCCAGACCAAACACTAAGCGTGTAAACTTATATAACCCTTTATGTGTGTTTATGCAAGTGAGCATTTGTGACTTCTCATTAAGACATAACTGATTATAAGCATGCGAAAGGTCTAATTTACTGAAATACTTGCCGCCATGTAATTTAGTAAACAGCTCGTCATACCTAGGTAATGGATATTTATCGACAAGTAACTGCTTATTAATAGTCACTGAGTAGTCGGCACAGAGGCGTATAGATCCATCTCGCTTTAAAACAGGCACTACTGGGCTTGCGTACTCTGCGTATTTTACTGGTACTAACACACCTAAACCTACAAGACGGTTAAGCTCTTTTTCAACGCTTTCCCGAAGGGCAAAAGGTAACGGTCTAGCCTTAAAAAATATTGGCTTTGCATCCGGTTTTAAAGGTAAATCTACCTTAACACCCGTAAAACAACCTAATTTACTTCCGAACAACTGTGGGTATTTGGAAGAATTACCCAATAAAAAATCGTTGCAGTTATTCACAGAGCATATTTGTAAGTTAAAACGTAAAAAGAAATCTCTGCCTAGTAAGGGTGGCCCTCCATTCCGTACAACATATACTGCTATTGTGAATGCTTTGGTGTTATAAGTGAACATGAGATTTAGTTTACCTACAATGTGTAACTTATCGCCGTTGTAACTATGCAAAATAACATCACTGACTTCCAACGTTATGTTACCAAAGTGTTTAAGATACATTTGCTCAGAAATAACGGTAACTGGTGAACCCGTATCTATTTCAAACGTTAGATTGATTCCATTGACACAAACAGATTCCCGCATCGGTTCACCGCGAAAGGTGCGGATATTATAACACACATGCTTACCATCATCGTCTTCATCCACACAGCACTCAACATAGTGTTGTTTATTTACAGTTTGTTTACACATTCGCTTAAGATGTCCTTGAACGCCGCACTTTTTGCACTTATACCGCACAAACCGACACGTTGATGCCTCATGGCCTGCGTAGCCGCAAGCTGAGCAGCCGCTGCCGCTATTTCGAGCGCGCTCGCCGCTAGCTGTGGGTGTTGCTGGCCCATGCCCGCGCCGCTGCGCGCTCTTGCCGTGTGCTGTGCCGTGCTGTGCTGCCGTGTCCATCTTCATCACTTGAAGTGCTGTGCCCATGTCCGCTTGCCGGGTTGTTTCTTGTGCCCCCATACGCGCACTGCGTACACCTTCAGCTATTTCCAAGGCTTTGCTGAGCGTCAACTCCGACATTGCTTTGGTAAATAATTTATCTCTCTCCGGTCCTGGTGCCATGCCCAGCACAAATCGGTCGCGAAGCTGTTCATCAAGACTTGATGCCACGAAACCGCAGTGTATTGACAAACCACGTACTCGTGTCGCCCACTCCGGCAAACCTTCGCCAACATGTTGCGTGGCACTGTGGAATTTGTATCTTTCCGCGAACGTGCACTTCTTTAGCGTAAAATGTCCATCCAATAAAGCAACTACTTCTACATAGCTCAAGGTACCGACCTGCCGCGGTAAAGCCAAATCGCGAATCAATTTGTAACTTGATTCCGCGCAGTTGCTCAACAGAATAGCTCGACGCTTAGTACCGGCTTTATCCACATCTTCCCCAATTTCGTTTGCAAGAAACCACTGTTCGAGTCGTTCTTTGTACAATTGCCATTCTTGATGTTCATGGTTAAACACTGTTACTGTGCCGACCGAAACTGCAGCTTTCGCCATGTTACAATAATTATGATATACGCGTAACTTGTACTTTGACCTCGTCGCCAACTGTTATAACCGAAGGGGGGTGGAGATTAAATAACGCAACCAATACGTACAAGCTCATATATTGGACTGACGCAGCAGTCGTTCAAGTAAAACTTAGTTGCTAGTTTACCCTACTTATTTATTAATTATAAATAAGTAGGTACCCACATAACAGTATCCTACTAAAACCGACTACTATTATAAATATGAAAGTTTGTATGTTTGGACGTTGAGATGTTTGGTTTGTTACTCAATCACGCAAAAACGGTTAAACGATTTTTGATGAAATTTGCCACACAGATAGGTTATAACCTGGATCAACACATATACTTTCATCCCTGTAGTACGTTTCAGTGGGATAATTCCCGACCTCCACGTAAGCGAAGCCGCTGACAAAAGCAAGTGGTATATAAATCTAAGTACTTTTTAGACTATGCGAGTGGATACACGAGCAAGGCTAGTCTAATTTGGCAGGTCTAGTTGAAAAACTGCGTCAGTCACTAGCTGTCTGGCATTTTTGCTGGACTGGGCCTTTTTGGCGCAGTCGTAAGACACACTTTAATACTAGTTCCTTTTCCTTATCCATTTAACACTTTACAACTTGTATTTTATTTTATGTTATGTTTTTCTGTTGCATACTGGCATACTGTGTTCCTTTTAGTCTCATCATCAACATCATCTGCCTGCTCCAAACCATGTTGGGGTCGGTTTCCAATCAAACCAGATACAACTGGGTAACAGTATTTCACATGGAGGGCCTGCCTATCTGACCTGCACAATCCGGTTACTCTGTGCCTCTGTTAGTCTCTGCCAAATAAATGTATTTTCTTTCTTTCTTATTTGAGGTGAAGTGTCAAGGTTTAGGTAGTAATTTCTAGATAATTCACATAAAACAGTGGAAAATAATGTCGTAAAGTAATTGTATATTCGTGTCATTGAATTGATAAGTACCAGTCGA
Source organism: Antitype chi (assembly GCA_947359405.1). Lineage (NCBI taxonomy): Eukaryota > Metazoa > Arthropoda > Insecta > Lepidoptera > Noctuidae > Antitype > Antitype chi. Next base: position 16,893,666 of record OX375831.1, on the reverse strand, counting down.
ATGATAAGAACTTATTGATAAACGTGTCTGAGATAAACAACAGAAAATTTAAATAGAGAACTTATATTAGTGATAGACATTTTGAGTGACTTTGTTTGATAAATATCATGTCTATGGATAAAATATATATTTTTATTTTAAAGAGGTCTTGTGGCTATGTAATAACAGCTGCTCGGGTCCATCGATCAGGTTAAGCTACGCTTGCCGCGGTTGGTTTGTGGATAGGTGACCATCTTTACATATCAAGACCCCTCCGTGCCTCATAAAGCAGTTGAGCCGTTGGTCCCAGTTGACATTCGTGAATCTTTGACAGTCGTTACGGGTCGTCAGAAGCCCGAAAGTCTGACAACCAGTCTTACCAAGGGGTATTGTATTACCCAGTTACTAGGTTGTGGAGGTCAGATAGGCAGCCGCTCCATGTAAAATACTGGTATTCAGCTGTATCTGGTTTGACTGGAATCTGACCCCAACAAAGTTGGGAAAAGGCTAGGCAAATGATGATATTGCATGTCTATGGATAACATTTTGGCGTCATAAATTTTAGGGAGAATCAAGACTAGCTTTTTCACTAGCTTTTTCCCGCGATAGCATCGCATATTCTTCCGCCCCGTGGATAACATCGTTTTCTCTTTTTATTCGGGTCCACCATGATGTTAAATAGCTTATAAAACTTCCTCAAAAATTAGGCTATCAAATGCAAAAATAGTTTTTCAAATTGAAACTCAGCCAGTAATCTACCAAACGACTCCAGATTTGATATATCTATAATATACAGATGCTGAGACATTTGCCCCTTTATTACAGAACAAGGTTTTTATTTAGGTCAGGTTTAAACCAACAAGCTAGTTTTTGAATTAAGAACCCAATATGTATAGAAATGTAGTTCCATTTACAAAACTGACAACTTAGTCCGGTGCTAGATTGTAATTTTTGTAAATAAAAGTTTACCCAAATCGAAATAAAGTTGGAAATGCAAAAACTGGCTCTGAGCTTGAGGCTGGAACTAAAGTTAAATTGCGGTCTGTTATAAGACGGTACGTTTTTCTAGAACCCCTGTAGTAACGGTAAAGGTGACAAGATAATTACGTCAGTACACACATAGTAATAGGTAAACAATAGACAGAACCTAAAAAAAAAATCTTCTCTCAATAAGTTACGTATTTGATCGCATCCGAATGGAAAAAAACTTAAAGATATAAATTATACCGGTTTACTGGCATATCATATGAAGTTGACAGAGTAAGAATTAATTATAATGACGTCTGGGTGCCTCATTGTGCAAGACAATAACATCACAAGTTAGTATATAACTGTACGGTCTAGCGTCACTTAATTACTTGCCACTCTTAGATAATTAAAGAATATGATAATTGATCGACTAGGTACGGTATTTGGGTCTATTATTAAGTTTTGCCTCGTTAGTCTTGTGATTGGAACTTCGCTACTTCTGAGCTTGAGGCCCTGGGTTCGATCTCTAGGTCAGGCAAAGTAAGCATAAGTATATATTATAGCATATGATCAGCCTATAATGTTCCTACTGCTGAGACACAGGCCTCCTCTGGGAGTATTATCCACCACGCGGGCCCAGTGCGGGTTGGTAGATGTCACATGTCTTCGGACATACCGGTTTCATCACGATTTTTTCCTTCACCATTTTGAGAGCAATGGTGATGAAACAAATAAGTAACGTAAAGCGCCTGCCTGGATTCGAAACCACGACCTACAACTCGTAAGTCAGGGCCGTAACCACTGCGCCACCACTGCACCATTGCATAATGACATGCAAGCTATTTCAACACTTTTGTACATATTACTACCATGATGTGAATTCCTGTTTTAACTTTACGGTTAGTTTCAAGCTAGATTATATTTACAAAGACGTACATAATTCCTGAAGATGTATTATAAACATCAATCTTAGCATATAACCTTCAAACAGGAGATAAACATAGATCTATTAAAAGATCGGATGAGCACGTTTATCTATGATTTTGTTTGTGTTCAACGCGCCATCAATTTAATTACTCATTTATTATTTTCTCTTGCTTTTACTTGTGACTTTGGTAACTTTATTATGAATAATGACATCATCGTCATTAAATGTTGCTTCTTTAATCTCACTGCTAAGCTTAGGCCTCCTCTATTGTATGCCATCAAAGTAGTTCCTGTCACATTCTGGTGTCAATTTCCTTCAGTTTGAAGATTTCTTTATACAGGGTGTCCGATAATTACTGGATAACCTTGAAATGGTTCATGGTAGAACGTTAGTTCTAGTTCTGAATGGCCATTAGGCGATTCAGAAAAAAACACTTTTATTTGTATTTAATCTGTAAAGTTATTTTTCACTTTGTAGTGTTTTTTCGGTTGTTTTTTTTTGTTTTTTTTTTTCTGAATAGCCATTAGTTCTACCATGAACCATTTCAAGGTAATCCATTAAATACCGGACACCCTGTATATATTGCTGCAAAAAATCCTTCTATTTCGTCTAGATTCTTCTATTGTTTTACAAAGTAGCAAAGAAATTCGTTTCGTCTGAATTTGCACAAGGCTAAAGTAATATTTCATGAGCATTAAGCAGTGTAAGCTTAGCTATAATGTTTTTTTATTTAGAGTGCTCTGTCTATCAAAACCAAATAGAACTAGCATAGTAAGGGCTATTTTTACGGACACCCAAAATCCAGAAAAAGTACATTCTTAGTATTATTTTCTTATGTTTTATGTCATTGTTTCCAGGTTGGAAGTGACACAGATTACCAGGACCGCTGTTTGCAACATCCAGTGGCCCGAATATGAGAACTGCGTGGAGCTGACCTTCGGGGTTCCCCTCCATTACGAGGAGGAGCCTGAAGAGCCGAGACTTAATGCCCAAGACCTGGACGATATGTGGACTAGCTATATCATCAAGGAGGAGTTCTCTGAAAGACTGCGTTCGTTGGGTATCACGGTAAGTTTCTTTATTTTGTTTTGGTTCCACGTATTTTATCTGGTCTGCAAGGAAGGACGCCCTCAGGCTAGGTGGACTGACGATATTCACAGAGTGGCAGGTTGAAGCTGGATTAAAATAGCAGTGGAAAATGGTGACGATGATTTTGAAAGAACGAACAGTATTCCTGTAAATTCTTGACCTGGTTATCTTACTCCAGTTCCCTTTTAAGAGGGAAGCGCCGTTTTTTTGCAACTTGCAGGTCAGGTAAATTTTGTAAGTTAACTTAGAGCCTTCACCTTAACTCGACTTGTCCTCGGCCTAATGTGCTGCGGATTAACAGCCCGCTGTTTGATATTCGAACTAATTTTTGCAAACTATTGGTACATTTTCCACCACTCTCTTGTTTTTTCCATTCCTTGACCTCTTGCTCTGTACATTCCAGGAATACGCGATTCCCAACGACCGCACAGTGCTGATGGTGTGGCTGGTGATCGCGGCCGGGGTGCTTATCTCCATGGCCATGCTCGCCTTCGCACTCTGGCGGTTCAGCTGCTTCGAGGATTATACTAGGTAAGCTGGAAGGACGTAGTTTAGCTACTTTTAAAATTTCCGAAAGTAGCTACGCTGGATGAATCATTTGTATGTATCACCATTTCAATCATGTTGAAGGTAAAAAGAAATGAATGAGAGGCACTGCTTTCAATACCGTGAAAGGACTTCTTGAACAGTTACTTAATAGTAAAGCTGTTCCTTAGATAAAGGTTTTATGACAGGCTAGCGTAATAAAAGTTATTCATAGACGGTCCAGCACTAGAGAAATGTACGACGCGTGACTCTTTATTTTTGGATAACAATGACATATCTATAGCACTCAGAAAAAATCTCTTGGCTTTGATAATGTGTGTAGTATCTTACTGTTTTAATTGTAGGTAAGTTGTCTGTGTTGCTGTAAAACTACAGTAGTTAGTACAAAAACCGTCATTCCGTTGACGTTCATCCATATAATCAGAACCTTAAGTTCTACATACTAAAGAACTGCTAAACCTTTCCAGAATGCAAGCGTACGGCGACACCGACAGCATACAGAACGAGAAGCGTCACCTGGACCTGTACCCTACCCCCCACCAGACGCTCCCGCCGCTCTACTCCGAGAACGACTACAAGTGGGCTGATGACAAGTACGACGACTCGACCAGAGGTTAGTAACAATAATATATATATGGCAATTAAACCTGATTATACGACGCTATCTATGGACATCTGCAGAACCGCAGAGCGGCAGCTCCTGAGACCACCTGAGACCCATCTCAGGTCAACCATCTCAGGTCCCTAGAAGAACGGGCAAACTCTATTGGTCTCTTATAAACCAAGATATTACAAAATTCTGGGTACATGATTCTTATTGCTTCTACATATATACGTTTCTGAACACCCGTGCATAGAAACTTTTCAACGATTATTTAAAAAAAAAATGCTGTTACATTTTGACCGCGTAGGTATGAAACAGCAAATATATGTTTTTGGATAACCGACCTGCGAGCCTGTATGTATAGTGAGAGCAATGGAAAGACAAAACAAACTTGAGAGAAGAGCTCTGGCAGTTAAGACAACATGACCAGTCTCAACTGACGGCGCCCGTTTACGAACGCGCGATCAGCAACATTCAGATTTGTTTCTTGGCCCGCTGCACTTGGATTAAAACCATTTACTTCACAAAATAGCAGGCCTTGAAAGTTAATGTCCTGATTCCATCAGTTAAAAAGTTCCTAACTTTTTGAAATTATGTGTATTTTGACGGCTTTCTTGTCAATATAATATAAAAAATTGCCTTTTTTCTAATTCCAGTGGACATGGGAGGCTTTGCCAACAGGAATTACATCCGGGACGAGCTCTACGACCTCGAATCGGACGAGGATGTCATCACCCCACGTGACAGGTACTTATCATGATGGCATAAGGTTCTAAATTGATTGGATTTGCTTGTCATAGAAACTAAGCATGAAAAGTCAAATATTGGAATCTAGATGAATGTTACAACTATTTTTCTAGTGTTTGATCATTCCAAGTCCCTCCCTAGGCCTAGTATGTATAAATGTTACTAAAAACAATATTGTCGCGGTATCTACAACACCAAATGCGAACTATGCATCACACTGACGTCATGCAAATATACTGCATCGCGCAAGCGAAGTTTACCGTGCAACTAGCATTATATAACGTCCCGATGTCAATCGTCGGACACAATTTATACCCGTCTGGTCGGAAAACTCTCCCTTTTCTATAGAGGTTAAGTATCTTTACACCCTGTGACATCCTGCATGCTTAATTTGCATGTATACACATGTTTTGACAAATAAAATTATCTTTATCTCATTTTTCTATAATATCTTTCATAGGCTCTAAATGCTATCTTGTATGATATCATACTTAGAAATGAGTTCAAGTACTGATAAACTCTCATAAGATGTAACTTTAAGTAACTTTCGTCTAGAATCTTTCAACTCTTTTTGACTACCAAATCGCCTATATTCTCCACTAACCTCGATGTATCTAATTCTGCTGCATGTAACTAACCAATATCTGTTCTAACCACTAACCTTACAGGTACACCACTAACGTGTAGCCGGTACAGCAGCTCACTAGCGCTTGTGCACAATGGTATGGAATTTACTAACACTTTATTTATTTTAACTTATACGTCCTTTATTCATCTAATAACTTATTGTTATATTAATTCATTATCGATATTAGAACTCCATTTACAATGAATATCCACAGCATCTCGACTCATTACATTAATGATCATAATTACCTTTCCATTATTATGCAGTGCAAAGACCTCCCATCCCTCTTTCTACTTATCTTCTGCTATGTGTTACCAATCTATAAGGAAATATTTGAGTTTGCACCCATCCATATCATAACTAATATTATAAACAGTTAAATGTTTGTCTGTTAGAGGTAATGTTTAGAATATGGACCCGATTACAAAAAAATATTCATTGATAGTAAGCTGCTCTATTGTCGAGTGCCATATATTCGAAACTGAGTCACATCATCCCGGTGCCTCAAATGAAGGATCAGTGAAGGATACTAACCATCCATTATTCAATTTATTCAAATCATTAATTTTACCTCCTTTACTAACTGGAACTTCACAATTTTCCCTGTACCTTATTTCATTAATTATAAATAATAATACACCACTATCATCTGGGTGAATCACGATTGCCCAAACTACACTTGTACTACTTTTTACTTCTTTAATTCTTCACTATACAATTTCCTCGTTGCGCTAACATCAGGCACCAATTTCCTTTTTTCCTAGAAATTATAAATCATTATCATTAAAGCTATCTTATCTACACAGAGTACTTTATTTATGTATGTTACTTTACATTATTTATATGGCTTATAATCTTACAAGACGCATGAGATTATGTGAATAACAATATTTCAGGCTGTTGTATTGGCCGATTCCTATAATTTACGGGCGGTTATTGGTTAAAATGAAGACTTGTATCTTTACCAGTAATAAAACAAATACCTCATTGCATATTAGAACCTCCGTTGATATTACAGGTAAAATTAGCTTACGAGCAATAACAAACTATGTGACACTTTGTTAATAATGAACATATTTGCTTACTCCATTCTCATCTGTGATTATAAAAAAATATTGTTATTAATATCATGATTTTCCATCATCAGTACTTTGATTAATTAATACTATTCGGGTATTAAATACAGGGTGTATCAACACCCTTCACGAAGCCGTTATTTGCACATTCTGGAAAGCTACTTTTATTTTTGGTGTTATAATTCGCTGTTGCATGTAAAGTGAGACCACGTTCGCTTTCCGAAATTTAATTCCTCACTGGATTTTCACCGGTCGGTGTTTAACCGAGCATTGAGAATCAAACAGACTGCACCCCCGCGTCGAAAACCACACATCGAATTTCAAATCCCGCCACGATATTCTTACGTCCAAGCAAAAGTAAACTTACAGGCATCGTGGAGTTTTTAAAGTTCAATTATAATGTTTAAAACTTGTTTTCTAAAAAAAATCGGAGATAGTGGGAACTTTGGCCTTCAATATCTTCGTAACCAGAAGGTTCCCAGGTACAGTCCCGTACAAAAACAAGTACAGTCCCGTACAAAAAAATATAACGAGAAGAACAATTATCTCTCGGCTTCGTTAAGGGTATTTTTACACTCGTCATTCATTATTGTCCCGTATACTCGTATTGTATTTACCGCTTATCACAAGTTATTTACTTATCTTTGCCTTATTTTTGCCATTTTCAGAAAAGCCGCTATCAGTCCGAGGGACTACAGTGACGCGTAAGAGGCGTACGTAAGGATATTCCACAATTTATCGATATCGATAAATCTATCGAATTTATCTAACCAATTTATCGTTTTGTTAATTCGACAACATATCGCTTCAAACACATTGTAAACGTTATTTTGATTAGTTTTATCGATTTGTTTATCGATATCGATAAGTATAAGTTTGAATTTAAATGACGTAGTTAGTGTACTTTAAGTTTTAACTGTTGATTTTATGTGATTTTTAAATAATGTTAGTTATTTCTGAATACTGTCGATAAAATTATAGTACAGTGAATAGTTTTCATATAGAAAATAAAAAGTATATGTTGCATCTAATAGTTGTGCAAATAAACATTTTAAAACCATATAAAATTAATAAAACTTGAACGCATTTAACATGCATTAATGCAATATAATGCTAAACTTTTTGGTCTTTGTTTTTCCTTATTTTAGTAAATCTTTCTGTCATTCCATTCATAAACTTATTGGTATTACATTTTATTTGAATGTGAATACTATTCACCTTTCTATATTTTGGTGACAGTATTCTCATAGTATATGATGTAATAAATAGATATTATACCGTTGTATACTTAATATATACATGTATATATATACATTTATGTAGATATAGTTAAGTACATTATAAAACGTTGTGGTTTTATTATTTTTTGTAAAAAACATCTTTAACTTCTGTTGTAAATTATTTTATTTTATGTTTCTTTTTTTTTCAATTTTGTTTACGAATAAATGGTTATTTTTTATTTAGTTGTTTTTTTATAGTTATTTTTTATTATACTAATGGGGATATAAATTAAAATGAAGTATGATCGAGTTATCTATTCAGTATAAAATAATTTTTAAATAAGTACCTACATATATTAAAAATTATTCTTTAGTAAACATAAAGAAACCATTATTTTTGTTGCCTAGGGTCGTGTTTTCAGAGTTTATGATAGGGTTGTGACACATTCCTAAAATATAGAATTTTTCATATATTCACTCTTCTATTGAGTTTGAAGCATTTTATCCAAATTTATTATTATATCTACTAGTGCGATAACGTACCTATACCTTATCCATAAAAATATAAATATAAGTATAATATATAAATAAATTACATTAATTTGCCATTTCTTGCCAAAAATATAACAAAATACAAGCGGCAAGTTGAAAATTAATAATAAGTGAGGTTATAAAAAAATCTGCCAGTTGAGATAATTATCTTTGATAAATTGAGCGTAGGTACGTATAAGAAAGAATATTGATAACATATTTTTCAGTCATTTTAAATAAAATGCAGTTGAAAGCCCGATTATTATATCATAATGATTATATTTTACACATAGTAGGTACAGTAAGCCTCAAAAATATGGATACATCAAAAAGAATTCATTTAATTGTTTACACTCTTTTTCCTATACCATTGTATCAATGTGTAGCTACAAAACCGATTACACATCGGTTACTTAATTGTACATTTTTATGATGGTATTTTTTTTTTAAGGGTAGAAAAATCATATAACTTCTCCCGCTCTGGGTGGAGCAGGAGGGCGTGTTAGACTTTTACTGACTAAAACCCACCCATGTTCCCTCAGTTGCCTGTGTGCCAGGGGCGACGGTATCTCTTTCGAACAGATCTTTTTCATGGTGAAAGTACCAAAGCTACATGACAAGAAAGCACAGTTTAGTGGTTTGGGTCTCTCCGAACCTCAAGCAATTTGTTTCGAAACGAAGTTAGTGCTGTCCCGGTAAAAAAAATCCACTCAAAAGAAATCTGTTCCGGATAAAAGAGAGAGATGCCAGGATTGGCAGTTTTATTGCTAAAAAGAGATAAAACATCAACAAGATTGAAATTACGCGAATGCTTCGCCTAATTACCTTCTGTGTATTTTCCAAGGAAAGAGTACTCAACCGATCACATTTTTTTTTTTCTAGTATTTAGAGGCCACTACCAAATTATTATTTGGATAATTTAACATATATTTATAATATAATAGAGTATATTGTATTTTATTAAAACAAGCTATAATATAAATGGTGTAAGGGACATCGACGCACAGTTACCAATTTAGTTGGAAATTTTAATAAAATCTGCTCTTTCATACACACTTGCAATAACTCGTGTAGGAAAAATTCATCTCTGATGAGTCTAAAATCATTTACTGAATTCACGATAACAGTTTGCGCGTCAATATCAATTACACCCTGTATTATGGGCGAAATAAAACAAAATATGTAAAAATAATATGTATAGAAAAAATCGGTATAAACGTAGAGACGTGGTCACCTCGATACCTGAAGTAAATATTATAGTTCCGTAAGCAGTTAAGCAGATATATCGTAGATAGATATTTAATTTGAAAATTAAATTCTTCGTAAATGAGATGTCCATGTTAACCGCTAAATAAATTATATATGTCGCATCACTGGTGGCCGAGATGCGTAACATCGGGTGTTCTTCACGATCCGACATAGTTTAGGTAGTTGTGGGCACTGTAGTGGGTACTCGAACGAAAAGATAATTTGATTTGAATTTAAAAAACTTTTATAGACTGGCGAGTAACAAATTAAATGAACATGTGTATCGGAAACAAACACGTGCGTTGGTACTGAGCGATTGCCTAGCTAGTAGCTAGACTGTCCGAGCTCGATTTTCAATTTCAACTGTAGACTGTCGCCGCACTCGGTCTCTCCGCCAGTCCTCGCTGCATCCCCTCCACCGACAATCGTGTCCAAACGGTAGGGCTCGCTTGCGTTTCCGGTTACATGATTATTCGTTTACGAATCAAATTATTTGATGGCACTACCCGCCGTACTTTGACGCCATCAATCCACGACATATAATATAAAAATAAATTATTCGGAATAATTAAAGAATAAATTTTAAGAAAAAAAAAACCGAAATTTATGAAAATAAATATATTATTTAAAGATTTTTCCAAAGGAAACTGTCAGGCACTATTCCTCAGTGACTAGAAAACAAATGGTGAATAATAAAACAAAAAAAAAATGAATTATTTTCCAATAATTTGTGAAAAATCTCATAAAATGGCTACTGATAATAATCCAGATTATATGATAATAATAATAATCCAGGTTGTATGCAGTTTAATGTGTAGAACATTTAAAATGATTGCCAAATTAAAAAACGTTGATGTCAATATTTTATGCCAAATTCGATAATAATAAACCTCAAACGGTTTTATTATTTTAACGATGGGTAGAAGACACGTGATAAGTGTAAGAATATGTAATTACATACCAATAGTACGCAAAATATTTTAAATTAACGTCAAAAAGCTATCAATTTGTGTCACTAGTTTTTACTGTAGTACTTAGAAACGATACAGAAGAATTATATGACGAAAAAATATAAACTGTAAGTATTATTACCTATTAAAAGACATTCTGGGGTCTAATTTAAAATCTTATTGTCTACGAAGATTGAAAAAATATGGTGTTAATATTTAAAAGCTCTTTTAAAATATTATATAAATAATTGTTTTCAGATAGACAACATTATTTGTCATTCTTCCTTCTCTAGCTAATAAATTATAATATTTAATATTTTGTGTTCACGATGTTAATCATTTAACATTAAAGATATTTTTTTTTTTGTAATAGGTATTATAAAATCTATTCAATGTTTTGTTTGGCTATAAAATTATTACTATAAACTATTTAGGTCTTATATTTACTGGCTATTACTAGACTATTTACGGAAATTTACCGATTTTATTGATGATTTCTGAATACGAATTAATGATTTAAAAATATTCCTTCTTTTTCGGAGAAAACAAAGGTTTATTTTTGTTTTGTCTGATATTCATAGTTACCTACTTAAGTATTATAAATCCAAAGTTCAAAATTATAATATTATTATATTATATTTTTTATTAATAAAATAAAATATTCAAAAATCAAAGCATCATGCTTCTCACTTTATTTTACAGTGAGCAAATTTTTCGCGAATATTTATTGTAATAAAGATTATAATATATTTATGAAAAAATAATATTCACTATAGGACGGGGCATCCCTATTTTACGTGAGTTGCGTAAATATACAACGTCCCGTAAAATATTTAACTGAAAACATGAGTTTTACGCAAGTGTGTGAGTGAGTGTGACAATGAACACCAAACAATATTCATAATGTATGTGAAATGTAATTATTAACGGGCAATAAAAAGTTATGCCTATTAAGTGGTTCTTTTATTTAATTCCTTATGTTTCTAGCAGAAATAAAATTAGACTTTGATAGCCCATCAGCAGTAAAGCTATTATTTTAATATATTATTATAACGCCGCATCTGTTTTCCGCGAAGGGTTGGGCCCTATACATACCTATAGTACAACCAAATGTCACCAGTCATGTTTAAGTCACATGTAATAGGGGGCGAGCCAATTGCCGAATGCCAATATAATAATTAATTATCTTTGTGGACACTCATACCTTCTGAAGCCAATTGGCGCAAGCAGAAACTACTGAACGCCAAATGCTACGATTATCAAGATGCGAGTCATTATTGGAGGAATATCGGTTGTCTAAAAATTACTACAATCTTGGCATTATGCGATATATACGGAGTTTATTGCTTCATATTGCTAAAAATAGTTACTAATAATGTTAACGGATTTTTTAAGGAGCCAATGATTAGCAGAAGGCAAAAACATTTCAATACGATACCCCTGCAGTAGGTAACACTCATAAGCCTTTACATTATTTCCTTTTACACATAACATCACGCTTGTAAACCCCGAAGGGTTTAGGCAGTGGTGTACCTAAAGTACACCCACATTTTGACAGTTGCGTTAAGTCCCATGTAAAACGGAGCCTATTGCCATCAACTGAACACAAATCCAGCCTTCGGGCTGCTATTGAGAAATTCCTGATGGAAAAAGCACAATAACACTTTGCCTGACCTGAGAATCGAACCCAGGACTTCAGACGAAGCCGTATTTTTTTTAACTTCGCAACTGTTAGCAAATACAACTAATGCGTTATAATCTGCAAAAAGTCGCAACAACGCATAATACTTTGACAATATAGTACAAATATACATCACGGTGGATGTCAAATAACAATGATAAATAACTTTGAACGTCGCCATTCTGAATTTAGACGATTTTCGTATTGTTACTGTATTGCGTTATTCTGTAACATAAGTTGCAAGGAAAACTGATAAGTTATGTACTTATCAGTTTTCCTAAACTATATATCTAATAAACCTTTACATTTCCACTGACTTTGTTTTGGTCTTTCTTCTGAGAGTACCTACTCAGTTACGAAACACCAAAATCATCAAATTTTGAAATGTAAAGTATTTTATCCTGTTTACAGAAGCAAATACCATCTCTACCTGCTGAATGTGAATGAAACAATGACAACTAAATAAAATAGTTTTTGGTTAAAGTAACCTATACAAACAGTAGGTAACGCAATTTATAAAACTGATATGATATTTAGGGCTATAAGATATCGACTTACCTGTATTAAAATTACTCGTACTAACAAGTCAATCCAAAACATTGTTAACTTTTAAGGAAACCAATATTGTGAAGAGAGAATAAATAAATTAATTGAATCCACAATATACTTATTTTTAGTAAACTTTAATTAAATAATAAGTGAAAGAACAAGTCCAATAACTAAATAATCTAAAATTGACATCTTTTCTCAACACAATCACAATTTATCTCACAGCAAATAGAAAAGAAAAAATATATGCGATAAAGGCAAGAGACAACATCTTAACCTATTGCTACACTACACAACTCATTTCAGAATTACCCACATACTCCCCGAGCAAGGTCACTTCAGATCTTGGGCTTAGAGCGCGCGCATCACAATTAGCACAAGATAACGTGATAACAGCGAGATAACGTCAGGACATGAACGTTACGAAACTATGGAGAGTTTCCTTACGAAAAATACGCGAAAGTGGTGTTAGAGTTACGCGATTCCAAATTTGAATTTTGCAAATGAGTTTGATTATTTTTTGAGTTATGAGTGAGTGTGATTCCTTTGTTATGCGAGTGTGATTTGATTCTAAAATATGGGAGCGTTGTTTTTTATGTATGTGTTTGTAGTTTTGTAGGTAATAATGTGGTAAAAGTGAGTTTACATTTTCATTTGCTAAGAAATAATTTAATAAAATAGTTTTATTGCTAAATAAGTACGAAATAAGTAACTTCGAACTATAACTAAAATGGAAATCGAAACAAAAAATGTAGAATACGAACAAATAAACCAACTTTACGATGAATGTCTCAATTATTTAAAAGACAGCAAAAATTACATCGAAGACAATTCTAATTCTATAGAAGATCCCATATATGATTCTATAAAAGAAAAAGATGAAGACAACAGTGAGAAAAAAATTGAAGCAAAAACATTGTACAAACTTGAAAATGAAAAGTCTACCGAAAGTCTAGATTCTATCAAATCAGAACCACGGTCAGACAGACTAAGAAAGTTATCAAAGCAATTACCAAAAATTATTATAACTCAAAGTACAACGAGTTTAGATTTTAAGAAAGAAGACTTGAAAATGGTGCCTCTGCGCAGTGAAAAGTCAAAAAGCGATCGTGTATTACCGAGGATCGATCGGCATTTACAAAGAAGCGATCTTAGTATGCCACTAATCAATCATCATCATCATCATAATTCATCGAAAGTTGATCGAAACGTGTCGACGAATGATCGAGTTATGTCGAAAAATGAAATAAGTATGTCAACCATGGATCGTAGGATACCGAAGGTGATGAAACCCTTCAATCATGTTCCTCCAGAAAAGAAGAAAGCTGTACCTAATAAGTAAGTTTGAAATATTCTATAGTATATATATTATTTGTATGCCCAAACCTACTACATAAACTACCACATTGTTCCGCTATTTCTTCTCATGGGTAGTCAGATACGGAATGTTTGACTCCATTTAGCTTATATTACTTTTTAACTAGCATTAGTCTCGACCCCCCGTGAGGATATCGGGATTAAAAGTATGTAATGTCCTAATCCAAGACATGGTTTACCCATGTGCGAAATTACATCCAAATCCGTTCAGCCGTTTTAGCGTGAAAGCGTAACAAACAGACATACAAAAAATCGAATCTTAGATCTTTATAATATTAGTTTAGATTTGATTGTGTACAACGTTTAGAATATTAAATAAACGTGTTAGATGTTTCCGATATCCTATTAAAGGAAATAGTTTCATGTAATTTCTTATCAGTTTGTAGATGTTTAAAATTTAATTTGAAGAGGGCACCATCCCATGTCACTTAAAAACCAATGCAGACAGCAACATCTGTTAAAGGAGGTGGTGATGACAATTTCGAAAACAAATTCGACTCTATATTGCATAGTACATGATTGTGTTTAAAAGGTCTTTTTTATAATTTCCCTCTGGGCCTGAATTCACTATGACCACTTACCTAACGATTCCTTACTCGTAACCACGTCAATCACACACGAAATCTGCTAATATTGTATTAATAATATCGACAAATTGTCTTGGGACATACATAATATGACATTTCGATTCCTTACCGTTACATTGGTTTCTAAAAAACACGGTATTGACGTAGTTTGAGCGTAGTAAGATTCCGCAGGGAATCAGTGACCATAGGACAAATATTTGACGATGTTCGTCTAAGAATGAGACAGTTTTGTTTCTTTTATTACTTTAATTACGTTATAAAAGATAAATTGATCTTGAAAGCTAGTAGAGCTTATGTTATTAAATAAGTATTATGCTATTAATAACAGTAGTTATGTTGTTATCTTAGTTTATGTTCCTGCCTAGTGACAGTCAAGTCAAATACTCACGAATGACGCACTTTCGGAATCATCGTAGAATGAAAAGGAAAGTAGACGGAAATATAGTTGTAGATGAAATAAAGTAGGAGAATTTCACATCACAGTCCACTCCTCTCGAGGAGAGGAGGTCTGTGTCCCAGAAGTACGTTGAAGTACATTATAGGCATTATGCTAATTTATTGGGGTTTGGGATCTCCTAAACACGAATCTGAATCCGGTTTTTTTCTAACACATTTGAGTTTTTACAATACACATTTATAAAAATCTAAAAAAAATCTTTATTCAGGTAAAAAAAAAAACAAAAGTAAATAATTTGTTAGTAGTAACTATTGTTTTAAATTTGTATGATGGCTAGCTTCCACCCGCGGCTCCGCCCGTGTGGAGGTCGGAAATTATTCCACGGGAACATACTACCGAGATAAAAAGTATTCTATTATGTTAATCTAGGTTATAATCTATCTGTGTGCCAAATTTCATCCAAATCCGTTCAGCCGTTTTTGCGTGATTGAGTATGTAAGAAAAAACATCCAATCTTCAAAACTTTCACATTTATAATATGAGTAGGATTAATGTCAAGATTCACATTTTAAAGTTAAAAATGAAGGTTTTTAGAACCCTTTCTCTTTTTCTAGGAAGTTTTTTTTTGACAGATTTTCTCCCGTGAATTCGGTTTATCACTCTTCATCAACCAAGGGTAGTCAGCGATCAGGCTAATATTACACTTTGCTTGGTTCTTGAGATCCATTAGCTTTATATCCTGATGAAATCTTTCAGTTTCTACTACTAAGTCATCAGGAAAGTAGCTGAAATGAGAATAAAGGACACGAGCTTTAAGACTCATAAGGGAACCTATTTTACAAAAAAATTGTTCGTGTTTTTGTATAATGTTTTCATAATTGAGGCTTTTATGATTTCCCTTTTAACGATACCCATAACATTCTACATGAATCAGTTTTTTTTTGGAATTTTTAACTTTTTTTGCCGTCATCAGCACACAAAAATCTAGGAGGAATACTACTTGAACTTTACAAAGGTTATTCTTTGTAGGTCTCTGTTATGAAGTCTGCTAGGTTTAGCCATAGTGTCTGTTAATAAAACTTAGATATCTATAGATTAAATACTCGTTACTTCAAGTATTATAGACATCATTCTTTGAAAGATAGCAGAAAATAGCCCACATTTTTACCGTAACAAGGTTTCTTCAATAGTTAACAGCTTAGTACGCGCGGCTTTGTTTACATAGTTTATCTTCCATGAGGCATACGTGGATTATGTCAGATTTGTGTTAAGGTCGATGTCACTAGGTAATCTACATTCAGAACGTAATCTACTATAATGACAATAGAACTCCAGTAGCTTGAAAACAACTTCATTTTTACAACTCAACATAAACTTTTTAGCTAACGAAGATGAGGAAATAAATTCTAATTATAATGTAGCATCTATACAATAAATACATACATACATAGAAATAAATTAAATAGTAGTGTATCTATTTGTTATGTCATAATAACAGCGTTTTACTAAAGGCATAAGTATGAAAGTATATCAATTTTTCTTTTTTGTCTGTCTGTTTGTTCCGGCTTATATCTGTAACGGCTGGTTCATTTTTGACGGTACCTTCACTGGCAGATAGCTTATGTTATAATGAGTAGTTTTTGTGCCGGTAGCTCGTCCCCGTGGGATTATTTCTAACATCCATCCACGCGGGCAGCAGTCAACTGTTTATCTACTAAATAGGCATCACACATTCTCGATGTATCCTAAATTTAACTGAGCTAATCTGATTGCGCTTCATGTTTCCTTCAGATATTCGATAGAAGCTGTAAACCTGAATTATAAATATAACAAGGCGGTTTTGGCAATTTGTAGGACAGTATCAAGTTGTAGGTATGTTGATCTAAATATGATTCGCGACTGCCCACTCCCTATCGAAGACAGAAGGCCAAGACAGGAGGCCCAAGTCAACATAATTCCAGTGCCTTAAGATTCTAGTAGCACTTTAGCTTCAAAGCTTTCATTTAATTTTGTCTTCAAGTGGTTTCAGACACCCGCGCCGCACTCGGCCAGGGTATGGCGACCATCCAAAGCGTCTGGTCTCCAAGACTGGCATGGAAAATGTGGCGCTGATCTCCAACGTGCCATTCGAGAGGATACGGCTGCTTAACGACACTTTTCATACTCTGGTAAATGATTAGATGAATAACTAACTTTTATGAAACGATGTGTATGAGAAGGTAGGTATATACATCTCTGAAGGGCTTCGCTGGGGCCGATGCCTGCCAGGGTCGCAGTTTTGTTCGAAAGAGTTACCGTGGCCCTGGTACAGGGACCTGAAGGAACGCGGGTGGGTTTTAGTCAGTAAAACTCTGACACGCCCTCCTGCTCCACCCAGAGCGGGAGAAGTCATTTGATGATGTCCCATCCATAAAAAAGCGTAGGTACATCTACTTTTTCTTTTTACCCACAACACTGTAAAAGATTGTGTATCTTCGAATTGGTTTACCAGTTTTTGCCCGTGGCTTCGTCCTCGTGAATGTAGTTATCGCGGCAACGGACTAAATCAAATTCAAAATTATTTATTTGCGACACAGGTAAAAATCGTCAAATACCTAATAATATAATACTAATACTTTAAATGTAAACACCAGTAACAAAAAAGTAGTAGGAAGTAACAGAACATCATCAAGATACACGAAAGTGGATTACTTGAAACGTATTATCGAAGTTAACGCAAAAACTACCCAAACAATGTTAGTAAAATGCATATGGGTCCACCTTTGAGGCATACCTACCCTATCTATAAAGAAAATGAAGAATGTTTGAACAAATACACCAAAAAAAAAGAAACAGGCGAATGTAGAACCTCCTCCGTTTTGAAGTCGGTATTTTTTTTTAAGTAATCAAAATTCAGCTGCAATTCCCAACGTGTGTGTGATATTAATTATAGTATCAAACCCTTTATCAACTCAAACATCAACTATTTTGTAAGTTTTTGAGGGGAATGTCAGTCATTAGTGTACACTTTCGGATAATACAAATTACCGGGTTAGTGGACACTCCATTTATTATCAGGTAATATAATGAAATAATGAGTACTTGTAAATGTGGCTAATTTGTACCTTTGTACTGTATGTTCCTAGGGTGTTGCTATGGTAACACCATACAATGTTGCATTTAAAGGGCTAGCAGCTACTTTTTATACTTAAGACAATTAAGAAGATCGTTATCCAAGAATTGTCTACTCAGCACACGCTCATATTATATAAAAAGGTAGATACCAGTTACTGCTGTTGTTAGCTACGTGTTTACTTAGTTACATTTCTCCTGCTCCAGTCTTTGAAGCATATTTTAATACCTACTCCTTCACTATAAAGTAATTCCCAAAGGGCAATAGAAAGAACTAGCTTGAAATGCTTGGAGTTTCCCCAAGTGATCGAATCAGGAATGAAGAGATGCGCAGGAGAATCTAACCTGCACTGGGCCCGCGTGGTGAATAAACCAATTTCTACTTCCATAAACACACGCCTTCTTCCCATGGGGGCACGCAGAAACTACAGAAAGCCACCTGCTACGACCTTCCATTTTACTTTGTGTAAATTGTTTCCTCACCACTGCTCTCAAAATATTGTGTGGATGCCCTAGAACCAAACATTCGAAGACATGTGACATCCGCCAATCCACATAAGGGTCGCGGGGTGGATAACGGCCCACTCCCTCTCACAGAGAAGAGGTCTGTGTCCCAGCAGTGGGAACATTATAGGCTGATTATGCAGGAGAATCAAGATAACTGACATAGCCCGAAGAATTGCCAAACTTATGTAGCAATGTTCAGGGCACTGCTTTTCGCGTTGCTGAGTTTTGGGCCAAACTAATTTAGAAAACTATACATTTACATCCATTTTTTCGTGTTATTTTTGCTATCGACGCGAAAGAAGAAGCTCGCAGAACAGATGGCCCATGAGACCGATAAGTTCTGGAGTGGCGACCGCGTAGCTGAAGACGTAGAATTCGAAGGCTTCCCACAAGGTGGAAAAATTACCTTGTGAAGGCCGCAGGAATCTGCTGGATGTGGAAAGTACAAAAGTGGCGGAGCTTGGGGAGTTCTATGTCCAGCAGTGGACGTCTTTCGGCTGAAATCATGATACATAACCTCACCTCCCAAGGCTGAAACTATAGAACGCCACCTACTACGATCCTTTCAATCTCCTTTTGCCTTGTTTATGTTCATACATCTATCTGGTCATACACACAAATCGGTTGCGAGTACTATGCACCTGACCTTTCTGAAGAATATCACCAATAAGGTCATTATATGTCATCCTAGGGCATCTCCTCTGGCGTTACCGGGAATATTTTAATCTTTTCTATGTCCCCCAGATCAACTTACGCTGGCGCTGGATCGTCATCGGCACCATCGTGGTCCACTTCGCCATCTGGCTAGTCTTCGCCGTCTTCTGGTACATCGCTGCATTGGCACACTACGACTTCGAGCCTGACCCGCCTAAGAAGACCTGTGTTACTGGTGGAAAGGACTTTGTGACCATATTCTTGGCTTCTGTTGAGGCTCAGGTTAGTTAAATTAGGACTGATTTCTTTCGAACTGTGTTAATCTCGAGATTAAGATTTTACTTATGGATCTTCTTTCAAGAAGCTTGAATTAAGTAAGCATATAGAGGTATGAGAAACAGGGTGTAAAGTTCCCTCAACCTCCAGAGAAAAGGGTAGATCCTCTAACCAGACGGGTAGACCGACGATTGATGTCCGGAGGTACGTTGTATTGTACGTATATATATATATATAAATGCTACTTGCGCGGTAATTTCGGCTTGCGCGCTGCACGATTTTTGTGTAATGTGTAGTTCGCAGGTGGCGATGTAGATGCAAACATAACACAGATAACTCTCTTGAATATGGATGAGAATCATAACGCCTGTAGATAAGCGTTGAGGCTTCTTTGGATAGTTCATTGGCATTTACAAACCGCTGACCGGACGGTAGTCTCATCGGCAATTATAGTCCAAAGGCGTTATCCTTATCAATATTGCACCACAATATTATCATCATTTAACAACTAGTTGTATAGCAAATTGGCTAATCTGTTCATCACGACATGAAAAACTACTGTCGTAAGGAAGGTAGGTGCAAAAACGAAAGAAAATTGTTAAGAAAATGAAACGAAATGGTACTTATTTCTGTGTGAAGTACCTACTTGCTTCGATCTTTTTAATTTGCTAAAACATTTAATAGGACCCAGCACAGGAAAATGCAATAAGTTAACAGCATAATATAATATAAGGGACAAAAACAGTTGCCCTCGTTCTCAAACGACAGACAGACAGACACACGATCAGATAAGTGGAGATTGCCAGTTATTGCATTAGCGTGGATTTACTTCAGTCGCCCACTGCACACACACACAAATCACATTATAAGGGCCGAGATGGACAAGTGAGGAGTTGCAAGAACAAAGCAAACAAAAATACAACCGACTTCCAAAAACATCACTACAAAGTGAAAAATAAGTTTAATTTCGGAAGTCAGACTTTGGTTTTGTATTTTCGTTTATTTGCCACCGACTTCCGAAATTAAAGTATTTTTTTCGAGGCTAGAACGCAATAGAAACAGCACCCTAATTGCGTAACTCACGATTAATTTGAAACAGAGTGCTAATCCATTGCTTCATATGTTCGGAAAATGTGTCTGCTCAGCAACGTTAATAACGCAATGAATATTGTCGAACTGTCAAAATA
Source organism: Antitype chi (assembly GCA_947359405.1). Classification (NCBI taxonomy): domain Eukaryota; kingdom Metazoa; phylum Arthropoda; class Insecta; order Lepidoptera; family Noctuidae; genus Antitype; species Antitype chi. Next base: position 16,872,825 of record OX375831.1, on the reverse strand, counting down.
AAACAGATTATGATTAATCGTATGTTACGCAATTAGGGTGCTGGTATGCTTAGATTTACGACGGAAGCATTAGGTCTATACTTTATAGTGAAGGAACTATAATGAAGTGAACAATATTTTCTTCTGTTTTATTTTAACAGTTTCTATTGTGTTACTTTCTTACATAAACTTACATAATCAGCCTATAATGTTCCCACTGCTGGGACTCAGGCGTACTCTCTTCAAGGGGAAGTGGGCCGTAATCTACCACGCGGGCCCAGTGCGGGTTGGTAGATGTCACATGATTTCGAACGTTTTTTTATAGGACATGCCGGTTTCCTCACGATGTTTTCCTTCACCGTTTTTGAGAGCAGTGGTTTTGCCAATGGGTATGCTGGATTGAACTTAAGACCTACAAGTAGTAAGTCGCGGTCATGAGTACTGGCCCACTATTGTTCTACTGTTTGCTTTTATTTCTTTCTTATTTCGACACCTTTTTAATCTAAAACAATAAGACAAATCTCGTGTCCGAATAACGGTACTAGCATAGAATACCCGTCACATGTAGACCCCGTTACCCTCCTAACATTGACCTTAAACAACTTCAAACACTTATGAAAAGAGCTCAAGATTGTCCTATTCTTAGCTAAATTCCACTCACTACACAGCATGCACTGTAAGTTAGTTCTTTTGTAGTGTAAACGATGTAATTTGTGCAGAATTAGTTCACAATACGAACCGGTCGAAGCGTGCCGTAGTGCCCGTAGTCCATACAATGACAGCGCGCACCGACTTTGTACTTGAAAAAGAACTACGAGTTGGAATACGTAGGTTCCTTTTGTCTGGAACGCGTGGTCTTAAGCTTAGAGTTATCCATTAGAGATAACTAAAAAGTGAGCAATTAAAGGTTAAATGAAAGTCAGTAAGTATTTAATTACAGCCTAGTTTCTCTTTCAACTCTGCAATTGTATACATTGTAGTGTAGAAATCTACTTCTGAACAACTAACTCAAGCAATGAAATTGAACTGTAAAATTGCAGCAAATATTTTCTTTTTTTAGAGTTCTGAAGTTAACAGTTTCTAGCAGATTCCAGCTAAGCAGTATCTTAGCAAGAAGTACAAGTAGATTTCATCTAAAAAATGTTTCTTTGAACATCAGACGTGTCTTCACCAAATCGCTCTTTGTTCCTCCATTGTACCAGCGCAACGTGGGCGCTAACTACTCTAACTACAGAGCAATCACGCACAAATAGATTCGCCATTAGCTCCGAAACAGTATGAAATAAGGAAGCCCATATTGTCTCAAGGTGTCTGCTGTGAGCCGGGAATGGACCATGATTACTCTTGGCCCTAGGAGGCAAATCTCCAAAGTGTTGAAGTGGGTGTAATGGTGACTGGAACTAAAAGGATGGGCAATAAACACCTATGACATTGACCAGAGCGGTTTTCTTAACAAACTAACAGTAGGAATGGCTTTTATTTATTTTGACAGTTCAACCATATTAATTTTCTGGCCCGTTCGACCATATTAATTTTCTGGCAGTTCAACCATATTAATTACGTACCTAATTTCGTTGCTGAGCAGCCAATTTTTCAAATAAATATTATATGAAGCAATGCGGACGAACTTTTTGATGCCTCATGATTATTTTCTTTTTCCATACTTGTACATAATTATTAGTTTTTAAATTATAAAGCAATAGAATAGCTATATCCTTCAAAAGGATTTAAAATCTGATTGATTGTGTGTTACGCAATTAGGGTGCAAGTTCCACAAAAGATGCCGAGTTTTTGTCTTTTCAAGTTTTGATTAAACATTGATTTATATGTTCCTGTGTGATTCTCTACGTGCATTAGCACTCAAAATTAAATAAAAGATAAATTAATTTAAATTACAGCATTAGGTGCTCAAAAATATTTTTCCGCAAATTAATATCTCCGATAAAATTTCTGCAGTTTATGTCCCTCAATCATCAGATAATTGGCCACACCACAGACAAGATCCAATTAGTCCAATCTTTTACCGCCAAAGACTAAATTGTGGCAATCAAGGACTATTGAGTGTCGCATCCTCTTTACGTGAATTAGCTGCAGAGAGCGTTGATCGTGGAAGTGGGGATGTCATTGAGTGTAAGCGGAAGGTGGATTGGTTCGGAGCGGTCCATATAATTTACGTGTCATTATTGGTAAAGATTTCGACTGGTAACTGTTACATGTGTCAATAATAACGTTAGGTACTCATATCTATATTTATTGTAGGTATTTTGTGGACATAGGTGGGAGTTATTCTACCAGTCTCCTCTTACGCGTATTGGAGCTGAAGTTGTGATCGAATAGCGGAAGTGAAACTCCAACTTGCAGATAATAAGTAATTTTATTATTGTCACACGCGTATTATATGCAGTTAAAAATTATGTACACTATTTAGCACAGTCATATTTTAAAGTAAGTAGTAAGGACAAAATAAACTACTGACTTAGAATCTAAGTGCATGTCTCGTAACGATTGACAAGCAAGAGACAGAGACTACTTAGGGTGAATCTTGTCGACATTTTTTCGATACAAACTTCGAGAGTATATTACTCCACTGTTCGACAATGTACATCAAAAATTCAACATTATATGGTTTTGTCTCATTATTAGATAATATTGTTATACCGAAACAGAAAACTAAAATAAAAAGCCATTAAAAAGTTAGGAGCCAGCGAAAAGTTCAATAAACTCTATTGGTCATTGATTTATGTAGTGGTTTTTTCATAAAACTCAATCTTCCGAAGGACTTTTCTTAATTTTGTACGCGCTTTTTTTACTATAAATGATCCTGCATCTCACTCAATAACGTTGTGCATGTAGACTAGCGTCTAACTGCTTATCATTGAGACTATCTCTGTCGGACACGAAGCCTGGTGACACAGCGTGCTTTCTATACAGGCCCGCCAGTGAGTTCGAGCCCGCGACTAGATTCCCCTTAAGGAATGCTTTGTGTTGCCACTTTACACGGCTGCGTTACTGACTAACTAACATCAACTTATTAAAACTAAAGATAGTACCTACAGGCGACGCCACGTAATCTAAGGTGCGTTCACAAATGCACGATACGTGAAGCGAAAGTATGATTGATCCCTGCAGCAACTAGGCGTCATGAATTCATGATATAAGCTTCTGCTATGTTATGAGATAAAAATAAGTAAAAACCTATCAATATCGATTTTGTTTTATGTCTTTTCAGACTACGATTGGATTTGGAGATCGAGCAATAGATGAAGAATGTCCAGAGTCAATATTTCTGTTCATAATGCAGGTAAAAAGTGGTGGTTTGTATCAGAAATGGAGACATATTTTCATCTATTTTTCACTCTAATATAACTACCTTTTTATGATACCTACTAATTGATGATCGGAGAAAGCCATGGTCCACAACGTAGTTTTATCTATCGTAATTCAATACGGGTATAATAAAGTACTTGAATCATAATTATTATCAATAGTACATCATGTAATGACTTAAAGTAGTTAGGTAAGTAAGAATGGACAGAACAACCTGAGTATTACAGAACATACATTACGTAAATTATATTTATTTACTTCAGTGAAGGTCACTCATTGTTAACTAGAATAATATAAATCGTGTATTTATGTCGCTGCAGATGGTAAATAATTGTAAACAATTACAGCTGGTTGTATTTAATTTTACTACAAGCAGCGCCATCTAGTTTAATAACACAGAAAAGTGTGGAAATTTGTTACTCAGTTTTGACATTAGATGGCGCTACTTGTATCAAACTATCACTATTGTCTGCTATTTATGATGTGAACTAGAAAAATATTTGCTTGAAATCAATTTTCCTAAGGGTCAGGTAGGTAGAGGCATAAGGGGTAGATAATGATATGTATCTATGATCTTCCACATTTTTTTAAAGAAAGGTACCTCACTAAGTACTTAATTGGTCTCATATTAAAGGTTTTATCATTCCAGTTAATCCTGGGTACCGGTCTCTCAGGCGTGCTGACTTGTGTCGTCTACGCTAAGTTGACGAGACCAGAGAAACTCTCCCGGGATGGTGTTGGATTCAGCAAAAAAGCCGTGGTAAGATAAACAAATGAATATCAGTGGTTGCTCTCACAGAGCCCGAAACGGTAGGTGTGGCAAAAGCACATATTTTACTAACATGATGTCAATGGCCCGTATCTCATTCGTTAGTTCATCATTGTCACCCTCTTCCTGTGTTGGGATCGGTTTCCACTTATACCTACAAAATCTAACCTCCATCCTACATCTTTTCATTTACTACTTTCTGACATTTGACTAGTGATCACCAACCAAGGCTGATGGTATATGCTGCTGATGTTAGCATAAGTATAATCAGCCTATAGTATTCCCACTGTTGAGACACTGGCCTCATCTCAGTGAGAGGGAGAGGGCCGTAGTCCACCAGCGGACCCAGTGCGGGTTGGTAGATGTCACATGTCTTCGATTTTTGGTTCTAGGACATGCCTGATTCCTCACAATATTTTCCTTTACCGTTTTAAGAGTAGTGGTGATTTAAAAATTTACACTAAATAAAGCGCCTGTCTGGGTTTGTTACTTCTGGGCTACCTAAATAATGGTTTTTGGCGAGTACTATCCTTAAAGGTATCCGAAGATGCATTTCTGGATTCACTACTCAACATAGCATCCCATTTGTAATTTTTATTCCTATACCTTACAGATCAGCATGCGTGACGGTCGTCTCTGCCTGATGCTGCGAGCGTGGGACCTCAACTATGACCACATCATCAGCTCCGAGTTCACAGCACACTTTGTTAATACTTACAGGTGATTCATAGTATTTTATGGTATTAATGTTTCATTATTTTATTCCAAGGAGAGCTGTTAATGGTCACTGATATACTGTACAGCAATAGGTTCAAATATTTATTTACTATTCGACCTCTATAAGACCCGTTATTTTTAGTTTGATTGATAAACGAGGGATAAATGTCTTTTATTTAAACCGCCAGCAGATTACTTTTTGATAGTCAAAAACAAATTGGTGAGTTCGAATCGGATTTACGCTCAGAAGTTTCCGTACCTTTCATGGAATTGTATTTTTTTCGGACGAATGAAGTCGCACCGTAGCTCCTTTTTACCATTTTGATGAGGTACCCGAAACCCGAAAAATTTGTTAACCGAAAACATACTAAATACAAGTGGACCAATGGTACCTTGTGAAGTCCGCAGGAATCCGCTGAGTGTGAAAAGCACAGAACTGGTCGAAGTGGCGGTGCTTGTGGAGGCCAATATCTAGCGGTGGACGATTTTCGGCTCAAATGATGGTGATACGAAATACTAAGACGGGATCGCCCTCAAAAAATGTTTTTTTTTTTTCTGAAAATGTGCCCAAGGACAGATATTATTACAAAGTGTAGGCATTAGCAATGCTAAGACCTTTTTACCACTTACCAAAAGAAGTCCTTTAAAACCATATCACTATTATTGCTTTATTTTCTAGAACCAAGGAAGGCGAAGTGATCCGCTACTACGCTCGCAGTCTGACTCTGCAACAGCGTCAGTTCCTCCTCTGGCCAGTCACATTGGTACACGTTATCGATGCCACCAGCCCGCTGTTTGGATATACGCCGGATTTGATAGCTCATAATAGGTGAGGGTGTAACTTTTCTAAATAAAATCACGGAAAATCCTGCATCGAGTTTACCACGCAACTAGCATCGAATAATCCATGTCTGCCCCGACTCTTGCTCGAGCCAATCCATATCGTATCTTTAAATTTGTCCCTAAATAATCATCACTCCGATCCAGCCCGTGCCTCGCTGTACCTCTTCCAGCGAGGCCTTAATTTAATGAGGCAGCCACAGCCAAGTCCGGTTAAGCAGCCGACTACCTCATAGGTTGAACTACGAGATGTCTTTCACGAAAATCTATCATCGGACAGTTCCCTTTGGTCGCAGGAGGAGGTCCTCCTTTTTGTGTACAGGATGAGTAAACAGTACCTACACCCTGTTCCTCATGCCTCTAAAAACTAGTCAACACTAATCTTTCAGAAAATACAGGCGGATATGCTGTATTCATTATTGTTTCTCTGTAAGGCAAAGCCTATTATACTATACAAGGGACAACCATTACTCACCACAACTACTTCCTGTCTTGGCAAAGATTAGAACCCGACCATGATAGACTAATACCGCCATTTTCGGCTTGCCTTTACAAAAAAATAAGAGATTAGTTTTTAGTCATTTGTTCAGTCAGTGACGAATATTTTATTTGCTTAAGGTCCATGTAGAATATTGTTATTCCGTTGCACCCGGTTAGAATGGAAGCTGACAACTCAGTTGTTGGAAAAGGCAGCCAGATGATGGTGGTGTTAATGATGGTATGTATGTCTAAAGGAAACCAAACTTCTCTTCCACAGTTACGAGATCACAGTAAGTCTGAAGGGTGCCTCAGCATCCATGGGCACGTTCACTCAGAGCCAGACGTCGTACCTGCCCAAGGAGGTCGCGTGGGGATACCGGTTCCCTCCTGTCGTGAAGTGAGTGAGGTTTTAATCTAGAAAAGAAGAAAGCGGTTACCATTGCCTCTAATAATTTAATGAGATAAGGCCATAGATGGCTGATGCGGCCGAAAGGTTTTGGAGTGGTGACGGCGTACTGGAAGACATAGCGTTGGAAGGTCTCCACAAGGTGGACCGATGAACGATGACCGATGAAGCGCAGAACCGGTCGAAATGGTGGTGGTTGGGGGAGATCTATTTCTAGCAGTGGACATCTCTGGAATGATGATGATGCTGGTCATGTGTTGCCAACTTAAGAAGCAAAGTTAAATTAAGGTCTTTAAACCGAAACACAGTTTTAGTGTTTGACAGTAGAAGTTATGTACTAGATTGAAGGGTTATAAAACTACAAATTTGGTTGAGGTAGACAACCAAACGCACCTTATGTTATGTTTAGGACTGTGTCCCAAAACAGCAAAAAATTCATGGCAGTTACATTGTGATTATATAATTTATATCTATTATTTTGTGCGAAATAACCAAATGCAATGTGTAAAGAAATTACTGGTTAAAATATAACATCTTGGCATTTCGAAGCCGTTTATGGATGAGTTTTATTTCAAGCTATATCATCATCATCATCCATAGCTATAGGCCTCTCTTTTCTTGTACCAAAGAAATAAATATCTACCTGAAGTTTTTTATTATTAACGAAAATAGGACCACCTACCGTGCCCACAGAATTCGTGAACAGTATACCTAAAGAGTTTGCAGGTACGACTCGCACAAGCAGAAGTACGTGATCGACCACAAGAAGCTAGACCTGCTGGAACCTGTCGATACTCCCTACTGCTGTGCCAGGGATGTTTATAGAACGTGAGTATATACGCACCAAAATATTGAAGTATGTGGGAAAGTGATCAAATATCTGTGCACTACACACGGCTCAAACCTACAACCTAGAGCAAGCAAATACCTGAGAAAAATAAGTATACATATAATATAGGGCGTAATAGGTGCGTAATTAAAGACGAGAACCTCTAGATATATACAGGAAAAATTTTTAACCAGTGCGCAAACTGTAATCATGAATTCAGCATATGATTCTAGACACCCCAGCGCAAAAAAAATTCGTCAGTTATACAAAAAAAAACTGATATTTCATAGAAAAGTGCAATACCTAAGCGGTCAAAATGTACGGAACAGCAGATTTTTTTTGGACGTCTAGAATGATATGCTGAATTCGTGGTTACAGTTTGCGCACTGGTTAAAAATGTATCCTGTATAGATGGGCTCGGGGTAAATAATAACAGCAGCACGAGTCGATCGATCAGGTTAAGCTACGCTTGACCACGAGTATTGTATTACCAAGACAGACCCCGAGGTTGTGGAGGTCAGATAGGCAGTCGCTCCATGTAAAGTACTGGTACTCAGCCAACCTCATGCTACTTGGAAAAAAGCTATATAGATAATAATAGGCACAAAGCATAAAACTATAATACCGGCAGTAAAATGTTGAAGCGTCAGGTTATGGTAGGGATGCTAACTGCGGGTTTTCGGGTTGACTCCCTTGACTCCTAAAACAAAAAGATACATTTTACCTACAAGCTCACAGTCTGTGAAAAAGCAGTTATATCTGCAGTAAGCAAACTTGATGATTGTGATGATCAATGCTGTCCTTTCTCGTGAAGGTTAAAATCTGATATCGTTACATAAATCGGGCTAAAGTTTTTCCTAGAAGCAGAAGCAGAGAGAAGTCTGCATCTACATATAAACAAAACTTAACTGTGGTCAACACTGACATATATATGTACACCAAACCCATCATCAACAAGTACTCCATTCCTTTCTTTTAGTAATATGCCTTAATTTTGGTGTTCCAGGTCTACACCAGTGAAGATGGAGCCACCACCTACACCTGGCACTCCAGGAAACTTCAGTGAAGCAGTGTCAGGGTTTCGTCTTGAAAGATCTTCCTCTTTTAGAAAAAATACTACTAATAATCACTCTTGAAAAATTGGAAGGATATGTAAAGATATTTGTATATTAGAAATGATAAAATGAGATTATTAAGTTTAAGTTATTGATAAGTGATATTAAAAAAAAAATCACAAGTTACGGTATCAATGGTAAGGTTGAAATCAGTCACAATTTTTATAAAAGTGCGCATTTCAAGTGTTTGATAGAGCAAACAGTAAGTAGTATAATATGACCATAGGAAACGCTCTGGCGAATTATTATATTATTAATATTGTCCCAAATTAGATAGAAAAGAGAGATAGAAAATGTTGTATTCGACTGTAGATATGTAAATTGTCAGCATTATAGGTAAATCATAGTTATTACGAAGTGTGAAGTTGTTGAAATTATATTTTTTTTCGTATTAAAATGAGGTTTCAATTTATTTTTAGGTCCAAATCCAATTCTATTAGGAAGCCCTCGCCCATACATTTATAACATTTGATTTAAATCAGTCAAGATTTTGACTGCCAAAAACCACAAAAAGAAAACCATTCAATTAGTTTTAGGACAACATATTTTAGCTTACTTCAAAACTGATCTGAAGGGGCAAAGATAATGGGAGGAAAAGAACAAATCAATTAATGTGACCACGAAGCGTGTATTCTAATAATAAATGCCATAATGTTTGAAATGAAAATTAGCTTGTGCAAAACCTCCTTTAATTCCAGATTAAATTTAAAATTGACTATCAGTCCCTAACAACAGCTACCTACTGTTTATTTATTTACTGACTCTAATTACCCTCCTAATTCATATACTCCAGTCAACGCCCCATAAAGATTTCTAGGCCATAATTAGATCAAAACAACCAAGTAGTACAAATATATTTGTTTCTTATCTCCGCTTTAGGTGTGCGTCTTATCACAAAAGATAACTATTGTACCGAGCAGTACCTTACCTCCAGCTTAGTGTAGTACAAGTATAAGACATTCCAAATCAAGTCAATATTTTGGTGTAATAAAAGTATAAATTTTAACGTGTTAAAGAAAAATATAGTGAAATTAATTCTGTGTAAAGTTTTTGATGTTGGATGATGTGAGAGGGAGAAAAAGCTATGGATTTGCTAGAAAAATTTTAGTGGAATTGGAGCAGAAATTATAAGTGATAACTGCAAATATTACCTATTTATTTTTTCTTTATCTGACAGCAAAATCTTTAAGTGATATTATAAGAACAGAAAAATGATATTGCGACGTTAAAGTCTTACATTAGGGGTAATACAATATAAAATTCAGTATCAGAATTATTGCATAAAGTGCTTACGTGACCAATAATGTTTGTAAAATAAGCATCTGCTAATAAGAGTGCTGAAGTAAACCATCAATATTTTCCTTTCAAAATCTGCAAATACTTAATTTAATAAATAAGTCCTAAAAGCCAATTAAATTCTAATCACTATTAAAATGCAGAACCTCGAAGTGACCAAAATGAGCTTCAATGAAAGTGACTCGCGACGAGGTAGTCGGACTAGAGCCGTAGAAAGTGAGTCAAGACGAGGCAGTCGAAGCAGAGCCTTAGAACGATCCCTTAGCTACTCCGAGGCCATAGGAAACGGCTCAGGCAGATCTTCAATAGAAATCCCTAACCTCGTTGACACAGACGTTTACGCTAACGAAGAATTAAAGAAACACTACAGAATTTCACAAACTTATGTCGAAGGAAAAGAAATAGCTTTCCCATCGGGAGTCACAAACGTAGATACAAAGAATTATCTAAGAATCCCAATAGATGAGGCTTCACAAGATTCTTCTATATACTCTAGTGAAGATGAGCAAACAGATCGAGGTTTGGTCATGACTATTGATGTTGGAGATATAAACACCAGTCCTAAAGATTCTGATGTGACAAACCCATTATCGGAGCGTTCAACCTTACCAATAGCAAGTTCAAGTGTTGATACTAACACAAATCATATTTATGATACAATTGAGACGGCTCCAAGTATCGAGACTCCGGACAGCATATTTGATGGAAGGGACACTACTTTTGGACCGTCCGCTCATGGGTATTCTACTCCTTATAGTAGGAGAAAGAAGAGGATCACCCATAGGTAAGATTATTGTAATTTTGATATAGGTTTTAGAAGTCTATACAAAACGAAAATCCTTTTATTTTCTGAATTTGAAGGCCCATAACGCTCCGGTTAGTACCTATTACATATTATTTTAAAACTACGTAGGCGCATGCATTCAATACTAAAAATATTACAAAAACGAACAAAAATCACAAGAAGATAATAATGTCTGATGTGTAGCTTGATAAACCCATTTAGGCCATATAGATTCTTCTAATTGCAATTTCGGGAACATGAGGTGTATAGAATTTTATAGCAATTTTGTCAATAGCATAAGATGCAAGTTTAGAAAGATTATAATCTGGAGGATGGTCCACAACAATTACATACACAATTATTACTATCAGTTAAATCCTAGGCCAATGCTGTCAAATATATAGATATTAGCAAGCCTGCAATAAATCTTGAAATAGTATTCCGCATTACTTAATACAATTACAGTAAAACACAGCTTGGAATGTATAAATTATCTTCATTAAATTTTCAGAGTACATTCTAGGTTTACATTTGCACCAATGGGCTACTTTTTAAACCCCGACGCAAAAAGAGGGGGTTATAAGTTTGACTGCTATGTGTGTGTCTGTCTGTGGTACTGTAGCAACTAAACGGATAAACCGATTTGGGTGTATTTTTTTTATTTAAAAGTAGGTGTTCTAGCGGTGGTTCTTAGATATGTTTCATCAAAATCAGTTCAGCCGTTTGAAGATTATTGGCTCTTTTCTGATTGATGAAGGGATTTGAGCATCTTCCACGGGTCTGATTGAGTCGAAATTTCGTATTCCTATTACTTCAATGATATTAGACGAATAAAACAACCTAGAACTGATGCTGGAGCATCACCGGAAATTTCCAGGATACCCAACTTCGTCACCAACAAACAGCAGAAGTATCGTGTTTGGGCTCATTAAAACGCTCTCAATGAATAGGTTATAGAAAAAGTTTTGCGTGGTCATACATTTAAAAAAATATTCGGGTCGACTTGAGAACCTCCTCTGTTTTTTAGTCTGTTAATAAATGGTGATCCGAGTCTGATGGTGGAGTAGTAACGAGGAATGAGGATAAATTATTAACAAATTTCACTGTGGGAAACACACATGGATATGTGTCAATCGTAGCGTGTTTAGATTTACTATTACTATATTAAGTTTGAAAAGCAGGAAAAAATTATTATTACATTTAAAAAAAATTAAAAGCCCCGACCCATCAAAAACCTCAAAAACTAAACAAATAAAATGTATTCGCCTTTTAATTTTAATAAGTTTTAGAGATTTTTGATTGGGTTGGGGTTTTTTAAATTTAACTTTCTTTACTACACCCAAATTAATCATAGTCAATGTACTTGATTTCGTCGATATTGATGACCAAAATTACCTTCCTTCGTACAATATGTCAGCCCTGAATCATATCGATGTTAAGGTGAACCATGAATTAAGATAAGATAGTATCGTATTTCTCAGATTACCGAAAAGTATTGGAAAAAAAATGCTAATGACTGAATCACTTGTTTACAATTTAGATATCACCCGATAACCGTTCAATGTTTAAATAAAAATGTTCCTCCTAATTCCAACTACATTACTTTATTTAATCAATTGCGGGATTTCTATAATAACCGTGCTTATTAGATACATTGGTTAAATAGCCCACATGATTAATAATAATATTTATTAATGTTCTTATAAATATACGTTCGACTCACTCTGCCTTGCTACCAAAATACGAACTTGCTCATTTTAGAAACACACAAGGACAAACAGACAGGACCAATGTCACTTTCACTTACTCTCTTTCCACCATCAATATGCTTTTTGAACATCTATTTAAATAAAAAGAAAAGTCCTGACTGACTGACTGACTCATCAACGCCCAGCCCAAACCCTTGGACCTAGAAAGCTGAAAATTGTACGGAGGTTCCCTTTATAATGTAGACAAGGAATAAGGAAGAATTTTTCGAAATTCAACCCCTAAGGGAGTTAAACAGGGGATGAAAGTTCCAACCGGGCGAAGCCGCTGGCAAAAGCTAGTCTTCCAATAAAATTAAATGATCACGAATGACTTTCTTTCAGACAAAGACACGGCAGACCCAATCGTTCTAGACGAGTGGTACTCAAATCTGGTGAAGAGAATGTACCAGTCAGAAGCAATATATCTGCCAAGTCTATCAAGTACATGAGGGATATTGTTACTACTGTTGTAAGTATAATTTAACCTTATAGGAAAGACGTAGATGCTTATTCTGCCTATTAAGCATCTTAGATGTCGAGAACCAAGGTAACTGACATAGCCAACTTATGCAGTGAACAGGGCACATTGCTCGCAGAACAGATGGCCGATGGGGCCAAAAGGGTCTGGAGTGGCGACCGCGTGTTGGAAACTGGAAGACGTAGCATTGGAATGCCTCCTACAAGATAGACCAATGACTTGGTGAAGGTCACTGGAATCCGCTTGATGTGACAAGCACACAATTGGTCAAAGTGGCGGTGCTTGGGGGAAGCCAATTTCCAGCAGTGCACGTCTTTCAACTGAAATTATGAGATATCGAACACCAATATGTTATACTGGAGACACCTGATGCACCTCTACATACAATAAAAACCTAAGTGCCACGAATCAGGAACACTCAAAAAACAAGAAGGAAACTTTAGAAAGAACATAGTATTTCTAAAAGTCCGCAAAGTCTAGTGAATACTACTTCGGATTTTTTTTTAAATCCTCATATGGTTTTTACTGTCGTGCCTTTCCCAATATGGCAGGGTTATCAGGGCACATTTATAAGGTGCGTAATTGTTCGCGAGCCTGTTTACCGAGGTCATCTATAAAACGACTTATTTCTGAAACCAACTTGAAGCAAATCAACTTTTTATTTAATTTTAAGTGAGCCTATCTGTTATGTTATCCCCTCGTCTGTTAGTTGAAGAAAAAATATTGTGTTAATACTCGACACTTGTCAGTTTAAGTCTCATAAAAAATCTTTTGGTAACCCGGGACAGTCCTTGAAAAATTGATATACTCAAAAAGGTAGTTAAAACTGGTTCACACACAACATTTTTTTAGTGAGCGATATGGTATATTCTTTCTATATCTTCAGATTAACAGCAAATGGCGTTTCATCCTTTTGATGATGGTGGCTGCTCACTTCATCTTTTGGTTCATCTTCGCCGCCATATGGTACGCCGTGTCCTCCTCCTACCAGGATGACATAGGCGATGGGAAGGAGCACTGTGTTACTGGTACCACGTCGTTTGCTGGGCTACTCATGATGTCTGTGGAAACTCAGGTATGTGCTGTTTATTTTAATTTAAGGTCGGATAAAGTAGAAGAATTGCAGTTTAAGTATCTCTAGGCTTTAGGTTTTAACCTAGTTTTCTCAAATTTATGGACCTATGTGTAAAAAGAATTAAATATTTATGAAAAAATGGGTTTGCCTTTATAAAAGTTCCATCAGTCTTGTTTTGATTTCGCAACATGTTGCTAAGACTCGTAACTAGAATTAAATTAAAAGTATTTGTCGGCGGTTTATTTACAGATGACTATTGGATATGGCACGAGATTTCCAAACGAAGAATGTCCTGAAGCCATCATTGTCATGGTATTAGAGGTAAGCTTTAGTTTAAATCTACTAAATAAGTTGAAGGCCTCATAACCTATATTCTGTATAGTTAACCTGAAACCTTATTCAAGCAAGCGCACATTTGAAAACAGAAGCATTACGGACCTCGAAACTTCATATTACCACTAGGTAGCACTGCTACGCATGATATTGCCACATTTGCCACTATGTTTTGATAAAATAACTGACTCATTTTTAATTTCAGATAGTGGCCGGTACTGCTCTCTCAGGTGGACTATCAAGTTTGCTGTTCACGAAGCTTATTAGACCAAATCGACATGTTAACTCCGTTGGATTCAGTAGGAAGGCCGCTGTAAGTATAAATTAGCACAGTACCTACTTCGTTTTATGTTTTTGTACCAAAATATAACATGTTTAATCAATTACAAACTTATACAACATATACACTGGGTGCGTTAGAAATAAATAAAGCTGAATGAAAACGCGGTAATGTTCCACGCAAAATATTAATTTACCATCTTTTTTTCTAATACCAGGCTGCAGCTCTTAATGTCCCGTTTTGTAAAGTACTGGTGTAGGTGAAATTACAGCTAGACATAAATATTGGGAAATCCATCCGTTCACTTCCCAATTCATCATCATCTGCTTAGCCTTTTCTCCATTTATCACTTCCCAAATTGTATTGTAAAATTATTTTTTTCTTTTCAGGTATGTCGTCGTGATGGTGAACTTTGTCTTCAGTTCCGGGTATGGGATTTGATGAACGTGCATCTTATTGGAAGTACTATCACAGCTTATATGCTCAAACCTATCAGGTATGTGTTATTCGAAGGTGAGAGAGACTATTTACCAGTTTGGAAAAAATATGACATAGTGATAACTGAATGAGATTAGCAAAACTAACATTTACAGGTGCGCCACAGGGCAACATACTTGGTCCTGTACTATTAATACCGTCTTTTGTGTTTTTTAAATGATCTAGATCATGGATGTCCAAATAAATATTTCTAAATAATCACACATAGTATTGGTATGTAATAAATGACTGTCTAAATTATTATACCCCTAAAAATCCAAAACAGATAGTTCAAGTTCCTCTTATCCTGATTGCCCTAACATTTCAGGACGCTAGAAGGCGAGCTGGTCCACAACTACATGCACCAGTTAGAGCTGAAGGAATCTCGTGCGTTACTCCTATGGCCCATCACAGTGGTCCATGTTATTAATGCTGAGAGCCCTCTTTATGACTTCTCTGCACAAGATATGATGGATTATAGGTATTATTGTTATACTTGTCATTATTATTTACGATATAATATCACGCTGGTTTCTTCGAAGCGTTAGGCAGGGGTGTACTTATAGGTGACCTATATTTTTCGCCAGCTATGTTTAAATCCAATATATTAGGGGGCGAGGCCATGGCCATTATTATTTATAGGTTATTTTTGTATATACTTATTGAATGCCTCCATTACAGAGGGATGCAAATTTTAACTCAATCTTCATGGGCTAATTACTTAAAAAATAAGCTACTCTAGAACGATTCGACTATAATTCTTGTCTCTTGACTCTTACTTTGCTTCAGGAATCGCTAACCATCATAAACTGGTAAAGAATCTTTGCGAATAAAATTTTATGTCATTGAATATCATTAAGTGTCTAATGTGTTGTTTCATCTTCAAGAGTAAGTAAAATTACTTGGAGTTGCAAAGCCCTAAAGTAGTAGTCGTAGCCAAATTCTGGACTGACTCTATTTATATTTCCGTCAACATGGTAAAAAGAAGATTCCTAAGTCAACAGAAGAGAAATCTATCTTTTTCAGATTCGAGATAGTAATCTGCTTGACCGGTGCCTCTAAGAACATGGGCACCACCACACAGAGCAGAACCTCGTACCTGTCCAAGGAGATCATTTGGGGATACCGGTTCAAGAATGTTGTACAGTAAGTGTTTACTCAAATTAATTTGATGATAGAATTTTTGAAATCCATCCACAATTGAAGGAGAAATCGGTGATGATACATTAAAAAAAAATATACAGTGGAACATAGAAGCTCCTCCTTTTTGAAGTCGGTAAAAAAAAAGATCGATGACGTACCGAAAGGAGGCCTCTGGAGCACGTGAGGAAAGTGTATCTGGCTCGAAGGACCACAACGTAATGGATAATATGCGTGGACTGAATAAGCTGGTTAAAACTATCAAGTTGCAAACATACCTGTTTATTTGCGTATAAAAGTGATAAAACAACTTCATCTTTATATAAAATAGCATAAATATTATAAAGAGTTCATAATTGATGTAAATAATTAAACTCCATTAATGTTTATTATTAATGGTGACTATGGGTACGGGTTGTTCGAAAGAGATACCGCGACCCCTGGGCACACAGGCAACTGAGGGAACACGGGTGGGTTGTAGTAAAAAAAATTGGTGACCATACATTATATAATCGAGACCCCCGTGTCTCGAAAAGCACGATAAGTTGGCCCTGGCTATCATTCGTAGATTTTTGACAGTAGCTTCGGGTACTCCGAAGCCCAAAAGTCTGACAACCAGTCTCACCAAGGGGCATCCTATTACCCAGTTTCTGGGCTGTGGGGGGCAGATGAGCTTACTTGAAGCAACTTCAAGTAAAATGCTAGTATTTTATTGCACCTAGTTATACTGAAAATCGACCCCAACAAAACTGCAAAAAGGCTAGGCAAACTGGAAACAGTTGGATAACAAGCAAAAGAAAATCTATTGAAGAATGTTCGGGTATGAAGGTGATATGATAAACATACAGATAACCCAGCTTCAGTTATAGAATCGTGGCCCCTTGAATGAGCTTCACTTTTTTGTCATTTCCACATCGTATGTGTGACTAATTTATTTTAACGTAACGTAACTTTATGCTGTGAAGCAATTATTCATAATCATTCAATCATTTTGATGAGTAATGCATTAAAAAAAATGCGCACTGCAGCAACTTTGTAAGTCAAGCAAGGTGACTTTTGGTCAGTTGGTTAACATTTATCCATGTTATTTTTTTTAATCGAACACAAATGATTCATATAGTGGTTAGTAACACTTATAAAACTATGTTAGTAAACATTTATCATTGAGATAATAAAAACTAATTCTTAAACCTATAATTACTATGTCCGTTTCCCGCTGCACCAGACCTGCAGCTGTGCATACTGGTCTAGTGCACCAGGAACGGGCAATCAGGCTTATTCACTATCACCCTTAAAATGCTGTTGGTGTTCCGGCGAATCCTTCGCATCTGGGATGCTGTTCTTTTACGCATAATAGCTTGAAAGCTATCTGTATCAGCTTCAGCAAACATGCCCGATGCTCTACAGAACCGCGGGAGCCCCATCAGCACCCTAAAGGGATTTATGTTATATTTTGATACCTAATTAACAAAGTATTTAGATGATTTATTTTAAAGTATTTACATAGGCATATGGTGCAGTCATCAGAGAGTTCATGAAAGGACACCGGGCTCGCTATCGCCGGATACGGTGAAGAGGTCTATACTAAACTATACAACATGTCCCACAGTCGTCTTAAAATATAGGTAGTATATTTTGGACGGATTCATGTGTTTGGATGAATTCATCATTAGCGCAAATAAGGTCATCACCTTCGTACCCTTTTTCCAAATATATTGGAGTTGGTTTCCAGTCAAACCGGTTGCAGCTGAGTATCAGTATTTTTGATAGTAGCTGCCTATCTAACTTCCACAACCTAGTTATTGGGTAATGTAAAAAGTACCCTTTGGTAAAACTGGTTGTCCAACTTTCAGGTTTCTGACGACCCGTAATGACTGTCAATGACCCACGAATGACAGCTGGTGCTTTCCGAGGCACGGACAGGTCTTTATTTGTAAAGATGTTCACTCATCCATGGACCACGTAGCTTAAGACCATGGTAATTTTAAATAGTGTCATTATGAGCGATAATAGTTCTTATTGCAATCCGATATGGGTTAAAATCTGTTGTAATAAATTCGAATAATAAATGAGCAAGCGTATGTCTTAATAATGCAAATAAAATCATATAAAATTAGATTTAACTATTTAATAATAAATAATCCATCACTGAATGCAATTTGGCATTGAACATTTTGTGGTATATATTTAATTATAATTGTAATTGCTATTGAAGGAATAAACTGCTTTGAAAGATAATTAAGAGGTGACTTTGATGATTTTTTGATGCATTCAAGTATGTTTGATTATGTTTTGAGTTCCATCACTGAATGCAAAAAAAAACTTGAAAATTACATATATTTTTTTGCTTTCAAAATTATTACTTAGCCGTAATAAGGTCATGAGAGCAAATGGCCACTTATGGGCCTTTAAAGAAAATAAAAAAGAATTTTCTTAAATTACGATGCCAATACAATGATGATTGTTCCATAATTATCCAATCTGAGGGCGTCGACAGAGACGTTCGACGTTCTATCAGTGATAACAATGATAGTAATGGATGAAAATGTATGGGATTGACATAAGCTACCGAAAAGCTAACGTCAATTCTGTTTAAAGTTGTTGTAGAAATACGAATCACTTTGACACCCATTGCCACTTGTCTAGGGCTCTGGACTCGCACAGTCACCAAAAGAGATAAATAACCAGGGTCGTTAAAAACCGATAGAGGTTTTCGAAAAATTTCAAATTTCATTTAAAAACTACCTAACGGTCTTAAAATAATATTATGGACAAGTATATAAAAAGAAAATAAATGTACAAGTACTTAAATAACGCTATAGTTAAGGTCCATAATTGGTTTACTGTAAATAATTTGGTATTAAATGGAAAGAAAACTAAATGCATAAAATTCACGTTACCGAATGTTAGAAGTAGTGAATGTCACGTTGTATTGAATAAGGAGATACTAGAATTCGTCGAACAGACGGTTTTCCTGGGAATCACGCTTGACTCAAGGCTACAGTGGGGTCCTCACTTAACATCACTTGCAGGGCGGCTAAGTTCTGCCGCTTACGCTGTTTGGAAGATCCGTCAATTAACAGACGTGGATACCGCGAGACTGGTCTATTTTAGTTACTTTCATAGCATCATGTCTTACGGTATTTTGCTATGGGGACGTGCTGCGGATATTGAGTCGATCTTCATTCTGCAAAAGAGGGCTGTCAGGGCCATCTACAACCTACGCAGACGCGAATCTCTTAGGGAACTGTTCAAAACAATTAACATCATGACGGTACCTTGTCAATATATCTTTGAAAACATTATGTACGTTCGTAAAAATCTACATCTGTTTAGTAAGATAAGTGACAGGCACAATTTTAATACTAGAAATAGGAACAAATTAGATCAACCACATTTCAGATTGTCTAAAGTACACACTTCTTTTATGGGGTACTGTGTAAAATGTTATAATAAAATACCAGCCGATATTCTGGAACTAAATGAAAAGAAATTTAAATTATGCATTAAACGCACACTATGTAGACAAGCATATTATAAGTTAGATGATTACATTGTTGATAAAAATGCTTGGCTTAATGCTGGTCCGACTCCACAGGCACCTGGGCTTGCTATTTAAAATTTTCATATTTGGAAGAGATGCTTCCCTTTTTTGTTTTCTGACATTATGAACATTTCTGTTCCTATTATTTTTATTTTCTGACATTACGAATAAGTTTTTATTTTGACTGAATTAAGTATTATTTATAAAAAATTCAAAAGATATTAAATATTTTTCTTTCTTTTTGGAAATCAAATTTGATTAATTTCTCAAATACATTGCAAACTATATTTTTGTATAATTTAGAAGCATTTTGTTTAAACTTTGTAAATGTGAGTACCATGCATCCGTATAATAATTATATTGTTTTGATGTACGTTGACTTGAAAAAGCGTGGCAGTTGAGAGTATGTCATGCTCACTTAAATGTCTCGCTGATGGTGGCGCGTGTGTTGGATCATTCGGTTCCCTACAAAATGGTTGAGCTGGATGGTGCTGATCCACGCGTCAAGTTCGTGAACGGGCGCCGTCGGTTGAGACTGGTCATCTCCTAACTTCCATGGCTAATTTTAAATTTTATATTTAGAATTGTTTTTTTTTTACATTGTCTCACATATAGAAGCAACAAGAATAATGTTCCCAAGTTTTTGTAATACATAACATGATTAAAAAGAGTGTCCATGGAGTTTCTTGCCCGTTCTTCTCCATAGAGATCTACGTTTTGGAATGGGCAACTAGCTTCAACTTTCCAACTGGTCGACTTTTTGACAATTCAAAAGTGCCTGTAAATGGTTTAATTGAAATAAATGCTTTGAGTTTGAGTTTAAATAAAATAAAATAATCATATGGTATGAAAAAATTCGTCGGCATCGTTGTCAACGGAAAAAGTGCCCATAAGGCTGGTAGCACGTTGTATGACAATACTGATTCTTTAAGCAAAAATTGGCCAGCCCTCTGGTCACGCGAAGCGTCGACCAACCGCTGGCAATGTCTCGGAAAAATATGTGGGCACTCGGACCCCATGGCCCTAGAGTTTCAACCCCAAACGACTCGAACATATAGGTTCCAATAAGATTAGAATATACAAGGTGTAACAGAATAGATGCAAGACCTGAAAGTAGTTTGTTCATAATTGACTACTGAATCGATACCAGTAACTTTTGATATAAGTATTTTTTTTAATTATGTATTTTGCCATACCTACCAATAATTGAGCCAAAGAAAATTAAATCTCAAAAGACTCAATTTTAAATGCATAAAGTAATACTTATGTCGACACGTTTTTGTTACTAATATCAGTTAGCTTTAAAAAAAGTAGTTTTGGTCATCGTATTATGCTTTTATCTCAATACTCTAATTGGAGTGTATGAGGTCTTGCGTTAATTATGTTACTCGTTGTATTTATATGCCGCGTTTGAGGATTTTGGCACCTGCAGCAGCCCAAATTATTTGATAAAGGAATTGTTTGTTTTCTATTAATTAAATTGAATTTTATTCGAAAACATCTATCGGTTATTTGCTAAACTTTAACTATAAATATCCGACGACCCTGGACTTATCTATTTTGGTGACCGTAGTTACTTGTTGGTACATAAACAGACACACAGCTAATTAGTGAATGTATCTACAACAATAATGACGTATGTTTGTATGATGAATTACTAACTAGTTTTAATGTAACAAAATGCAAGGTTGATTTTTTTTCCATTGAAAGCAATTTCTCATTCAACAATTATGTGGAAAATTACTGATTGACATACGTTGCGTGTTTCATCATCTTGTATTAATGAGGTATAATTTGTTTCTCCAGTTGATTTCTGCATGTAAAATTGTTTCGTAGCCAAGCTTTACTCGAAAGGAATCTTTAAGTAAGTAAGTCTGTAAGTAAGTAAGTTTTCTTTAAGTACATAATATTCTGTCTACATAACCTTGTGATCATGGGGTCCGCAAGGGCCGATGCCTGCCAGGGGTGCGGGTTGTTCGAAAGAGATACCACGGCCCCTGACACACAGGCAACTGAGGGAACACGGATTTTAGTCAGTAAAAGTCTGACACGCCCTCCTGCTCCACCCAGAGCGGGAGAAGTTATTTGATGAATTCCACCAAAAAAAAACAAAACCCTGTGATCATAGTCTTCATCATCCATCGCCACCTTCCTGCCCCTATCCCAATTTATTGGGTATGTCTGTCTTCTCTTCATACAACTCTATCATTTCTTTATAATTTTTCACACAATTCACCCATCGTTACTTTGGACTTCAATCATTACACATATTTTTTTTTGTTTTTACATGTAAATCATAAAAATTATAGGCTATTGTTCCAGAGAAGAACTTGGCAATATGGGCCGCGTCCTGTTTAGTTATTCAGAACCATTGGATAAGCTTCCGTACCGAATCGAAATCAATCAATATTTTCGAAGGAATCAAGTTAACGCTACTCACACATCCAAAACCCGAAAATTATGTTAGTTTAAATCAAATAGACGACCCCTATTCTTCCGACAGATATTCGCTATCGATGGCCGAAGCTGAAAACTGTTGTCATTTCTGAAACGATATTCAGCCTATAATGTTTCCACTGCTGGAACACAGGGCTCCGCTCAATGATAGAAAGTGGGCCGTAATCGACCACGCGGGCCCAATAAGGGTTGGTGGATGATACATAATATGTCTTTGAATTTTTGGTTCTGAGACGTGCTTGCATGTTCCTTCACGATGTTTTCCTTCACCGTTTTGAGAGCAGTGGTGATGAAATTGTTAACATTAAGTAAAGTGCCTGCTTGGGTTCGAACCCACGACCTACAGCTCTTACGTCGCGGCTGTTACCACTGAGCCACCTCTGCTCTCCATCTGGCTGACAGAAGTATTTTTTTAATCAACTTCTCTTCTTCTTCCACAGCTACAGCAAAAAAGAAGAAGCCTACAAGGTCGACGAAGAGAATTTAAACACAGTCGAACAAGTTGAAACTCCCCTCTGCAGCGCCAGTTACATGAAAGACTTTGAAGAAGACCTGAAAGCATCCACCAATCTGCTCTTCACTCCTGACATGTCTGTCTCTCCTACTGATCTCTCTCTCCCAGAAGACTCTTCTACTCTCTCTAGGCCAGAAGAATCTCTGCCTTCTTCGCCGTCGTTGAATAGGACTGCATGGACGCAGAGGAGTTTCGGGTGGAACTTTAGGAGATTTAAGCCTGAGAAGTATGTGGGGACTATTGAGAAGAAGGAGTGAAGTAGAAGAAGGTAATTTTGGAGTAGAGATGAATATGTTAGGACCAGCACTAATATGGAAAAGTAAAACATTGTTAGATATGGTGTAAAGATTGTATAGAAAGGAGATTTTATTTTTATTTGTTGAAGACTTATTACTGTCATACATAAAAAGCTAATTACGTAATTATCATTGAACTAAGCTTATATTTTCTGTCACATAGCAAATGTCCTTACTTACAGAGAAGGTCGAGCTTCGGTCACCACGCCACCAATTTCGCTGGCGATTTTAGACAACGCTTGTCATTTGTTTAGTTCACATTTTATTAGTTAGTTTTTTAGCGTTTTAGATGAAATATTGCTCAATTTTATAAATGTAATAATTTAGAAGATAACAACAAGTTGAAACCAGTAAAGGGTAACTTTATTTTAATCTAGTCTTATTTTAGCATAATTAGGTCCTTTTGAATTCATTTTCTATAATCTTTATCCCGCTTGTTACACTGCTGTCAAAACAGATACCTAATTGTTTACTATGTTAATAAATAATAGTAATTATCATTTGCGTTTTACTTTCATTTTCAAAAAACTTGGTGTTTATTTTACTTCCTAGTTATATTCATGTTATAATAATGACGTTTGTTACTCAATCACGCAAAAACAGCTGAACGGATTTGGATGAAATTTGGCAAACAGATAGTCGGCAAAAGCTTGTCATCAAATAATCGTCTCTTAAACATGGGGTTCCAGATAACCGCTTCAAAAGCAGTAATTGAATAAAGAAAGCAGTAATTTCTAACGTACCTATCGTGGGTGCGTTTTGCCAACACCCACTTTTCAGTATTTATTTATTATCTGTGCTATTGCAGACAAAGGAAGTCCGATTTAACCACAATTTCTTTCTCTTTGAATTATAAAACAACAACAACCTTTACACAAACAAGTGAACCAACCAAAACACCGTTACATGCGTGTTATAATAATATTTAACTATAAACAACATGTGTACCACGGGGGGTCACCGACCCCGGCGCCAAAGTTGCTTTTTCCACACATTTTGTTTTTTTATGTCAAATTATTTATGCGTATATCGTATCAATATTATTTCCATATGGAGATTTGATGGGAGAAAAGTGCGTGGGAGACCTAGATCCGTTCGCTATGTTTAGCCGACAACAGAATAGCCAAAGCACGGTTATGTCCGTTTGTTTGTGAGTGGTTCTGGGTTTGATTCCCAGGTCGGGATATTGTGTTATTGTGTTTAGTACCAATTATCTTTTGCTCACTTCGTCAGCGTGGAAGTCAAGTTTACCAATCAATCTGCTTAACCTTTTCCTAAATATGTTGGGATTGGCTTGCAGTCTAACTCGATGCAGCTGATTTTATATGGAGTAGCTGCCTATCTGACTTCCACAACTGGGTAACACGATACCACTTGGTAAGACTGGTTGTCAGACTTGCGGATTGCTGACTACCCGTATTGACTATCAAAGATCCACGAATAAAAGTCGGAACCAATGACTTAACATGCTTTCCGAGGCATGGAGAGGTTTTGGTACCTATGTAGAGATGTTCACCCGCCCACGGACCGACCGAGCCAAGCCTAGCTTAACCTGATCGATCAACCCATGCCGCTATTATAACTTAGCCACGAGCCCCACAACAGCTTCAACGATTAATTAACACTTAATGAGTAGTATTAATTAATGTTTCCTTCACATGTCCTATACTTTCATAATAGCTTGATAAAGCATTTTGTAATTGTTACGTTTAACTGTACAGACTGTACTGCTGTAGTTGTCACAGTATAATTAATTACAGTAGGACCATGTAGAAAGACTATAACTTATTTTCCTTTTTATTTATTTCATGACTCTATTAGTCTACTATTTTTTGCTAGTAGGCTTTTAAGCTTCGCCCGCATGCAGATCGATAATGATGTCACGGGTACTACCGGGATGAAAAGTATCCTATGTGTTAATCCAGGTATACACTGTCCGTGAGCCCAATTTCATCCAAATCCGTTCTGCCGGTTTTGCGTGATTTTTGCTATTTATACGAATTGTCTGACGCTGTAGAACCTGTAACCGATTATTGTATTTATAAGACAATTGAATTAGCTTGTATCTATTTGAAGACAAGTAAAAGAATCATTCTTATATTATTTATGTCTCGCCGTGAAAAAGGCCGGTACCAATATTTTATTTCAGTCAATATTTGTCTGACTGAAATCAAATATTGTTTAAATAAATAATGTATAAATATTTTAAATATTGTTGTGTCACAACAATATTTAAATTAAATGACCCTGTCCATGAACTTGGGAATGGAAAATCAGCATAAAGTAGAGCATTCTCAATTATATGTGAAAATAAATAATTATATCTGTTTTACACGTTTCCTAATAATATGCTTTTTGTAAAAATATTTACACAATATACCAGTCAGCTTTGATAGGTTAAGACAACAATCTTTAAATCAATATTTGCACAACCTTGGCATACTGCATCCGTTTCATCTGTGGCTAATGACTCAATTACTTGCAATAAAAACAACGAATTGAAACCACCAACATACTTTTACCACCAAAACAATCCTTATTACTATACGCCAAAGCTGAAATTCCAGTAATTGAATACATGGATAACTATGTAACACTTATCAAACGTTTGGTGGATGTGCACCGAACCAGTTTGACTTGACCCCTCAAATTATATTTATGTACGGAAATGATGATAAGGAGATCGTAAAAGTACCGAATTGCAGGTATCAAGTTATGTAGGTGGTTGCGTAACACCGACACTCATTATCTAAAGGGTTATTAGCGCAATTTTATGCTTCCTAAATGTAGTATGGGAGACAGAGAATCTTATTGAAAACTATATTTTTTGCTGCCAGGCTGTTGAACAATGAGATTCATGAATATTTACTGTTATTCTGATTTTCATCCAATCACGATACCCATCATCTGCCTAGCCTTTTCCAACGATATTGGGGTCAGTTTCCAGTCTAACCGGAAGCAGCTGAGTACCAGTATTACACATGAAGCGACTGCCCATCTGACCGCTACCCTCTACACCCCAGTCACTGGATAATACGATACCTCTTGGTAGGACTGGTGCTCAGACTTTGGGGAATCTTACAACCCGTAACAACTGTCAAAGATCTACGAATGACAGCCGGTCTTGGTATGTAAAGTTAGTCACCCATCCACGGACCAACCGGCAAGGACCTGGCTGTAATTACTTATCCAATCACGACACCCAATAGAAGATTTACTGATCAGACTTTCTTAAGTCTTCTTCAAACAAGCGCGACAGGACAGCGCGACGCGACACTCGTGGAACAATTTCTGTGAAAACTTCATGAAAATTGTTCTACAAATGTCGCGTCGCGTCGTGCCTTTTTGAAAAAGCCTTTATAGTTCAAAGTCCGTCTTTTATCCACGATCGCACTTTGCTTTTATTTAGTCTCTCTTACAAATATCGTCTAACACAACATGATTATTAAATTGCTATAAATCATGTGCGTAATATATTTATTGTTTACCTACTCAAGCACTTGTTTGTTTTTGACATTATCACGTTTACAATGCAAGAATGCGTTATGTCACATATTATCGGGTCGGGGTGTTACGTTGTTAGTTATATGTTAGTTAATTATATCTAGTACGTAATAGGTATGTTTTATGTAATAATACTCCCCTACAAAGCCTTCTATAGGTCCTAAGTAGCTCTATACCTACAGAGGGGTTCGTGGCTAAATGATAACAGCTGGACGGGTCGTAGATGGGTTACCATGTATTACATTGTGACATCCCTCGCTGCCTCGGAAATCACGTTAAGCCATTGGTCCTGGCTGTCATAGTTGGTCCTGGCTGCCATTATTGATCCTGGCTGTCAAAATTGGTCCTGGCTGTCATTATTGGTCCAGATTGTCATTATTGGTCCAGGCTGTCATTATTGGTCCTAGCTTTCATTATTGGTCCTGCTGTCATTATTAATCCTGGCTGTCATTATTGGTCCTGGCTGTCATTATTGGTCCTGGCTGTCATTATTGGTCCTGGCTGTCATTATTGGTCCTGGCTGTCATTATTAACCGGCCTAGTTGATGAGGAGGGTTTCACGAAGGTAGAAAAGAAGAAGAAGAAGCCCTGCTCTCGTAACTTGTACGGTACCGCACCGAGTGGACCCAGCATGTTGCTGCGCCCTGCTGTACCTACGACGCAGCTGTACATTTCGCGTCTGCATCATTCCACGAAGATTGAGGAAGTGGTGCAGTACTTGAAAGTGAAGACCAACTGGACTCTGAGGGTCGAAAGGTTGGAATCGCGCCACGACGTCAACTTTAAGTCATTCGTGGTACGAGTTCCAACGCACCATCTACAGCACTGCTTGAAAGAGGACTTTTGGCCGAAAGGTGTCGTATATCGACGTTTCCGGGGACGGTTACGTGACACCTCGCAGCAAAACACGATGCCGACGACTTTACGTGTTTAGTTATAGTTTTAAGCTGTTTATTAATATGTATTAGTTTGTTATTAATGTTTAAGATTATTTTTGTGTATTTTATCTATGGGCCTTAGTTGCCTGATAATAAAGTGATTATTATTATTTTTGTAGTGTTTTTTCTTCTCAGCTCTTTGGCTGGTTTTTGCAACATTTACGGACCGAAGCCAAGTAAATGCAGCGTGTGGTGTGTTATGTTTAAGATGTGTTGTGATGAGGCCCTATTTCGTTTTCATCTATTTGCATGAACTTTCGGACAATGCGACATGTATTTAAAATTGCAGCTTTTTGTAAGGTGATATAGAGGGTTTCTTTCAGGTTAAGTAATTTAAGGCTATGAAGAAGGTGATTTGGGATGACGCCTGTTGTGGAGAGGACTATAGGGACCACGTAAACTTTTTGTTGGCGCCATATTCTAGTTACTTTCTCTTTGAGTTCGGCGTATTTACTAATTTTTTCAGATATTGTCTTCTGAATGTTATGTGTGTTAGGAACGGCAATATCTATTAGGTAAGTAACTTTATTTATTTTGTCTTGTAAGGTTATATCCGGTCTATTGTAGTGAATTGTCTTGTCGGTGAGTATGGCGCGGTCGTAATAAAGTTTATGTGTGTCATTTTCTAGGATAGTTTGTAGTGTGTAATTGTAATACGGAGTGTTTGTGTCTTGAATGAGTGTGTATTTGAGTGCTAGTTTTTGGTGAATTACATTTGCTACCTGGTTGTGCCTGTGTGTGTAGTCTGTCTGCGTAAGAGTTGTGCACGCTCCTGTTATGTGTTGAATTGTTTCTGGTTGTGTGTGACACTTGCAACATTTATCATTTGTTATTGAGGGGTCTTTGATGATATATTTTCTATAATTTTTAGTGTTAATAATCTGATCTTGTATCGCAATTATAAATCCTTCAGTTTCTGGGAATAAATTGCCTATTTTCAGAAACTTATTTGAGGCTACTTGGTTCACATGGGATTGTTCTAGGTCATGAGGATGTCGGCCATGAAGTACTTTTTTCTTCCAGTCCTCAATTTTTTGTTTCTGAGGGTCTTCGCTAGTAATTTGTGGAATATCTAGCTGTTCATTCAAGTTAAGTGGGGTGTAGTTACTATCATTTTGAACTATGGCTTTATGGATGTTACTAGTGCGAGATTTTGAGTGAAAGAATGTTTTCAGTTGACAGACTTGTTTCCGCCATAGGTGCTGGATGTCTATCAGGCCTCTCCCTCCATTTTGTCTTTTGATAGTAAGTCTTTCTATTGCAGATTTAGGGTGTAAGTTGTTATGTTTGGTAAGGGTGGTGCGTGTGATTCGTTCTAGTTGTTCTGTGTCTGTTTTTGTCCATTTAATAACTCCGAATGAGTATGTCAAGATGGGGGTGGCAAATGTATTTAAGGCCTTGATGAGATTCTTACTAGACAGTTGTGTTTTACATATGGCATTTAGTCTCTTTTTGTACTCTGCAGTAAGTGTTTCTTTAATCCTAACATGATCTAGTCCCCTTAGTTGCGTGTACCCTAAATATTTATATACGTCGGTCGGTTCCATTGCTGTTATGGTGTCTGTGTTATTTATGATATAGTTTCCGGGTCGTATCTTGCCGCGCATGATATGAAGTGTTTTACATTTATCCAGACCAAAATGCATGTTTATATCTAAGCTAAACTCTGCTGTAGCTTCTACTAATTTTTTCATATCTTTTTCAGTTTGCGCGTATAGTTTAATATCGTCCATGTAAATGAGATGTGAGAGTGTTGTTTGATCTATATTGTGTTTGAGACAATAGCCGGCCCGACAGCGCTGCAGTAGATGTGACAGAGGGTTTAGTGCTAGACAAAACCAGAGGGGACTCAGTGAATCACCTTGGTAGATACCCTTCTTGATATATATTTGTCGCGTTTTGACATTATTGTGATTGCAATTTATTTGAAGTGTGGTTTTCCACAGTGGCAATACATATAAATAACAGCTCAAAACTATAACTAAACACGTAAAATTATCGGCATCGTATTTTGCTGCGAGGTGGCCCCTTCTAAGTCTCCTTGATCACCGCAGACGGGTCCAACGAATCCGCTACTAGTAGATTTCGGTGTGAGGTTAGTCGCTGTATGTTTTGTTTCCTGTACCGCTCAGTTTCAGATGTAACGCTCGGCACGTTATGACATTCATGAATTTCATCATTTCTTGTGAACCAAGGAGCGTGCCCTTAGGATGCAATTTTGTGTTGCAGACAGAGTATGTTGCTTTTACTTGCAACACCGACTCGCACTTGGCCGGTTTTTTTAGATTATAATCATAACAAATCATAATTAATCTCCTACACTCAGAAAGCCGTTGAAAATTTGCAACGCAGCAACTGAGTCGACCGACTGAGTCAAATGACTCACGGGACGTGGATGAGTCATCGATAGTAATCGATGAGTGCACCTTTAGACGAGACTGACTTCCGGACGGACTGCTGACTGCGGCAATTAGTTCAGCCTTGTTGTAGTCTGGGAGCTGGTGAAGTTTTATTTGTAGTTAACTTTTAAAGACGTTTATTGTTTTAATATTCAATTATTTAGCGGAAATTTTCAAGATATTCAATTTATTTTAATGTTTAACCTTTCTAAATATATTAAATATTTAACACATAAAGATAACGCTATTGATATTAAAATATCTGTTATTTTGCAGATAAAATAGGTAAAAATATTTTTTATTTAAACTCGAAGGCTAAGGTAGTCAAATTTGTACACAATAAGATGATTAACTGCGTATATAGATAATATTACTTTTAAGAAAGCTTTTTTTCTAAGAGAAAAACAAATCGGAATAGACAAAACAAGATTTACAATTTTTACTGTAAAATAATACAATAATCTTGTTGTTCAAGACAGCATGACTAAACCAGTATATTGAAATTAAGTTTCCAAGCAAAGATTTGATTAGATATTTCTCTGAAACTTGTACCCATAATGCGTTACACACTATCAATCCATCGCTTCGTATGGTTGGAAAATTGGTGTGCTCAACAATGTAAAAAACGCAATGAATGTTGCGGAACTGTCATAATGAAACCCGATCCACTTGCACTGACTCCGCTGCACAAAGTGATTCACTATCGGCGAGTATTTTGTCCACTTGACCGCGTTTTCTCAACATTGCCTGGTAGACCCTATAAAACCTACATTCATCGAAAAAGTAAGTAGGCAAAGAGGTGCACACCTACATTTCGCCAGGGTTTAAAACATTGGCCTAGGGGAAATTTTGTACCTTTGTGCAATGTAGTAGGTCCTGTACCTTAAGGAATTCCCTTTTAGCAGACGACGTAGTTCTTTGTTACTGCGTCATTTTTTCCTATCAATTCCCTGAACTTGGCCAGCCATAACAAAGGTAATACTGTGCACTTCCTAGGAATCTTACACTCACCCAAGTGGAGAAACGATAAGCTCACAATAGAATGCCCTGTGACGTTGGTGCTGATGGAAACAAAATTGTTACATATAAATATTTAGACTAATCATAAAGCTTTAAAGTGGAATATCGGTTTCATTCGGGGTTGTTTAAAAATTAAGTCAGTATTTGAGTACCAGTACCAGTAACTGCAGTGGTCAATCTGAAAATATCTCAACTGATTGAGGGCCCAGGTTGGCCGCTGTAGAAATAATTTTGTCAAATGAGGTCCTCGATATAAAACAGGATTTGTGTCATCTCTTTTCCTGCCCATTTTGCAATGCCAAGATTTAAACGAAGCCAATAATAGAGCTCTCCAGATGGCATTTGTGCCAATCTGAGCTTTCGGCTTTGTAGCGCTTACGACTGTTGACCATAATTTATTATAGTTTCTAGAAAGATTATATAGTTTCTAGCTGTAAATCACCATTGATATTAATAAATATAAATCAAGAAATACTTATAAGAGAACATTTTTTCAACACAAACTTAAGTTTGTTCTTGAGATAAATTGATCCCAACTACGAAACACTTCAATGGGATTTTATGTTTACCTGTCTGTCAGTTCCCTTTTCACACCTAAACCACTGAACGGATTTGTAAGAAACGCATACTGATAGACTATCAACTAAGGTACATTGAAATACAAAATATCAAAGCCTAGGTAAAACATAGGTTACTTGTCACGTTGCCGTGAAATATTTTCGCCGCGAGAAAAATCTAGTGGGATGTATAAAGAACAAAATCAGAACTTACCACTTGTCCACTTTTAGCCCTTAATTAATTATATTTATGACATTGATTTACTCTCAGTGACTACTTTAACTCATACACTGACTTATTACTTGTTAATATTCTAGGAAAATCGTGTACTTACTTTTACAATGTCTGTAAATATGTAAGCACCATGTATCTATCATTAAATTTAATTTATCTGTATTGCTTCAATTTCATTCTTTTTACCTATTTTGGTATAGTAATTTTATTCTTGGTGCATCGTTTTCACACATAATCATATAATGAATGTACTATGTTAAATATTGTATTTAAAACATTTTAAAAGAGTAACGGTGGAGTTTCTTGCCCATTCTTTTCCATACGAAACTACATTTTGGAAGGGACGACTAGTCGCCCCTTCCAAAATGTAGTTTGATTGTTTGAGCGTTTGATTGTTTGATTTGAATTGATTCTAGAATCAATTCTATTTTAATGTAAATGCTGACGTTCAAAAGTGCCTTTTAAGTGCCTATTTGAAATAAATGCTTTGACTTTGACTTTGCACAAATGTAAAATATCGCGGCGGTACTTTTTCCCTCACTGGATCTTTATTAACGCAGTGCTTAGGGCCGAAAGTTGATGTTTTGACGAGCTTGTATGCACTCTTTTGATGTAATCGATAAAATCCCTTTACGATAATTTTACGTCCCTGCGATCTAGGTAATAAAATAAACATATAGGTTTGATTTAATTAAATTGAAAGTAAAAATGTGTCATTGGTCTCATGTTACCATTTATACAGTTTCTTTACTAGTTATTTTCCATAAAAAAAAAGTTTTATGTCATACCTACTATTTCTAGGAGCCTGATAATGGTATTCATGAATAACTTATAACTTTGTCATAAGAAATGAATTATTTATAGTAGCCTAGATTTGGTAGGTACTTTCCAAAATCTGTAGATCACAATAATAATAATCAATTTTATTTACTGGCTCGCGGACTAGAAAGTGACTTACATTTACTGCAAAGTGCGTAAATATTTTTTTTTTCACTAGGCTGTTGTAACCAAGGGCTTACATATCAACATACCTAATACAAATTAATGATATAATATTGTTGAAGTATGTATGTTAGTATATTCGAGCCGTTTGTGGTTGAAATACTAGGGCCACGGGGACCGAGTGCCTACTTGGTTCGAGACATCGCCAGCAGTTCGACTTCTTTTCTTTTAATTGAATTTATTGACACGGATAAGTGTTTCATTAATTTTTATTTACATAATTTAGTAGAAACAAACAGTCTTAAATTAATAGTATGTACAGACGCCAGCACATCAAGCTACCCCAAACTGTCAAATTTTCAAGATGAACCTTATGTTTATGTTATAAAAAAGAAAATCTATCAAATAAATCTGACAGATTGGGGTAGTTTGATTTGCTGGCGTCTGTACAAGAAAAAAACACATATAATCCTAAGTTAATTAAACCTATTCACAAATTCAAAAATGGCGTCGATAAATTCATCCGCATCGCTGTCGACTGGTACTTAATATTCCCAAGAGACTGGCGGCATTATATTTAAGTATTTGTTTATTCCAGATATAATTTTAACCCATAGTTTTACTAAACAGATAAAAACATAAAACAAATTGCCATTGATTAAGTTTAAATAATCAAAAACTCTTTTAAAAATAATAATAAATATTGTCAAAAAATTACAAACATGTCAGAATCGTATTAAAACATCGTCGATTTGGGCCAAATAATCAATATTGCCATGCAACGTGGCAATGCAAACCAGTCTATTAGGCACTTTTCCTGTTGACAGTGATGCTGAAGAATTTTTGATGCCCTGTGATTCTTCCGTCTCTCTTTTTTATATACTTGTACGTATTATTATTCTAAGCCTCTGAACTCTGCCAGGGGTGCGGGTTGTTCGAAAGAGATACCGCGGCCCCTGACACACAGGCAACTGAGGGAACACGGGTGGGTTTTAGTCAGTAAAAGTCTGACACGCCCTCCCGCTCCACCCAGAGCGGGAGAAGTTATTTGATGATTTCCCACCCAAAAAAAAAAAAGCCTCTGAAGTCTAATATGATCTTCATCTGCCGAGCCTTTTCCCAACTGGGTTGGGGTCAGCTTCTAGTCAAACCGGATGCATCTGAATACCAGTATTTTACATGGCACGACTGCCTATCTGACCTCCACAACCCAGTTACTGGGTAATACGATACCCCTTTGATGAGACTGGATGTCAGACTTTCAGGCTTCTGACGACCCGTAACGACTGTCAAATATTCACGAATGACAGCCGGGACCAACGGTTTAACGTGCTTTTTGAGGCACGGAGGGGTCTTGATATGTAAAGATGGTTACCCATCCACGAACCAACCGCGTCAAGCGTAACTTAATCTGATCGATCGACCCGTGTAGCTGTTAAGACTTAGCCACAAGCCCGTCTTTGAGCTCTAATATGATATTTACATTATTCAAGTAAATAGGTACTAGGGGTGTTAAAATAAAAAGTGATAATGAGTATGAAGCAGTTGTATATTATTTATTGTTATTTTATTTTTCGACATAATCTCCTTTGAGGTTTATACACTTGGTATATCGTCTTTCTAATCCTAAGTTTCCCTAAGTTTAAGTTTTCTTGAAAAAATCTTCATCTTGATCGCTTAAAAAATCATGTACGGCGGCAATCACTTCCTCATAATTGCTATATTTGTGACCTCTCAGTTGTTCTTTTAATCGCCGGAACAGGTAAAAATCACTAGGCGCAAGGTCAGGTGAGTATGGAGGATGTTCCATCAATTCAAATTCAGCATCTTGTGTGCCCGCGTTATCTTGGTGAAACAACACAACTTTAGCAAATTTGCCGCGGCGATTTTCGCGTATTTCCTGACGCAGCTTTTTTATTTGTTCTGCGTATAAGGGCCTCGTAATAGTGGCTCCATGATTTAGGTATTCAATCATTATCACCCTCTGGCTGTCCCAGAAAAGAGAGCCCATAATCTTACCAGCGGATGGAATTGCCTTAAACTTCTTAGGCGTTGGAGATGACGGCCTCTTCCAAGTCATGGACTGTTGTTTCGTTTCAGGATCATAATGGTGGAGCCATGTTTAATTCATAGTTACGAAGCGAGCCAAAAATCGGTCAGGATCTTGTTGTAACAATTCCAAATTGATTTGAGAAATCCGCAGTCTTGTTTGTTTATGCTCGTCCTTAAGCATTCTAGGCACCCAGCGAGCTGATACTTTTTTCATGCCCAAATTTTCATGTATAATACTATGGATGCTTCCTATCAAAATCTTTAGTTCTTCAGCTACAAAACGAACAGTAACACGACGATCTGCTAAAACAATTTTTTCTACTTTTTTATCATTTGTTCGCTAACTGCCGTCGTAGGGCGTCCCGGCGCGGGTCGTCGTTAGTTAAAGTTCTTCCTCTCTTAAACTCGGCACACACCGCGCAATCGTAGAATACGGAGGAGCATTAACCCCTAATTTTCCTTTCAAGTCAAGATTTACTTGCTCAGTAGTAATTTTTTTCAGGCAGAGATATATTTTTATTACGGCGCGAATTTAAATTTTATCCATTTTGCGTACCCTCCGACACGACTAAAACAAATAACTTCTATTTTTAAAATAAGAAAAGAAAACAAATTTTTTTTTTTTGTTTTGTCAAATGTCTGGGCTTTACCTGCCAGTATTTACTTTTTTGTTGTTCAAGCAGTTTATATGCCATTATTACTTTTTATTGAACACCCCTCGTATTATAATACGAGGGGTGTTCTAATATATTAGAAATTGAAATTATAGTCCTCCAGACCGTATTCCACCCAATCTCAACAGAGACTAGCCTT
Organism: Antitype chi; assembly: GCA_947359405.1. Classification (NCBI taxonomy): domain Eukaryota; kingdom Metazoa; phylum Arthropoda; class Insecta; order Lepidoptera; family Noctuidae; genus Antitype; species Antitype chi. The sequence goes on along the minus strand of OX375831.1, from coordinate 16,837,481 downwards.
CTGCGCGAGAGATATTATAGTGCACAAGTATATGCGCAGACAGAGATTCACTCTCTCTTCCCTCACTCTCATAGTCCGATGGGACAGCATCCGCAATCCAACACGAACGAAGAGACATATGTCGTAGGACCACCGGCTTATCGTGCTTTCTGAGGCACGGGGGATCAAACCGTCAACTTCCAAACTCCGGATGTTACTACGAAACTCCTAATGGATTTCAAACAGAATGCCCGACCTAGAAATCCAGCCCAGAACCCCACGCTTAACAGTCGCGCTTGTGACCACGAAACAAACGGGGCAGTTAAAATATTTTTTTAATAAAAATATATTCTCATTAATGTTTTACTTAAATAAGTAATGTTCTTTGATTTTATTTTAAGATAAAATAAAATCACACACTCTTCTACACGTCTTTTCATCTAGGTACGTTCTAATGGCAGCTATACCTACTGAAAATTATTCTTTAGAAATAAGCATCACCTTTGTACGTATTATTGTTTCTTTGTTCTTGTCAGTTTATTTGTGTGTACGTATATATACGGTTGATGGAATAAAATAAAATAAATAAATGTTATTAGGTAAATACTAGCCTTTCTTTATTTGTCTCCTTCAATGGGAGCATAGTCCTTGTCGGTGTAGTACCTTCCCCGTATTTATATCCAGTTCCTTGACATACTTTTGCTACTTCAATATCTCCTTGATCTATATGACGTACAGTAACAGGTAGCTTCACTTCAGTCTACATAGCCTTCCTTTTTTATCCGACTGTGCGACTGCAATGAAAGGGTTGTTTTTCACGCGTATATATGTATCTTTGTACTAGTAGGATTATTTATACCCTCGAAACATGGCGCCCTGGATTGGTTTTAATAGATGAGATGTCTAGGTCATGCGATGCAAAATAAAGGGCTGGAGGAGATAATTCTAAAACTATCACACACAAAAAAATGCCACTCTGCAGCTAAAAAGTCCAATAAAAAAAAATTACAGTCTAGTGCAGTTAGTGGTGCCAAAGTTCGGAGACTGAACTTAAATATTAACCGAGCTTGAAAGCGATCTTGTTTTCAACTTTTAAGCAGCAGTCGGGTTTTTAGACATTTCCAATTTATTTTTGTCCATAATATTTCATTACATATACACAAACAGATGAAACGGCTTCTTCGTGATGGTCGCGGGTATCTACTAGACGTGAGAAATACAGAACTGGTCGGTCGGCTGAAAAGATGACACAGACACACATGACCTCTTACTGCCTTCGCTAGGCCCCAATTCTGTATGGCTATAATGAAATCCCCGCGGAATCTTACTACGTTCAAACTACGTCAATATCGTGTTTTGTAGAAACCAAAGGAATCGAAATGTCATATTCTGTATGGTCCAAGACAATTTGTCGATATTATAAATACGGTATTAGCAGATTTCGTGTGTGATTGACGAGGTTACGAGTAATGAATCCTTAAGTCTTCATAGCGAATTCAGGGCCTGGTAAAAAAACATGACCCAAATCCTATACAAGACAACAAACACATCAAAATGTATAGTTTCCTATAGAGAAAGTGACAAACAACGATTTGATTTGATGTCCCAGTCTATATGGCATTTTGTCGTCATCGTCTTACTAAGAATTTCTTGTTAACACATATTCTGATCACGTTTGATTCTAGAAAATAATACAATGAGGGACGAGTTCGTTCTACAGTCAACCCGTCCATGGTAACAGTTTGACGTTGACAAAGTCCTTATTCTGTAGCAGTAAGGGCGGTTTTCGTACTTATCAATGACGTGAGTTAATCTTACTAAAGGACTTTTTTTTTGATGACTATGTACCTATTGTTGTTTTACTCGCAACGACATTCCTTAGGATAGAGGAGCAAAAAACATATTTGTTAGTTATCTTACCATGCCTTTTTTTATTTATGACTGCTAGACGGAACTGTGTGGAATAAGGTGGAATTTATCAAGGACATTGACGTCCTACGTCTTACAGGATTATACCAAGAACAGTACTCAGCCCTCTGCAATAACGAACAAACTGCAAGATAATCAACGCACCGTGATTACGGCAATTTCTCCTTTGATCGCCTTTTAATTGGGCTGAGCTCTGCAGAAACGTTGTTGGTCAAAATCTATAGGTAAGTATAGGTTGATTAAAGACACATGCACCAACAAGCCTTCAATACTGAACTCAGGGAAACTATGAGTCGTTTTTAGCGTCTCTCTGTGTGACCCCGTTGTTCTTTAAACTATACGCAACGGATTTTGATACGGTTTCACCATCATTTAGAGATTTTTTTCGGCAGGTTTATAATGTACTAGCTATTACCCGCGGCTCCGCCCGCGTGGATGTCGATTATCGCGTAAAAAAGTAGCCTATTATCTTCTCCATATCCCAGGCTATATCTTTGCCAAATTCCATGACGATCGGTTCAGCGGTTTTGGTGTGAAAGCGTAACAAATAGACAGAACTGCTGTCCTTTAACTAGAAAGGCGTTAACCCTCACTTGGTAATACATATTTACTTTTTAATAGAATCTATACTCCATTTGAAATAAGATTAGACATTTAAACAAACCTTTTTTTCAGTCAGTTTAACCGGTTCTGACTTCTATACCGTAGGCATAAGGATGGCATTAACAGCAAAAAAGTAGTTACAATACCAACTGTTTACTGCAGCTGCCATTTGTTATGCTGCCAACGCAATAGAAGTCAAAATCGGTTGATCGAACTGTAAAAAAGGTTTAGTTAAATTTCTAATCTTATTTCAAAAAATGGAGTTTAAGAGAGTTCAAAATTCTCTATCTTTTAGTCTAACATACATTTTTACAATACAAAGTATATTAGTATTAGTATTTTAGTATAGATGAATCCTTATTTTCCTTGGTCACGGCATCACACGTGAACGGATGGACCAACTTTGCAAAACAAATATAAAATATAATAGATACCTATAGTTAGAATACAAATAGTTCCCAAGATGTGAAAAGTTTGTAGGCCGTTAACTGGAAAGGATTCTTTAGGATAAACAGTCAGAAATATCAATTGATGTGTTCTACAATCAGTAACGTAAGTATTACAGTTTTGAGAAATAACTATGCCATCAAAAACATAACATGTAAAAAAAAGAAGTCTCGCAACTCAGTTATTCTACCGTAAAGAGTTGTGAGATCCATGCAATACCAAGTCGGTTAATTAATTTCAGTCCCTACCTATGGGCCCTTCTCTCTTAAGTTATTACGTAATTATATTGTTTATGTTTTTTTTTCAAAATAAAGAAATATTCTATTCTAAAAATTTTTATTATTTATTTATTTTTATTTATTTATTTATTCATTTACACATACAATTATTTTTACAGGCAGAACCCAAGGTAATAAAAGTAGCCTTATACAATACGACACCCAGAGACGCCACTCAAGAACTGATCACACACCTACACGGGTCCATGACTGACCAGTCCCAAGTAACGGCTCCGTGTGCCCCAAGTTACATAGAGGACAACACACTAACTGTCACTCTCTGGAATTCCGCCAATGAGCAGGAAAAAATGTCCAACCGCTGAGAGATGGTATTAATTATCTTAACCGCCCGACACACGGGTGCAAACTTTAATAGGTTTGTACGGGCTACCGGAATTTTAAACAGACTCACCCTCGGCCCCAACCGTAGCCTACTGTTTGGAACGAGTAATTCCAACGATCCTAAGATTTGCGGATTGTTTAGCATCCCGCGAAACACCATAAAGACATACTTTACTAGAGCAAGATTGCGTCTTACTTCCAATTTATAGTACCCAACCATTCCTATCACAAAGAGAGTTGGGTACATAAGCGGGTAAAACGGGTATACGCCAAATTGCCTCATGTCTAAGTACCGTGCAAACTTGTTTTGCATCTTTTCCACCATCTGAGAATATTTAGTTTCATAAGGATTCCAGATGCTGGCACTAGTTTCCAAGTTGGTTCGCACCAACGCGTTATACAGTGATTTCACTGCTGCCATGTTAGTGAAATCCCGGGTTTCTCGCATGACAAACCCAAGATTTTTGAAGGCCTTTTTACAAACTTGCACAACATGAGCTCGAAATGACAAATCCTCAGAAAAGATGACCCCAAGATCTCGCACCGACCCCACCCGCGGTATGACGTGACCGCCCATGCTATATTCGTGACGTCAGGGTATCACGGCCCGCGTGAAGGACATTATATTAGACTTCGTCACATTGAAGTGTAACTTGTTCTTTACACTCCACGCTACCACCCGATCTATGTCACGCTGAAGCTTTTCACAGTGCGACTCTTCGCTCTTCGGTTATCCGCATAATTAGCTAACCTAACATCTATCCTTATAGTGACCATGTCAATATTAAAAATCTTTCATGTTTTAAATAAATAGATTGACTTGGCAATCGCACTAAACATAATATGTATTACTTGTGAGATACATTGTGTTTTCATTTATCCATAACGAAGTTATAGGGGGTTGAAAATGGCCTGAACTGCTTCGAGAAAAGGATGGTACGGCCGCCCGTGCCGCTTTTTTGCTCGACTTGGCGGGGGCACTACCGTGCCCCCAGATTCGCGCGTTTTTTGCTATTTTCTCGGAAACAACTTTAGTTAAAGGACGGCAGAGAGTTACTTTCGCATTTATAATATTAGTTAGGATGATGATACATTCAAATATGAATCTTCCATTAATAATAAGTAAATAAATCTCGATGTTTTGTCAAGTCAAAGCTGCTTTTCCGCCAGAGATGTGCGTTGTTGAGATGTACGTTGCTATATACAGACATAAATTATTAAAGAAGTAGTTAGTAATCGAGATTTAATCCCAACAACTTAATTTTCGACCAACATTGCTTCAACAAAATTGTGTCCAAAGAATTGGGTTACCTAGGTAAGGCGGCAGTGGCTCGGTCAAACTATTGTCTAACATCTGTAAGACAATTGTTTGAAACTGGTTAGACTAGAGCCCGACCTTAGCTTGGTTAGGAGAAGGGGAGACAGATAACAGTTTCACTTTCGTATCTTAATTAGGGGGGGTAATTTCGTGACACACTAACAGTAGGAATGGCTTTCATTTTAACATTCATTGCGTTATTTACGTGGTTGAAAGGACGAATTTTGCGAACATATGAAGCAATGGAAAGTATCCTTTAAAATGATTCAAATTCTGATCAATAGTTTGTTACGCAATTAGGAAGTAGATCTATTTTTCTAGCCTGTATAGTCCCACTGTTGGACAAAAGCCGAGATGCGCTGATACTTTGTATGATAATTGTTTATAATTTAAAAAAATAGTTATTATTCTACTTATCGTTGGTTTGTTGTTCCTAAACGTAAGATATTATTTCAATAAAAATTAATTTGGTTACGAAAATAATAAAAGTACAAAGTTTTTCAGTTGATTAGTTTAAACAGCGGTATGGCGTAATAACATGGCGGCTACTATTTCATGGTATTCAAAAACAGATTTAAAAAAACTGAAATCTTTGAATAGAATTTTAAAATGTATTTTGTTATTTCATGAACTAAAACCAACATTTTCCGACTGCTTGTCCAGATTTTTTCTCATATAGAGTAAAATATGCAATCACCGTCAACCGGGCATAAATCCGGGCTGCTACTGGGAAATTCCAGATCGACCCGGAAATTGAACTCATGCTCAGCAACCTATAGACTTATTATCTGCCTTATATAGGCCAGATCAAGGATAAAGTCAAGTTCATCCCGCCATCTTCGCCTTGGTCGCTAAGGCTGGGAATATTCCATATTGAGATAAACTAAAAATCCCCAGTAGTTAAAATTCATAAACATGTGTTACGAAATGTTCCACAACAACCATTTATTATAGATAAATTATACCATTAAAGATAAATAAATCCATTAAAGATTCGTACTTAAAAATATTGTCGCCATGTGTTTGTAAAAATTCTTAGGTAATTAATCGTTGCTAACGTCTGTTTTGTGAGAAAATTCCATATATTTTTGCTATAAACAGTAGTTATGTCATTGGGTTTAATTATTTATTTTTATCAAGAATCGTCTTGTTTTCATACTATATTGGGTTTTAGTTTAATAATGGGGTTTAAGGGTTCAATTAAATTAGCTGGCAAATACATTATACACGCCTTGGGTATCGATATCCAACACTAATGAAATTATTATTTTTATCATTCCAACTTTATTCAAAATTTTAAATGACATTGACATGTACATTAAGGGGAACCTAGTCGCGGGCTCGAACTCACTGGTGGGCCTGGCTAAAAGGCTGGCTTAAGGCTTCGTGTCCGACAAAGATAGTATCAGTGATGAGCAGTTAGACGCTAGTCTACACGCACAACGTTATTGAATGATATGCAGGATCATTTACCTATAGTAAAAAAATCGCGAAAAAAATCAGAAATTTCCTTTGGAAGATCGGGTTTTATGATAAAGCCAATGCATAAATCAATGACCAATAAAGTTTATTCAACTTTTAGATAATTGAACTTTGTTGGTACCGACTTGGTTTTGGAGATTTTACGCCCAAAGTTAAGTAAAATTAGCAAGAAAAACTAACCTTTGTTGGCTCCTAACTTTTGAATGGGTTTTATTTTAGTATTCTGTTTCCGTACAGACTATGTATATTAATAATGAGACAAAACTATATCATATTTTACTTTGGATGTGTCATGTCAGACAGTGGAGTAAAACACTCCCGAAGTTAGTGTGCAAAAAATGTGGACTAGGTTCACCTTAAGGCAACCAAACGACTGTTGTGTTATGGTTTTTGTAAATTCGTAAAAAATATCTATGTTCCACGTAAAATCACAAAAAACAGCTGATCAATTTTTCGCCATCATCGAGTTTCGCCAGCTAATTTAATTTAATCTTATTTAACGCTTACTGGAAGGTGCGGGTCGTTCGAAAGAGATACCGCGGCCCCTGGCACACAGGCAACTGAGGGAACACGGGTGGGTTTTAGTCAGTAAAAGTTTGACACGCCCTCCCGCTCCTCCCAGAGCGGGAGAAGTTATTTGATGATTTCGCAACCAAAAAAAAAAAAAAACGCTTACTGGAAACATTTGATTTCGAGTATTTCAGGTCAATTAGAGCTGAACAGAAAAACAAATGTCAATTATTATTAGGGCTATTTTGCACAAAACTTTTTTCCAAGGTAGGTACCTATACTATTAAGGTCGACATAAAATTTATCAGCCGCGTCGAATTAAAATTCTAGACAAAATATCTCTACGTATCTAGCTATAAGTATTTATTGATTTTGTTATCGGTTGACTGTTCTATCTATGCTGTTCCAATGACCTCTTTATCTGAATAAAAAATATTCCGATTAATTTATAAACATAAACAATAAAATACCATTTTCTACTACAATAATATTATAATTGTATAATGAAATGAACGTATCACTGTCTGGCTCTTAAACTACAACCGACAATCGACCACTGTAGTATTTAATATTGTCATAATCGGCGCGCACGTGGAGTCGAGAGCGCGCCTCAGACAGCACATCACTGCTCAGTGCTGACGTCAAAAATTGGCGCGAAACGTATTTTTATTTTGTATCTTTTTTACAAAGTTTAAATTCGGAACTGTTTTGTTTCTAACGTTTGACAAGTATTGTGTGAATGATTCGTTTTGTTAACTTTTATGGAAAATGATATAAGAAGTTTTAGTGCGAAAATGAAAACTTTTTTGTTTATATTTTTGGCGGGGTATGCTGTCAGATGCGATGATTCGACGAAGTAAGTGAACCTTTTTTTTTCAATACCTTTTTACTAACTTGCTTATTAAAAAAAAACAATCAATTATGTAAGAACTGAAAAAGATTGAAGAACTTCGTATAATTCATAGGAATTACTTTACTTTCATTTTTCAATTCCGAATCACACCAACAAAAGAAAATAAGCGAAGCAAAAACCCAAAAAAATAAAACGGAATTACAGTTCCTTTTTTGGCCATTAAACTTTCTTTGTTTATTTTTTGGCAGCGATCACCGTTTTCAGCCAATGCCAAGCAACTAAGCTATCATGCAGCCAAATTTCAATTATTTTTAATTTATTACAATGTAAACCAGATCAAAGTACACCTTTGCCCTTATGTTTTAAAATTTAATCTTTAATTATTTTTAAATTTTCTTACTTTTTACCTACTTATTTTGAAATTTTATGTTCTTATCTTAGCACCAAGATTTCTCATTAGAACCTCGTGAAATTAAAAAGAAAATTCAATTCTATTGTTCTGATTCCGATTATTAAAAAAAATCTAGCCTTGAGCATACTACATGAAAAAACGCACTTTTATATCTGTCGTATTTTGTGTGAGAAAATTGACATAAGTACAGTGACACTGACATGTATCATGTTTTGCCACGGCGGCATAGCTGACTAAACATTTTGTTGTAAACAATTTTGTCTCCTACTTCTGACGTATTGCAGGAGGATAAATACGGCAAGTGCGGTTTTCATTTCCAAGCGTACTGTACGTGGTTTGTTAAGTACGTGATGTAAGTAATTTTATTTAACGTCACGTACAAATACCAACAAGATTTATGCACACCATAGTCAATAAATAAGAGTTGAGACGTGAAGTTAAGAAATCAATGAAATGAAACTTTTTTAAACTATCTTTATTGTTGTTAAAAAATAAAAATACCTAGCTATGTCTAGATATTTTTCGAGTTGAAATACTTATGTAAATAAACTACAAGCGATCGAAGCGATTAAGATCAAAGCTGTTTTCTTTCTTTAATAATATGTCTGTTTTGTTTTTTTTTTAATTATTGCCCAAAAATACAGTGGCACTCCGGGAGTGCCATCAGAAGTGAAAACTTGAACAATGACGTGTGTATTTTTTAATTCGATTGATTTTGATTGGTTGCTCTTGGTAAAAAATGGTAGACGAGCAGTCGACTTCAGCCATTAAAGGTACCTAACAGCACAGATTTTTACGATAAAAATACAAAGGGAAAGAAAGGGATAAAATAATTAGAATTTCCTAATGATAGAAAGGGACTTTTCCAAAAGACATCAACGCGTGACTTATCCGTGTGCTCAAGCGTTTGGTGACGATGACGCGAGTTCCATAATTTTTGTTCACCCAAAAGGTGCTCAACGCACCTAAAGAAGTTTTCAATTCAAAAATTACACATTAAACAGTACTAGTTTGCCAAACTGCAAAACAGTTTGTCAGCAAGGCCGCAGGCCATCAACGGCCACCGGCCGGCCGCCGCGCCCTGCCGTCGTCGTCGTGCATCCATCACTCACCCAAGCGACGACTTGCGCGACGGCCAATCCAGAGGCCCGAGAGTGAGTTTCTTTTCACCATCTCGACTTTACGCATCGATCACATTCGGCACTCCGACTGGCCCTGGATTTGTGAAGAGCCGATGCGTAAAGCAGAGATGGTTAAAAAAAACTCACACTAGGGCCTCTGAAACCGACGCTAGGCTGAGTACAAAAAGCACGCGATAAATGCAAAGCAAACTCGAACGACCCTCCAGTCGGTTTGACGACTTTATTCATCCGAATGGGTACCAAGGGGTATCGTATTACCCGAAGTAACTGGGTTTTAGATATCGTATAGGCAGCTCCATGTAACATGCTAGTATCCAGCTGCATCTGGTTAGACTGGAAGCCAACCTCAACATAGCTGGAAAAAAAAGGCGGGCAGATGATGAAGATGACGATGAAGATTAATCTGTATGGGTGAAACTTATTCTTAATTCCGATTTAATTTAAACGACAAAGCTAAAATATAATGTTAAGTACTTGTATTTTCAACTGCCTCGTTAATCCACTTGTCACAAACGCTACTGCTAAGCAAAAGGTCCTGGGTTCGATTCCCGGGTCGTACATAGTGTTATTGGGCTTTTTCATCTGAAATTTCTCAGTAGCAGCTGGTAGAGTGTGGATATGTGCCAGGTTTATGGCAATAGGCCCAAGGTTGATGGCAATAGGCCCAAGGCTGATGGCAATAGGCCCAATGCTGATGGCAATAGGCCCAAAGCTGATGGCAAAAGGCTGATGGCAATAGGCCCAAGACTGATGACAATAGGCCTAAGGTTGATGGCAATAGGCCCAAGACTGATGACAATAGGCCTAAGGTTGATGGCAATAGGCCCAAAGTTGATGGCAATAGGCCCAAGGCTGATGGCAATAGGCCCAAGGCTGAAGGCAATAGCCCCAAGGCTGATGGCAATAGGCCCAAGGCTGATGACAATAGGCCTAAGGTTGATGGCAATAGGCCCAAGGCTGATGACAATAGGCCCAAGGCTGATGGCAATAGGCCCAAGGCTGAAGGCAATAGCCCCAAAGCTGATGGCAATAGGCCCAAGGCTGATGGCAATAGGCCCAAGACTGATGAGAATAGGCCTAAGGTTGATGGCAATAGGCCCAAGGTTGATGGCAATAGGCCCAAGGCTGATGGCAATAGGCCCAATGCTGATGGCAATAGGCCCAAAGCTGATGGCAAAAGGCTGATGGCAATAGGCCCAAGACTGATGACAATAGGCCTAAGGTTGATGGCAATAGGCCCAAGACTGATGACAATAGGCCTAAGGCTGATGGCAATAGGCCCAAGGCTGATGGCAATAGGCCCAAGGCTGATGGCAATAGGCCCAAGGTTGATGGCAATAGGCCCAAGGCTGATGGCAATAGGCCCAAGGCTGATGGCAATAGGCCCAAGGCTGATGGCAATAGGCCCAAGGCTGATGGCAATAGGCCCAAGGCTGATGGCAATAGGCCCAAAGCTGATGGCAATAGGCCCAAGGCTGATGGCAATAGGCCCAAGGCTGATGGCAATAGGCCCACCGTCTATTACTTAGGACTTAAAACATAACTGGCGACATGTGGGTGTACTATAAGGTGCATATCTGTCTAAAACTTCGGAAAATACAGGCGTGCTGTTATGTAATGTGTTGTACCTATTTCGACAAAAAATTGCTCAAATCGACATCACGCCCACCCCGCGCGTTTGTCCTCTACGGCCACAATGACAAATTGTGTTTAATCAGTATTATTTTTAGTTAAAACTTGGTTTTGACATTAGCAATACAATCTTTAGGTAATTCGTTACTTCATTTAGGTGCGGTACATTTCCTAGTTCGTTTGCCGTTGTTGTTATAGTTGCACTCAGCTTATTTTTGTTAGATAATCGGTTTGAATAGTTATGTAATTTTTTTTGTCTAAATGATGGCATGTTATGCAGCTCTGCGAGAGCAGTAAAGTCCCATGACTTACGAGTTGTAAGTCATAGGTTCGATACCAGGCAGGCAGTTTACTTTGTGTAAATTATTTCATCAACACTGCTCTCAAAACATCCAGGAAAGAGGAAACCAGCATATCCTGGAGCCAAAAATTCGTAGACATGTGACATCTACTAACCCGCACTGGGCCCACTTGGTGGAATACGGCCTACTATCTCTCACAGAAAGGAAACTTATGTCCTAGCAGTGTGAACGTTTTATGCTGATTATGCTATGTTATGTTGCTCTAGTGTAATCGCAATTTTGCAGTTATTTGTCATCATCATTAACAACCACAGCCTGACTTCACTCTCTGTTAGGCCTAAGCCTCTTTTTTCCTCTGCCGATCCCGACGGTCCTACGCCAGCCTCACCCAGGTTTTGACCGCAATGGCAAAAATGACATCCACCCATCTTGCCGACACCTCGTCTTCCAGTCCTTGGACGCCACTCGGTCGCAGGCTTACTCCACCTGCCGCCACTAGCCAGGTGTCCTGCCCAACTCCACTTGAGCTCCATAATACGTTTACCGAAAACAAAGACCTTCATATGTACTGGTAGTATTTTACATATTTTAAATAGCTTCTTAAATTCTTTCTCCAATTCTTCAATTTTCAGATTTACTACCAACTTTGAAATTCTTGTCTGTGGCATTTTATTTTATCTATAGTCCGCAATAGCCCGGCCCGTAATTGTTAACTGAGTCTTCAAGAGCGATAGAACATGTACGATGTTCCTGTTTGTCCATTGGTTTAGCTTCTGAAATCTAAAACGGACATAAGTATTTAAAGAGATTCTTAATTTAACCAAAATACTCTAAAAATCCCATACAAATTACACCCAGCCAAGAAACACGTCAATTACCAGCTATGAGATAATTCCCAAACCCATTTGCTTCCGCACCGCCCTTCACTATAATGTCTACAATTATATCACAAATGGACATAAAAAATCCTTTGTTTGTAACTCTTGGCAATAAAGCAAAGTTTATTTATATTTAAATGTCAATGACACAGAGTATTCATTCAGAAAAAAATGGTCAAGTGCGAGTCAAACTTTAGTTTTATTAATTTTTAACCGACTTCAAAAAGGAGGAGGTTCTCAATTCGTCGGAACCTTTTTTCCTTTTTTTTATGTATGTTCCCCGATTACTCGCAGATGGCTGGACCGATTAGGATTTTGTTTTTATTTGTTCGAAAGGGTATACTTCCCAGGTGGTCCCATGATCATCAAGTCAGGATCTGATGATGGGATCCTGGAGAAATAGAGAGAACTTTTCAAATTATATAAGCACACGAAGCGATTTGGGTATTTTTTGGGAGAGTACTTTCTCAGAGTGGTCCCATTTCAATTTGGTGAAGATCTGATGAAGAACTTCGGAGATAGGCAACGGAACTCCTCAATAAATGATAGCAAATGGACTGGGATTGCTGAAATCTCATGTCTGTCTATTGCTTACACCAGTTCATAACGTAACATTACGCCGGTACGCTGTGAAGGGGTAAGCACATGTGAACCACTAAAAAGTGGAAAAACAAAAACTTTTTCCAAAAAAAAAACAACCGACTTCCAAAAAAACACTACAAAGTGAAAAATAACTTTAATTTCTGAAGGCGGTGACAAAAAATTAAAATATAGCTCCAAAGACACCGGCTTCCGAAATTAAAGTTATTTTTCACTTTGTAGTGTTTTTTTGGAAGTCGGTTGTTTTTTTTAAGAGACGATTAGAAAAAAAGTTATGCAAAGTCCCTGACTATATTTAAATTTTCAAAAGATTTTAATCAAACTCCAAATTTAATCATATTTATGGTTTTAAGACGTAGTTACCTACATATTATTATGTCTCTATAAAATAAATAATATACCGTAAGACCATGTTCCCAGGCCGTAAAAATATCGCAGCGGGATTCTATAGCGCACTGAATTTCAAACGCATTGAGAACCCAACAGAGTGCATTCCATTGCAGCGCGTTGAAAAACGCACTTTTCGATTTTCAACTCTCGGCGAAAAGCTGTGCGTTGGTAATCCAGTGCGCAAAAAAACCCCACTGCGACATTTCTACGTCCGTGCAACGTGGACTTATGGGCCAATCTGGGAAAAATTGAACATTATGGAAAAAGTACTGTCACAAAAACTTACAAACAATTTACGAGACCATCTTATCCTCTATTGATTGCAGTTTTTTTTTTTATAAACAGTCAAGTTCACAAGCTTTACAAATATTGTATAACGGAGTGAATTGCTGTGAATTTAACTGATTAAAAAAATTATAAAAAGTAGCAAAATAGGAAATTTTTGCGTGTCACACCTCCTGTCGCTAACTTTAACTAACCAAAGTTCATGGTTTATTAAGACACACCTCAGTGTTTTTTGTGTGCTTTTAAAGAATACTGCTTTTATTTACATTATAACTTTAATTTTATAAACAAATCTTATTATTTTACAAAAAAAATCTTGAATTATGTTAATCAAATTACCACCAAGGTGGACATTCCACTTTAGTCACTACTGTTTTATTTGCTTTCAATAGTACATAACTACCAAAACAGGCTATTTTATTTTCATAGATGTAAAGTGATAATAATCCTAACAATATGGGGTTTATTTATAGTTACATAAAGTTAAGAGACGCTTAAAAGTCGCAAAAATGTATAGTTAAACTGTCGCTAATCATTACTTAACTTTAAGAAACGTATGCGCCCTCACGGCCGTAGTCGCCGCGGGAGACGCCCTGGGCGTCGGGAATCCCAGGCTGATTCTCGGCCACCGTAGCGTAAGCGCGGGCTTGCGGACGGCGAGTAATGGGTAGCTCGCTGTCCGGTAAGGACCAAGCCCGGGTCGACGGCGCGTTGTGTTCCACGCGCGCCTCAAAGAGATGTCAGCACCAAATGGGGGGGTCCGCAAGGGCCGATGCCTGCCAGGGGTGCGGGTTGTTCGAAAGAGATACCGCAGCCCCTGGCACACAGGCAACTGAGGGAACAGGGTTTTAGTCAGTAGAAGTCTGACACGCCCTCCCGCTCCACCCAGAGCGGGAGAAGTTATTTGATGATTTCCCACCCAAAAAAAAAAAAATATGTTTATTAATAAAGGGGTTATGGAATAGGTTTTTTTTAAACAATGTGTTTTCGTCATTATAAATACAATTAAATAAATAAACTAATAGATATTCTTATTAAAACCTATGACGTTTTTCCATGAGGACAACAACACTTAATTAAATTAGTTAGGTACTAGTCAACAATTTAATTTAATTCGTACAATTACCTCTTTTGATTCACAAGTAAGGACTAAAACAATACAACAATAAATAGGATTATCAGGCGTCTGCCATCCTACGTAAAGTAATTAGTTGTAATACTCAATACATACGAAAGGAATAACCCAGTTATAGGTAATTGAAAGCTTACACAATTTTCCGTATTTATAGTGACTAGTTTTTTTTTTTTTTTTTTTTTTCCTTTATTTATTTAAGGGATTTATGTACACAAATGTGACAATGTCAATCCCATCGTGCTTTTACAAATAATCACTTACTCTTAAACTAAATAAACTAACCTAAATCACACAAAAAATAACAATCTTATTTATTATCTAATTAGTGACTAGTTAAGCAGTGGTTGAAATTCGACCATTTTTTATTTTATTTTCAATGTATTTCTTATGAATTATTATATGAAAAAATATAGATTAGCTTTCTGCACGCCTTCTCCACAATATAAATTTAAACTGTGCCATATGATACTCCTCCGCCCGCATAATTTTCTTAAAAAGGGATACAAAGTTTTTGCTTCACACTGGGAAGAAGAAGTGGCGCAACAACCTGTCCAGCAGCACAACTAACTGTCAGTTAGATAAACTTGGTTCTATACAATAGGTAGGTATACAAAGTCATTAAAATTACGAGACACAGAACATTAAATTAAATAATTTGCCGTATTATGTCAGCCATCCCAATATACCAATAAATACAACGAAAACTATAAACTATACTTAAGAAAAAAATTATGTTAAGTAAGCATAATACCACAACAAAATCCTCCAGGCACAAAGGGCGTGACCCGAGATACAACTCGAGGCTACAATGACATGGCTCAAATGACAGAAAATGACCCGATCTGTTTTACTAACATAGGCTAAGCTATTTTGTTCCTATACACTAGACTGAGTCCGAATAAAAATAAAATACCCCTACGTGACGTCCTTGAGCAGAACCCTATAGAATCTATCTATAGTATAGATGAACCATTCACCCTGTGTGTACCATCACGAATGACGAAAACTGTCTCGCCCAATCTGATCCAAGTTAATGCTTAATCAATTAGATAGCAAGTCACTTCTGAGTTATTGTCTCGAGTCTGTATGATAGAAAGATGAAGCGTAGATTGATATGGATAAGAACGGGTCTCGGTCTATAAATCAACCTTCTTACTGAAAATAACTTAGAATAAACTTGCACGAACACGCGACTTAAACGTATGCAACGTAAATTCGTAGTTTTCGTGTCATGCCCCCCCGTAAGCGTTCGTTCT
Source organism: Antitype chi (assembly GCA_947359405.1). NCBI lineage: Eukaryota > Metazoa > Arthropoda > Insecta > Lepidoptera > Noctuidae > Antitype > Antitype chi. Next base: position 16,821,708 of record OX375831.1, on the reverse strand, counting down.
ATCTCCCAGTTTGTTCGATTTGTTGTTGGCATGCCCTTAACCTTACAATCTTGACATCCACGAGTAATCCGATTAACTACAGTGAGTGGGCTTCCACAGACGAGTATTTGTATGTGGGCAGCATCGATTGTAGCAAATTGTAATGCTGAAACAAAGTGCTCATCGATTGACTACCCAAGCAGCACAAATAGCTGTATAGCCACTGGACAACAGAATTTTTGAAAACTCGACGCTGTTATGCTGTTTGTACAAGGGCTGTCTATCCCGCTACACAGCTCCTATAATTCTACATTTGGCCCCAAATTAACCAGCGCTGAGAATTATAGTAGCTTGTTAAAAGCATTCCAGAGCATTGTAAGAGATGTACATGGGCTGCACAATAGCTTAGACAGCTGTCAATAGGCCACTATCCAGCTCCTTTAATTCTCTTAGACAGCCACTAGATGGTGTATGGTTTCCTTACGGCGATTAATAAATCTACAAAGAAATAGCAACAAAAGACTATTTGTGCAGTGCAAGTGTTATGTCAAACTCTAATCTGTGGGCAAATATATAATTTCCAATTTAAGGTAAGTAATTTTTCACGTTTCTTTGTATCTCTATCGCTAAATTGAACTGCGGGTGCCAGTTTACTGTTAATATATATAGGTGTTATTATCAAATATTACACGCGCCACAGAAATAATATGGTTTTACTAAAAATATTATTCAAAATAAATACGGTGTACGAATTATTCATGGATTTTTACAAAAAAATAACATTTTATGAGCATTCATATCTATTTGTAGCTAAAAAATAATGTATTTTTACTTTAATAGCTTTGAAATATCATGAAAATTTTACAGATATCAGTAATTTTTTTCATATATAATCGGCTTGTTTACATTAAAATGGCGTTAATTTGTTATCCAGCAATCATTCTAACTAAATTCTCTTGAAACTCTCTTTTCTGTGCAATGGCCATATTTAATTCTATTGATCAGCTGAGAACTTTACGCTAGCTGTACAATGGTTTTCAGTTATTCTAACGACTGGTGAAAGCAGCAAAGTGAGAGTATACAACAGCGTCTTAGGGATCTCTAATATTGATAGAAAACTATTTCGGGCATTTCGTACTCAAGTAGCTTAGGTACTTCACTTGATTTTGTGATCCTACTTATTCTTGCCTGTTATGTCAAATCAGAGAGCCATTACTTGCCATGTTGCTTAGAAATGTATGTTATAAAGTAAGATAAAAAAAAACTATAACTTCATTTAACCTAGCTAAGTGAATATTTAGCTAGGTTTAACTTTACGCTCTCCCGGCCGTGTGAAAGAGATGAAGCGAATTTGGACTGTCGCTTATTCGCGAATTTGCTTTGTCGCGAAGGATTTGTTAGCGCCATTTAAATTTAACCAATCATATTGATATATATATATATATTTTATTGAAAGGAGTTATTCAAACTTGTGTTAGCCAGTTGTTGCCAAATCTTTACCATATTATCTTTATATATTGTGAATTTGTTACCCGTCACGCGCTACGCACCGCACGTATTATTATTGTTTCTATTTTGTTTACGAATTTTTTTTTGTGTTGTAAATTGCGAGTCGTACGCACTCTTGCACACTTACACACTTCTGCAATTCAATTATGCGAACGAAGTGAATAACTTAGTTTGTTTTATAATTTATCAATTAATAATAGTGTACATGTTTTTGTGATAGTACCTGTAATAGGTGTAAATATTTTAATACTATAGAGCGTTTTACTTATTGGCACAAATACTAAATCCGCATACTTAATGATCTCTTACTTCTGACGTAGTAGGTAAAGATGCTAATGTTATTGCTAAATAATTGTTCTTGTTTTCAGAAAATAGAAATGCCGTTCAAAAAGTGAAGACAATAGAAAGAGGGGAAGGAAAATTATCTGTCATACCAAGTGCTTGAGAAAAAGGATGGATGGTTGAGATGATATATTAAAAACGTCACTTCGAAATTGATGAAACTAGAATATTCAAAGCATCATACAGATTGGACAAAAATGCAATGCATAGTGAAACGGTCATCCATTGCAACATATAACAATGCAGAAAAAGAACTAAGTGGCATGTTGAACCATAGTGACACGTCAGATTACCCAGATGATGGAGAAATAAAACCAACGAATGGTTTAACATATTTAATTACCAAAGCCAAATCAAGAGTATGTGATTAATAAAATAAAACGCAGTAAATGTATACCATTACTTTTATTTTTACTGACCATTCCTTAGCCAACAGCTATAAATTAATAAAACTTTTGAGCGCCACTGACACGGCTTTATTGTTTTGTAACGGCCACACAATATTTAAATTTATCTTCTCATAAAGACGTGGCGCTGAGGGCTTGAAAATGCACATACCTGTTATAAAAGCCCTTGCGGGTGAATCGCAAGTAAAACATCTAATCTTGACTTTTATAATCTCGCTTGTCTAGAAGGATTCCGTCATTCAATAACTGTTTCATTTCAACTACAATGGTGCCGATTCTCTTGTACACCGAACTAAACTAACTAAACTATCACTAAAATTCCTTACTTTTGGCTATGAGAATCTTAAAGCTATTCTGCAAAAAAAAATCTCTAAACTTAAAAATAATTTTGACACAACTAAAATCGAATTTGACAACCGCGGATCCTGCAGGCTTAGTAGCATGACGGTTTCTATTTCTACTTTACTGTAGAATAGAAATCGCTTGTCTACATTTCTCGGTGAAAAACTGACAACTGTCTACACGGAAACGTCATTTTGTCTTGTCTTCCGTCGACAAAACGCTTCTCTACGGTTGTCGTGCCAAGCCTGCAGGTGGTATTTTTTTTTCTTTTGGCTTCGCAACGTGGTACTTGTGTGCCCTACGCAATGATTTTTTTAAGAGCTGAATGAAGCGTGCGCAGGAGGGCAGCCTCGACGTTTTTTATGAAATTTTTCACTTATTGTATGGAAAATAAAAAAAATATTACCTACATGTTGAGATTATGGGGCATAGGGGTTTCATAAAGGGGGTCGAATTTATCATCATTTTTGCGATAGGACACACCATTTTCGAGATATAAGCAAACGAAAAGAAAAAAAAAAGATACAATACTGTTTTTGCACCTGAAGTCGAAGTGTTGGTGTGAATTTTAGTTCATGACCACTAGTTTTATTCCACACTTTTTTAATCGCGATTAAAAATAGTCAGATTTAGTTAGAAAAATTAATATAGTCAACATTTTTTGTGAAAAACGGCAAACTCAGAATAGCAAAATTACCATCTTCACTAAATTAAAAATTCAGTGCAATCTTATTGCTGTCAAACTAAAATATAGTTAAGTTGTGTCACTTTAGTCAATTTCAGAATGGGAAATCGTCGTTTGACAGGATTAAACTAAATTTTGGTGATTTTTAGTTTAGTTTAGAGAATTTTGTGCCAACAGAATCGGCACCATCTTCTAGATAAAGATCAAGATTCTTCGGTTTTCCAACACCATAATAAACACCATAAATAGTTGGGTATTTCAAAAACATTACGGAAAATCGGCCAGAACTCATATTTCGAATTTTTATATAGAGGCAAGCCAAAGGTTATATTCAAACCAATGCTCTTAATATTTTCTAAAACGTCTAGCCACTTGTTTAAAACTATAGTTAGCGGATTGATTAGTCCATTGTATTCATCAACAGATTCGATTTATTTTAAAGCAATTATTCTAGCTTGTAGAATCGTTCTCGGATCATTTGGTAAAATATCTGGAAATCTCTTATTCACAATTATTAGTAACTCCTTCAGTGCATCTTGAGCAACATTTCTCTTTATTGCCCATTCTTTTATATTTTCTTTAAATAAAATGTTTAGCATATAAATATTTTCTCCCTCATGTCTGGTTTGATTCATTACTTTCAGTATTTCTCGTTACAATTATTTTTTTAGAAAGGTCACTGACCGAATCCATTAATTGTACGGAACTATGATCATTGGTAACAAAATCTATGTGATTAAGTCGTGTTGCGAGGTTATGACAAAATTGACGTTATCATAGCACTACTAACCTATGTCTACTCTTCAATAATGCTAGAGGCTGTGAAATAGATAATATTTACACTATAAGCTTTGGAATTAAAGTGGAGTAACACTACACTAATTTACAGCTCATGCAGTCTTAAAATGCTTTTAACCAGTTAGTGTTAAGCTCATTGAGGAAGCATTATAATAGAATTTGTGTACTCCATAAAAAAATGCCAATGGCAAAATTTTATTCTCTAATACAGTTCAAAGCTTAGAAACGGTGTGACGTTACCCCGTTATGCAGCTGTTTACAAACTTTGGTCTTCTTAACCAGCTAGTAGCATTATACGTAGCCAAAAGCTGGACAATAGTTCTTTCAAGTTCTACTAAAATGCATTTTGTTGTTTTTTTGTCCATTGTACAGCCATTAGTCAGCTGTGCTGTTTAACAGCGTAGAGATCGCCCCCCATACAGTCCCAAGAATCGTCTTATCCATTAGTACAGCTACATAAGAGCCTTTGACTGTAATATAGCTTGTTTATGGATGTAATTTCCGCTAATGTGCTGCTTGGGTAGTATCGTAGCGTATTTGCGATGTAGGTATTGTCAGTAAAGAGCCAGGAAATCTTGCTATTTAATTTTTAAGAATTGATTTTATCTGCCACCCCTTTATCTAACTATGTTGGGGTCGGCTTTCAATCTTACCATATGCTGTTTTTTCTTATTAAAGAACTATCAATGGTTTTTAATTATTTCAGTAAGTACATAATAATATATTTTCCAGATCATCTTGATAACAAGCTAACTAACTACTTTTTTTTAAAGATTTGTGTAAACAGAAACCTTTTGCAAATTATTTTCAGAAAATAAAAGTACAGTTTCTGAAATTTTAGCGTCCTCTTAGAACCGTGCAATCATTTTCCGTTTTAAAAGTCTTTCGTAATTGCTTAAACAAATAATGTAGATTATCCTAGCTCTACTCCATAGAAGCTCCATCATTTTCATAAAACCATCGAAGTAGGAACACATCAAGCGTTCACTGATGCATTTACTTCACTGAACTGAACGGACCAGTGAGCTACACTCATTTTAACTCGCTCGGTCACATTCTATAGTTATGCAAATAACTAGTGACATATTATAAGGATTTCATTGGTTTGCTGACTATAAGTTGACACAACAAACATTTTTTTACGCAGCCTTGAACAGATGCAAAGATGACATGGGTAGAAAAACAGTACCTATACTCCATAGGTTTAGGTAGTTAAATAAAGGTAAACAAAAAAAGCCACGTGACTCATAGATGCGAAACCTTTTATTTCAAATGTTAAGATTATATTATTTATAGTCATATAACTAATAATAGGCTCTATTCTGAATCTGAATCAGAATCTCATGAACTATCTGTCACAATAATAATAAATCAGTCCGTTGTATCATCAATTATTGTGCTAGCTATAATAACACAATTTAACAAAATCGAAACGCACTCGCAAAATCGTCAAAGTCTGGTTAACCGACTAAACGAACCTGCCACTTCAGTTGCTATACTACATCACAGTTGTACCTACTTTTCACTTTAGCAATTCATTGTATTTTCTAAAAAGGTTTAGAGAACCTGTCATTTTGGGCTCTTTACAATAGGCAGATTACAAAATATTACATTATTATAAATAATCTAACAAAAAAATTGTGCTCAAGAAGTTACATCTAGGAAGAGTAGTTTAAGAATGAATGATAAAGTTTAATATACATTATTAAAAGTATAATATCTTATAAATCGAAAATAAATTTGATTTTGTTACACCGTATTTTTATACAAGAAAGTGTCAACTATAAAAAAAAACCCTTTTTACGATTTTTTAACCTTTATTTAACTACCTAAACCTATAAAGTATAGGTAAATACTGAGATAGGAATGCGGAAAAATTGTTTGCAAACATTATCATCATTCATCATTGTCCTACCCTTATTTATTTATGGTCGGCGCAAAATATATTTTCCTTCACACTTCTCTATTAGTATATCCGTAGTCACACCCTTTTTAACTATATAAATTTTATGTCCAGGCTAATCACTGTCCATTCCATGGATGCCTGGAAGAGATCGCGGGAAAGCGATAAGGCCACCCATTGTATATTTTATAATGTTTTTTTTTGTAATAAATTTTTGTGGTGTACGATAAAGAATATATAATTAAATAAATATATCATCATTCACAGAGTCCATCCATCGTTTCTTTGCAAACATTATCTTTAAATATCCGTGAAGTTCATGGGCCAGAAAACCTGTTCTCTAGTGTCAATTAAAAGTCAAAAGATTCATTTATTTCAATTAAACCATTAGCATGCGCTTTTGAAAGACAAATAGCATTTCCCAATTCTATAATATACTAGCTGTGCCCGCGACTTTGTCCGCGTGGAATTTAACAAAAAAGTTATTGTTGTTGTAATTTCTATAATAAAAGTAGCCTATGTTACTCCTTATTACATCAGCGATCTGCCAGTGAAAGTCTCGTCAAAATTGGTCAATCCGTCTAAGAATTAGCTGGAACAAACAGACAGACAAAAATTGAAAAAAAAAAGTGGTATATGTACCGTATATACATCCATATGCATTTAGTAAAAAGCGGTTATTTCAATATTACAAACAGACTCCAATTTCATTTATCTGTATAGATGTATAGATAATATAATAACACTAGCGTGTACCCCCCCCCCCCCGTCTTCACTGCGTGACAATTGTGCATGTTGTGAACCGAATACCGTGTTGTGAGCATGCAACGTATTACCGAAATCAAAATTATCTTATGTCCTTACCCAAGTCATGGTCTATCAGTGTGCCGAATTCAAATCCGTTCAGCCGTTTTAGCGTGAAAGCGTAACAAACAAACAGACTTACTTTCTTATTTATAAAATTAATATAGTTAGGATTTGATTATATAACTTTTGGGAACGGAGTGCTGAGAAACGATAGTGCTTTGTTTTCATGCACATAAAGTGGACATGAGGACACTGGCAAAGTGTCAAAGTGCCAAAAAAGTGTCAACTGTGTACAGGATCTAAAACATGTCCAAATGCGCTAGATAAACGTAGTAAATGTTTTTCTAGTATGTACTTATAATACTGTTTTTCTAAAGAATTCTAATATTCAAAAAAACCCCACAGACAAGTCATGAAGTCATCTCGGCGGTGATTTCTTGAAAACGCTCAAAAAGGTAGTTTTTTAAACCAGTGTATCTCTTTAACTGTAAATAATTTTGAAAAAAATATATATGATATTTTCAAGTCTATTTTGCATAAAGTGATGGAACTCAAAACATAATTAAACATACTTTATTGCATCAAAAAAATCATCAAAGACACCTCTTAATAATCTTTAAAACCAGTTTATCCCTTCAATAAAACTTAAAATTATAATTAAAAATATACCATAAAATTCCAAATGCCAAACTACATCCAGTGATCGATTATTTATTATTAAATCTAATTTAATACGATTTTATTTGCATTTTTACGACAATGCTTGCTCATTTACTATTTGAATTTATTGCAACAGATTTTAACCTGTATCGGATTGCAATAAGAACTATTATCGCTCATAACGACAATAACTAAAGTACTGGAGCCTTAACATTTCAACTGTAGAACAAAGGAATGCGGACACTGATTTGAATAAAATGACATTTGAAAGTTACACAAAAACAAAGAGAACACTTCCCTTGTTTGTTTACACATTGCTAGGCAACGAGAGAACCGATAATTCGGTTTGTGAAACTAGAGCAAAGGTGTGTCATAGGAAATTGAACTTTGAGTCACTAAAAATACAGTGTAATTCCTGTTGTAAATTTAATAAATTTACAGTGACACTAGTTATTGGAAATTCAACTTAAATTACAAAATATAAAGTTTACATCACATTGTATAGTCAAGATTTTCAGAGCTGAAACCTCTCATTGAAAATTCAGCTTTTTGCTATCAAGAAAAGATTGTATTTCCAAACAATGTTCCCGCAATACATTTTCATTATTTCAAAACTGCTTGATATATTTACAAACGTGAAGATAGGTACGTTTATTTACTACTATACTCATCGGATGTAAGCCAGTGATTTATTATGTTTTTTTTCTTTATTATACTTATTCAATGTATTAAATAGTTTTATATAGGATGGGGACTAGCTTGTGCCCGCGACTTCATCGACGTGAAAGTTCTCGTTCCCCCAACCCTTTCTGCTCGACTCCTACGCTATGACCTGGCGTAATGTTAAGTAGCGTATAACCTTCCTCCAAAATTGGGCTATCCATTGCTAAAAGATTTTTTCAATTCCAACCTATAGTTCAATAGAAAGAGGTCAATCGTCGAATCCGACTCTGCTGGGCAGCGTTCGGGAAGCTTCGCAATATCTTCTCGTCCCACATACCGCAGTGTCGCAAGACGAAATTCTTTAACCAGTGCGTGTTGCCAGTTTTGACATATGGAACTGAAACGTGGTCGCCCACAATGGGTCTCATAAAGTCGCTTAAAGTCACCCAAAGGGCAGGCAATGGAGAGGGCTATGCTTGGAGTATTCCTACGTGAGCGAATCAGGAATGAAGAGATCTGCAGGAGAACCAAGGTAACCGACATAGCCCGAAGAATTGACAAACTGTGGCAGTACTCGCAGAACAGATGGCCGATGGGGCTGAAAAGTTCTGGAGTGGCGACCGCGTACTGGAAGACGTAAAGTTGGAAGGCCTCCCACAAGGTGAACCGATGACCTTGTGAGGGCCGCAGGTCCGCTGGATGCGGGAAGCACAGAACCGGTCGAAGTGGCGGAGCTTGGGGGAGGCCTATGTCCAGCAGTGGACGTCTTGCGGCTGAAATGATGATGATGAACCAATAGTTCTAGAGATAAGCGCGTTCAAACAAAAAAAGAAACTCTTCAGCTTTATTATTAGGAAGAGGCGGACCGTATACCTAGATAGGAAGCCGTATAGACATCGTGATATGAAAATCGGTTAAGTGGTAAATAATAGTAAAATACGGTTTTTATGAGCACAGGTAAGTACCTACTGTTATCGTTTTGGAGTAGATATGTCTGAAGCAAAATACGGTTACGCTAATAACAGTTCTCATTATAAGTCAATAGGGTTTTTTTAGATTTCGAAGAGTATGTATCTGTTGAGGGACTTGTGAATCAGGTTAAACTAAGCTTGTCGCGGTTCTTCTGTAGATAGGTGGCCATCTTTACATACCAAGACCCCTCTGTGCCTGCTATTGTGCCCGGCTATTATTCGTGGCTCTTTGACAGTTGGTACGGGTAGTGAGAACCTGATAACTCTGACAACCAGTCTTGATTAGAGGTATCGTCTTACCCGGTAACTGGGTTGTGGAGGTCAGATAGGCAGTCGCTCCAAGTAATATACCGGTATTCAGCTGCATCCGATTAAACTGGAATCCGACCCCAACATAATTGGGAAAATGTAGGTAGATGATGAATGAGATCTCTTTGTGAACAAACAAATATTGATAAGACTGTTAGTACCCAAGAGAAGGTCACAGAGTTAGGAGCAACGACATGTCTTGTTTATGTAGATAAGCTTATCAGTAGATGAAGATGCATATTTCTTCATATTTATCTCAGTTATTTATTTATTTACTAAACAATAAAATTGCTTGCTGAACTAGTGCACTTACAGTAAACGCCAACAGTATAACATTTAACTAAAAAAACTTCAAACAAACATTAAACACCGATTTACTGCTAGACATAAATATATCAACATCTGTCCTCTTACATAACCAGAGATCGGATATTCGGATGCATATTTACCTTAAGATAATTTCGAGCTATGAAAGTATGGAAGCGGCTTTATAAATTATTTTGTAATATTTATTAAAAACCCCTGGATTCTTGGATTGCTTAACTATTCAGATGTGCATTAATTTAAAATTAATGTTTAACCCGATACAAATATGTGTATGTACTGGCGGAGGGGTGGTTTGTATTAGTTAAAACAAAAAATAAACAAATTACTTACCTAAATTAAGATTTTTTCGATAGAAAAGCGCATTCCATGTTAGCCAACATCTCAACTTTAGGTGAATATGCATCCGAATATCCGATCTCTGTACATAACACAAGACAGTTGATTTACTAGGCTGTCTCGATGGTCCAGTGGTTGCAAACGACACAACAATTGCTGAGAAGTCAGCCGTAAGACGTCCACTGCTGGTCATAAGCCTCCCCCAAGCTCCGCCACTTCGACCGGCTCTGTGCTTCTCGCATCCAGCGGATTCCTGCGGCCTTCACAAGGTCATCGGTCTACCTTATGGGAGGCGTTCCAACTCTACGTCTTCCGGAACGCGGTCGCCACTCCGGAACCTTTCGACCCCATCGGCCACCTGTCCTGCGAGCAATGCCCACTGCCACTTAAGTTTGCCAATTCTTCGGGCTATGTCGGTTGCCTTGGTTCTCCTACGGATCTCTTCATTCCTGATTCGACCACGTTGGGAAACTCGGAACATAGCCCTCTCGATTGCCCTTTGGGTGACTTTTAGCCTTCTGATAAGGCCCATTGTGAGCGACCACGTTTCAGTGCCATAGGCCATCACTGGCAACACGCACTGGTCAAAGACTTTCGTCTTGAGACACTGCGGTATTTGGGACGAGAAGATATTGCGTAGCCTCCCGAAGGCTGCCCAGCCAAGTCGGATTCGACGATTGACCCCCAAGTTTGGATTTGTGTCCAGTTAATGGCAATAGGCGCGCCCTCGAATCCAGCCAGCAGCATCCTACATCACTAGCTACCTCCCCGTTGTTATGGAAAGAATAACTGTATTTGTCTTCATAGAAACGCGAGTCTACAGGTCACCCCGTGCTCGGGCAGAAGAGATGTTAAGTTGGATAGAAAGAACTGTGTCTATTCTTGGTAAAATAGAGATAGAATTGGTCATGCTACGGCTGCAGGTAATGATAACGACAGCCAATCACATCAGTCGTCATCATTAAAATCGAATAAGCTTTCAGGTAGAATGCAATCTCACAAAATGAAAGAACCAATGAAATAAAAAGAACATTTAATACAAGTCGTACTCGCGTCCGCGTCGTAACTATTAAGTAATATGAGGCAATTCGTCAAATTGTGTTCATTACATACAACCTAAAAATAAAAGGAATGAAGTCAGGTTATATACAGGTTGCGACAAAATAACTGATTATTTTGCTTATCTTATTCTTTATGTATATTTTCGTGGAAAAATCTTTTGACATAGTTAACAGTGCTGGACTGTTGTAACTTTGTTCCTGGAATTGATAATCTTACATTGGCCTGCGGAGTATTTGCGTATCACACTAACAATAGGAATGACTTTCATGTTGACAGGTCATCAACATTAATTGCGTTATTTTCGTTGCTGAGCAGGCAAAGTCGGACATAATTGTGTGAATGTGAAGCAATTAATAAAAGCTATTTCCTTCAAAATTAACCAGATAGTGTATTACGCAATTTAACTCATAAAACAGTACTGCAAGTAAAGCATTTATGACAACTAAATATTTTTTTTGAGATCATTCCATAATCCTAATTATAGGATAGAAAATCCTATTCCTAACTTCCTAACGTAATTATTATAAATGCGCAATGTTTGTTTGTTACGCTTTCACGCTCAAACAGGTAAACCATGACCTGGGTTAGGAGTAATGATACTTTTTATCACGGTAATACGTTCCCGTCAAACAAAATCTGACCTCCTCACGGACGAAGCCGCAGGCAAAAGCTAGTTATTTCAGAAACAAATAAGTTAGTTTAATAAACTAGATTTGCCCGCGGCTCTGCCCGCTTGGATGTCGGTTATCGCGTAAAATAGTAGCATATGTCCTTCTTCATATCCCAGGCTATATCTCTGCCAAATTTCATGAAGATCGGTTCAGCGGTTTAGGCGTGAAATCGTAACAGATAGACAGACAGACAGAGTTATTTTCACATTTATAATATTAAAGTAGCGATGTTCTAGGTCCATAGTCCATAGTTCCGTACATACCTAATATGTCTGGCTGGCTATTTGTTATACTAAATATTCACAAAATTGCTTATATTTTTATCTACCACAGCACCTAGCTAAAACTGAAACTATAGCTAGCAGATATAACTGATTCAATAATAAAACTAACTCTAGAATTTCAGAGAAAAAGTTTTTATCGATTTATAGCCAAAACGAATCGGTTTCTGAGACAACCTGTATTCGTCAGTGAACATGAAACGAACTAATAAGTCTTCAATTGTTACCTCGCGTGTCTCGGACTTGGTAAAAAGAACATATAAATCACTATCCAACGTAGAAATAGTCTTTTTATGCGTCTGACGAGTAGGGTTGTCAGCAGAAGATTATTTCCACAGTTAAACTGACTTGTTTCATAATTTCAGCCGAAAGACGTCCACTGCTGGACATAGGCCTCCCTCAAGCTCCGCCACTTCGACCGGTTCTGTGCTTCCCGCATCCAGCGGAATCCTGCAGCCCTCACAAGGTCTTCGGTCCTCCTTGTGGGAGGCCTTCCAACTTTACGTGACAACTTATCTACTCGTTTAATAAAGCATAACTCTGAACAGATTAAGATTTATTAAGAATTTTCATTATTAATAAGTAAATAAATATCCATACCATTTCCTTCACTGAATTAAAAGGAGCGGTATATTGAAGCAAGTAATTCACCGGCTTCTTATCTTATTATCTTAACTAAACATAACGTTTCCGAAATAGGCCAGCCCATATCTGAACTAGAATGCAGTAAGTTAATAAAATGTACGAATCACGAAATAAATAATACAAATCACAAACACGGTGGCAAAAATGTTTTGTAAGTAATATTAATTTTTCTTAAGGTACCATAAAACGCGATTCAAAATATTTTTAAACTTACTTCCGAACCGCTTCAACCCTAAAATGTGGAATGTATGTTGTCAGTCCATCCTAATTCACCATAACCGCCAACAAAAAATCTTCCTCCAATAAAATTGAAGTAAAAAACTTCAGCATTTTGCATACGATCTTAAAAATCTTTTAACAAAGAAGTTACATTGGCCAGCCCTGGCGATCTATCCCATACGACTGTCAAGGTGAACATACATAGCTGGTCCACTCCCATATATTACCGATCACGGCTTTGTATACACTTATATGGACATTAGGTAGGTACATATAATCACTACATATTATAAAACAGTCGTGCCGTCGAGTCTATCTGTCTGTCGCAATAAACTCAAAAACTACTGAACGGATTTTCATGCGGTTTTCACCAATAGACAGAGTGATTCATGAGGAAGGTTTCGTGTAATTTGTTAACCCAGGAAAAGCCGCTAGCAAAAGCTAGTGAACTTATAATGATAAGAAATAGCTTGTTACGTGTTTTTATGGTAAACCAGATAGATAGTTAAATAAATCACGCTTTTTATGGTGAAAATAAAGGTCTTTATAAACGAGCGTCTTGACACCCGGTTCCTAAAAGCCGAAAACAAACATTCTGATGAATAATTATGAATCAAGGGGGTTCTGAATCATTTGTACTGAATTCATGGTTACAGTTTGCTGCTCGATGTTCCTGCCTGTATAAGAAGTAGGTGTATTGTAGTGTATTTTGTATTTCGCGTCGATATCCCACCAACCCGTACAATGGCCCTAGTGTGAGTTTCATTTAACCATCTCGATCAAACGCATCGAGCGCGTTCGGCGCTCCGATTGGTCCGTCACCAATCCAGGGCCAATCGGAGCGCCAAACGCGCTCAATTCGTTTGATCGAGATGGTTAAATGAAACTAAGGCCTCAGTTCGTTACGATACACAAACAAGACTATCTCAAGACGTGATTCGTAACATTCTTACCCTCATCTGAATGAGTGAGCCCCCTACTTAATCAAAATAGGGCTCACCACCATTTATTATTGTTGAGATTTGTATCAAAAAAAAAGGTCTACTAACGCCATCTAGTTCCTTAACCGATAGACTTAATGATTGAATGAGAATATAATATACTTTCAGTACTGTGCCAGCATCACCAAAGAAGCGTTTCATTTATAGGTTATGGGCCCAGACCCACGAAATAATAGTAGTAAAAGTGAATAAATAGTGATTTCCTTAGATTCAAAGTGGTTATAAGTTGATAGCTACGTGTTATTTAGATTGTGCAAGTAAATACTGCAAAATGACAACGAACTATCTTCTCAACGTTCCCAAGTTGAAAGGGAGGGAAAACTACAACGAATGGACTTTCGCCGCGGAGAACTTTCTTGTCCTAGAGGGTATGTTGCATTGCATAAATCCAGTTGCTGGGAAGACTATAGAAGCCGCAGAAGATGCGAAAACTAAAGCAAAACTTATCATGACTATAGACAGTGCGTTATATGTGCATATTAGAGACGTAAAAACTTCGTTAGAACTATGGAACAAGCTGAAGGCATTATTTGATGATTCAGGATTCACAAGAAGAATATCGTTACTGTGTAATCTGATCTCAATACGCCTTGAAAATTGTGTGTCTATGCAGTCGTACGTAACGCAAATAGTCGAAACGGGCCAAAAGCTAAGAGGGACAGGATTTAAAATCAACGACGAGTGGATCGGATGTTTGTTGCTCGCAGGACTAACTGAAAAATTCATGCCGATGATAATGGCCATTGAACATTCCGGCATTAACATTACAACGGACGCCATTAGAACGAAACTCATGGATATGGAAACGGAAGTGAGTGGTGGTGAACAATTGAATGAAGTTAGCAATGCATTTGCGAGTGGCGCGCAGAAATGGCAACATAAGAAAAATAATAAATCGTCTGTGGCCAGCGGGCATAAACAAGGACAACCACAACCAAAACAAAATGTCAGCGCCAAAAGTCATGTCAAATGTTACCGGTGTAAACAAACGGGGCATTATAAAAACCAGTGTCCAAACACCGATAATTCCAACAATAATACAAAAGAACCGCAACGTAAACAGACAAACGCGTTCAGTGCAGTGTTCTTGAGTGGCCAATTTGGGAAATATGACTGGTATATAGATTCTGGCGCGAGTATGCATTTATCTGGTAATGAAAGTTGGATCGTAAATGCTGAGTACAATAAAATTAAGGAAATATGTGTTGCTAATAGTGAGAAACTACAAGTATCATGTTCCGGCGATGTAACCATTGTAACAAAAACTGATAAATGTGAATTTGAAGTTTTAGTGAAGAATGTTTTATGTGCTCCGGGGTTGACTACTAACCTCTTATCAGTGAGCCAGTTAATAAAATCCGGCAATAAAGTTCAGTTCACATCAGATGGCTGTCATATATTTAATAATAACAATGAACTGGTGGCTACAGCTGTATTAAACAATGGTGTATACAAGTTGAATGTACCTGACAGTGTATTATCTAATCTAGCTGTCTCAGGGAATACATGGCATCGCAGATTGGGTCATGTAAATAGTAAATACATAAATAAAATGACAAATGCAGTTGATGGAATGAACATACAAACAAAAGTCGATATTGATAAATCATCATGTACCATATGCTGTGAGGGAAAACAGTGTCGTCTTCCTTTCCCTAATGAAGGTTCTAGAAGTAAGGAACTACTTCATTTAGTTCACACTGATATTTGTGGACCTATGGAGCAAGAGTCACTAGCGGGTTCCAGATATTTCATTCTCTTTATTGATGATTTCAGTCGAATGATATTTATATATTTCATCAAACATAAAAGTGAAGCACTTAGATGTTTTATAGAATTTAAAGCTAAAGTAGAGAAGCAGAGTAATAAGAAAATAAAAATATTGAGAAGCGACAATGGTCGTGAATATTGCAATAAAGAATTTGATTCATACCTCAAAAAGGAGGGTATTATTCATCAAAGGAGTAACCCCTATACTCCTGAACAAAATGGTTTGTCAGAGAGGAATAATCGCACAATAGTTGAGAAAGCTAGGTGCTTATTATTTGATGCTAATTTAGGCAAACAGTTCTGGGCAGAGGCGACCAACACCGCAGTATACTTACAAAACCGTACTGTATTACCTGCCTTGAATGACGAGACTCCATATACAGTCTGGACTGGGTGTAAACCAGACATTAGTCACTTGAGGATATTCGGAAGCAGCGTGATGGTCCATACAGCTAAAGAGAAGCGGCAAAAATGGGACAGAAAATCTGAGAAGCAGATATTAGTAGGCTATCCAGATGACATCAAAGGTTATCGAATATATAATCCCAGAACAAAAAATGTGACTACAAGCAGAGATGTCATTATCGTTGAAGATGTAAAGAAGCCAGAGGTCAGCATACCAATTAATATAAGGGGAGAAAACTCAGATTCAGTGGGGGACACATCGGATAAAGATACACCAAGTTACGGAGATGTTAGTAGTGGTGAGGATACATTTATTACAGAAACATCAGATGTATCTTACATTCCTAGTGATCATGAAGATGACTGTGAATCACCTGAACCATATGATCGACCTGTTAGAACCAAAAGGAAGCCAGAACGATATGGGATGTCTAACATGTGTGTTCCTGAAGAAGTCTTTGATGATGCAAGCGGAATAACCCTGGCAGAAGCATTACAAGGGCCAGAGAAGGACCAGTGGTTAATGGCAGTGAAAGAAGAACTTAAGTGTTTTGATGACAACAATGCGTGGGAGCTAGTGGACATGCCGACAGATGGTAAAACTGTAGTGAAGTGTAAGTGGGTGCTGCGAAAGAAACTTGACAATGATAATAGTGTTCGTTACCGTGCCCGTTTAGTTGCCAAGGGCTACATGCAGAAGCAAAATATGGACTATAAAGAGACATTTTCGCCTGTGGTTAGGCATTCAACTCTAAGAATGTTGTTTGCATTATCTGCTAAGCTTGGTTTAGATGTTACACACCTTGATGTCACTACAGCATTTTTGAATGGGGAACTTGAGGAGACAATTTATATGGAAACACCTGAATGCTTATTAGATGGTCAAACTAATATTAATAAGGTACTTAAATTAAAAAAAGCTATTTATGGGCTGAAGCAATCCTCAAGGGCCTGGTACAAGAAGGTTGACAAGTGTCTTATTGAAATTGGTTATAAACGCTCCAAGTTAGAACCATGTTTATATATAAGAAATGAAGATAGTAAAAGGACAATAGTAGCACTCTATGTGGATGATTTTTTTGTGTTTTCTAATAATAATGTGGAATGTAATCATTTAAAAAATGTGTTAGCTTCTAATTTTAAAATAAAGGATCTAGGACAGGTCAAAAATTGCTTAGGTATGTCAGTAAATATTGATAAAGTCAAAGGTACAGTTACATTAAGCCAAGAGAATTATGTTAACCAGTTGCTGAATAGGTTTAACATGGCAGATTGTAATGTAGTTAAAACACCTTTAGAGACTAAGTTGAATATAAAGTTAACAAATAATCATTGTGATAGTCAGATACCTTATCAGCAGCTTATTGGTGGACTTATGTACTTAGGAGTACTAACAAGACCTGATATAGCATTTTCTGTAAATTATTTAAGCCAATTTAACAATTGCTATAATCAGGAAACCTGGTCATATGCTAAACGAATTTTAAAATATCTCAAGAAAACAAAACATTTTGGATTAAAATATAGCAAATGTGGTAATTCCAAATTAGTAGGATACGTTGATGCTGATTGGGGGAATAATATTATAGACAGGAGGTCTTATACAGGTGTATGTTTTAAGCTGGCCGGCAGTGTTATTTCATGGGAGGCAAAAAAACAAAGAACAGTTGCACTCTCCAGCTGTGAGGCTGAATACATGGGAATAACAGAGGCTTGTAGGGAGGCTATTTATTTAATTAATTTGTCAAAAGAAATTGTAGATGAATCATATATTGTTACTTTGTATAATGATAACCAGGGTGCAATTAAGCTGTCCTCAAGTAATCATTTTAATAAACGAACAAAGCATATAGACATACGCTACCATTTTTGTAAGGAATGTGTGGATAATAATATTGTAGAATTAAAATATTTAGAAACAGCTGAGATGCCAGCTGATCTGTTCACAAAAGGTTTAAGTGATGTTAAGCATTATTATTTTATGCAATTGTTAGGCATACAAGTTGTTAAAATGTAAGACCTATATTATTTTGATAAGTGGGGGTGTTGAGATTTGTATCAAAAAAAAAGGTCTACTAACGCCATCTAGTTCCTTAACCGATAGACTTAATGATTGAATGAGAATATAATATACTTTCAGTACTGTGCCAGCATCACCAAAGAAGCGTTTCATTTATAATTATAAATTTTGGTCTTAGAATTACTCAAGAGGCAATGATTAGCAAAATGAAAGCCTTTAGTTGTTTAGTTATTAATAATGTTTCGAGTGATAACTTAGGCGTATTATTCAAGTGGGTAGACAGAATAAGTGAAGTGCTACAAAAAATACAACATTGCACTAATTTTGTCACTTGTGTTCTCAGTGTAACTCTAAGTTTTGTGGTTAGATGTTGCTTTCTTGGGCAAAAGTTGTTTAATTTCTGTATTAATCGTGATTCATAAGGCTAGTTCTCGACATCATATGGACTTGGAAACTGCAGCAAAAGCACTTGCCCTGCTTCAGGAGGGAGAGTCCCAGAGATCTGAAGCAATACGTGTCAGTGTGTCGCGAAAAGCTATCGGAAACGTTCGGACGCGCTACCAGGAAACCAGGAGTGTAGCTAGGAGACCTAGAACAGGAAGAACCAGAGCCACAACTGCCCACGAAGACCGGTTTATCGCTCAGGAGCGTACCGTAACCGCCTGGGCCTTGCAAACCCGACTGCAGCAATCGACTGGGGCACAAAGCAGTGATCAAACCATTAGCAATCGACTCCATGAAAACGGCCAACGTTTTAGAGTACGCGCTGTTCGACTCAAATTGACAAGGGCTCACCGAGCAGCGCGTTCAAGGTACGCTCGGGAACATTTGGACTGGACCATGGATAACTGGAGAACGGTACTTTTTACAGACGAGTGTAAGGTTTTTCAGTGATGACAAACGAATACGCATGTGGAGAAGACAAGGCGAACGTTTTACAGAACCATGCATCCATGGAACAGACCGTTTCGGGGGTCCAAGTCTTATGGTGTGGGGTGGAATTAGCTTGGTAGGCAAAACAGAGCTGGTAATTTTCGAAGAGGGGTTCCATAACTGCTACCAGTTACGTTGACCGAGTAATCCAACCTCATGTCATTCCATTTTCACAAAGAGTGGGTGCTGGTTTTGTTTTTATACAAGATAATGCGCATCCCCAAACGGCCCGTATCACACAAAGAGCACTTTCTGATGCCAATATTACAGTTTACCATGGCCTACAATGAGCCCTGATCTCAATCCCATTGAACATTTATGGGATCAACTGAAAAAAAGCCTCAGAGAGAACTACAGTCAGGTGAACAGTCGACAAGAGCTTATAAACGCACTAAAACTCTGTTGAGAAGGAATACCAGAGCAAAATGTTACCCATCTGATTGAAGCTGTACCAGATAGGCTCAGAGAGTGCATACGAAGTAGAGGAGGCCCCATCACTCGCTACTGAGAAAAACATTACTCAGACAATAGTCACAGAAAACAGTGTTAGCTTAAGTTTATTTTTCTCATTATTTTGCTGCAATTTCTCTAAAAAGTGTTTTTTTTGTGTTTGTTTTATCAAAATAAACAACTTTCATTATTGATTATGCTTAAACAGTTTCTTAATCTCTATTCTAACCACAACTATTCATAAAAACCAGATAAACATACATACCTCTTAATGACAGGCAAAAACCATGGGAGGTCCCTAATTTGTTTTGAGTAGATTACATATTTAAGGTAGGTATAGGTAGACAACATACATTCCTACCTAGGTCGTCCCATGGTCAAGGCTCATAGATAAAGCCCGCACCTCTGCACATGTCAGCAGACTATTCTATATATAAATCAGTCTGTATGTCTTTATGTCATGCAAACTCATGGAGCTAGGTCATATTATAATGTAGGATAAGAAACCAAATTTTTTGTCATGCTAGAAATAGGAGAGTCTGAAGAAAACAAAGAACATGAAACAATCTTTCTAGCCATATCTAACGTGACCATTTGTTTTTTTTGCCAGAGCGGGACATCTGCGGAATTAAATAATAAAAAAAGTTTTTGTGTGTGTTTTGTTTTGTGGGTGTTTTACTAGTTTTTTTTTTATTAAAGAAGATAGAAAATAATTAAAGCGCTGAACACAAAATAGTTAAGTAGGCACATTTTAAATTATAGTTTGGTCTGTTTTCAAAAGCGGGACTATGTCGGCCTCGCTGGGGACACCGGGACAGATTGCTTGAAAGCGGGACTGTCCCGCCCAAAGCGGGACGTATGGTCACGTTAGCCATATCCCAACTACGTTGGGGGGTAGGCCTCCAGTCATACAAAACATAAACCCTATACAATACATGTATATGTCGCTGCCATCTGGTTAAACTAGCCAGCTAATTGGATGCCTAGGCTGTTCATTAAACGCCGGCCAATTGGATGCCTAGGCCGATAGTTAATTGAACTAGAATCATTCAACGTTTAACAACTTGGCGTATTGAAAGTCAGCCCTTTGAAGATGACTGACTAAGACTCAGCCAAGTGATTCAAATTTAGTTCAGTTTTTTTTGTTCTACTGCGTCGCTAGTAGTCACCAAAACAATTATGGCGTCAATAGCGCGAATCGTGAATGTTTTTTTCGGTTCTTGTGTGCAATTTTAATTGAAATTAAAGTGTGCTATTGTCAGTAGTATTAAAACATGGAGGTGCCAAATAATACAACGTCTTCTGCAAGTTTTCGCGAAATATTTGAGTCTAAACTGACTGAACTTACTGACTGACTCAATTACTGAGTACCTAATATTCGTGTGATGTACTTTGTTGTGAACCAACATTTCACTATTACTAGTAACTTAGTGGTAGTGGCATAATTTGTGAACTCATAGTCACCCAAACCAAACATCACAAATTCATCAATATCCTATTTAACTAAATGACTACACGACAATCAGTCAACTGGTTAAACGTTGCACTCAATGACTGTTGTCCTTTAGCTATTTAATCGGATCCGCGTTTAATGAACCGCCTAGGCGTCCAATTAGCTGGCTAATTTAACCAGATAGCTGCGACACATACACTTGTAGCTTCACAATGATAGGTACAATGTTATAGACCCTAAATTGTAGACAATTATCTACTTGAGACTGGTTCGACATTTACACGAACGTAATAAAATCGCGGCGGGACTTTTACGCGCTGAGACTCACTCGCTGGACTCTGTTAGATTCTCAATGCTAGGTTTAACACTGGTTGAAAAATCCAGTGCGCGTAAAACCCCGACTGTCGACTGACTGCGGAAGCCCAAAGAACTGACCGCCCTATCCTATTACTTGATAACAGCTATTCTTCAATTAATGACTTTTTTTAATGACACTACACATTACATTTAATATTTGACATTATGCTGTTCTTTTTTTTTTTTACTTTATGAAGTCATTTATTTCAGAACCAGTCCATATGCATATATTGTGACATTAAAAATATTAGATAAAATAAGAGTTCATAAAACAAAGCTAATAATATGCACAGGGGGCCGATTCTACTAATTTGCAACGTTACACGTTAAATTGTGTTTCCACAACAGTTCGATTTCGATCGCCGTTCGATAGTTACATAAAAAGTCATTCTACTATTTTATAAGCAAAATGGAAACTAAACTTAAAACGAATTGCAACTGAACTGTAGCAGGAACACAGCGGGTAACCCGCGTTACCAACATGCCAAAATAATATGTTTTATATACCACAAAGAAAAAAGTTGAATCTAAAAATGTTACTAAACACGAATATGTGGCACTAAAAGTATTTTCTATAATTAAAAGACATAATGATCATAATTTTATCATTAACTTTGTCCTATAGTAAACGTCACGCTCATGTTCGATTTTGTTAGTAGAAATAGGTTTTGACATTGTTTCAATCGATCGTTGGCGTAACTAAAACGTAACCGCAGCTGTGTCGCAGCTGGACCGTTGTTCATTTTAGTAGAATGCGAAAACGCTTAAAAGTGGTGATTCGGTTGCGGTTCTATTGCGTTTTTTTAACAAATTTGTTAGTAGAATCGGCCCCCAGGTACTTATATAAAAAAAAAATCATAAGGCATCAAAAATAAGTCCGGTCAACGGGAAGAGTGCCCAAAAGGCTGGCAACATTGCCACGTTTTATGGCAATGCTGATTCTTTGCCACGTGAAGAGTCAACCAACCGTTGCTGTTCTTAATGTTATAATTTATTAGTCGACTTGCACGAATTAACTTGCCCGAATCGAATTGGCACGTTATGTAAAGTTAGTGTACCTACTAACTTTTCAGCGTTTCCTTAACGTTTTATTCAGAACAAATAAATTAACTTTGTGCAAATCGCCCATAGAAAATATAAATGTTTAAAAGTGACGATTCTGTTGAGTTAATTCATGTGTATAGATAAATAAGCCTAAAAGTTTATCTACCTATATTTTGTAAACACCTTTATTTTGTTTACATACTTTCTAAGAAAATAAACGATTATGAATAAACCCAAGAGTGCCAAGATAACTTAAGAAATCAGAAAAGGTTGCGAATTTCACATTGCACTCGCTTCTAACTAATTACATATTGTATTTCGGTATCTTTACTTTATCTTTATTAGGCACCCTGCCCATGTTTAAACTAGACAAGCCAACACACCCCTAAGTGAAAGAAACCACTTCGATAATAAGTTAATCAACTTATCTTAAGCTAATATTTGCTGCTGAGACAGTCGCTGGGTGATTCTTATCATAAATAGACCAAGCCTAGTACACAATGGAAACATCTTGTCTTGACACAATGTTTACTCGTATCCGATTTTTGTTAAGAATTTACGATCTTAAAGGTCTACGTCTGATAGAATTTCTGATCGGCAAAAATGTTTGTACCTATAGAAATTCATTCTATTCAAACTTTTATTCCCTATTAAAACCCATTAAGGCATGGAATCTTCAAAAATCCTGTATTATAGGTCATCTTCCTTATGTAAGGAACTCTTAGTGTTTACGGACGTGCGAATGAATTTCATATTTTTTTAAATGTTCATAGATAGAAAGAATCCTAGATTATAGAAAAGCTCGATACAAAATGTTTCTAGTATGTACGAGGCCTTATGTGGCTATTATATTTTATCTAAATTAAACAATCAGGTTCACGGAAATCGGTTAGTTCTTAATTACTTGGAACATTTACCTATCTGGGTTGCATATTATCTATCTACTAATATTTCAGTACACAAATACACTACAAGTACAGTCGTTAAGGGTCGTCAGAAGCCCGAAAGTCTGACAACCAGTCTTACCAAGGGGTATCGGATTACCCAGTTAATGGGTTGTGGAGATTAGATTGGCAGTCGCTCCATATAAAATACTGGTATGTATTTATTTATTTATTGGATCTCCAACTGAGGCTACACAATTACATGCAAGGATACATAGAGCAAGAACAAATACAGTGTGCGCTTCCAGTTATAGGAAACCACATAATTAACTTGTAATCCAGGTACATTCAGTTTGACAATGTAAAAATACCAATTAAAAAAAAACATAATATGAAAAAAAAAGTTAATGACATAAGAGACAAATAACAACATAAATGAACAATATCAATTTAGAAAAAAGAACATCCATACTAGACAACACATAAAGTAACACAACATTATCACTTAGAAACTATGTCTCTATAAATGTATTTTTTGAATTTTGATATATTCAGCTGCATCCGGTAAGACTGGAAGCTGACCCCAACGTATTTGGAGAAAGGCAGGCAGATGATGATGATTTCAGTAGGTACACAACTCCTTATCTGAATAATAATTATGCATACCTATAGAGTCTATGACCATCTGCAATACCACGGATACTACCGAATGGCTGCGGTGGCTATGGTGTTTTTTGTTTGAATGCGTTAATCTCTGGAACCACTAGTCGGGTTTGAAAAAATAGTTTTGCATTTGATAGACCAATTTTTAAGAAAGGTTATTTAGCATCACGCCCTTAGAAGCCGATTAAGAAGAAAAAACACAGAAAGAACAGCCGTCTACAAAAGCTATAAAAAGGCCACTGGAAACTACAATCTACAACAATGGATTTTTCAACACCTTCTTGCACGACTCAAACAATGGATCACAGCACGCATGCAACCAATACTGCCGCAAAACTAATCGTTCAAAAAGAAATCAATGCAGCCGCATCATAATTACCGTCAGTTCAAAGTCCTGACCCACTTACTATACAATCGATAGCGACTGCACATACTTAGTTACATAACTGAGCGGTCAAGTTTCATAAACGTTTACTTTACTAACAGGTTGGCGGCACCTTTGATGTTAGGTGTGTTTTTAACTGTTTTGATCGGACTGGTTTGATAGGAAAAGGTCGGTCTATTTCTACCCGATAAGTCGACATTCATACGGACGTCATAAGATCAGTTAAAAAAGCTTATGGTAAAAAATCGTGTTATTGTACTTTGTTACGTAAAACAATGAAGATGATGGCATCAAAACGCGAAGTAACAAAACAGTCACCGATCCTAAAGCTGACGCTATTCCATCATCCTGCGCAGTACCAGCAACAAAACATATACAAGTATTTATTAACACTGACTTGATACCATAATAAGGTCACTTCCGAAATAATACTAATTATTTACTTTTAAAGAAGTAAATATTTACATCGTAAGTGTAAATATTTACCTAGTTGGTTGTATTTGGAGTGCGAATATCATGTTTCTTTGTTTTACCAAATGTTTATTTAAATAATAAACATACCTAAATATTACTGGCAACTTGCCATGGAGAGAAACATGTTGGTTCTTACTTCCTGAGTCGCTTCTTAATCCCTAGGTTGCCTAGTGTCTACAGGCTAGGAATTAAAACGTCAAGCACCAAATGATTAATTTTAGAGTTCGACCGAAAACGGTTTTTATTTTTTCGGCAAAAAACAAATCAGAAATTCGGCCTGATTTTTATTTTTGGCGGCAAAACGTAAAAGTAAAGCAACAAAAAAAATAGTTACCCTATGGTTTATGCTTGATAAATAAAAAAAATACAGAATGTATCTTTTAGTCATCATCGCAAAGACGTAATTATTGACAATCAAACAATTGTGTGCCTTTAATTATATTTTTAATACATAGGTACCAATTATCTCTAAGCAAATAAATTGAAAATAATTATTTTACGTACGAATTAGATACTAGATTAGCGTAGCCTTTTGCCATTTACCGAATTGTTAAATTCTCTAATACTTTGCTTGACAGACAGAAGAAATCTACTACTGTGGAGTTTGTTGCGTTTTCTTCTTCGCAGATAAAGCACTAGGAAGTGGTGAAGGGCGGGCGATTTGGAGAACTTTCAGTAATGATGTCGTTCAAAAAGTGCTCACTCTCAGCCTAGTTTGAATAAATGACTTTTGATTTTGAACCAAGGATCCCACGCTCAGCGGTTTCACTTGCGACCACTAGACCAACGTGGCAGTCCAATAAAGTAGTTCCTACGTCCATTTACATCTACATTGATCAAATAAAACACCCAAATTCGGATCCACACATCAATGTTAAGTCAATTCCGTATCAACAAAAGACATATTAGTATTATACTGACCTTCAATACGTGGGTATACGTAGGTATGCATACCTACATACCTATGTATAAATACATATAAGATTGTTTACTTATCATATTGCAAGTATGCGATAATTGAACTGGATTCACGATGCAGTCGAAAAGCAGAAAATCAATTCGGTACACAGTACGAAAATGAGATTATTTGTTACTTAAAATTTACCTACGGGTAACTGGGTTCCGCCATTTCATAATTCCCTTTTACGTCACACTTAATTATAACCTAGAAGCTAGTCTTTAGTGAAATTAAAGTGTCAGTTTGTAACGTCAAAATAACAGCTTTTTATTAAAATTACACGTGAAAGTATTTAAAGCCAACAGCTCATTTCTGTGTCATGTTCTGTCGTGACACGGGATACACCAATCAAATGAATCTGTTTAGGACTACGTCACATCACAACGAGTTTTGATTGGCTAACACTGCGTCAGAAGGCGTCACGACACGACACAACACAGTAATTTGAATCCGGCTTAAATGTATACAGTACCTAAAACAAAAAAACTATTTTAACATTTTTGTCTCTCCGTCTGTTGGGTCCGGTTAATCTCCGAAACAAGTGGCCGATTTTGAATAAAGGTATAGAGATACGTTGAACCCTAAGGAAGACGTACTTTTTATTGACATACTATGCGAGAGAAGCCACGGGTTCAGACACACCTAATACGATGACACCATTTTTTTGAATATGTTTAGGCCATGAATGAGGTAAACAAACTTGTTTAGCAACATGTCAAGTACACGTAGATAATTTTCCCACGAGGTTCATAACCCGTCTCATGGCTTTACCGTAATCGGGCAAAAAAAAACTATTCAAAAGTAGACCAATACCAATATAAAACTAATTAACATAAAACAGTTACAATAATATAGCCCAAACATCTTCGCGTGCCGAGAAATCGCCTGAACTAAATTTACTTCTTTATGACATCTAAACATGCTAACCTTAATATAACTGTTTTATCTTCATTATGAAATAGAGCCTGAAATAATATCAGCCTGTTGTCCTACTGTAGAAAGGGACCCTCTTCTTATATAGAGAAGAAGCGAGCAATGAGTGTTGATGATTTCAGACTACTTCAACTCCAGCACGCGTATTATGACTACCAAAGAAGCGAGTTTTGTCGATGAAAGAATAGACTCAATAACAGACTGTAGAAAGATTTCTACCGTCTTAAGCACGGCGATGTTAAAACTGACCGGAAGAAATGTTTCAATTCTTCAGGCGACAAAAGTCTACGATTTCAAGCATAACGACTAAATTTTCTCAACTTTTGACACTAGAGGGTAGAAACATTTTAACAGAATCATAAGCATTAATATCATCAAAACATCTTAAGTTCATGATAGAATAGAGATAGAATTGGTTATGTTACGCCTGCTGCAGGCTTAGCACGAGAACCGTAGAGAAGCGCTTTGTCCACAGAAGAGTAGACAAAAATTACGTTACCGTGTAGACAATTGACAGTTTTGTACCGAGAAATGTAGACAAGCGATTTCTATTCTACGGAGAAGTAGAAATAGAAAGCGTCATGCTAAGCCTGCAGAGGTCCTAGACCCTAGTTTATCATTTGTGACCTCGTGTTACAGTTATGTGAACATGATTCCAGAATTGCTTATGTAAGCTGTCACGCCATTTATGCTTAGATGTATTTTGGTTAACATTTTACATTTTTAGCTTGAGTATAAATTCTATATATTTGTTGGTATATATTAGCATGGCTATCGGACATTTATGGCAAAAGATTTAATGCAATGTTCTGTGTCTCTTAATTTTAATTACTTTGCACACCTTCTATTGTATAGAAACTAGTTTATCTAACTGGACAGACAGTTGTACTGCTGATCTTATGTAATTTTGACGGTCAAAAAGAGCTGATTCTTATCCTGCATGATTATGCAGGATAAGAATCAGCTCTTTTTGAACGTCTGGCAGGAGGCGTCTGGAGGCTGATCAGCCTATAATGTTCCCACTGCTGGGACACAGGCCTCCACTCTGTGAGAGGGAGTGGGTTATAATTCAAAATGCAGGCCCAATGCCGGTTGGTGGATGTTACATGTCTTCGTATGTATGTAATGTATTGCTAGGGTTTTATAGGTTAAATGTAATGTAAAACATTGGTAAACCAAACGATTCGCCTGATACAAGAACATAAATAACTGTTCGCTATGATATTTCTGTTGCTATATTTTCATGTGACATATAATTCATTCAGTAAATAGAATAATAAACGGTCGCCGCCTATAATAAATGTATATAAAGACTTCCGCCCACTGCATAGTAACACGTGTTGTGTGTTTGCTTACATTTGCTTTGTAATTAAAATATGTATGGTTTGTTTTTATTTGTATGCTATGGGCAATTGGCTAATCAACAATTTTTACTTGGTCTTCAGAAATCAGTAAAATATAGTTTAACTTTTGAAATCATAAGCTAATGTAAGGTTTGCCAAGCAAGTGTAACATAAACTCACGCCTTTTTGCCATGGGGCTAGGTAGAAACTACAGCACGCCACCTGCTGCTACTACCCTTACTTTAATCATACGTACTCCTTTTGTTTTGTTTACGTTCATACATCTAATCATACATGCACGCTGCGAGTACTACGCACCGGACCATTCTGAACATCCTTACTTAATATCATAAACGCGAAAGTTTGTAAGTATGTATGGATGGATGGATGGATGTTTGTTACTCTTTCACGCAAAAACGGCTGAATGGATTTGAATGAAATTTGGCACACAGATAGATTATAACCTATATTAACACATAGGATACTCATAGGACCTCCACGCGGGCGAAGCCGCGGGCGGAATGTAGTCACCAATAAATAGGGTTGCCAGGCGTCCGGATAAAGCCGGACACAGTCAGGCTTTTTGGTTGCGTGTACGGCCAAATTACATGGTGTCCGGCCTGCCCGGCTTTTGTTAGGCTTTTTTAATTTCACATTTGCCATGTGTTGGTTTCCGCTCCACCCGCCTAACCTTGTATCGTTAGCGCAAGCGAGCGGAGCAGCACTGTCCATAATAAACAAGACTGATTCATTCAATTTTGTTGTTGTTTCATTCGAATTTAAGAAGGTTTCATGGTAAATGATAAAAAAGCCTTGTTTTACTTTTTTTTACTATAGTGTTATACTAAGACTAAAAAATGAAGGGTGTCCGACCTTTTTACCCAAATGTCCGACTAAACAGACTGGTCTGTCTGGCTTTTCGGTTTTAAGACCTGGCAACCCTACCAATAAAGCCACTATAATATGTCCAACCTAGGGCGTCCCTTCGCACCATTTGCATTCACATTTGCCAAGCAATGTTGGCGTATTTTGCTTTTGGAAGTATTTGTTTTGCCTGAACCAAATTAACTTGATAACACTTAGTTTTTTTTACCTAATATTATAAATATGAATATCTGACACCTAAAATTATAACAAAATTAACAAATAACATTAGAAATGCATCGTCGTCAAAACGTCATGTACTTAGCTAAGTAATTGCGATTTTGCATAGTTTGCAGGAAGAAAACCATGACCTATGACGGATCTAATTTCATTCATATTTTATTAATTCTACTACACGTGTTTGCTCAACTATTAAGACAGTGGTCTTCCTCATTATAACTATAATAATACCAGTGTATTTTTAAATATAGGCTGGGAATTGTCATTGAATATATCGCAGTTTATTATCTGCGAAAATATATACATAGGTATATATCGTTATCTGCGGACATAGGACTAACGTTGGTGAAGTAAAACATGGTCAGAAAACGTGAACTTATAGCACAGCACAGTCTTATAGGTATTGCCAAATTTGCCAACCCTACTGAAGCAAACGTGGTGATCAATGCTCGTGCCTTCTCTGTATGAGACGAGGCCTTAGTATCTCCACGATATTTTACTTCACGCCGTTAGTCCTATATATTATGTCTAGCAAATTAAATCACGATTCCAATTAACATTAGCAACAACAACAAAAAATCTATGAATTGCCAAGAATAGTGCTCTGAGTTTGAATGTGAAGTAGGGGAAGTCCAAAGAAACAATGGATGTACCTACTGTGTGAAAGATGATTTATGGCTAGAAAGACTACCGACATGACGACTAATAGAGAAGCAAGGAAGAAAAAGATATGTTGCCATGACCTGAAATAAATTAGGATAAGGGCAGGAGAAGAAGAATTGGCAAACTTAAGTCGCAGTAGGCGGGTCAAATCATTGCTCGCAGAACAGATGGCCGATGGGTCCGAAAGGTCGTAAAGTGGCGACCGCGTACTGGAAGATTTAGCGTTGCAAGGTCTCCCACAAGTTGGCCCGATATCCTGGTGAAGGCCGCACGAATCCGCTGAATGCGAGAAACACAGAACTGGTGGAAGTGGCGGTGCTTGGGAGAGGCTTAAGTCCAGCAGAGGACGTATTTAGGCCGAAATAATGATAATGATGATAAAAGGCAGAAGAGTGATGACGATACTCCTTGACCGGCTGATATTAGTTCTAGACACGTTAATAGTTACACGTTATATCCAATACAATACCCGTGTTAATTGTTGTTTTTCTCAGAACACTGCGTTACTTCTAATTAATACTGTTCAAGATGTAATTGTGAACAGTAGTGTTATAAACAGTTATGTTTATTGTCTTGATTGTACGAAATGTGTTCTAATAGAGGAAACGCACGATCGCACGTGCCTTTGTTAAATAGCTAGATGTTGTGTGTAGTTTCAGTAACATTCTAGGCGTACCTAAACAAAAAGCTATCCTATGTCATAATAAACATGGTCTCTTACAATGCGTCAAAAGTCCTTCACTTGTAGTCAGCCAACGGGCTATGGGACGAAGTATACTAGGTATCAAACTCACAGACCGCTTTAGGAACTCTATACTTCGTTCCAAAACACAAATAGCGGACGCTGGCCGCACAGCTGCTGCACTAGAGTGGAACTAGGATGGCTAAATATGTCGAATGTCGGAGCTGAAATACGCAAAAACCATCACTCGGTGGATCTCAAATCTCAGGGAACGACTAAGCGGGAGGCCCAGATGGCGGGATGAGCTAGACTCCTGGCAAACTGGAAAGAGGGAAGAGAGGTTATGATAAAAAAAAAATATTTCGTAATTTTAATCCGGGACATAGTCTACTATCTATTTGCTAAACGACCGTATCCGTTCACATTCATATGCATGATGGAGTGACAAACATAATTAATAATATGGAGATAACATCCTGTGGAAAAATTTACAGACTTCTCTTTCTAGTATGTCAGTACGATTAGAAAAAGGCTAGGCAAATGATTAATAATGAAGTCTACGATTAATTCCACATGGACTATGAGAAAAGCGGTTAAGCTCCCGTTTCTAAATTTTGAAATTGCAGTTGCGCTAGCAATTCTGGCTATATGTACGTGAATTGGAGCGTAACCAGCGTCGTAAAGTCTAGGCCTAAGTTTAGCATTGTAGACAATGCCTATAGACTTAATCGATTGCTGGAATTGGACAAAGTAAGCCATTTTCATGGCAAAAGAAACTTGTCACATTTCGGCCAATACTGAGGTTCTATACTCCATAAGTTTAGGTACTTAAAAAAGGTTAACAAAAAAAGCCACGTGACTCATAGATGCGAAACCTTTTATTTCAAATGTTAATATCATATTATTTATAGTCATATAATAATAGGTTCTATTCTGAATCTGAATCAGAATCTCATGAACTATCTGTCATATTAATAATAAATCGTTCCGTTGTATCATCAATTATTTTGCTAGCTATAATAACACAATTTAACAAAATCGAAACGCACGAGCAAAATCGTCAAAGTCTGGTTAACCGACTAAACGTAATACCTGCCACTTCAGTTGCCATACTACATCAGTTTACATCACAGTTGTACCTACTTTACATTTTAGCAATTCGTTGTATATTCATTCTAAGTTCTTTACAATAAGCAGATTACAAAATATTATATTATTATAATTAATCTAACAAAAAACATGTGCTCAAGTAGTTATATCAAGGAAGAGTAGTTTAGGAATAAATGATAAAGTTTAATATTTATTATTAAAAGAGGAAACTATCGTATAAATCAAAAATAAATTTGATTTTGATACACTGTATTTTTAAACAAGAAAGTGTCAACTATAAAAAACCCTTTTTACGATTTGTTTACCTTTATTTAACTACCTAAACCCACCCCAAAAAAAACCTATGGAGTATAATTTATGCCTACAATTATCAGTGACATAATATCTAAAGATGACAGAGTGTTATGAAACTGAAATTGGTTTGATAAAAAAAACGAGCGCCAATCTATTTAAACGCGTTCTGTAGCTCTTAAACTAGACAGTTGAGTGACAAAACTAAATAAGTAATTTTATAGGCACGTGGTTAATAAAATGACATGTGAAAGTTTCGATGTTTGTTGCTCAATCACGCAAAAACGGCTACTGGGACCTGCATCAAAACAGGATACTTTTTATCCCGGCAATACGTTCCTGTGGTATAATTTCTGACCTCCACGCGGGCGAAGCTGCTGGAGAAAGCTAGTATTTTATAAATAGAACGCGCGTGCGCTAGCTCCTAGACTTGAAACTTGAATGTCAAAACCAATGAACTAATGAAGTAAAATTATTATTCACTGGCTCTTCAATTAGCTCTAATAAAATGACATCATAATAATAACTCCATTCATAACCTCACTTCACGGTCAAGATCACAATATAAATTCTAGTAAAAAATGGCTCAATCAAGTGCGAACCGAACGCGAATATTACACAGTGCGTAACAGGTCAGTGACCTGTAATTCACATTAGACTGCAGTGGGCGGGGGGAGCCTTAATTTTTAATGCGTTTTAGGAGGGTGAATTAAATCATGGCAGGATATTTGGCAGACTCTGCTAAATGACAAACAATGTTTCTTGACAATGGTGTTATTATGTCACAGTTGTAACAATGTTCTTTACATTGTTACAACTGTGACATAATAACACCACGCCTATATTCCACGAAGAGATAAGCAGAAGTATAAATAACTGGGCTGATGTTTCTCCGAGTAAAATACTGGTATTCAGCTGCATTCTACAACTGGTTAGACTGGAAGCTGACTAGGCTGATGATAAATGATGACGATAGTACACCTTAATTTCGACAGTTACGTTGAATTCATGTCACCATTTTATGTTAAATAAAAAATATATTTTAATATAAAATAAAAATATATGCTTTTCTGGATTTGACAACAAATAATAAATCACTTTTTTTTAAATTAATAAACCATTACATTGTCCAATGATAGGTACCTAATATAATTGATATACAATCAATTAAGGTCATATCGTGACATACCTAATTGTATCGGCCATTGACTCTTAAATAAACATGAATAATTATTAATACATAAATAATAATGCGTCAGATTTAATACTATAGCTTGTGTATGTTTACCTATTATGATGTCATAATCTCTCGCTCATCATCTGCCTGCCTTTTCCCCACTATGTTGGGGTCGGCTTCCAGTCTAACCGGATGCAGCTGAATACCAGTAATTATATGGAGCGACTGCCTATCTGACTTACACAACCCAGTTGCTGGGTAATACGAGACCCCTTGATAAGACTGATTCTCACTTTAGAACTTCTGACGACCAGTAACGATTGTCAAAGATGACACAGTTCAGAGAATAGTATCCAAGACGAAACACAATGGGTATTGGTATGTAAAGATGGTCCTCCATCCACGGACAAACCGCGGCAAGCGTAGCTTAATTAACCTGATCAATTGACCCGTGCATGTGTTACTATTTAGCCACAATCCCCCACTATAAAACGGCAGAATGAGTTAGCGTGTCTGTTTGTGTTGCTCGTTTTCACTGCTAAACTGCCGAATCGATTTTGCTGAAATAGAGCTATCTTGTGACTGCGCGGTTGGTTTCCGTTCTATAGATTATATCGTAACTTCGATAGACTTAGGTAACCTGTCAATAGAAATGATATAATGGCCTACCTACAGTAGTTGTTTTGGTACAGGGGCATAAATAGAAAGAGGTGTGACAAACAGGGTGTCAAGTTTGCCATCCTCCATAGAACAGAAGGATCCTCCAACCAGACGTTATTATGTACATATTCTTGGGCGAATAGGATTTGTGTGACGACAGGTCTTGTAAACCTACCAAAATTCCTGGTCTTGGAATAAAGCTTGTGTTGGATCATTCGGGTCCCTACAAAATGGTTGAGCTGGATGGTGCTGGTCCACGCGACACGTTAGTGAATTGGCGCCGTTGGTTGAGACTGGTTATCTCCTAACTTCCAGTGCTTATGTTAATCTTATATTTGGAAATCTTAAGTTTTTTTTTATACATTGTTCTGACATATTATTATAATCCTTTGAGTTTCTTATCTGTTCTTCTCCATAGCGATCAACGTGTTGGAATGGG
Organism: Antitype chi; assembly: GCA_947359405.1. Classification (NCBI taxonomy): domain Eukaryota; kingdom Metazoa; phylum Arthropoda; class Insecta; order Lepidoptera; family Noctuidae; genus Antitype; species Antitype chi. The sequence goes on along the minus strand of OX375831.1, from coordinate 16,787,593 downwards.
CAATTAACTCAATTTTTTTGACTAACTGACCGACTCTTTAACAGTTCAAAAGTGCCTGTGAATGGTTTAATCGAAATAAAATGCTTTGAGTTTTGAGACCTCACCTAACCGTTATCTCTTTGTTCCAGCTACTACGTGGTCCAAATGCCAGACAACGACAATATCCTCCCAAAAAAAGAGTTCAACGTATATTGGAACGTGCCCACAATGCAGTGCAGACAGAGGAAGATTTACTTCCAAGACCTTTACGACAAGTACGGCATTATACAGAACACCGGCGATACTTTCCGAGGGGACAAAATATCCATACTTTATGATCCTGGGGAGTTCCCTGCATTACTAAGGAACAGTACCAGTGGAGAGATTAAGTACAGGAATGGGGGGGTGCCTCAAGAAGGGAACCTGATCAGGCATTTGGATACTTTCCAGAGGATTCTAGAACAGAGTGTGCCGGATAAGTATTTTGATGGTAAGGGTCTTTTCAGTAAGTAACTTCTACGTAAGAAGCTGGCGGCTAAGCAATAACAGCCAACGCTTGCCTAGGTCGGCCCTTGGATGGGTTCCATCCATTCAGCTGTAAGAGGTAGTCAGAATGCGGATGAAAATGGATGGGAATAAAAACATCGTCAGGAGTTAAATGTCAATAATGTTTATAGTTTTAGCCGCGTATTTAGTTTTATTGGCGTTAAATCACAATCAATCATCAAAAGATGATTGCTTAATTATACCAAGCTTGCATTGTTTATTAATTTATTAATTTATTTATTTTATTTTAAAGAAGGCTTACAGACTAACAAATCAAAGATACAAATAAAGTAATATAAAAAAAAATTCTAATAACAAGCCTCCACATATAGTTAAAGAAAAATGTTGATAAAAAAAAAGTACATACAAGTTAATATAATTAGAAACAAAGATTCCTCTGTAAAATAATAACTAAACATTGATATAAAATCAAAAGTCGTTTATTCAAATTAGGCTGAGAATCAGCACTTTTTGAACGTCAAAATTTAAGACAATCCCCCAAAAAGACCGCCTTTGACCGCCTTTCACAACTTCCTAGTGCTTTATCTGGGAAGAAAAAGTGACGCAACAAACTCGCCAGCAGCACAACTGTCTGTTAAGTTAGATAAACTTGATTCTATACAATTGTAAGTATGCAAAGTCACGAGACACAGAACATTAAATTAAATCCTTTGCCATGTGTGTCAGCTAGCCATGCCAACCTATAAATACAATGAAAAGTACACTCAAGCAAAAAAAACAAGTAAATAGATAAGGCCAAAAAAAAACCTCCAAACCCATGACCTGGATTGGGACATACCAGGGTACTTTTATACCGGTAGTAGATACGTCATTGTTGTATAATTCCCGAACTCCGCAAAAGCAAGTTGGATAATAATGGTATAACTTATTACAGCTTAGGATTTCAATAAAACTATCTCAAACTTTCCTTCACTATCCGCAGCCTATTTTCCTTTCTACTCCTATCCTCAGCCATGCGGGCGACCCTGCCGATGCTGCCTGCCCTAGTTAGTTGTAGTTAAACACCTAGAATTTCTTAATTAGATATAACTCATGTGCGGGCACATTTAGGCCTAATCTAGGATAAGTATACAGTATGGTGTTGTGGCGCTGTTTTGGGATTATATCAATAAAATTGTTAGTAGAATATTGAGCACAATTCTTGTTATAGAATTTTAAGAGATAATTAAATAGGTACACCCTACTACACATCAAGCAATACATTTCCAGTATAAGCTGATCTTGCATTGTATAAGATTTCCGTACAGTGCGAGATCAGTGTAAACTGGAAATTTATAGCTTGATGTGTAGCCGTGCGTGCCTTATCATGAAAATGTTGACTCATTTTTACCATTGATTAACTCTGAAATATTTAGTACCAAAAGCATATATGTATTAATTTAATTTAAACATGTACCTACTACCCAAACCCATCAGACTGAAGTGTATGGAATAGCTCCGATAAAACATGAGGATCACACCCTAAATCATTGTTCATATTCACTCAAGCATCAATAAGAGAAAAAAAGAGAGTCAGAGTACACCAATAAAATATTGAATCAAGCTATTAAACGCTGACCTCACATTATATACCTACGTTTTCTATACAATCCGCGGACAGCATATACTGGACTGGAAATGTATAGCTTGATAAGTACCTAGTCGTATGTATAGTCAGCCCCAAAAAGATGTGTAGGTATGTATACACGAACATGAAACCATTTTATGGTCTTCAACCAATGTTCCATAACATCGTATCTACCGTGCAGACCGAACCAAAGTAAATGTTTTGTCGCAAAACATCTACATATATGGTTGAGCTACACCATGATTGATACATACATGTCATACATGCCCTCTGTTGGGACTTGGGGACAGCTCAGCTCAAAGCTGCAATGGTTCTTTCTTCAAAAGGCCCTTCCAGATATGGTCCTGCATTGTTAGATTCACATAAAATTCAAATAATATAATATTTGGACTTTAAAAGAGACCATGACCTCTGAGTTTGTATCGGCTTTTCTTCTCAGGGAACAGTCAGCTAGGAAATGCCGGCGCCATCTAGTTTTTAAAATATTTACCAACGAAATATTGACGCGTAAAAGTATCTTATAAGATCTACATACTTAGTTATACATTTAATTTCATTTCATACGACTTACTGTTACTGTTAGCCCGCATCATCGCACTGCCCAACTCTTTCAATCCAGGGCTAAAGTGGACCACAGGTGTCTTTTCTCCAGCTCGTCCCCCCATCTTCTACGGGGTCTGCCGCGACAGCTTCTGGCTGTGTCAGGGCTCCACGTTGTGGTTATTTTGATCCACAGCTCGTACGAGCCGATCTTATAACTTTGGTATATCAATAAACTCTCACATTGATTAATAATTTCTCACCGAATGTTGGCACGACCTTTCAATATACCTACCCGTCATAACATTCGTTCAGTTTATTTTGTTAAGCTGCAGTACGTTGTGTACAATTCCACGAAAATAATGATTTAACAATAAAACGATACACCTGGTTCGAATATAAGATGATGCATACGACTTTGTCGAGTATTCGGATTGGGAAAGAATTTGGAATGGAATGAAAAGAAATGGCAAGAATTTATTAAGTTAAGTTAATAAATAGATGGAAAATACCATGAAAAGACAAATGGCATTAATATCAAATAAATTTTGCATAATATATGGTACTGTGTGAGAGTGTTCTGTAAGAGAAAGTATGCAAGTTTGGTTTGGTTTGAATAGATGTCCTGTTTCTCGGCAGGGCATCTATCCTAAACGTCATTTATATTGGATTAGGCAACTATCCCCTATGTAAGATAGATGTCCCAAAATATAGAGGTCTACAAAAATCGCTAATACTCTTTAAATATTAAAGACTAGTTTTTGCCAGCGGCTTCGCCCGTATGGAACTTTCATCCCCTATTTAACTCCCTTAAGGGTAGAATTTCGAAAAATCCTTCCTTATTCCTTGTCTACATTATTAAGGGAACCTCTGTGGAAAATTTCAGCTTTTAGGTCCAAGGGTTTGGGCTGGGCGTTGATGAGTCAGTCAGTCAGTCAGAACTTTTCTTTTTATTTATATAGATAATGTTTTTACTTATTTTAAAATTGGAAATAAAAAACCAAAGTACCACCCAGTTTTACAAAAAAAAGTATTTTGCTTTTCGTACTGAGAGATAAAGCGTGATTTAAAAAAAAAACACCAGCTAGTATTCACGATATATTTCAGAAGCTAGAACAGTAAAATTTTCAGATTTCCCCATTTTATAGGAAAAGTCGGGTTGCCTTTTAAAACGAATAAGTAAAACCATTACTACAAAATTAGGTCTACTTCCACGAACTGCCCTTGGCCCCAGCGGGAGGGGTCTATAATGTGATTGACTTAACGCTTCGTTGGCACTTTGAGTGAACTTCACTCGATGTGGTTAGTGAACCTTAATGAATTGGAAGCTGCTGCAGGCTACATCTCTCTGAAAGCTATTAGGAAGTTTAATTGTATAAGTTTCGTTAACAGACTTGCGAAGCAACACTAGAAGTCAATTTCAGAAATTCAACGAGGGGGCTTGTGGCTAAGTAATAACAGCCGCACGGGTCGATCAATCAGGTTAAACTACGCTTGCCGCGGTTGATCCGTGGATGGGTGACTATCTTTACATAACAAGACCCCTCCGTGCCTCGGAAAGCACGTTAAGCTGTTGATCGCCTCTGTCACTCCTGGATCTTTGACTCTCGTTGCGGATCTTCAAAATCCCAAAAGTCTGACTACCAGTCTTACCAAGGGGTATCGTAGTACCCAATAACTGGATTGTAGCGGTCAGATGGACAGTTACTCCATGTAAAATACTGATGAACTTTGCATCCAGTTACTGGATTGACTTTTTCATGTGACTAGTTGACCACACATCAAAAAGTCATTCAATGGGATTAAATGACCTTAGACGGTTGTATTTATGACTTTTATGATTATAATTCTGTAAAAACATAATTGTTACTGTCGCGACTCACGATTTGGTTCAAGATATAGCCTGGAACTGACCTGTAAATTACAAGGTGCTTGGGACCTGGCACTTAGGCTCTGGCGCTTGGGTCCTGGCGCTTGTGCACTGACGTTTGGGCCCTGGCGCTTGTGCACTGACGCTTGGGCCCTGGCGCTTGTGCACTGACGCTTATCCCGTAAAGGCTCCCACAAACAGGCGCGACGCCACTCTCAATTTCTATGAAAACTTCATAAAAAAAAATATGAGTTCCTGCTTGCTACGTCAGGTAATTTACAGGATATTTCTGCGCTGGGGGTCTAAAATGATATGCTGAATTCATGGTTACAGTTTGCGCACTGGTTAAAAACTTATCCTGTATATTCCAATAGTTACGTTTATATTTTCAATTGTTTAGGTTGCTGGTTATTAACCTGCCAGCTCTTAATCATAAACATAATAACTTTGTAACACACTATCTAACAGAAATATTTTGAAAAGTTATCCATTGCTTCATAAATACGTTCAATAAAATTTCTGCTCATGAACTTAAATAACGCAATGAATCAAAATCAAAATGAAAAGTCATTTATTCAAATTAGGCTGAAAATCAGCACTTTTTGAACGTCAAAATACATAAGACAGTCCCCCAAAAACGCCCACCTGTCAGGGTGGGCGTATTTTGACTAGGAAGTGGTGACCCACTTCCTAGTGCTTTAGCTGAGAAGAAGAAGTAGCGGAACAAACTCCCCAGCAGCACAATTCGCCTTTTCGCATTAAAAGTGTACAATTTCCAAAAATATTCAAAATGAGGTTAATATGCGGAAACGTTTGGTATCACCAGTATTTTTCTCTTTAAAACGCTCTCCTGTAAAATTAGTAAGTTTTGAGTTTATACAGTTTTAATGCGAGAAGACGAATTGTCTGTTTAGTCGGATAACTTGATTCTATACATACATAGACAAAGTAATATAAACATTACGAGACACAGAACATTAATTAAATAATAATTAGTCATACATATGTCAGCCAGCCATGCCAAATACCAACAAATAAAATGAAAACTTAACTCGAGCACAAAGAACAACAATGTAAATAAAGCATAATACCAAAATAAGAGCCTCCTGGTATTAAGGGCGTGATAGCTTACATATGCAATGCAATGTTCACATAGCTGTGACTACCCGAGTTACAACTCGAGGCCACAAATGATTAACTAGGACCATCGACGTAAAATAAATAACAACAAAATCATTTTCAGTCACCACAAGCAGCGCGTTCACGAGCATAACGCAAAGATCAACCATTACCCCCCTCGCCATATTTGAGGGAAGGAGGCAACCCGACCCCCGATGCTGCCGCAAGCAGTGACATCTACGGGAGCATGACGAATGTTGTTGAACTGTCAATATGAATGCCATTTCTACTGTTAAAGTGTTACGCAATTTCCTCTTCATAAAGATGTCATCATCATCATCATCAATGACAGCCTTGTTCAACACACTGCTGAGTGTAGCCCCCCCCCCTACGCGCTCTGTACCATGCTTCTCTGGTCCGTGCGTGTATAATGTCACTTCCATTATAAGACCTTAAAATCTGTAGTAAAGCTCTTTTTATAAACATTCCAGGTGTCGGCATCATAGACTTCGAGTCTTGGAGGCCGGTGTTTAGGCAGAACTTCGGCATCCTGACGCCGTACAAGGACGTGTCCTACGAGATTGAGAAGAAGAGGCACTGGTGGTGGAAGAAGCAGTGGCTTCAAGAAGAGGTAATCTAGTTTCTTTTTTTTATGTAACATCACGCTTATGCCTACTCTAGTACGCATATCAGGTACCACAATCAGCCTATAATGTCCCCACTGCTGGGATACAGGCCTGGTCTTGGTGAGACGGAGTGGGCCGTAATCCACCACCCAGGTGCGGATTTGTCCATGTCACATGTCTTGGAATTTTTAGCTCTAGGAAATGGTTTCCTCACGATGTTTTCCTTCACCGTTTTGAGTGCTCTCAAAACGGTACCCAAAAGTTCTACCACAGGTACTTAAAATACACTCAACTCAAAAGCTTTTCCATATAACTTATGTATGACAATAGGGAATTTTCCCTATCGTTCACATACGTTAACCTACTGCAATCGATCACGAGACCATTAGCTATGCAAAGTTTCACTGTAGCGCTTTTACGGTTCCGTAGGAACCATTTTAGTTTCGCCTAATCCTTCTGCCATCTGCCTGTCGGTACTCAAAAGCTATAATTGGGCATTTTACAAGGTCATTACTCCTATAAAGTTGTAAAAATAAACTCCTGAAACACAAACTTGATTTGCGGTCAATAAAAACAATACAGTATCCAACCCGCTTTGAGCCCGCGTTGTGTATTATGGGCCCACTATTTCTCACAGAGGAGGCCTGAGTCCTTGCAGAGTTGAAACATTTATTACAGGCTAATCGTGAAAAAACAATACAGTACCTGTAAAGAAGAACATTCATCCCAACTACAGAACTCTTTACTTTTCGTGCGTGTCTCACGCTATATAAAACCGGCCAAGTGCCGTTTTATAAGATAGTTACTAAATAATACTTCCACCTACTGTACCTTATGTTTTTATAATCAAAACAAACGATCCTTCAAATGAGTGATAACACCATCACCCATACAATTCCATCCAGTGCTCTCATTCCATACAAAACAATGGTACTCATCTCGTTGATTGCTCAATCGTGTTATCTGTGGCTGTAATTAGGGCACGTTAATTAAAGGGCCTGTCGTGTTGTGGTTGATTGTGCTGCTTTGCTCCTAATTGTTTGTATGCTCGCTGGTAATTGGTTTGTCTTGTTCTATTAGGGATTTTGTACGCGTGAGAGGTATTTGATTAATGTAGGCGGTTGTATGTAAATACAATTTATTATGCTAGCTGAGTGACCGTTGTAGGATTCCTATATAATTATCTATACATGGGGAAGCCTGCTAAACTACTTTGTATGTTATTTACTAGCTTTTGCGAGCGGCGTAACGTACTACGGGGATAAAAAGTATCCCATAAGTTCATTTAGCTTATAAACGATCTATATGCCAAATTTCATTTAAATCCGTTCGACTGATTTGCGTGATTACATAACAAACTTCCAAACATACTGGTTCATAGGCAGCATATGCGCCCTCACGTCGGGAATCCCAGGCTGATTCCCGGCCACCGTAGGCGCGGGCTTGCGGACGGCGAGTAATGGGTTGCTCACTGTCCGGTAAGGGCCAAGCCCGGATCGACAGCGCGTTGTGTTCCACGCGCGCCTCAAAGAGATGTCAGCACCAACTAGTGGGGTCCGCAAGGGCCGATGCCTGCCAGGGGTGCGGGTTGTTCGAAAGAGATACCGCGGCCCCTGGCACACAGGCAACTGAGGGAACACGGGTGGGGTTTAGTCAGTAAAAGTCTGACATGCCCTCCTGCTCCACCCAGAGCGAGAGAAGTTTTTTATTGATTTCCCACCCAAAAAAAAAACATACTGGTTCATCATCATCTGCCTACCCTTTTCCCAACTATGTTGGGGTCGGCTTCCAGTCTAATCGAATGCAGCTGAATACCCGTATTTTACAAAGAGCTGCTGCCTATCTGACCTCTACAACCAAGTAGCTGGGTAATACGATACCCTTGCTAAGACTGGATGTTATACTTTCGGGGTCCTGATAACCCGTAACGACTTTCAAAGATCGTAAGGCTTTACTTATGGACTGTATGGTTCTATATTCTAAGTTTATTTTAATTTACTTTAGTACCTGCTTTTCTCTAATCTGTAAAAATCTCTAACCCTGGGGGCCTACTCTCTAACTCCGTCAACAAAGATCGGGCCCGTCCGAAAGTAGTTCGAAACTTCTTAGTGAATCCTACGGCCACTTAATTATTTTTTTTTGCACGGGCAAAAACATATCGGGAGTAGGGACAGCTGTCAAATCGTGTTGTCATTCATTCTTAGTTCAAGCTCCAAACTAATCTTCTGTCCGTAAGTGATACGGAGTTGGAAACGCCCGTTACTTCGACCGAAACGACGGATTTCGTGCTTAGAGAGTAGGCCCCCTGGCTGGGTTCTCGTGCGTCATTTTTGGATGACCAGTAGTGACCACACAAAACCAGCGCTGTGCTGTAGGTCCCATAGCACAGCATAATGCTGAGTGGAAACCTTCTTGTTCCTACTGACTAGGTATTTATGTTCTGTGTTATAAATCTATTTTGTTTTCATGTTTTGTTTTTTCGTGTTATCTTATCTTTTTGTATGCACGTGATTCTGTGACAGATAAATCTATGTTTCTTTCTATATTTTACGGACTTTTAGTGGTTTTTTAACTGAAATAAAACTTTCTTTTCTGAGGGAAATCTCTTTTTAACGTCATACCGGTACCGGAAGCGGTGTCAAGATGCTTGCTATAAAATTGTACTGAAGTGGTCAGTTGGAACGCTCCCGGAGCTTCAAAATAGTGTATAAAGTTTGGTATAAGAAAAGGTATATACTAAGTGTGGAAAAAAACACAACCGACTTCCAACAAAAACACTACAAAGTGAAATAATACTTTAATTTCGGAAGTCGGTGGCAAAAACACGTTAATACAAAACTTCCGAAATTAAAGTGGTTTTTCACTTTGTAGTGTTTTATGAAATCATATTAATTTATGGAAAGAAAGAGTTAATACCGTTCCACAATGATTTTTCTTCAGCGTCTCACTTTCAGTAACAAAAGCTTGTTACTGTACCTGTTGGATTTCTCAAAAAACAATTCCTGCACGATCATTCATCTCGAAATCGGCTTACAAGCCTTCAAATCTTCTATAATGCCTGTGCCACTTTCATCGCAAGCTCTCCGACCATAACATCATAAAACAGAGTCATGTGATTGCTTCATACATAACTGCATACAAACATTATAAGATTGTAATTTATCAATCAGATGTCGGCATGCGCTCGTCAAACTAATGCTTCAGTTATTTAGGGCGCTTAGGGCTGGGGTACACGGTTGTCAATCTATCAATCTGGTAATGATCATTTATCAATTTGATATTGGTATGTGTGTTATGCTCGTGGGTGCTGCTCGTGGTGACTGGTCGTCTTGCTGACCATGGTTTTGTTATTGTTAATTGTATTAAGTTTTTATTAATTTTAGTCCAGAGGTCCTAGTTTAACTTTTGTTACTTTAAGTTACTTATAGCTATATTTGCATAATGCAGAATTGCATATGTAAGCGGGCATGCCTTTTATGCCTAGAGGCTTTTATTTAGATTGGAAGTTCTGTTTACGTTTTATTTTAATTTTCTATTATTTTTAGTTTTCAATTTTTGATGGTATATTGGCGTGTGCTAGCTGACATATGGCAAATTTTATGTTTTTTTTTTGTGTTTCGTAATTTTTATTACCTATTATTGTATAGAATCAAGTTCTTCTAACATAACAGACAGCTGTGCTGCTGGGGAGTTTGTTCCGCTACTTCTTCTTCCCAGCTAAAGCACTAGGAAGTGGTGAAGGGCGGGCGTTTTTGGGGGGACTGTCTTATGTAATTTTATTTTGACGTTCAAAAAGAGCTGACTCTCAGCCTAGTTTGAATAAATGACTTTTGATTTTGATTTTGATTGTACACTCGTTAAAGTAACGCTTTACTTATTTAGGGCAGTGAGCGCTGATGTAGATCAATCTACTAATTTGTGTAAAAGTACAGAGCAGTGGTGGCCCAGTGCTTACGGCCGCAACTCACGAGTTTGTAGGTCGAAAGTTTGAACCCAGACAGGCGTTTTACTTTATGTAAAGCCTTTCATCACCACTGCTCTCAAAACAGTGAAGAAAAACATCGTGTGCTGTAACCGAAAAATCGAAAAAACGTGACATCCACTAAGCTGCACTGGGCCCGCGTGGTGGATTGGCTCACTCCTTCTCACAGAGAAGAGGCCTGTGTCCCAGCATTGGGCACGTTATATACGCTGATTACCTATGCTGTTATTATGACTAAGTGACTTACTTTTAGTTATATTCGTCATCAACAATTTTTTCATAGTAAAATATACCATTAGATCATTTTAAAACATGTAAATGATGTGGTCTCCTTTAATCGGAATCGCATGCTGTATTTGTCCCTGTTCTGTGTAAACTTGCATGTAATTAAATAGCCTCTGTTAGAGATCCAATAAATAAATAAAATAAATGAAAATCATTGCAATTTTCAGAATCCCTCCGCTAATTTGCATCAATCATTAAGGCTTATTAGTTGATTTGCACGAATTTACCCGCCCGAAACAGGCAATAGGCACGTTTTTAATTTTTTGTAATAAAATAATACCATTAGTTTAGGGTAGTATTTAAACGCAAATCAAAAAATATCCTTTTTCTATGCAATAAGATTCCGAATTCCCATCAAAATTACTGATTGCACAGCAAAATATTCAACTCAAAATATCACTAAACACACTACAATTTATTTTCGCAGCGTACAGCGATTTTTCCTAAAGCAAAAGCTTTTTCATCAATGCACAGCTAATAATCTTAATGCACATTATACATGTTAACTGTTTTTCTTTTAAATATAGCTTCTATTTTTATATTATGTACAGCAGTTTTTCTAAATAAAGGGCGTCGGGAGGGAAAGACTACCCTTAACCACCTGCCATGATAGCTCGACGGAGCCCCGCTTCGCGGGGCTCCTATTTCTGCGTGCGGGGTTTGAAGTAACCTACGAACCCAACCTGTCCGTGTCGGGGTGCCGCAAGTCCCGAGCTCGCTTCGCTCGCTCTTGCGTCCAGATATCCGTAAACGTATGTTTGTCTAATATGCGACTGGGATAGTTATTTTGCTATGAAATATGGAAAATTTGCTGTGCAGTCAGTATTTATGCTATGTATGTAGTATTTTTGTACAAAAATAAATTTAACTGTATTGCATTATGAGGAAAAAAGTAATGTTATATTGATGTATAATTTCGAATTATCTGCAGTTTGAGTTTTGTTAAACATTTAGTTTATTTGTAGTGAAGTAAGTTATTAGATGTAAATAAGAATATAAATGATGAGTATGTATTGATAGGCGATTATTTATTTGATATGCAATTTATAATATCCCATTAGTTTATATTGCATAAAATTTGTGCGAATCGACTCATTGAACCAGTCTGTGTACCAGCACACTAACTCAATCTATAAACTCATTCCCGTTGCTTCATCTCGCTGACGATCATTGAGATCTCAAAGTGTTGATCTAATAATAAAATCTGCGTGCTGTACTAACTGTTACTGAGAAATATGTCTTTATGTTGTACACCTGGGAATTTTAATGGCCTTGATTGTTACATGTCAGATGAGATTTGATTTGAGGGTTGATCGAAGAAAGGGTTTTGGTCCTACTAATATTATAAATGTGAACGTTTGTTACTCGATCACGCAAAAACGGCTAAACGGATTTGGATGAAATTTGACAAACAGCACGATTGGCGCAGTGGTTAAGCGATTGACTGCTGCGCTGCGTGTCGCGGGTTCGATCCCCGCACGGAACTAATATTTGTATGACCTACAAGTAGTTGTTCCGGGTCTGGCTGTTTGTGTATGTGTGAGTTTAAATGTTTGTAAACGCACCCACAGAAAAAATAGGTCAACCTGGATTAACACAGGATAATTTTTATCCCAATAGTACGATCCCATAGGATATTTTTTGACCACACCGCGGGCGAAGCCGCTGGCAAATTTTTTTTTGAACCGACGAAGAATTTCTACTCTAGTCTAGAATAATATGCTGAATTCATGGTTACAGTTCGAGCACTGGATATTGTTTTTCCTGTTTTACATGCGTATTAATTTGATATATTTTTTCCTGTATTACATACGTATTAAATTAGATACTAATTTGTAATAGCAGGAACGGCACGCACGGGGCACTGATATGTATGGCGCTCGGGACGATTTTGATGTTGTTCAATAAACGAAAATCAACAAACCCAATTCTCCCGTTCCAGGCAAAACGTCGTTTTGAAGAAGCAAGCCGCGAATTCATGCAGGCGACCTTGTCTCTCGCGAAGAAGATGCGCCCGCGCGCCCTGTGGGGCTACTACGGGTTCCCGTACTGCTTCAACATGGCGAACAACAGGAAGGAGTCCTGTGCTGATAATGTGCCTCAGGAGAATGATCGGTAAGCCCATCATTTGTTGTATAGAACAACTAGATTGTGCCCGTGATTAAGCTCGTGTGGAGGTCGACAAACACTTTCTATACAAAGAAATATATTAATATACCAGAGCACTCAGAAAGTATTGCGAAATAATGTTTTTATGTATGAGAGACGGGCTAGTTATAATCTATTTTCAAAATACGATTATTTTTAAGTAAAAATAGGTACGTTCCAATTGAAAAATTTCCCTCCACATTTTTTGCGAGCTAATTTAAATTATCGTGTCTCATTAAAAAATGGATCTGCGCCGGGAACAATTTCGCGCTATGATTTTTACGATTTCAAGTGTTGCCAGAAACCGGACGAATCGTACGATAGACTTCAAATGGCATTCATGGATGAAACCATAGGCAAGTTACATATCAAGAGATTGAACACATACTGCAGGTTAGATTAGGAAGCCTTCGCAAAATCCTACACGTGCATCTTCGCGTGAGGAGGATAGTTTCACGCTGGGTGCCGCACAACCTCACCGATGCTCAGAAGCGGGCCCATCTCGGCGTGTTTACAACATCATTATAGGTGATGAGTCTTGGAATGCACTCTCGCTCCGTACCATGGCCTGGACTAGGGCCGGATGCGAATTATCGCCGCTGCCGCTCGCCTTCACGTGGACACGGCGCGGCGGTGCTCTGCCCAAGCCGGGCAGACCTCCACCGTATGTTCCACCGTGTCCTCAGGGCCATCTTCACAGTAGAAATACCCGGGCGTTTCCTCCCGCCTTATCTGAAACGTAATTAGATAACGTTAAGTGACTTTGGATATCGGTATTATTAACGTTACTTTTTATCGTTAACGTAACGGTAATTGGTAACGTTACATAAAAAATACCGGTAATTCGGTCCCTGCTCCTTACAGCACTGACCTAGCACCGTATACCTTCTTTTTGTTTCCGAAAATAAAAAATCAGCTCAGAGGGATACAATTTTCGTCGCCGGAAGATGCGCTGTCCTGTCAGCGTTCGAGCACGCTGTAAACGAGGTGTCTGTGGCGGACTGGAAAAGTGTTTTTTTTTTCGCTATACTTTCTGAGTGTCCCACGTATATGTCAACTTTCATTGTGACCGGTCGACGGGGGTTAAAGTTTATCAATCTCATACGCAACCTCCATTTGAATTTTTTAACGTCTGGATAAAAATATGGTGTGTTGTAAATATATAATAGAACCCATATGTATACACTAATATTTGCATAGTACCATTGATTTAACAAAAGTTCCGAATATCCAAAAAACATATTAAAAACAATACATCCTACGGCTATCGTAAAACTAATAATAGCTCAAGTAGGAGATAGTAAATGGCGTAGGCTGCGATCGTGCATGAATGGAGCACGTTGGATGTGTGAACGAGAATAACATCTCGTTCACATTTCCATTATTTATTTCAGCATTAATTTCGATTTACATTTTTTTGACTGCGTCCTCGTCGGCGTCGTGTAAACATGGAATGGAACATGGAATGAATAAAAATTAGCATTAATTTGAGTGAAACCATTGCGTTACTCCATTCACTCGACTTTTTCAGTTTCTGGTGAATAAAAGTAACAATTTGATTTGTAAACTTCCAGTATAGGCTGGCTCTGGCAAGAGAGCACGGCGCTGTACCCGTCCGTGTACAGCTCGGACGACATGACGCCGGACCAGCTGGCCGGCCTGCTGCGCGGCCGCGTGCGCGAGGCGGCGCGGGTGGCGGCGCGGGCCGCGCCCGTGCTGCCCTACTTCTGGTACCGCTACAGGGATAAGGGGTATTTTAATGAGGTGAGGTATTATCATGGCTCAGATGTCATTATACGGTTTTAAATAAATTATATTTCTGTAAGTAGGTTTGTAGATACTTTTACACGTCAATCATATTTTAAACGTGTCCACATCAAACGTGTCCTTATCAAAAAAGCATATTATAAGATAAAAGACTACGTTGAAGACAGGGAAGTTTGGCATTAATTCCTTCTGCACATGTGGCTTCCCTGGTACCTCATTAACAGCAAAACCGTGTGAAAGTCTATTAACTGCTCCCAAATTGCAATGTTAATTTTTATTCTTTTTATTATTATTTTTTTTTACAATGTCTGACATATTCTCGTCATTATTTGACATTATACATCAATTTTACTACCTACTATTTATTTTCAGTGATTGTCATCGAAATCATGTCACTTGGTTCAAATAGATTCATTTTATATAGGCAGATTCTTTTACATATTGTGAATGAGAGAACGTTGTAGGCCTTAGAGACTAGATTTGTAGACGTTTTTCTATTCTGTATTTTCATTCCTCTAAGTACCTGGTACTTATTGACTGGCCTGCACTGTCCTCCCATACCTATTATCACTGTAATTTGAAAACATTGTAAAAGCCAATTATTTTTAAAAGAGTAACCGTGGAGTTTCTTGCCGGCTCTTCTCCATAGGAAACGACAAATTGGAACCGTGCACCTAGCTTCTGACGTTTCATAAGTGCCCATGCAGGCTTATGTGAAATAAAATATTTTGATTTTGATTTTTGATTTTAAAAAACCATGTACATTGGCGTCTGAAATGTTATTTTAAGGAAAGAATCACACAGATTCAGTGGACCTGTCCAGGCTGTGCACGCATTTATCAGTAATCATGCAGCTCAACTCAGGAGATAATTCAAAATGTCCACCTTCAAAGCATCAGAAAATGCAGCGATACCTGTGTAAACTCCTATGTTCAGCATTAAACGTCTTTTAGCTAGAATGATTATGATTAGGGAATGTTAAATATAGCTTTAAAATAAGCTTTCCGAAAATATTGTCACTCTTCATAGGTTCACTAATCGATAGCAGCTGATCAAGTTATTTAATCCGTAAAATCGACTGTTACTTCATAATAACAACCCAACAAAATAAACCAATTTATAACTTACTTTCTTAAGCAATCAACTGTAGTAAAATTCCATATTTATCTGTTACAGAGGGACTTAGACGTAGCACTAAGCACATTTTACAAATCAAACGCCTCAGGTTTTATAATCTGGGGCAGTTCCAACGATGTCAACACACTGGAAAAATGTCAAAATCTCAAGAAATACGTCACAGACACATTAGGGCCTGCCATAGCCAGGTACACTAAACGAAACATGTGGCTTGAAGATGACCCTGATGAGACAGATAATGTAGTTTACAAGCCATACAATGCGTCGAAATATGATCCAGAATATAACTGGATTCCTCCCGTAAACTATACCCAAAAAGTTGAAGAAATGGTTGATAAAGAATTAAAAGAAGAAAAAGAAGCTGCAGTAGCACATAAAGATAATAATGAAAGTGTTCTAGTTGATCTGATTTTGCATAAGATAGCTAATTATTGTGCTGAAGGCTGTGATAATAAGAGTAAAGTGAGACGGACTGATGAGAACGAGGGAGATGGTGGTACTAACGAATCTCGTGTAGTTTTAGTCACTGAGGATCCTTTTAAGAAGAATTATATTAGAACTGCAGAAACAACTGGTAAGTTTTTTAAATTTACTTTTTTAGTGTAAGGTGTTTTTAATTCTGAAATTCAATTTCAAACTCAAGTTGTCCGTTTGCCCGAATGTTTGTTCCGCATGGGCACGAAAATGGCACACAGATAGTTTATAACTTGGACTAATACATAGGGTACTTTTAATCCCGGTAATATGTTCACGCGGGCAAAGCCGCGGGCAAAAGCTTGCAAACATACAAAAAGACATTACTTTTATCAAACTAACTGAGTTAAGACTCAGGTTGATAGCCCATGTCCATAATATAAGTATTATGGACATGGGCTATCAACCTAATTTCATTGAAGTAATCAGTTACTGAAGCACTTGAAAAAAAATATCTCCTGTACAGTATTTTAATTCATTATTTTGTATGATTCAGTGCCAACGACCACAGAAGAAGACATTTATGATTATGACTCTGACACTGCAGGAGATGACACCGCGGAAGATATTTATGAAACGAATGAATTCATTATTGTTAGTACAACTAGTAAAAGTATTGACCAAATAAGTACGACTATAAAAAGTATTGAAGAAATTAGTACATCGACTGCAAAAGCTGACGCTATCAGTACGATTGATATAAGCAAAAGGGAAAGTAAGTTAAATATAAATAAAGAACAAAATAGTACAGTTGCTGTAAGTAGTGAAGAAAGTAGTACAATTGCCATAAAAACTACTGAAACACATGAGAATAGATTGATCATAGAAGAAATAAACGCCGTTGATTTAAGTACAGAAGAGACCAATTCAACTGAAGAAGAAAGTACTACTGATAATAGTACAATTACTACAGAACCTAGTATAAATGGCACAACTACAACTAGTCAAAATATAGTAGAGACTAGTACAATTAAAAATGATTTGAGTATAGATGAAAACATTACAGAATCAAATTCAATAGAAGTCATTTTTATAGACATCAGTACGGAAGAGTCAAGTACAATCAATCCAACTACAGTTGATAGTACCACAGTTGGTACAAATAGTACCACAGTTGAACCAAGTACATTCGATAATAGTACCAAACATAATATTAATAGTACCACAGTTGAACCAAGTACATTCGATAATGGTACCAAAGATAATATTAATAGTGCCACAGTTGAACCAAGTACATTACATAATGGTACCAAAAATAGTATTAATAGTACCACAGTTGAACCAAGTACTGCTGATGATGGTACTACAGATAGTATTATTAGTGCTACGGTGAAATTAAGTACAATTAATAATAGGACGACAGTTGGGAGTAAAAGTGCTACAGTTGAACCAAGTGCAGTTGATAATGGTACTGCAGTTGGTACCAAAAGTGACAGCAGTACAACATTGGTGCCGGTGTTGACAGAACAGGTTGTTGTTTCAATTGTTTAAAGTTTGTTGTTAACCGTTTTTTTTAAATTTTGTGTTCTTTGAGCAACTATCTACTATAGCAGTGATATTATCTACTATCATTTTCTTAATAATTGTACACAAATGATAAGTTAAAGCAAATACTCTATGGTTCAATCAATTATTCAAATAAATATCACTCTGGCAGCTCATTTCTGGATTAATGTATCTTCAAAATTCGAAGATCATCGTCACTGTATTAGCCATTTTACTTTAGTTTACTTTCATATCAAATATGGTATTTGATAAGTGGCAGTATGCCCCAATCATTTTAAGATGATGATTACTTAAAATAATCCATAAAAATATATATACATAAGATACTTTACCAGACAAAAACCTTTTGCCATCACTATAAAAGTATATATTGTAGTAGACAGTTGTTCGTACTAATTATAATTTACAACCTAATTTGCATCCAATGCTGTACTTAATTTGCTAATATCTGTTACTGAATAATGTTTAACTTTTGCTATTTTAAATAATTTGCTTAGTGAATGAATGTTTATGGTCAATATTAATATTTGTTTTGCACAACTAAATACCTAACTGTGATGGAAGAAACCAGTTTCTGTCAGTCTGGTTACTTTTAATAACCCCTAATTATTTTAACTATTTCTTTATTCTAAGCATTTTGTCTGTTATTTTAATCCTACGTGCTGCGATTCAAGATCGAAAATCCATCGAATACTTACAAAGACTTTCAAATACTTATAAGCTTTCATAATCCAGGGTTCTATAAGGCTTTTCAATCTTGTCAGCACCTATTTTAATTTGGTTGTCAATAACACTTTACTTACTGCATATTAATTTCTTGACTGCAATTATTTCATATTTTGTCCTTTACTTTGCCTGTAGTATCTAAATTTTATCCTTGTGTACATACACCAATTGTTTTTAGATCTGTTTTTATAATATCTTTGAGTTGTTTCACTAATCTATCTTTATCAGCGGTTTTTGCTTCTAGAAACAGAAAAAGTTTTCACTTTTTCTATGAGGTATTGATTTATTTCTATGTCTGGGTACATCTTACTAAGTGGCAATAATCGAACATACGTCACCGCATAATCATCTTTAGCACTACCTGAGCTATTATTTTATGATTCGTGCTAATACTATAAATAGATAAAAACGCATTTCTGTTGAAGACATTTACGCATTTATTTTACGCTTTTTTAACGTTTCATTTGTCACTTTTTTATGTACTCTTTTGTTTAATATACGCTCACTTGAAGAAAAAGCCGTTGTAAGTGAGGTTATTGAATGTGTGTTAATCCGTGTCTGTCTGTAGGTGTTGGGGTCTGTATCCAGAGCTATCGTCAGTAAACCGGTTGCGTGTTCTCTGTTCTATATCTACTCTATCACCAAGTGTATCTGTGTCTTGTTCGGAAAGTGCTAGGTTAGAAGCTAACGATTGACGTTTTTTACTAACTTTTTTTTTATATTTCCCTTTTGTATGACTACCTCTTTGGTCTAGTGGTCACAAATGACTCCTAAATAATAAGACCCTAGGTTAGTTTTTCAGTTCAGCAAAACGAAGATGTAGATGATACACATCTACTATCGTCTTCGTTATGTACAGTTTGGAGAAATATTTCTTGTACTATGATTAGAACTACTTAGTACTCATTATGGTATATTGTATTGGAGTTTGATTTAACGAACTGTTTTTTTGCCTTCTTTAAACTATTAGTTCTTAGTAGCTTTAGCTTAGGCTCGGGCTCTGCGGGAACCCTAAAAATGTGGGTAAAAGGCTGGGCTGTTAACTTAGAGTACTTATTTGCTCCTGACCTCAAGTATTCGAGATTATGCGTAGATTTAGCTTACCGTTGGTGGCCAGCGAGTCGACTGATTTTGATAACAAAAGAAGGCTTAGGTGGATTACACTAGTGTGTAAGCCAACGCGCCACGCTACGAGGTGTAGTTAACGGAGCCAAATTTCCCGCGTTTTTGTTGAATTTGTATGTAAAAATGCGCATTGTAGTGTGTGACTTAGCCTCGTTGGAAAAGTGTCTAGTGTTGACAATGCTAACCTCGTGATTTTTCAAAACCGTTATTTAATTCCTATCTACGAGAGAAAGTAGAGCGAATTTTACTATGAGATCGAGATCCATTATAATTTTCTGCACACTTCTCTGTGAAAAATAGAAAAGCATCACTTGCCCCAGAACACCTTTCAGTCGTTAGCTTCTAACTTATAGCCGTTTTCAATAAACTATCTGTTGACATCTTGACTCACTAGGGATGGGATTTTGACATTTCTTACTTAACTTTCGTCAAAATTCTATTTCTAGTTACGGATAGCGGCGATGGATGGGTTATTGAAAACATGCGTTAGAATAACTCGTGACTAATCATTTTATCTGTGATATGTTTAAGTATAATTTGGTTAGATATTTTGTGAATATTACCAAATTTAATTGTCAGTTAGAATTAAGAAAATAAATGTTATATTTTCAATGTATTCTTTGTTTTATTGAATATAAGAACCATTTACAGGCACTTTGAATTGTCAAGAAGTCGGTCAGTCAAAGATGAAGCTGCCGATTCCAAGGCGTCGTAGTTAGGTACCTAAGGCCAATAAAAAACTTTTTTCAAAAAAAAAACCGACAACCGGAAAGACACTACAAAGTGAAAAATAACTTTAATTTCGGGAGTCGTTGACTTTGGATGGTATTTAAATTTTTTGTCACCGCATTCAGAAATTAAACTTATTTTTCACTTTCTAGTGTTTTTCCGAAAGTCAACCGTCGGGCAGTTGCCCACCAGACACAACACCCGTCCGATCGGGGCATCCTCCCTTTACTAATAGAGTATGAGCGAACATTACACCCTGTTCCTCACACCTCTATAGGGTCAAAGCAATGCATATTTATGCGATAGCAGTAATCGCGGTTGATTTGCTGTCATTTTTTTAAGAGTTCCGTTGTCTGTCTCCGAAACTCATTATCAGGTCTATATGAAATTTATATGGGACTATTTCGGAATAAACCCCTTTCGAACAAAAAAATAATTTTGCAAATCCGTTTATATGACGGAGTTATGCCTGAACATAAAATAAAATAAAAAACATGTTGAATTGATAACCTCCTTCTTTTTGAAGTCGGTTAAAAAGGAGAAAATGACTCCACGTAAACTCATTTAAATCAAAATATTTTTTTAAATGTGGTCTTGGACAAGATTTTTCTAAGATATTTCAAATTTATTCTCACACTCTTTTATGATTTATCACGTTCCTATGCTAGAGCATTTATGTGAGTGTAGACACTCACAGTAAGAAAAAACATAGCGCAGTGTGCTTTTGTCGACCTTTACCCAAAGGAGTAGATAGTTGAAGATTTTATCATATTATCTTGCCATCATATTGGCTCAGTTTGGCCTAAAATGTTTTTTAAAATGGTTATAGTATCTCCATAAGGTTTGGCAAACAACGCTTGATTGTATTTTAGAATTTCACCAGTTTTTTTGCACTCCTGCCAATAGCTTGTTAATAACACCCACGAACAGAGTGTTTCCTATATTCTTGGCCAGTGACAATGATAATACATTCGCAGACATTTTCCTTTCGGAATATTCCAAGACATTTGACTGACAATCTGTCGTGAAGTATTTCTGGCGCTCAGTGCACATGCGTTAAGTGTCAATGAGTGGCGCTATGGACTAAAATAGACGCCTATTTGTCATGGACTAACTTCCAGAGAGTTAATTATTTCCATATTGAAACGTTTTATAGTAAAGAATTTGCAAAAAAATCGGTACTGTAAATCGATAAAGTCGAAAGTTGAGTCTGAAAAAGCTTATAGTAAGTTTTTTTTTAGTTTGTTCATGGTAAAGCATATAGTACATCATACACATACATAAATTCACGCCTTCTTCAACAGAAACAACAGAATGCCACCTGTTACTACCCGTAGGTAGATAAAATGTAGTAATAAGAATAAAAAGTTATATGTAGGTATCTACACTAAGCGGTGGTGACCCAGTGGTAATAATCACTACTTACGGGTTGTAGGTCAGACTGGCGCAATGCTTTGTGTAAATTATTTCATCACCACAGCTCTCAAAACGGTGAAGGAAAAATTGTGAGGAAACCGGCATGTCCTAGAACCAAAAATACGAAGACATGTGACATCTACCAACCCGAACTGAGCCTGCGTGGTGGATAACCTCCCATTCCCTCTCGAAGAGAGGAGGCATGTATCCCAGCAATGGCTGATCGGCTGATCAGGTAGGTATCTCTATTCTCTCAAACCTGGGACATTGAAGATGTCATCCCAAATCAAGGAGCACATTTCTTTTCGCCGTAAGACAAATGTGAAAGAATTTAAAATAAAAGACGAAAATTATTTCAATTCACATACTTTATTAAGACAAAACAGAAATAAACGAAACACATGAAAACGAGTAAGTGAAAGTAAATTACAAATAAACTTAAACTAAAATTCTAACACAAAAATCATAAGAACTGATTATAGAACACACTGAACTTAAAGACAACAAACTATAGCAAGAAACAATTAATAAAAAGTATGACAAAACTACACACACAGGCAGACAATTAGTCGTTACAGATAGTCAAAAGTTCAACAGTCTAACCAAAGGATATCGTGTTACACAGAAACTGAGTTGTGGAGATCAAATAGGCAGTGGCTCCATGTTAAGGTATTCAGCTGCATTCGGTTAGACTAAAAACTGACCCCAACATAGTTGGGAAAAGGGTAAGTGATGGTGCTGAAGTAAAATAAAACTATATATAATACCAAAGACTCATGCAGAAATAATAGCGAAACAGTAATTTTTGAACAACAAAGGCATTTCATCATCCGAAATAAAGTTCCTGTCGGGTCTAACACTAGCGAAGTTATTATACTTGGGTTCGGTTATAAAATTGTAACCGGCTTCAGAGCACTCTTTGATTCTGATGCAGTCTTTATGGAGCTCGGTGATGGTGTAGCCAGTGATGACGAAGGGAACCTTCAGTTTCAAGATGGCATTGATGGTGGAAGGCCAGGGGTCCTTGCCGTTGTACACTGAAGAGCGTTGGATGCTAGGGTTGAAGGCGCATACTACAAATGAGAAAAGTGAATGTACACTTCCTGAATGATTAACTTAAATAGGTACTTACATTTTAGGGTTTTTGATTAAAATATAATGTTGGAATTCTGTTATATAATACCCTGAAATACTGCCAAAGATATTCTATGAGCATAAGATATAATGAACTTACAATTTAACAGGGTAAACGTCATCAATTTATGGTGGAAATTTTTCATTTCAATCGACATCATGAGGAGAGTTGCAAACAATTTACGATTTTAAGGAGTTTTCGTATAGGTATTATATAAAGAACAAGATCTTGCTTTTGCTTATGAGACAACGATCTTTAAGGGAAAGAAAACAAACAAACTCAGATTTTATTTAGTAAAGGCTTCCCTTACCAATATCAGGAATTACAAAGTCTTCACTGGACTTGTAGTCTGCGTAAGTCCTCTTATCTTGGAAGTTGAACACCACACGACGATTGTTTTGACGACAGTTTTCGCATAACCTGATAACGTAAATAATGTTAAATGATAAATGATTTTATTTCTGTAAATAGTTTTGTACTTAAACACTTTTACACGTCAATCATATTTTAAAAACTAGATGAGGTGGTCGGCCTTTCCTATCTGACTACTCTGAGCAGAAAGGCCGAAAAAACTCAGAGGTCATAGTCTTTATAAAAGTTTAGACATAATCTTGGTCAGATCATGTGAAGACCATGTAGATTGGTGTCTGAAATGGTATTTTGAGAAAAAAAAACACACAGATTGAGTGGACCCATCCAGTCAGTGCAGCCCAACTCAGAACTTTAGGAGCTCAACAATGTTGGCTGTTTGTGTATGTGAGTTTTAAATGTTTGTAAACGCACCCACAATACAGGAGAAATTCCTAGTGTGGGGCAACGTTTACAAAAGAAAAAAAAATTAGTCCTGTTCCAACAATGTGTAGGAATCGTGCGTTAAATATCTTAACGTAATATTATAAATGAGAAAGTAAGTTTGTTTGTTTGTTGCGCTATCACGGTAATATGGCTGAACGGATTTGGATGAAATTTGGCACACAGATAGACCATAACCTGGGTGGGATAGGTACTATATTTTTCATCCTGAATCGCAGACGAAGTTGCGGACAACAACTAATAATTAATAGTTCTCACTCTGTTTTAGTTTGCAGTTATAGGTGAACGAGGAATATTCCCCTACCATTAACAAAAATATATGTACATCTCAATAGCCTACTCTTAGTCTACATTGAATATTACTGCTCAAAATTAATAATTCTCATTGGCTCCTGTGTGCTATTAAAAAATACACTGCAATCAGTAAATATTTCTAAACTCTTGCAATATCATCTTATAATCTGTAGTACGTGTGTGCGTGTGTGGCCTGACTTAATATTATTTTAACAATTTATTTATTATTATTACCCAATAATGTCCCACTCCTGGGCAAACGCCTCCCTACTCTCTTTCCCCGTCCAGAGTTTCCAAGGACCAATCTTTATTAAAGGAGACCAGAGGCTCGGGGCTGTGAGCTAGACTCCTGCTGCGATGTCGTTTGCCACTAAGCGGGACCCACTGGGTCGTAAATTTGGCCCATTGATTGTCTGTCATATGAGAGATGTGTCCAGCCCAATTCCAATTAAGCGTGGCAGTTTTCCGAGTGCCCGGTCCTTTAACTTATAAGATTTATTGAAGTTTATAAACGTCGCGTCGCTACCCATAAACCAACTCACTTGATCTTCCCGAGCAGTTCCAGCGGCAAGTTGGAGGGGTTCAAGTTGTAATTGATGAGCACGACCCTAACCTCTCGCAGGTCTGGTCTCAGGTGCAGGAAGAACACCTCCCATTTGTTGAGGGCATCAGCTTCGAACTGTAACTCTGCTCCTACCACGTGTATTGTGAATGAGGTCTTCTGAAATAGAGAAGAGTGTTCATTGTCGTAAACAATCGATGAGATGGTTCCTGTCATGATCATTTACCATATATTTTAGTAACGAAGCTCATAAAACCTTAACTTTAAGGTCATAATAATCTCGAAACCTACGTTAGCACGGGACGTAAAAGTATCGAGGTAGTATTTTTTCGCGCACGAATCTTCAAAGCACTGCTTAGCAACGAGAATTGAAAATTGAGCAGTACCGTAAACCAGGGTTACTTGGATTCGCGGGATGACTTTGATCAAAACTTCAATTTCATATAAAATCGCTAATTGCCTGAAACGAAAAGCAACATGATAGTAAATTTTTTCTAGGTTAGCAACACTGAAGAACTGTCAAATCCTTTTCTGAGTACACGCTGGGAATTCACTAACAATTTTATTATAATTAAAAACATAAAAAAATGCTTAATTATTTTTTCTGTTGGCAGTATTTGATTTTATAAATTGTTTTGGCATTATAATTGGGGATACTTTGTAGTTATGCAATAAAATAGGTATCAAAGTAACCCTTCATCCAAAGTATAACTTTGATCAGTCAGTTTTTATTTATTTTTTCTCAAAATAAAGCAATATTTTTTCAAGTATTATTACAGGAATCGAGAGTTATAAAAAAACCGATTATAGGGCAAATTTTGTATTTTTATATAACCACTTTAAGAAACATGAATCTTCAAAGTTTAATATTGATTAAAGTAACCCCGGTTTACCGGTATGTTTTTTCGACGCGCTGGGATTGACTCTATTGTATTCTCAATGCTCGGTTCAACACTGACAGATGAAAATTCAGTGCGGCAGAAAATCCCGCCGCGATACTTTTACGTCTGTCCAATATGGTGTACATATCACAGGTTTTCAACAAAGAATGAGTCCTCTCAGCAGTAGCAATCATAATAAACTGATAACGGACTTGTGCCACGAGCTCGCAGTGACAGCCATTTGAAAATAATGGAGTATTTTTACAACAAGATCCTTTTAAGGTTCAATTTCTTATAAACCAATTTTCTGTCATACAGAAATTTTCCTCATCGTCATCTCGTAGTAGTTTTTTTTTTTTTGGGTGGGAACACCCTTCCGCTCTGGGTGGAACGGGAGGGTGTGTCAGAATTTTACTGACAAAAACCCACCCGTGTTCCTTCAGTAGCCTGTGTGCCAGGGGCCACGGTATCTCTTTCGAACAACCCGCACCCCGGGCAGATCTCAAAGTCAAAGTCAAAGCATTTATTTCAAATAGGCACTTAAAAGGCACTTTTGAACGTCAACATTTACATTAAAGTAGAATTGATTCTAGTCGCCCCTTCCAAAATGTAGTTTCGTATGGAGAAGAATGGGCAAGAAACTCCACCGTTACTCTTTTAAAATGTTTCAAGTACAATATTTACATTCATTATATGATTATGTGTGAAAACGATGCACCCAGAATAAAATTACCATACCAAAATGGGTAAAAAGAATCAAATTGAATAAATACAGATAAATTAATTCTGTGATAGATACATGGTGTTCACACATTTACAAACATTGTAAAAGTAAGTATAGGTATGATTTTCCTACAATATTAACAAGTAATGAGTCAGTGTGTGAGTTAAAATAATTACTGAGTGTAAATCAATGTCATAAATATAATTAATAATATGTACAATTCAATTAGCAACCAGTTTGATTTTGTCTAGACTCTAGATTGTCCTATGGAGCAGGACCATCATGTTTCCAAGCATTCTTATCTTGGATATAATCCTCTAATTTGTAATACGCTAGTTTACAAAGTTTACTTTTAATGTGAGCTTTAAATTTCCTTTCATTTAATTGCAATATATCACAAGGTATTTTGTTGTAATATTTAACACAGTACCCCATAAAAGATGTATGTACTTTAGCTAATCTGAAAAATGGTTGATCTATTTTGTCTTTTTGTGCAATTGTGGAAATGGCAAAAGCCTCGCCCCCTATTACATGTAACATAAACATAACTGGCGAAATGTGGATTTACTATAAGTACTCCTCTGCCCAACCCTTCAGGGAAACAATGCCTGATGTTATGTGTTTTATTAATGCTTCTTTGAACACTGTACCAACCTTACTAACTCCGTTGGTAAGAGAGCCAGCCTTGCTCCTGCAGAGCTGATGGCAGTAGGCAGCAGTCAGTGGAGCCGTCGCCAGCTGCGTTAACGCTGCGTATTGTATGTCCGTTATATCTGTCACAAAATCATAATTTACTGGTTATTGTGGTGGCTTCCAACTATTTATTACAAAACGAATACAAGAAAAGAAAAAAAATGTTTATTCTGAACAAATAAGATGCACATTTTAAAATAAACACAAAATAATCCAAGTAGCTAAAAGTTTCGTTCTCGACACTAAAATAAATAAATAAATAAGTTAGTTTTTTAAACCATAGAGAGTAATCTAACATTTCAAGGCTTTATGTGTTTGCTTTTCACATTAGACCTGTCAAATTGCTATAAGGATTTAAAAAACGAACTTTCGTTAGACGTAAAAAGGAACACGTAATTTCCACACACCACAACTCTCCATCAACCGTTTGTGTTGCTAATTATAATAGAGACGAAATACGTCTTTATTATCTAGAACTTAAGAACCACCTCTTTCGGTGTAAGAAACTTAAAATCTTTTCTAATACTTAAATAAAAAAATAGGTCAACTAAAGTGCCAGTACAAGAACACATGAATTAAGAACCTAGTTCGTTGGCAACCAGTGTATAGGTACGAGCTGAGACGTAGAAATATTTAAATATGCCATGACTTAAGAGCTGTTACAAATACTAACATATATGCAGTAATAAATCAACTTTATAGGTTTCTAGTCACCGTTTGCAATTTATTTCGTTTGTGTGTAGAAAATATAAGTCCCACTTGTAAATATAGAATGACTGTACTGGTTTCCTTTTGAATCATTGGTATGATGTAGGCTTTTACAGAAGCTGTTTTTAGGGTTCCGTAGCCAAATGGCAAAAAATGGAACCCTTATGGATTCGTCATGTCTGTCTGTCTTTCCGTCCGTATGTCACAGCCACTTTTTTCCGAAACCATAAGAACTATGCTGTTGAAACTTGGTAAGTAGATGTATTCTGTGAACCGCGTTAAGATTTGCACACAAAAATCGAAAAAATACAATACATTTTAGGGGTTTCCCATACGTAGAACTGAAACTCAATTTTTTTCTTATCAAACCCATATGTGTGGGGTATCTATGGATAGGTCTTCCAAAATGATATTGAGGTTTCTAATATTTTTTTTTTCTAAACTGAATAGTTTGCGCGAGAGATACTTCCAAAAATGTGTCCCCCCCCCCCCCTGTAACTTCTAAAATAAGAGAATGATAAAACTAAAAAAATATATGATGTACATTACCATGTAAACTTCCACCGAAAATTGGTTTGAACGAGATCTAGTAAGTAGTTTTTTTTTAATACGTCATAAATCGTAAACCGCAATTTACCTTTCATTCAATCAACTCAAATATAAAAATTAAAAAAACATTGCTGCTACGGAACCCTTCATAGGCGAGTCCGCCTCGCACTTGGCCGCTTTTTTTATACTAGTGGTGCCCCAGTGATAAGGGCCACGACGTACGACTTGTAGTTCGTAGGTTCTAACCCAGACAGATGCCTTACTTTGTGTAAAGTATTTCATCACCACTGCTCTCAAACCAGAGAGGAAGGAAAATATCGTGAGCATGGAACACCTGTCACCAATGTCCTAGAACCAAAAATACGAATACATGTGACTTCGACTTTCCAGCCGGTCCGCACTGGGCCCGCGTGTTAGATTACGGCCCAGTCTCACAGAGAAGAGGTCTGTGTCCGAGCAGTGGAAAATAGGCTGACTAAGTAAGCTCTTAAATGTCTCGACAGTATGTGAGTAAAGTTACAACAAAACATTAGTCTTAAGAGAATTCAAATGATAAGCATGTGTTCTAAATTGTTGTCAATTAGCGTTATTGATATTGCGGTGTTGATATAATGAATGCTGATATTCTAAACAGTTGTAGTTGATTTCATATTCTTGAAAGTTGTATTTTAACAATCAGCTATATTATGATTGGGTGAGGGGCTGATATCATAGTAACACAAATAGGTAAGCGCTTTTCTTCATCTCTTCTACTATGCTGTGCCCGACAGGATCCATAATTGTTTAATAAATTTTAAGCCTACCAACTGTTTTACCTATATTATTGAATGCAATAAAGGATTGAAAATCGAGTCGATTGTCAAATTAAATAAACTTTCCAATGTCTAAAGTGCTGATATTCCACAAACAATGCGGCACTTAATATCTTGTCCAGCGTGCCCTAATGTCTGCACGCTCCAGGAGTTGATGGACGCTGCCAAGCTCATAGCCAATTCCTGAGCTGACCGTATTTAGATTGCTATCGACACACTAAAAAGAAGGATATCTAAAGTTAATTCTATTCTTTGCTTATGACTTTTTCCGCTACACAGAGACGGAAAATAAAAAACTTAAGAATTAACGTAAATACAATGCTTTAGATTGAGAGTACCCGTATCATAATTTTCCTTATGATCATATGACTTAGCGATGCCATTGTATTGCAAAATGATAATATTATGTACATAATGTCTTTATAATTCCAACAGTAATTAATGCTTGCTGTCCATTCATTTAATTGCTCTTCAAAATCGTAATTCCACTCACACGGACTAAATTCAAACAACTCTCGAACGTAGGGTCAGTTTTTTGCAATATTTCAAATCACACGAGCCCCTACAGATGGACAGGCTATTATACTAAAATCTAGGTCAAAAGTATTGAGGGGTCTCTCCCCCAGCTGTACAATGAATAATTTCATCATGCTTATTTCTTTTTTTGTTCAAACAACCCCTTTTTACTTTCTCTTCTATACAACTGTTGTTTAAATGTTTTGTCCCAGATGTAAAATTGGCCATTGTCTCTCTTTTGTTCAAGTTATCTTGTTCTAAGCTGCCAGATGATGTTGGACTCGCAAACAAACTGGAGAGCTTGTTTTGTTTGCTCTACTCACGTAATTTGACAAAAGTATTGATTCGTGTAAACTGTTTTTACACAAAAAAAAATATTGAAATCCTTTGAAGAAAGTATTACTGATACTAGCATTCAAGTCAAAAACTTAAGAATAATAATAGGTCTTTACCTATGAAATTGCCGTTTTGTATGAAAAAATTTAAACGATTTTTTTTCATGTATTTTTTATTTGTATTAATCGAAGTAATCACCCATGCAATCAATGCATCTTTGCCATCGCAGTGGCAGTTTATTGATGCCCTTCTTAAAGAAATCAGCTGGACGGGAGGCAACAAATTCTTCAAAGGCATTTTGTACTGCCTCTCGGGTATTGAATTTTTTTCCCGCCAAGAAGTTATCCAAATTCTGGAAAAAGTAGTAGTCTGTAGGCGCAAGGTCTGGTGAGTAGGGCGGATGACGGAGAGCTTCCAACCCCAGTTCTTGCAACTTGGAGACCGTCTGCTGTGCAGTATGAGGTCGCGCGTTGTCGTGCAGGAGCAGCGGAGACGAGCGATTGACCAATGCTGGTTGGAGATGTGCCAGCTTCTCCATCATTGTGTTCAGTTCTTCACAGTACACATCTGCAGTAATGCTCACCCCGTTTGGTAAGAAGCTGTGATGAATCACACCGGCGCTAGACCACCAAACAGTGACTATCACTTTTCTAGGGGTAAGTTTTCGTTTAGGGCATTGTTTAGGTGCTGAACCAGGATCCAACCAACTTGCTGAGCGCTTGCGGTTATCAAACAGAATCCATTTTTCATCGCAGGTAACAATGCGGTTCAAAATTCCTTCATTTGTGTGTCTGTTGAGCAGTGCAAGGCACGTCTCGACGCGTACTTCGCGCTGACGATCATTGAGTTCGTGGGGCACCCATTTGTCAAGCTTTTTTACCTTGCCAATTTGACGCAAATGGACCAATATTGTTTTGACGCTAACGTCGAAAGCTGCTGCTAATTCAGCCGTAGATTGTGTATCATCAGCTTCCACAATCGCCTTTAATTCGTCATTGTCGACCAAAGTCTTCGGACGACCGCGAGGTTCATTTTTCAGGTCGAAATTTCCAGAACGGAAGCGAGCAAACCAATAACAGGTGGTGCGTTGGTTTGTAGTGTTAGCTCCGTAAACGTCGTTGATGTTGCGTGCCGCTTGTGCCGCGTTGCTGCCACGACGGTACTCATATTCCATAATTACTCGAATTTTTAACGTATCCATGATGACGAAAAAGATTGAAATGCGATGAAAATGTAACACTAATCAATAAACAAATGACTACTTTTGGAAAAAAAAATCCATGTTTTTAAAATAAAATTAATTTGAAATTAGAATTCTTACCCAAACAAAAATTATTTTGATTTGAAATGGCCAGTACTGCAAAACGGCAATTTCATAGGTAAAGACCTAATATTACTATCAGTAGCTCAAGATTTATCTGCTTATCTTTTTTTTTAGATAGTCTACACTGTCCCACTGCTGAGCAAAGGCCTCCCCCAAATCCTTCCAGGCTTCCTTTTCTAGGGCCACCTCGATCCAGCCCTTGTTATACGCGTCCAGGTCGTAACGCCACCTTTTCTTGGGCCAGCCTTGGCAGAGCCGTCCATCCTCAGGCACTCACTGTGTGGCGATTATTGCACAGCGATCACTGTCCAAGCGGCCGACGTGACCCACCCAGGCCCATTTTACCCTGGCAGCCTTTTTGCTTACGTCTAGGATTCCCGTTTTGGAGCACAGCGTGTTGTTTTTTATTCTGGCGGTTCGTTTAACGCCTAAAATGCTGCGCTCCATTGCTCGTTGATAAACCTCAAGGCGGAACTTTTGTGACTTGGTGAGTGACCAGATCTGAGCACCGTAGATTAGGATAGGCAGGATACACATATCAATGAATTGTCGCTTCAGGGAAATCGGTAGATCGCC
Source organism: Antitype chi (assembly GCA_947359405.1). Taxonomy (NCBI): domain Eukaryota; kingdom Metazoa; phylum Arthropoda; class Insecta; order Lepidoptera; family Noctuidae; genus Antitype; species Antitype chi. Next base: position 16,756,107 of record OX375831.1, on the reverse strand, counting down.
CTTCATTAGCGTCTCCATGGACCAGTAGCTTTTCCAGGTATCTTCGATGCGGCGATCGATTTCCTTTTCTTGCCTGTTTCCGAAAGAAACTAACTGTCCCAAATAGATATACTCATCGACATACTGTATTTCCTGCCCATCTACCTCGACCCTACGCTTAGTGCTGTTAGTCGTAGCTTTGATTTTAGACTGATTCTATCCGCACTATTGCATAATATGGTTCCTCTGCGTTTGTTTGTAAGGGGTGTAAGGGGTCCCAACTAACAACTTTCGGGACTCAAGCCAACCTCACCTGCACGTGGTGCATCCTGCTGACAGACAAACGGGGAAATGGCGCCCCGCCAATACGCACTGAACCAGCGTGGCGTTTATGGTCCAAACCCCCCCAATGGATAGAAGTATAAGAGACAGGCCCCAAGTGCTAGCCGACTCCAGCGGTTGTGCTGGCGTGGACGGGTGTGAGCGTGGCCCTGGGGTCAGGGAAGCTAAGAATCTCCAGCGAGATCGATCAACCGTCAAACGACCACAGCAAATTACATAAAGGACTCCGATACACTAAATATTCTCACCTACAATGTCTGAACGCTCATGAAAGACCGACGTCTAATTAAGCTTAAGAACGCTCTACAAGACATCAGCTGGGACATTTTAGGCCTTTCAGCAGTTAGGAGAGAGGGCAAACACACAGAGGAAAGAGACGATGCTGTATTCTTTCACTTTGGAGAAACTAGTGGACAACATGGAGTGGGGTTCAAGGTGTCAAAGAAGTGGAAGAATAATATCATCGAATATGTGGGCTATTCTGAACGCGTCGCTGTGCTAAAGTTTCGAATTACACCTAACAAAATGCTGACTCTCGTATAAGTATATGCACTGACATCTGAACATTATGACGAAGACGTAGAAGATTTTTACGATCTTGTTAACAGAGCATGCGACGAAAATAGGGGCACTTGGTGACTTTAATGCAAAGGTGGGACGAAGGCCGGAATTGGATAATGGAGATACGGTCGGTTCTTTTGCGTTAGGGGACCGCAATGAGCGAGGTGCTCGTCTCACCCAGTTCAACTTTGGACAGAGCATGTACATTGCCAATAGTTTCTTCTCGAAAAAACCACAACGACGATGGACTTGGATGTCACCTGACGGCTTCACGCGCAATGAAATCGACTTCGTTTTAACATCTGATAGTCATATTATAAAAAAAACATTAGCGTTTAATAAATTTAAATATAGTTCAGACCATAGACCAAGCCGTGGAAAAATCAGACTAGACTTTAAAATTCACCGAGCCATTTTTTTTACAAAACAAATAAAAAGACTTTCTAAAGAAACACACTTTGTAAAGACTGTCAAAGATCCACGAATGACAGCCAGGACCAAAAGCTTAACGTGCTTTCCAAGACACGAAGATATCAAGACCCCTCATCTTGATATGTAAAGTTGGTCACCCATCCACGGACCAACCACGACAAGCGTAGCTTAACCTGGTCGATAGACCCATGCCGCTGTTATGATTAAACCACAAGCAATATGCAACAATAATATTAATTATTTCTTTTAAATTAAACATGAAGTAGTTACGTAAGTGGTCAAGTCAAGAAAAAAGACAAAAAACGTAAAAACATATCTGTCACTCACCAATCTTCTCCTCATACATAGACGCAAGCAACTCATTGATCTTCTCCGGTATCTGCTGCGGTTGCTGCAGCACTTTAGTAGGCATCTTCGGCTCCAGGCGACCCTTGGTCTGCTGGTAGCACACCAGCTTCTCATAGAGAGAGTAGGATTTGCACCAGCGAGAGTGAGATTTGGGGAAGTGGTCGGCGTTGTCAGTGCAGAAGGATATCTAAGGTAGAGAAGATAGTGTTATTGTGTTCTGAAGTCAGATTGTGCAAGTACTATTAAATATAGGATTAACACATGACAGCTTCTTTTGCTTTATAAATGAATGATTGATTACGCCAGTTACTTCTGATAATGTCAAGTGACTACTTGTAATCTTGATATGCTTACAAATACATAGCTTGTACCTATTTTATTTCGAATTCCTAAATACCACACAGTTATCCATGCTACCTTTGCGTATGGAGGTTAGTTAGGTGAATATAATTCATTTCATCGAAAAGTAAGAAAGAGAGGACAAATAGAAAAACGTCCGCTGCTAAATTTAAAAATGTCAGAAAAACACGACCCTTTATTTGCACTATTAAGTTAAAGTTGCCAAGCGTGGCTATTATGGCAAACACCTCCCCGTTTGGAGGAGGCCTATGTCCAGCCGGGGACGTCTTCGGCTGAAATGATGATGATGATGAGGAAAACTGTATTGATGAAATAAACTACTTTCATTTACTTGAAACAATTTCGAGACAGACAGCTTCAAAAAGAGAAACTATCCCATACTTAAACTTTACACATTGTTACACTTGTGACCAACCTGCCCACAGCCCTGACAATCACTCAGTTTGCTCTGCCTCCACTCCCTGCACGGGACGTGAGCACAGATCCTGGGATACAGCAGAACCTCCTGCTCCCACGGTACCAGCCGTCTCTTGAGCACTTTCTCACAAGACACTATCATCTGCATTCTGATCAGCCGGTACTCATGGCCTGTCAAGTTCTTTGCGTCACCGTATATGTGTTTTTGATCTGTGGAATAATAATTTGGAAACTTTATCTTCGACCTTATTTTCTTACGTCTATCGGTTAATGCTTTTATAACTCGGAACCAGTTATTCTTTCGTAGACGATAATTTTGCCTGGGTTTAGTTACAGAATATTTATTTTGTTTAGGCAGAGCTAGCATGTTTTTATAAACGTTTGAAAAATGTTTAAAAGTTTCTGATATTATAACAAAAATATGGATTTTATCAGATGCCACATCAAAGTTAAATACTGCTAGACGTATGTGGTTCAATTAAGAGTCAATCCAAACAAATTCAGGTAAAATATTATAAGGTTTCTAAGACGTAAGCAGATTTACTCACCTTTCAGATGTACGATGGTAGATACAGCGAAGCACAGTGCCTGATGCTGTGGCCAGTCTTCATCCTTATGCTTATTACTGCAGTAGAGCAGCAAGTTGCAGTAACTGCATGGCACGCGGGATCCACTAAAACTCTTCTTACAAACGTGGCAAGAACTCTGAAGAAAGACTTTCCTAAAACTATACTTGTAAACAAAATCATCGTTGTCATCCATTTTGTAATCTTTACAGAACTCCTTTATTTTATTGTTTGTCTGCGTATTCTTAGTCTGTTTCCTCTCAACCTCAACGGAATCTTTTATTTTGACCCGAGCTGTGATTTCATTTGGAATTTTATCTTTTTCCTTTTTGAAGTCTCGTCTATTCGATCGTACAGGAATATCGGGATGGCCTAGCAAGTTTTTTGGCGGCGAAACGGGTGTTTTTTCTTCATCCGGGGCTATAATGTTTATCTTGGGATTGTTTTGCTCTTGTGTTTCTTTTACTATCATTTCAAAAGTCTTGTTGACGTCATCATTACTGGATGTGAGTGCATCTTCAAAATGTTCAATAGGTTCATAATCAATTGCTTCATTTTGCGTTTCGGAATCAATGTCACCTGCCTGTTGTTTACCCTTTTCCGTACTTTGACTTTTACCTTTTGATTCAGATTTATTTTTAGTTTTAGATTCTGGGTTTTCTTCTTTCTTTGTTTCTTGTGCGGGCTGTAATTGAGTAGTAGTTGTTGTACTTTGTGGAGTGGAGGTAATTTGAGTTTCATGCTTGCCTTTCTTCTTTTTATTTTTGCCTTTATTATCTTTTCTTGAAGGACATACCGGTGGTACATCTATAGGTGTTTCTGTAGTTTGGTCTTTGGGTTTGTCTATGTCTATATTTTCACAGTCAGATATTTCAGTCTTCTTTTCTTCTGCTGGTGGTACTGCTATTGGGGGTATGAAACTTTCAATAACTTTCTGTGGATCAGTCAAAGGTTTTTCCATACACGGCAATAAGCCGACAGGTGTTAATGATCGCTCTTTTGCTTTAGGAGACGTTTCAATAGTTTTGCTGTCAATTGGTTCCGCAACTTTACTTTCCACAAAAAGGAGTTCAATCTTTTTTTCTTCTGTATGAGTTTTTTTGTGTTTATCCTTTTTTGATTTTTTGTCTTCAGCTTTAGGTCTCTCTTCAGATTTCTGTTTGTTACTGTCCTCAATGACAGTTGGAATTTTGATTTCTTCTAAAGGCATACTAACAGCCGCTTCCACTATAGGACTTTTATCTCTGATTTTTTCTCGGGCACTCGGCATTTGTTCTGCAGCACTTTCACGAGTATCGAATAAAAGGCTTGCTACATTTTTAGCCTTATTTCTGGTTGCTTCAAACTCTTTTTCAATAGCTTCTTCGCTCTTTTCCATAGAAGTGAGTTCTGCCAAAGATCTTTCAATAGATAGTCTTAATTCTTCCATATCTTGGTTCACTTCCATCATTTTTGATTTTATATCTGTTTTCTCTTCTTTGGGAGGAGATGTTTTTTCTTCCATTTTCTTAGGAGTTTGTGCTCTTTCTTGTAGTATAGGAATACCTAATATAGATTCTGCTGGAAGAAATATCTCTCTTATATCAGTATTATTATTGTCATCTCGTAACTGTTGACTTGAGGCACGTGGATACGTGATATCGGGTACGAGATCAGAAGATGAACCTTCAGATTCTGACGCTCTAATACTACTTATTTCGATATCATACATTCTTGTTATATTGGAAGCGTCAATTTTTTCAGCTAAACTTTGTTGTGTAATGTCCTCCGATTTAGATGTTTCATTAGCAGCTACTTCCGGTTTTGGAGTTACTGCTCGCTCCGCCGGTTTTATCATTTCTTCATTTTTTCTTAAGGGTTTAGGGGACTTCTTTCGTTTCTTACCAGGTTTAGTATCAGTCTTTTGTTTATCGTTAGTCGATTGTGTGGTTTCTTCAGCTTTAGTAAATTCTATTACTTCTCCGATATCATCGGGCGTTAATAGCACTTTTCCTTGGAATTCGGGTGGTCCTGGTTTAGGAGCTTCTTCTTTCATTTCTTTTACAGTGTCAACTGTACTTGGCATGTCTAATTTTTCACTCTTAATTATGAACTCTTGCTGATCAGTCTGTGGAGTCAATATTTCTGTTATGACTGCCAACTGTTCTTTGGCAGGCTCTATGATGTCAGTTTGTTTGACATCTGATTCCAGTTTTGGTTCTTGAATGTCTATGTCAAGCACTTTAGGCATTTTTGATCCCTTTTTCCGTTTCTTACCCATAGCTTTTTCAGCAAGCAGCTCAAACTCTTGGGCTATGAGTTTTTCATCTTCATCAGGTGCTATCAAAGGGATATCACTAGTAACTTCAAGCTGTGTAGTCTGAGGTTCAACGTCCCTTGGCTTTTCCAGGACCACTGGTTCAGTTTCAATGATCTCCAGTTTTACCTTAAAAGAATCATCTTCAACTTTTGCAAAATCAGGAAGAAAAGTATCTTGTGGCAAGCTTTCGGTTTCATGCTTTCCTTTGCGTTTCTTTTCGACGGGTTTTGAGATTTTAGCTTTAGGTTTTGGAGTTAAATCTTCAATCAAAGGTTCAGGTGATTCTGTTATGGTAATCTCTTTTATTTTGTCTTCTGGACTGCTTGTTGGGAAATACTTTATTGGTTCTGCGATAACGCTTTCTGCAGGTAACCCGAAATCTATCAAAGAGGTAGTTACATCGGTCTTCGTTTCATCTATTTTAGCAGTTTCTTCAAGTTTTGGAGTTTGCTTTTTATCTTTCTTATTTTTCTTTTTACCTTTATTATCAGGTGCTGGTACTTCTTTGATTTCTTCTACTTCTTTAATTGTAAGTACTTCTTTTTCTATTTCAGGCTGTATTGGAAGAGTTGGTTCATTCTTTTCTAATTTGCTTTCAACTTCCTCAGCATCAGCCTTAGCATCTTCAAATGTGATAATAGAGACATCAATTTTCTCTTCCATTTTAAATTCAGGCTCATATTTGTCATCAAGCAACTTTTGGAAAGCAGAAGTACAAGAAAATTCTTCTTTGTCGGATTTCTCCGAATCAGTCCGTTTCTTTTTCTTATTCTTCTTTTTTGACGGTTTTACTTCTTGGTCCGCAATATCTGTTTTAAAAAATTCAGGTTTGATATCGGGTACGGACTCTTTAATTTCAGCTTGTTTTATTTCTGCTTCTATCGGATTACTTGGAAGATCCTGATCAGGTGAAGTGAGTTCTACAGCTTTTTGATCCATATTCTTCTTATTGTTCTTCTTTTTACGAGCTGTAGGAGTTATTAGAGGCATATCCTCCATTTTTGTCTCAACTTCTGGAATATCCACTTTGGTTTCAATAGGGTGAATATCAATTTCCTTGGATTTTTCATCAACATCATCATCAAAATCATCATCTTTACCTTTTTTCTTTTTTCCTCTGTTTCGTTTCGGCTTTTTAGGAGTTTCTTCATCCTTTACATCAATAGCAGGTGTTACAAATTCACTCACAATTTCAGGCACACGTTTTTCTTTGAGACTTTCAACTTTTTCTTCTAAATTCGGAATAATATCAGTAATTAGCTCCACTACATTCTTTTTATCACCGGTACTCACCCCCACATCTTCAAATTTATCACTACTTTTCCCGAAATCTTCAACTTTATCACTACTTTTCTCTTCCTGCACAGGTACGGGATTTGGTACTTTCCCTTTTTTATTTTTTCCCTTTTTATTCATTTTCACAATACGGATATATTCACGACTAACGTTTACAGGGAAATCGAAGTGACTGAGCTTCTAAATACAGATTTGTCTGACCGATATGTTGGGCCGCATTTCTAGTCAGAAATGTCCACGTGAAATTACTAAATGTCACAGGAAACTTACCATGCGAATTGTAACTCTATATAGCTACTGCTAAGTCTATTTTTGCTTGTGTTTATGCATAATTTGTGCATGCTCCCCAGTCATAAGGAAGAGACCGGTGCCAAAAGTGCATATATCTGTTACATAGAGTCGTTCTATTTATATCACTTGTATTCGAATCGATTTTCAATACTTCAATCGATTGACAATTTGACAGATTAACGTTTGAAGTCAACAATGTGTAATGAAAATGATTAATTAAAAATGTGGATGTTTAACCAAACACAATTATTATTAGTCGGTACTTATTATGCGTAAATAGTGCCATCATATTATTAAGTCTAATGAGGTAACATGTAAACATGTAAAAAACCGGCCAAGTGCGAGTCGGACTCGAACTCGAAGGGTTCCGTGCCTCAAGGCAAAAAACACCAAAAAGACACGTTTCTTATATGGAGAGACCCCTTTAATTTCGATGTTTTTATTTTTATTGTTTGTTGTTATAGCGGCAACAGAAATACACTTTCTGTGAACATTTCAACTGTCTACCTATTATGGATCATGAGGTACAGGCCGCTGAAAGACAGACGGACGAGCAGCGGAGGTTTCGGGTACGGCGCCCTAAAAAGGAGTCGTCCTTACCTGTAACGATTGGAAAATAATAAGAACTCGGCTGGTAACTTTTGTGTGCCTCCTCAACCTATGTGTTTGCATTTTTAAGCTCAACACACGATGCATATAATACAATAATAAAATCAGATTAAAATCACAAATTAGTTTCATATTTATTATGTCCAACCCATCCGTTATCAAGTTTAGATTCCCATAAGCAAAATACGTACTTAACATCATTCTATATGACAATGGCAATGACACAGATTGTATCCTTTACAAAAGATCTGTCACAAAAATGGAGTCAATAACGTTAACAACATTATCTTGTCACAATCAATTCTTTCTGCTGACCTACATAAATCTTTTATGGGTCCCCGGTCACTTGAAAACAACTGTCATAAGCTAGGGGGGCCTAAAACTTATTGTGTTTACTGAGAAAATGAGAATAATCAAGCCAAATTGAACCTTATGTAAAGAGCCATATGAAAAGGTACAAGAATCAAGGAATGTAAAATTTAAACCAAATTAAATTTGCAGTTTCGAAAATGAAACTCATGCGAATTTATGCTCTATGTTGAAGAAATAACGTGAAATAAGATTCATCGTGTGTGTCAGTATAACATAGTTAGGCTACCCCTTATTTTAAATGCTAATTTAAGGCAGGCCACCCTTAGTGAAAAGGTCGGGAGCTGTTCTTTTTTTATGGTTTATGAATACTTTTATGCGCGGTAGTGCTTTCATTTGTCAACATTTCATAGAATACTGATGGAGTTGCGCTTTTGCATAGATTTATACTAAGTACACAGTTCAATACGCATGCTACGTTGTATTTATGTAATGATGTATGTATTAGCTATAATGTAGACCCCTATAATAGAAAACATATAACACTAGTTATTTCTCCACCATATAACACTAGTTATGTCCCAAGGTGACTTATAATTACTTTTTGTGAAAGATTTTTCAAAATTGGTTAAATATTTTTAGAGTTCCAATAATACAAACAAACATACAAAAAATCTAATATTTTCTGCATAAAATATTAGTGGACATTAATTAATATAGGTAGGTACAGTCAACAAACAATAATATGTTATTTCAGAAGGTAAATATTTACTTGCACCTTGGTATTTTTGCGGCAACGACATGACAGCATTTTGAATGGAAATGACAGTTCGAAAAGGTGACATGCACCCGCTCTGTGACAAAGGAATTCGTTTGAAAATCGCTTGAGATTTTATCGTTCTTTGACCGTACCTAAGTGCGCATTTCATGTCTTTATCAGTAGATTATGCAAGTTGTAGTTGATTTATCGATCAGGGGCGTGTTCAGCAGACAGGCCATGGTTGGCAGCGTAACGCAAAACTCTTTACAATCCATCTCTTTGCCAAGTATGGGTGCTGTTGCTGCCTAGAAGTGTTAAGCTCTCTTCAATAACGTTGAAGAAATATCGTTTCTTGCCATTCTTAAATATGGTTTATATAAACATCTATCTCCAATATACAAATTGAAGTGTCGGTTTTTAATGTCAAAATAACAGCTTTTTACTAAATGCATATAAAAGTATATACTGTACTTATCAAAAAAAAGCAAATGTTTACATTTTTGTCTGTCTGTTTGTTCCAGCTAGACTGATTTTGACGGGACTTTCACTGGCAGATAGCTAATGTAATTAGGAGTTACATACTATTTGTCCCGGTAGGATGTTCCTGTGGGATACTTTTCGACATCTTCATGGGCACAGCCGCGGGCACAGCTTGTTCAAAATAATACACCAGTGTACTTCTAACGTACAACATGTTTTTTTAAGAACGTTCGCATTCTAATCTTAGACCAAGCGGTCAAAAACACAACGAGATTTCAAACGCTTTTAAATCAGGGTTTTTTTTTAATAAATAAATCCGTAACATAACAAAACGCCTTGTTTCCCCGAAGGGTGGGCCAGACGTACACTCATATTTCACCATCGGTTATTTGTTTATGGAAAATGATTACATAAACAAATCTAAGAAGAACTCTTCATCGACGAGTCTACAATTATGACTGACAATGGCCCAAGAGTTGCCCGGATTTGGACTGGCAAGTGAAAGACAGTGTCGACCACCACCCAGTATTAATTATGTGAACTCTCTCCTAACAAAATAGCTGTTATACATTTACTAAGAAAAGGTTAACAGTTATAATAAAAGCACACATTGTGGGTGGCTTCGTACAAAACAACTTTGCGGTTTCATGCATTGATGCATTCGCTTCGCTAAAGTATTTCCTTACAAAATACGTAGTATAAAGACATAACAGTCGGGCGAATATCACAAAAAACGCGCGACGACAAACCGCGAACCATTTATCATTACAAACCACGTTCCTACATCATGAATAATTCAACATGTCGCACGAAATGAAAGTATCAAAGTGATGCATAATATATGAATGTCTGTTACATTTGATTTGAATATTATGACAGACTTTTTATTTAGGGACGAAATAAGAAAGGATTTTGTCATTCTTACGCAGACCGCAAATGATATTTTTAAGGCGCATATTTTCTGATAAAAATAAATAAATTTATTCAGACTAAAAAAGTGTATCGTATGTGTTGACCCACCCTTACAGACAGAAGCGTCCTCCTGTCTGCCAATAATAACATACTATAATCAAAAAGCCTTTTTCCAGGGTACTTTCAGAAATAAAATCGACTTACGTGCGTGTTTTATTACCAACACGGAGGCATTCAGTATTTATTTATTTAATACTTCACGCACAGAAATGTACAGTACAACTTTAGAATTAGTTACCTTCTACGTTTGTACCTATGTCTAAAGTCTCTCTTAGGGATAGAATATAGAATCCGGAATGAGGAGATCTGGCAGAGAACCCAACTTGTCGACATAGCTAACAGAATAAGCAAACTGAAGTAGCAATAGGCCGGCCATATAAGCCGTAAAACCGATAACCTTAGGGGTAGGCGTGTTCTTAAGTGGAGACCGCGAATCGGCAAACGTAAGGTAGGACACCCTCAGGCTAGGTGGAGCGACGATCTTCGCCGGGTAGCTGGTAGCAGCTGGATGAGAGTTGCAGAGAATCCAGCTGAAAGGCATGCAATTGGAGAGGCCTATGTCCAGCAATAGACTGGCTGATGATGATGTTTGTATGTAACTTGACTCCGTTTTCCGCCCTTGACTCCCGTTCGGTCCGATGTGCGTGGTGTGTCCTGGCTAACATAACCAGCCTAGCTCTGCCCAGAAGCACAGAAGCTGCCTGGGGGCTTCACAGGCTTCGCGGAGCTATTAGATACAGACCTACATTCATAAAACCCCTTCATAAAATCCCTTATAAAAAAATATTCACCATATTTTTAGGTCGTTATTTTTTAACAGGTTGGCTGACTCACTTTTTAAAAAGCCAAACACGTCAAAATATACGCATTGTAAAGAGTTCCTAATCAGTTTTACTCAACAAAACTAGATCATTTAAACGCAACAAACAAACTATTCTTACAATAAATTACGTAATCCCGACTCCCGGCCTACATCCGACAGACGCGTGCGACAGAGAGACCAGATAACAAACTAATTATAACTGCGCGTGCGAGCGAGACAGCTCTTAGCCAAACTACGTTAACTATGAGTGGAAAAGAGTCGGAAGGTAGGACGAAACTAATTATATTGCATGCATGACCAAGCGATTAGTGTGGAGTGCGATTTACTGTCGCGAATATATCACAGATGTTGCGTTTTTTTTGTTCACTAATATTTTGATTTATAGTATTGAATAGTGATGTGTTTCTTCACGGACTTTTTTAAAGGGTGAATCTTTGGTCGGATTAGATTTTTTGTGATGTTTAATTAGATTATATACAAAAATATGAGGTCATTCGGAGGTCGTCTTCGGAGTTTTGAGTTATACAGGGTGGGTAAAAAACCGTGGATCAAACGAAACAGGGCGATAGTTGAGGTTATTTGAATTAAAAAAATAAATTGGTTGTACATTTCTTTTTACAATAAGGTTTTAAAGTGATGATACATTTTCTAGAAGCAACTAAACATCATTTATTGTTATAAAATAGGTACCTACCCATTTTACTCTATTGCCTATTTATTTAAAATTTTGGTATTTTCTTTAAAAAACACTCAAATAGTCATAACTTTTAAGGAGATCAAGTGAGAGCTCTACCACAAAGATATTTTTTACTGCAAATAACCTCAACTATCGCCCTGTTTCGTTTGATCCACGATTTTTACTCACGTTATGTATATTCGCTAGGAACCTAATCTATTATTCCATACGGAGATTTTGTGTCTTTAAATGTCTAAAAATCTTGAGAACCTGAAATTATTATCATAGAAGTTATCTTCTACCTAGACTAGAAAATCATCTCATCAATCATTCATATTAGTTGAGTTAGTGTCAAATGATTCTATTTAATTTTTAAGACATACCGAAATAAAAGCCTGCACTCTAATTTTGAAATACACAATCAATAAAAGCCTGAATTATTTTTAAGGATATCATTAATCCATTGCTTCTCATATGTTCAGAAAAGTCTGATCAACAACGTACGTTTTTGTCGTCATGAATGTTGTTTAACTGTCAAAATGAAAGCCATTCCCACTGGTAGTGTGTTACACAATTATAAGAAAAATCAATATCAATCAAAGAACAATATAGTGAGTGCGTTCAATTCAATTATTTCAGTTCAATATTTTTTATTGCAAACCATAATTTACGCATAAAGGTCGTAAGTTATAGATAGAAATAATTATAACCATGTCGGATACAGCAACATTTTAAAGTAGGAGACAGGAAGATCTCTTATTTGATTTTCTTATATTTTTACAACAGTAGTAGTTATTATATATTATTATCAGTCATTTATTTATACTCAGAATATCATGTGTGTAGGTCAATCTATTTATTTATTTTTATATTCAATTATAGATATATTAATAATGCTTAATCGCAAACATTATCAAAACTTTAACATAAAATCTAAATACAAGCACCTCCTCCACACTATGTGATCTGAATCAAATCCGCATCAGTCGCGTGCTCTCTGGACTACACAGAGTAGTGTCACATGTTGTACCTACTACTGCTGATTTAGTGTGCAGCTGTGGAAGTTGTTGTTCCGTTTGTTTCATTATGTAATTGATTTGTTTTCTTTGTTTATGATGTATCAATTAATGGTTAGTGTTTCATAACATAATCAGCCCATAATCTTCCCACTGGTTGGATACAGGCTTTCGAGAGAGAATGGGCTGTTAATCTACCACGGGAGCCCAGTGCGGGTTGGTAGATGTCATATGTCTTCGAATTTTTGGTTCAAGCTCATGCCGGTTTCCTCATGATGTTTTTCTTCACCGTTTTAAGAGCAGTGATGATAAAATAATTTACACAAAGTAAAGCGCCGACGCGCCGCCCGCCGCCGCGCGCCGGTCTGGGTTCGAACTTAAGATCATAAGTTGCGGCCGAAACCACTGGGCCACGACTGCTCTTTACGAATATATATTTCAAACAAAATATGTTTAGGCGTTTTAAATTATTTTTCAATATACAGGAATAGTTTTTATCCAGTGCGTAAACTGTAACCATGAATTCAGTATATCATTCTAGATCCCCAGCGTAGAAATTTTTCATCAGTTTTACAAAAAAAAATCAGCAGTTTCATAGAAAAGTGCAATACCTACGCGGTCAAAATGTATGGAACAGCTGTTTTTTTTTTGTGTAACCGACGAAAAATTTCTGGGTCTAGAATGATATGCTGAATTCATGGTTACAGTTTGCGCACTGGATAGAAACTTTACCTAAAGTTAAAAATAAAACAATTTAGATTTTTAAGTAGAAGGAATGAATACAAGAACTGAGCAGTCGCAGCAAGCTGTCACGATGGCCAGTTCAGATATTATACCAAACATTCCCGCGGCCTTGAAAGCGCACGCGCAGCATCTTATAAAGAAGTTGTTCATTCTTCTACTACCTGGGTTCGATTCCTAGGTCGGGCAAAGTATTATTGGGTTTTCGATCTGGAATTTATCAGTAGCAGCCTGGAATATGGATTTGTGCCCGTTAGCCTATTCCCATCAGGCAATAGGCTCGCCCGCTATTACATGGGACTTAAAAATAACTGGCGAAATGTCAATCTCTGCCAAACCCTCCGGGAAAACAAAGCGAGATGTTACTTTATGTTACTGCAAACAAATAATTATGATTATTTATGAATTTAATTTAATTATGATTACAATAAAATGTTCGTCCCACGAGGTCGGTCCACATTATCGACCGCTGCTGTCTCTGAAATCCAAAGCTACTCTGTAAAGCTTTATGCAAATAGGGTGAAGGGCCCATTTCATGTCCAACTAAATTATTCCGTTTTGTGTCATAAAAATCGTGTACATTAAGTTTACAATACGGATTGCGTGCCGCTCCCTTAATGGACGGCTTAGGTTCGATTCCCGTGCGACGGATTTTTGTAACGTGACACGCTTTTGTAAGCTTTGTTAAAAGGGTTTTTTGGAAGATATATGATCGCGTGATTCGTGTGTATTTTGGGATTAAGTGAAAATCATGTTACGACATACTACACTCCTAATTTGGATGCAAACGGAAAACGTACTGAATGAAATGTTTCACAACTTTTACTGAATGTTTGATTAAGGATGATCTTCTCATTAATGAGTTGTAGGTATTGCAATATGGCCAATAACTTAATTTTATGTTTGTATTTCTTTGTTGATACTATGCATACATAGCATGAAGTTCTTCTAACTGAATAAACAGCTGTTCTGCTAGGGAGGTTTTTGCGCCACTTCTTCATCCCAGCTACAGCACTAGGAAGTGGTGAAGGGCGGACGTTTTGGAAACTGTCTTACGTTATTTTGACGTTCAAAAAGTGCGTATTTGGACGACGTTTGATGTATGATTTTGATGAATATTATGGTAATTATCTTTTCCACTTTTATGTCCAGTCCTTTTCTATTCAAATACCTAATTATTTATATGAGTTAGTGTTGCAAAACTAGAACTTTGAAACTCTACTTAATGTATTGGTTGTAACATTTATTGAAAAATTAACAGTTTGAAAGAAGTTTTCTCAGCTAAAATTGTTCATAATTCTCTAGTATTCCAATATAATATATAGATGCAGTTTCCACTCTCACAAATCTACATAGATTTTTACGCCTGACCCGAATACGGAATTAGAAGAGCTTGTAAACAATCGTGGAAGAATGCACTAGTTCTAACAGATGCTTGTATCTAGGTCTAGGTTACATCTTTTAATCGTACCGATATCGTTACAAACTATAGGAATATTATTCATATGTTTAGGAAAACTGTCCTTATAATGCTGCTACATTGTTTTTGTAAATTACATATCACAGTATAAGTTATTTAAATTTGTAAATAGATGTAAAATCTTACTTTACTAGCCTACCGATATTATAAATGTGAAAGCTTGTATGTTTGGATGTTTAGTTGTGTGTATGTTTGTTACTCAATCACGCTAAAACGGCTGAATGGATTTGGAATAAATTTTACACACGAGATAGTTTATAACCTGGACTAACACATAGAATACTTTTTATCCCGGTAGTACGTTCCCGCGGGATAATTTTCGTCCTCCACACGGGCGAAGCTGTTGGCAAAAGTTAGTTATTTATATAGGAAAGCTGTCCTTATAATGTTGTAATATTGTTTTTGTAAATACAGTATAAACTCTATATAACGACTCTGAAGGGAGTGCAGATTTAATGGCATTTTTGAGAGGTATCGTTAAATGGAGAGAAGAAGATTCTGTATAATAAAAATAAAAAGTTTATTTTAGACACGTGCAAGCAATCCCAATTTTTAAACAAAAGAGCGGATTTCTTAGAAAGTTCGGTACGTATGATGCCGTCAGTCGAGGTAATTACGGGCTAGGATAATAAAGCGACAAACGAACGTACACAGCTATTTAATTGTTATCGTTATTGAGAGTGGGTGTAATGTGTATCATTGTATAGAAGAACCTAAACAAACAAAAGCCGAGTCATTTCGACGCTTTAGGGAGTTTGTCGTTAAATCGACTGACGGTATATGGAGTTTACACTGTATGTGTAAAATAAAGAACAAACATAACACAGTTAGAAAGTGTATGTGTAGTACTTATATATATTTTTAATATAACATCGTTGATGAGTATTGCCACTTGTTAAGTTCTGTAATTACTGCTTTTCATTTAAACGGTCTGAGAATAATCAAACGAAGTTTTGAATGAAAAGAAGTAAGCATCTATTCAGTCAGGTTGTGGAAGATGGGTAGGAAATTAACTATAGCCTGTCTGTCTGCCTAGTCTTTACCCAACTATGTTGGAGCCGGCTTCCAGTCAAACCGGATGTAGCTGCATACCAGGAAACAAAATATGGTACCTATCTATTAAAATGTAAACATTGGCACCTGAGCCGACGTTGACTGTTCTGTCAGCGTCATGTGGTGATGATATATTTCGTCAATTTTCTTGATAGCTAATGACATATGTCAAAAGTTAAAAAAAAACTTCTTTAGTACAAAGTAGGTTGAAGTTGGTGTATGGTAAAATGTAATGTCATTTAGTCCAAACGTGTATCTATGTTGCATTCATAAAAACCAAAATATTTATAAAATTGAAAGGATAGTGACTCTCTAGTAGAGACTAGAGAGTCACTATCCTTTCAATTTTAAGTAATTTATTTTGCCAGATACACGGTACATAGAGATGTACCGTGTATCTGGCAAATAAATTACTTTGACAACTAACAATTGATCAAAAAATAAGAGAAATAGAAGGAAGAAAGGGTAATCTTTACCTTGCAGTGAGACAACACAGGATAAAAATAATAAAATGGGGCAACTATCAGAATGGCGCTGTCGTAGCTACATCCCAACACACACTAATATTGCAAGACGTGAGGCGGTTTTTTACACAGACATATAAAACAGTAGCAGACCAAACATTAATCCATAGTCGATGGACATGATTCTCTATCCTTTTTTTGCCAAGCGACAAGTCGTAAGCAGTATCTCGTTCTGTCACCTGTTGTCACACTGACTCACACATAGACAAAATTTGACGCGTAGCCCGTCTGTCCCGCGCTGCCATATTGATAAGCAAAATTTATCCTGAATCGCGTTCTATGTTTCAACCGCGAAATATTACTTGAAATATTAATTGTTTGGGACAATTACACAAAAATAAAATGGTAAAATGCTGTGCGTACCAGTGTGACAGTGCTAGCTACCACAAAACACCTGGATTGACCTTTAATCGGTAATTTTTTGTATTATTCTGTGTAGTCAGGGACGGATTTGGCAACAAAGACGATTTTTTTTATTGTATGGAAAATATTTACCTATCATGGAATTATCAAATAGAGACTCGGTTTACTTTACGATATTTCAAAATTTTTTGGTGACAGTTTGAAAATACTGCAGAGTGCAGATTGCCAGTGTAAACATACATTCTATGATAATAAAATTTATAGAATCGCTCCGGCCCGGCGCGTACACATGTGATACGTTACAATAGAAAATCAATTGTGTCTCATTAGCCGGTTATGTTACCCTGTCTGTGTGATGGATAACATGAACGATGGTGGACATAAATCGGTATAGGCTACTCACATAATTTTAACATTTCATTCAGCAGGTAATAATTGAGCTTACTAATATTTTTCCAGGTTTCCAAAGGATGTAAGTTTACGCAATGCATGGATTTAAAAACATGAAACTCCAGGATTGAAACTGAACCTCAAATGGTGCAAATATTCCAATCTTATTGGAACCTATATGTTCGAGCCGTTTGGGGTTGAAACTCTAGGACCATGGGGTCCGAGTGTATGTTAGGACCAGTAGTTTTTAAATTATGAAAATAAAGAACATTACTTGTCGTTGTGATCTCGTTCTCGTACCAAACTGTAATAATCTCTGTATAGGCTTTTATTTTCGTTCGTTTTAAATTTTGTATGTATGTATTAATGTATCTATTATTTAGGTTATGTATATATCTATGTATCTATTTTAGTATATTGTAAACACATTATTTGCACCAACAACGTCCCCATTTTATGTCCAGGCTAATCACTGTCCATTCTATAGTTGCCTGGATGACATCGCGGAAAGCGATAAGGCCGCCTATTGTATGTATTATAGTGTATTTTTTTGTTTATTGTATTTTGTAGTGTACAATAAAGAATATTTAAATAAATAAAGTTTAAAAAAAGTAAAAAATAAATATGTAAATATTCATTAAATTCATTGTTTTATTGCAAAATTCCTTATATATTTATAAGCTAGCTTTCAGGCATACCAACACCTTAACTCTAGGTCCCACCAAGCTGAGCATGCGGGTTAATGACTGCAGGGAGAGTTCTTTTATCCGATACTGATGCCCGTCAACGGTCTGTGTATAAATATACCGTTAAAAGGAGGTGAAAGGACTGCCGCCCACCGTCCTCTTAAAATATTACCTTAGTCGCCTTTTACAGTAACCACGGGAACAGATGAGTGGTTATATTCGTTAAGACATAATTGATAAGTAATCTACACTTCATTTACCCAGAGAATATTGATTTTCGCAGATTTTCAGTAAGATTTATCGGTCGTTTCAATATCGTTATATAATACCAGCAACCGGCCCTAGTCCGGCCCTGTTTCGACACACTCTCTATGTGTGCGTAATGGGTACGCATTTTTTAGCGAATGTTTGGTCTGCTACTGTTTTATATGTCTGTGGTTTTTTATAATTTTTGCGAAAATGCCGAGATGTTGTGTTCATGAATACTCTGAAATTAGAGTCCATCATCTCACGAAATACACTAAAATGTTTTAATTGTGGCATAAAGATATTCATATCGATTTTTATTAATTAAACAGAGCTTGAGATAATGTCAGAGACATTTTGAAGTAAGTGATTACGAGAAAATACAATTCCGTGCCAACTAGTTGATTAAAAATATTAAAATCACGGATAAAAACAAAATAGTGAAATATAACTAAACTCATTAATGAACACGAAATGGAATATCACGAAGTGTTAATTGTAGGCCGTAGGGACCTAGCTATGATCACGCCATCTACAATTAGCTTTGCCCGACCTTCCCCATTTAAACAAATAGTGTCTACAAGTGACATTAAATAAAGAATTTTAATACAAAGACATGCATAGTTTTGGTGCAGCAAAGAAACTAGGTTTCATATTTCATTTAATTATTCAGTACTTGTAAAGGCGACTCCGGGATTATGTCAAGAGCAGAGGTCGGGCGTCCCGCTGTCTAGTGATTATGAAGTACCCTTTTGAGCGTGACGTTGGTATTCTTACTTATTATTGAAATTCAACAGATTTCTTTATGTACAGTCTGATGAGGTCTGCTGTATACAAGTTTTTATTGTGAAGTAATACGTTATTCTCATTTTCACCGTCAGATCGGCCAATCTTTTTAGAAGTCAGATCCTTCTCGTTCGGCTTAGGTGTCAGAACATCTGTCAGATCTATAGACAGCCTTAAGAGGAATGAATAACTATCTTAAGAGAAAAGGACAGCAAATTGCTCTAGGTGGCTCGATAGAGGGAACATAGAGAGTCATCATCTGCCAAGACTTTTATGTTGAGGTTGGCTTCCAGTCTAACCGAATGCAGCCCAATTTTGCATAGCGACTGCCTATCTGACCGCCACACCCCAGTTACTGAGTAATACGATACCCCTTGGTAAGACTGGTTTCTGACGACCCGTACCGACTGTCAAAGTTCCACGAATGACTGCCTGAACCAACACGGCTTAACGTGCTTTTGGAGGCACGGTGACATCTTGGTAAGTAAAGATGGTCACCCGTTCGCGTAATAACCGAGGCAAGCTTAGCTTATCCTGATCCATTGACCCGTGCGGCTGTAGCCCTAATGGAAACATAGACAGTATGGTGTTACTGCACATTCTCCATCGTAACCTGTCAAGTCATCATTATCTGCCTAGGCCTTTCCATTTTAGTCTATTTGTATGCAGCTGAGTACCAGTATGTTACACAGAGCTACTGCCTATAATTATTGATCTCCATAAACTAGTTACTGAGTCACAGGATACCCTTTGATAAGACTGGTTATAAGTTTCAACTGAATATGCCAAGAAAAAGTTGACTAAGACTAGCTTATTGTGTCTACTTTGTCATACGTACTGACAAGTAGAACTTAATAAAAGACTTTTAATATAAAGACATGCATGTTTCCGGTGCAGCGAAGAAACTAGGTTTCATATTTCATTTAATGATTCAGCTCTTGTAAAGGCGCCCACGGGATTATGTTAAAAGCAGAGGTCGGGCGTCCCGCTGTCTAGTGATTATACAACGCGACAAGTGCGATTATGAAGTACTGTTTTGAGAGTGAGTTAGTGTTTTTACTTTTAATTGAGGAAATATTAAATTGATCCTTTAAAAACTTATTAAATTTCTAAATATGTAATTACGCTTTGTTGTTTAATAAATGAGACTCTCTGAAAATGTTTGGCCTTTTATCAAAGTTGGTAGCAGTAACTAAGCTAGGGACGCTGATCAAATGTGTTAGGTCAGATTAGAACTGTGACTAAACCACTAGATCCGATGGATATGAATTAGCTATTTAGTATTTTAGTACACACAAATGGAAATAATTGGACGCTCACAAAAAGAGGCATTACTACACAAACTTTATGGTAGGCAATAAAGAATTGAGAATTGAATTGATAGGCAAATTTATTAATTATTTTATTAGAGTGTATGATGCAAAATCACCCTATAATGTTAATACACCACCCGGACCAAGTGCCGGTTGGTGGTTGTCACATGTCTTAGAATTTTCGGTTCTAGGACATTTCCTCACGATGTTTTACTTCACCGTTTTGAGAGCAGTGTTTATGACATTATTTAGATACACAAAGGTGCCTGCCTGAGTCCAAACTCACGACCTACAACTCCTAAGTCGAGGCCGGTACCACTGTGCCAACACCGCTAACCATTGTCCATTAATATTTTTACGGAATGTACTTTTTTTGGGTTCGAATAAATTGTAGTCAAACTCATCTATTGTAAGTATTTCAGATTGCTGTGCAAATTATCGAATGTTTAGCTTGATTGTTATATTTGATCGGGTATTCTACATGAACTTGCTTAACCCATATAGAACAATCGAATCATGTTGTTAAGTTTCATTAAGCTAGGTAATATACCAGATGCGATATGAGACTTAAAAACAATTGATAAAGAATGTGAAATATTTTTATATGTTTTTGTGTAACATCAGTTATGTTGTAGAAGATATCACAAATACGCTCTCGACTGGCTGTTCACAATGGTATGCCTACGGTTATGTATGGAAATTAATGTTGGGTATGGCGAAAGAAGCATGAAAGTAGAATAAATGCTGTGGAATTGCGTTCTTTGCGAGGCATGTGCCGTGTGACTGTGAATGTAGGCAATGTTGTGATAAAGCAACGGTGCGGTTTAAAAGAAGACGATATATATTATACCAAATAGAAAATAGGTCCCAAAATCTACTCCTGGGTATAACAAATAAAAAACCAAACATTTATGTACATTTTATTATATTGTGAAAATCTAGACCATCCACTGTCACAAGTCGAAACATCCTTATCTAATAAAATTAAAGCATTTTACAGAATGTTACCTACATTTTATGCATTACACTTGTCCTTAGTTCCTTACACCTAAAAACAGACCAAAATCCTTACACAATCAACTAAACTCCACAAATAATACGTAACACAGTGAAGACATACATAAAAGTAGTATTAAATCCACGTCCTGTTCGTACAGTCAACGAAGTAATAATACTTAAATACAAAAACCACCCTTACTCCTATTATACAAAACGCGCTGTCAATCTCAAATTATTAGGTACCACTTGCGTGCGAAAGAGTGCTTCGCGACTACAAAATTACAGCGACGCGGATCGATCATTGTTAAGCAACGCTTGCCGAGATCGGTCCGTGTTTCGGTGACCATCTATTCCGTGCCTCAGAGACCACGTTAAGCCATTTGTCTCGGCTGGCATTAATAAATCTTTGGAAAGTTACCTGAGTTATATAAGCTACATGATTACTGATAAATGCGTGCACTGACTGGACAGGTCTCCTGAATCTGTGTGGTTCTTCCCTCAAAAGTCCATTTCAGACACTAATCCACATCGTCACCCCATGATCTGACCAAGGTTAAATCTAGACTTTAAAAGAGACTGTGACCTCTGAGTTTGTATCGGCCTTTCTTCTCAGAGTAGTCAGATATTAAACACCGACCCCATTTTGTTATAAAATATCATTAAAGTGTAAAAGTGATTGTAAAAACCTACTTACAGAAATAAAATAATTTATCATTAAATCAGTCTTAACGGGTTGTTAAAATCCCGAAAATTTGACAACTGGTATTGCCCAGGGTTATCGTGGTACCAAGTAACAGGGTTGTGGGGTTAGGCAGGCGTTCCATGTAAAATACTAGTTGGTATTCAACTGCATCCAGTTAAACTGGAAACGGTGCCTAACATAGATAGAAAGAGGCTAGGGAGATAGATGTACACGCGGGTGAGTGTACTACCGGGCTAACTGTGATACCGGGCTTGCCAGCTGATGTCGATGACCCGAATCCTGTGACAGAGGGATGGGTGCGGGGGCAGGGTGGCAGGGGGAAGCAGGGACACGCGGGGGAGCGGGAGGGGAGCGGTGATATATGGGGAGGTGGTTCGTTGACACTGTTGGACGGTACGGGAAAAACGAATCGATATTTGGTTTGGTATCAAGAATGGTCTAAAACTTGATTTTATCAAAACCCGTGAAGGCTCACGTCATATCATGCTCAGTTAAATGTCTCACTGACGGTGGCGCGTGTGTTAGATCATTCGGTATCCTACATATGGTTGAGCTGGATGGTGCGGATCCACGCGTCATGTTCGTGAACGAGCGTTCGTGATCTCATAACTGGCTGGGCTTATTTCTAATCTTGTTTGAATTGCTTCTACATTTAATATTTTTTTAACATTGTTTATTTATTTATTAGGTTCACCAACAATTGTTTACACTGGTATTATGGTAAAGATAACATGTAAGATAAATTAATGTACCAGTGTAACAATCACTCACATACTGACTCACATATCTAACGCAACAAGAATTATGAACCCAGATTTTTTTTATCATGATTTAAAAGAGTGTCCTTGGAGTTTCTTGCCCGTTCTTTTCCATAGAGATCTACGTTGTGGAATGGGCAACTAGCTTCAACTTTCTGACAGACCGACTCTTTGACATTTTTAAAGAGCCTGTTAATGGTTTAATTGAAATGAATGCGTTCAGTTTTAGTTGAGTTAGACAGTATAGGTAACTGCTTCTTCTCATAAAGAGAAGGAACAATCAGTTTGATCACCACGCTTGTTAATTTTGCATGTTTGATATTTCAGACTATCTCAGGTACCCTCGTGAAACTCAAATAGGATCAGAAATCTTCTAAATCGTATGACTTAGAAGATCTCTGATCCTATTTAAGTGTAATTTCTAAAAAGAGTCCACTGAAGTAATTGAGTAGACTCTTTTTAGAAATCGATTTATAAAATGTATAAGTCTAGTGGTCGCTACCATATTTGCGAGATCTGGATATAATCAAAACTGCCAGAAAGTAAACTTTTGGACATTTCGAGTAATTTAACACATCTTTAAGGCCAATTTCCGTAATTAAAACATTCCGAATCTATTGACGAACCCATCTCACTAACAATCAATTTCTAAAATTTATGAAAATTTTAAGTACTTTTGGTAAATTAAGACTAAGAGCTCTATTTTTTTATTATTCTCTCGCGCCAAATCCGTTGTTCAATAAATAAATACAAAAGAAAATGAATTGATGACTGCTTATAAAATGATGACTGTTTTCTACAGGCGTAGCGAAGGTCTACGCCTGCTACGACGTCGTGGCAGTTTGCTACAGGCGTAGCGAAGGTCTACGCCTGCTACGACGTCGTGGCAGTTTGCTACAGGCGTAGCGAAGGTCTACGCCTGCTACGACGTCGTGGCAGTTTGCTACAGGCGTAGCGAAGGTCTACGCCTGCTACGACGTCGTGGCAGTTTGCTACAGGCGTAGCGAAGGTCTACGCCTGCTACGACGTCGTGGCAGTTTGCTACGAAATACTACGCAACATAATGAGCTAACGTATCCTAACTGAAATATTTTCCATTTCAAAACATAATTCTTAACACCCTAGGAAGTACATTTTCACACGACTATCCTATTTTTAGAACGGACATTGGAAACAAATTGCCACCCTAAAGACATCTCTGCAAATGTACAACCGGTAGCAACCCTCTAGCATTTATTAACATTAGGAATCCCACTTTAACACCAACGACATAAAGTGCTATTTGCTGTAACATCTCACTCAAACTTTATTGAATAAAGCGAAACTGTACTGCAAACGAAAACCAACTTTTAATCTCAAAGATAAAGTTGATTTTTCTTCGAAACAGAAAAGTAATAGCTAATATTTCCTGTCTAACTTAGGTACTGTAAAATATACCCTGAAACACAGTAAACAAGGTATGTTTTACACTGTGTGACGTTAGATACATTTAGTATTACAAATACAGTTTCGCAGTGCTCGGCGCGAGAGATTTGATATCGTTTTTTGCGAGTGTCTCCGTATATAATATAGTACATAGCAAGTTCTCGTTCCCTTTGACAATTTTCTGATATATTTCTCTGCTGCGAATATTGCACCGTAATTGGGTAGCAAGTGGTCTACTCTGTTATGTATGAGTATAGATTGTGATCTAGCGACTTGCATTGCGGTTGCAAATGGCTTACAATTACCAAAATCATCGCGAAGTGATACAAACTTGTTTTTTGTCCTACCAATCTTACTATCCTGCTAATATTATAAATATGAAAGTTTGTATGTCTGGATGTTTGTTACTCCATCAAGCAAAAACAAGTCAAAGGATTTACTTGAAATTTGGCAAAAAGATAGTTTCTAACCTGGATTAACACATAAGATACCTTTTGCACGATGGGACTGGGGATTGTCACATTTTTGTAGAATTAAAAAAAAACAAAAAAAACCTAAAAAAAAGATGCCTTTTATATTCCTATCTGACTACTCTGAGAGGAAAGGCCGAGACAATCTCAGAGGTCACAGTCTCTTTTAAAGTCCAGACATAATCTTGGTCATGTTATGCAAAACCATATCTATATAGGTGTCAGAAATGGTCTTTTGAGGTAAGCACCACACAGATTGACCAATCCGATCAGTGCACGCAATTGTCAGTAATCATGCAGCTCAACTTAGAACTTCTTAGCTTAACAATTCGACGAACAATACCAAAGAAAGGACATTTGGGTAGACCACATAAATTACTCAAACTGTTAATCTATGATAAAGCTAACTGAGAAAAATGACCCACATAGTCTTCACTTATACAACAATAATAACTAAAAGTAACATAATACTTTACAATAATAATGTATTACAGTCATAACACCAACACGGGTGTGCAAATATTTCATCTCCATCCGAAACCGGGATGTGAGTGAAAATCGATTGCAAGAGTCGACTGCTCGCTACTAACACATGATAGGTAATATTTCGGTTCGCAAACTAGATGTCAGTTTAATATCTACATAGCAATTAGCTGTTTTGATTAAAACGTTTCCACGTAGGTACTATTCGGTTTTGAAATCGTTTGCCCGTTCAATCATTTTGTTTTATTTGGGACAATCTATGTATATACTAATATACAACGCAACTAACCATTCATATATACAAATACTAACTAAATATACAAATAAATCCTTTTGTGTTTTGGTCACTTAGACTTCGAAGTACTTGTTCGCATCGCTGTCATCCGGAAACGTGCCCAAAACACTGGCAGCATTGCTTCGTTGAATGACAACGCTTATAAGAAAGATGGCCAAAGAACGAGCTTGCCCTCTGGTCATGGGAAGTGCTAAACGGCCTAAAACTGTCGTTGTCCATATAAGGTTATATAATTCACTAGTTTTTGCCCGCGGCTTTGCCCACATGGATGTCAGTTATCGCGTAAAAAAGTAGCCTATGTCCTTTTCCATATCCCAGGCTATATCTCTGCCAAATTTCATGATGATCGGTTTAGCAGTTTAGGCGTGAAAGCGTAACAGACAGACATAGTTACTTTCGCATTTTTAAATATTAGTACAGATTATTACTAAAATTTTACTTTCAATGAGAAAATTACTCTGTCTGTCTGCAATCATTTCCAGCTAAATGGTCTTCCATAAAAACCTCACAGGTAGACTATGACCTGGGTTTGGACAAAGCATACTTAAATCACAGCAGCACGTCCCATTGGATAATTTCACGACATCCACGTAGGCGAAGCCCCCTAGGTCTAAATCTATATCAGCTGGCGTGACGTTCGCTAAACCCATAAAAAAGACAATGCTTTGATGAGGGTCTCACGTTCCTATAATTTAGTAACACAATAGTCTTCAAACTAAAACACACTCAAATTATATTTTACAGCTGAAAGAAGCATGAGTGCGGTATTCGCAGAACGAAATCTTTTACAAAGAGCTTATCGTTATTTCAGACGAACGATGTTCCTTTGCTGGATATACGACTCCCTTCAGGAGGATTGTAACGTCCATCTGCGTATGACTTGCCACCTAAT
The DNA here is from genome assembly GCA_947359405.1 of Antitype chi. Lineage (NCBI taxonomy): Eukaryota > Metazoa > Arthropoda > Insecta > Lepidoptera > Noctuidae > Antitype > Antitype chi. Next base: position 16,729,964 of record OX375831.1, on the reverse strand, counting down.
AAACTATTTTTCCGTGCATTTTAAACGTTACATGTAAGTTTACAACCCGTTAAATAATTCCACCTAGGTAAGTCGAAGCTCAAGTCTTCAGAAGTAAAAGGTACTACGTAATAGCGCTATTAAATAATGGAAACTTTGGAGTCTCGGTCTATAGTGCTACTAACACGCGATCGTAAACTGAACTACATACTGAAAACTTCAGACAAAAATAATTAAAAATGTTTCATTCTGATATTCATCTATTATCCTACTGTCCGACTTATCTATGCTAATATTATAAAGAGGAAAGATTTGATTGTTTGTTTGCATTGAATAGGCTCCGAAACTACTGAACCGATTTGAAAAATTATTGCACTTTTGAGAAGCTACACTATCCCCGGGTGACAGGCTATATTTTATCCCCATATTCCTTCCTACGAGAACGGGAACTATGCAGGTGTGAAACCGCGAAGCGCTGCTACTGCTAGTAATATTATAAATGTGAAAGTTTGGAAGTTTGTTACTCAATCACATAACAACGGCTGAACAGATTTAAATAAAATTTGGCACACAGATAGATTATAACCTGGAATAACATATAGGATAGTTATATGTTCCCGTGGGATGGGAAGCCGCTGGCAAAAGCTAGTAATTTATAGTGTTCTACGACATTTATTTACATTCTGTGAACACTGACTTATAACTTGTTAAAATCATAGGGTCCTCGTATACTTGCCTTTACAATGTTTGTAAATAAGAGCACCATGTATCTATCATAAAATGTATTTACCTCCCATTGCTTCATTTTTAATATTTTTTATCTGTTGTGGTAATTTTATTCTAGACGTTCATCGTCTTCAGGTAAAATTATATAATTAATGTATTCAAAATATTATAAAACATTTTACAAGAGTAACGGTGGAGTCTCTTGCCAATTCTTCTGCATACGAATCTACCTTTTGGAAGGGGCGACTAGAACCCATTATAATTGAATGTAAATTTTGACGTTCAAAAGTGCTTTTTATGTGCTCATTTGAAATAAATACTCTGAATTTGGCTTTGACTTCATTTCTTGCATTTAGCGCAAATTATAGTACTTAAATTCAAAATCCATCAATCTAGACCTGTGAGTCAGTGCAGTAGCCAATTACAAATAAATAATTCCAGCCAGTCAGAGCACCAAACTAGACGATAAAGGTCAGGCGCACACGAACACATACAATTAGAAGCTTCAAGTTGTCTTGGAAAAGGTCTTAGGTGAAAACACGCGATAGATTGAAGAAATTCATTTAGCCTTATGTAATGTTTTTTAAATGTGGGACGTCCAGCGTATTCTACTCGTCAGTACCTATTATAAATTGATTTGCGTGTCTTTTTCTTTCCCTTAGTTTTAATGATAGTCTGGCAGTTTGAGTCCTTCATACAGCCAAACGCCTATTTTTTGGAATTGTTCGTCTAATCGTTGAGCTTCTTAAGTTCTAAGTTGAGCTGCACGGTTTATTGACAAATGCGTGCACTGACTGGACAGGTCCTTTCAATCTGTGGTTCTTTTCTCAAAAGACCATTTCAAAGACCAATCTACATGGTCTGACCAAGATTATGTCTGGTCTTTAAAAGAGACTGTGAACTCTGAGTTTGTTTCGGCCTTTCTTCTCAGAGAAGTCAGATAGGAAACGCCGAAATAATCAGTTTTAAAATATAATTTGTACCAACCTACTTATAGAAATAAAATCATTTATCATTTAAAATGAGCTCAAGCTACAACTACTGCCAGTCACTAGGTTTTTACTAGCTTTGCAATTATGCTTCATTTCAGTAGAGTAAAATCATTAAATAATTTAACCCAGTTTAGAAACTTAAAGCCTTATAAAAGGTTAGTACGCAGTGGTTTTGTAATGAAAACTTAAACCGAATCTCGGTTTATATGCACGCGATCGTAAACAGAATTACAGGCTGAAAACTAGGTTATTTAACTTGCTGATAAGTATAAGACTTTAATCATTTGGTTCACTGCTGAGTCCTGAGGTAAGCACAAGCAGACTCATTGATCTGGAGAAAGCGTATAATAGGGTACCTCGGGATGTGTTGTGGTGGGCCTTGAAAGAGAAAGGGTTGCCCGGGAAGTATGTAGAGTTAATTCGTGATATATACAGTCAATCTCGTACCTACGTCCGGTCTGCAATCCCGACGAGTTCATGTGGCTGTGGTGTGGTGTGTGTGGCTGGTGTGCATGTGAGGCTTGCACCAGGGAATGGCTTTAAGTCCGTACATATTTCTGTTGATCATTGACGCTCTGACGTCGGACATACAGGTAGAGACACCCTGGTGCATTTTGTATGCCGATGACATTGTTCTTGTCGGTGAAGATTTATCCGAGATCCAGAGCAGATTGGAGAAGTGGCAGCAGAAGCTGGAGAATGTTGGCTTGAAAATCAGCAGAACCAAATCTGAATATATGTTCTGCAATTTCGGCAGTGTCTTCAGTTCTGGAGCCATAGCGCTTGATGGCGTGCTTCTCCCAATCTGCTCCGACTTTTGGTATCTTGTTTCACTTTTTCAAAGCGATGGCGAAGTAGATCGACAGGTGACGGGAACAATCTGCGACTCCCACATTTCCCTAAAGGGGTTAAATAGGGTATAAAAGCTTGTATGGAATTTTGACATTTTTGGCGATGCGGAATCTCATTGGGCACATTGGCTTGCCATGATTGCAGAATGAAACACAAAGTAAAGTGTCTGCTTGGGCTCGAACCCATGATCTACAACTCGGAAATTGCGGCCGTTACCATTAGGCCCCCACCTGCTCTCAAGTCATATTTCTGTCATGCTTAGAAAACAATAATTCAATCATCAGAACTCACGAACCACTATCGTCGACATAATTATTTTCATAAAGAATTTCCCAACCCCTATAAACCACATACAGGGTGATAATTCTTCTCGGCTCCCACCGTTTTTAGCGTGAAGGTGAATAATAAAGCTTTGTGATAGCAGAGAGCCGCAGGTCCAAAATATTACCATTTAAATTGCCCAGCGTTTGCACTTAGGGTTGTACAAAACGAATCACTTTATTTATTTTTAGGATTATGAAGAATTTGCATGTTTTCTTTTGTGTTTGGGTCATCCCAAAATTGTGAATGATGTTACTGTTAGATTACATATTTGTACAATGTAACGTCTTTCTGTGTGTCCTTTTTTGGGCTACCGCGTTAGCCGAGTCAAACTTTTCAGCAACAATTTTAGAAACTTTTTGTACCATTTAAAAACACTTTGACAGTGAGTCAATAACTTAATAATGTTCAACATTCCTAAATATTTGTTTCTCCTAAAAACCACCCAGACCCATTGCTACGCACCCGGACACACCCATTCATATAAACTACTACTATTCAGAAGAAAAACGAAATAAACAAACTTAAAACTTCTTTTCACCAAACTTTATGGTAAAAGTTTTGAGTAAAAACAATATACTTTCATAGAGTGCAACTCGCGTGTCGGCCCTATCGTCGGCAGGAAAACTTTGCATAGATATTTTACTTGTAAAAGCGTAAAATACTACCACAAAAATGTTGGATGCGGCCATATTTAGTGATTTTTTTTTTTATGAATGGATATTATGATGTGATGGTAAAACCAAGAAATATCAAAAAAACATTGACAATATCATTTAAAAAAAAACGTGTGGAGTCGGGGTAGCCCCGCCAGGAATGAAGTTCCTCACGCTTTTTTTACCGTCGAATTTAACGTCGTTTACTCAATCTTTAAAATACTCAAACTTTATTTTGACTTTACTATCGGATATAGCACCCTCGAAAACCTTGATAACGACACCCATAATGATTTTTTTTTATTTATGCAGTCGTTATCTTGAATTTTTATTTTGACTTCACTATTCTTTTTCACAGGCTTCACCACCCTCGAAAACTATGAAAACTATGTATATCTCTCTCTGTCTCTTTCTATTATATATATAACTATATTCGTTCGCGTGGAAGTCGTAAGACACCACAATATACTAAAAATAAATTACAGCCCATGTTAGTCGCTGATAATATAGCTTCTTATGTGTTTTTTTTTAAATCGTTTATGTCTTTTTTTGGGTTTTCTATTAGAAGAAAACACACAAAAAATCAAATCATTATCAATTTCAAACAAAAAAGAAATATTATTCCAACATAAAAAAAAATGTTGGAATTATCTTTCTTTTTTGGAAGGCGGTATTTTTTTCTTTTGAGTTACTTCGTCTTGATTTATTTGCACTAAGATGCATCTCATATCTCCCAGGTGACAGTGCCCACTTGCCGTCATGTAGGCAGTTGAGAAAAAGAAAGAGTTTCTCAGTAGGTCCCCGATTGATCTGGATTTGTGCCCGGTTGGTAGTTATAAATGCGGCTTCTATTACATGGGACTATGACATCACTAACAAAATGTAGATATATGTCATGGATTATACAGAGTAGCAGAGACATCGACACACAACCTGTTACAATTGATGCAGTATACGATTCTGGATTCCAATGCGTTGTAAATGGTCGTCAGTTATTAAAAAAAATCGCTTTTCCAAACAATTTTTGCGGCCAAAATGTATGGAACAGCGAATTTTGTTTTTTGAACTGTTTTTTTTTAATTGACGGAAAACTTCAGAGCAGTGATCATGATCTATATGCCTTTGCCTGTATACAGTTAAAGCCATTTAGATATGAACATTAACGTTATACAAATAAAGTTCGTATTCGTATGAGACGCTATACTTACCAATTTAAAATGCAGTCTGTAAATCTAGCTTTATCAACCCAATTTAAAGAACTCAAGAGTGAGCTTGCTTGTTCCTTTCTCCTTCCTTCAAACTCTACCAAACTAGTTAAAAGTTCTCCAAGTCTCCAGCTAGAGTCGTCTAACTACCCTCGCTTTATCTTTTAGCTGCTCGTTAGGTTCGCGCGGGAATTCTCAAACAACTTTACTAGCTCTACTTTTGTGTTTTCTTGCATCATTACGCCTCATAATTATAAGCAGAAAGAGATTCATACAGAGAAGAAACTAGTTTAATTATAATTTAGCATAATCAGCCTATAATGTTCCCACTGCTGGGACACAGGCCTCCTCTCTGTGAGAGGGAGTGGGCCGTAATCCACCACGCGGGCCCAGTGCGTGTTGGTGGACGTCACGTATCTTCTAGTTTTTTGTTCTAGGACATGCCGGTTTCCTCACGATTTTTTCCTTCACCGTTTTAAAACCCTCAAAACGGTGAATTATATTTAATTGGTAATACTATTAATAAATTGTAGTTAGGCAAATTAGCTGTCTATGAAAAAATATAAAAAAATTACTAGCCGCTAACTATTTAACTTAATTTCGGAAGCTACATAATTATGTAGTTTGGCCAGGCGCTGTTTTATTGCTCCGTCCATCTTTATTTTATTCAAAAACTAAAGTTGTTTTGACGAAGTGATAAATATTTTTAGTAATTAAAAAAAGTAACTAGTTATTTTTTTAGTTTACTTTGCAAAGTATCAATCTGAAGTAGCAGTAGTCTGGCCATGTTTGTCGAACGACCGATGGCTGGTGGCGTAGACGCGTCCTGGAGCGAAGACCGCGTATGAGCAAGCGTAACGTGGGTTGCTCCCCAGCTATCTAGCTGGTCCACCTAAGATCTTAAGAAAGTGGCTGGGACAGACTGGATGCGGAAGGCGGAAGACAGAGTGTTATGGCACAGCCTGAGAGAGGCCTATGTCCAGCAGTGGACTGCAAAAGTATGCGATTTGTTTTTTTGTGTTTCCGTTCTTCTGCTGCGTGATGTTTATCGCAAATAAACATATTTTCTTTCTTTCAATATTGAACAGCTACGTACTAATCACTGTATTTTTTATTAAATAAGAAACTGTTCATAATCAGCCTTTAAACGAAATCAAACCATCATAAGAAACTGTGCATCCTTACGATACTAGATACTTAACAAGTTAGTTGCAGCCTCTGAAATTACCATATCCTACTACTATTATAAAAATGTTTGTATGTTTGGATAAACGGCTGATTGGATTTGGATGTGGCACACAGATAGTTTGTAGTAGCTGTGCTGCTGGGGAGTTTGTTGCGCCACTTCTTCTTCGCAGCTAAAGCACTAAGAAGTGGCGAAGGGTGGGCGTTTTTTGGGGACTGTCTTATATAATTTTGACGTTCAAAAAGTGCTGACTCTCAGCCTAGTTTGAATAAATGACTTTTGATTTTGATTTTGTAACCTGGAATAACACATAATTTACATTTAATTCCGATAGTACATTTCCATGGGATAATTTTCGACCTCCAAGCGGGCAAAGCGGCTGGGAAAAGCTAGTAATATTAGAAATATGAAAGTTTGTATGTTTGGATGTTTAGATGTTTGTCACTAAAAAAAGCTAGTAATATTAGAAATATGAAAGTTTGTATGTTTAGATGTTTGTCACTCAAAAAAGCTAGTAATATTAGAAATATGAAAGTTTGTATGTTTGGATGTTTGTCACTCAAAAAAGCTAGTAATATTAGAAATATGAAAGTTTGTATGTTTAGATGTTTGTCACTCAAAAAAGCTAGTAATATTAGAAATATGAAAGTTTGTATGTTTAGATGTTTGTCACTCAAAAAAGCTAGTAATATTAGAAATATGAAAGTTTGTATGTTTAGATGTTTAGATGTTTGTCACTCAAAAAAGCTAGTAATATTAGAAATATGAAAGTTTGTATGTTTAGATGTTTGTCACTCAATCACGCAAAAACAGCTGAACTGATTTGGATGAAATTGGCCGACCGATAGATTATAACACGGATTAACACATAGAACTTTTTAGCCCGGAAGTTAATTTCCGTTGGATAATTTTCAACCCACGCGGGCGCAGCCGCTAGCAAAACTAGTAAACCATATATTTCATAAAACAATGCACCTCCTGATAGTATAAAAAAAATGCCTGGAAAAGCCCGCACTAAAGTACCGCACTATACTGTGGGCAGTAATTTTCTATGTATCAGCGCGCGGCAGACAAAGCGACGTCGGACAACGCTTTGTTCATTACCTACGTTATGTCTCGCGTCATAAGCATGAACGTAATGTGAAGGACAGGCTAATGAACTGTTGTGCTTTAACACGCTTCTATTAGCTTGGTGTGTATCTATGTAACGAAATATTTCATTAGCTTGGTGTGTATCTATGTAACGAAATATTTTATTAGCTAGGTATATATCTACGTAACGGAATCTTTTATTAGCTAGGTGTGAATCTATGTAACGGAATCTTTTATTAGCTTGGTGTGTATCTATGTAACAGAATCTTTTATTAGCTTGGTGTGTATCTATGTAACATAATATTTTATTAGCTTTGTGTGTATCTATGTAACAGAATATTTTATTAGCTTTGTGTGTATCTATGTAACAGAATATTTTATTAGCTTTGTGTGTATCTATGTAACAGAATATTTTATTAGCTTCGTGTGTATCTATGTAACAGAATATTTTATTAGCTTCGTGTGTATCTATGTAACAGAATATTTTATTAGCTTTGTGTGTATCTATGTAACAGAATATTTTATTAGCTTCGTGTGTATCTATGTAACAGAATATTTTATTAGCTTTGTGTGTATCTATGTAATAGAATATTTTATTAGCTTTGTGTGTATCTATGTAACAGAATATTTTATTAGCTTCGTGTGTATCTATGTAACAGAATATTTTATTAGCTTTGTGTGTATCTATGTAACAGAATATTTTATTAGCTTTGTATGTATCTATGTAACAGAATATTTTATTAGCTTCGTGTGTATCTATGTAACAGAATATTTTATTAGCTTTGTGTGTATCTATGTAACGGAATCTTAGAACGTGATTTTCACCCCCTCAAAACGTCGGTTTCATTTTAAACTTTGCACACTTATCTAGGACCGATGACAATTCAATAATTTCATAAATTCGTTCCAATATGCTAGCCCAAAAGAAAATGTTTTAAAACAAAAGTTAGCAAAAAAAAGTTAACAAAAGTTTACAAAAATTAGAAAATAATTTCAAAAAAATCAAAAATAAAGAGATAAATTTATTACTAATTTATAGTGGTTTTTAAAGCGTGTTTTTTTAAGTTTTCTAAACTATTATTTATTTTGTTAAAGAGTTTAATGACCTGTGAAATTTTTTAAGGAGCTGACCATCAATACAAAAACACATAAATTATTATTTGAAAAGTCAGAACGGACATCGACGCACAACCTGACCATGGATTCAGTTGGTACATGATTCAGAACCCCTCACGATGTTATTATTTTCGCCGGTTGCAACACAGCACCAGTATTTTAGAGCGAGCAACAGCCTGGATTACCAGCCTTAGTTTTAGGTTTGGTGACTCTGTGAATTTATGTATAACCATAGTATATTTTTATTTGTGTAACATAGAAAGTGAATACAGTTTTTTAGATTAAAGTTTGTAGGTCGCTAAATTATGCCAAGAGGTGTAAATCTAGATTATATGCGAAATATAATATTGATCTTGCGAAAGATATTTTTTGTTTAGCAGGTGGGAAATCCTCAAATAACTTCTCCCGCTCTAGGTGGAGCTCCGGGCGTGTCAGACTATTACTGACTAAAACCCACCCGTGTTCCTTCAGTTGCCTGTGTGCCAGGGGCCGCGATATCTCCTTCGAACAACCCGCACCCCTAGCTGATCATGCAAGAGGTAAACATAAATGACAATGCGCATAACAATTTGTTCACAATGTGTAGGTACATGTGAAATAAATATCCAATATAAATTAAAATGAGCTCAAACCACGTAATCCTACCAATCAAATAAATCTACCTGCCTTTTCCCAACTAAATTGGGGTCAGCTTCCAGTCTAATCGGATGCAGCTGAATACCAGTATTTTACATGGATCGACTGGCTATCTGACCTCCACAATCCAGTTACTAGGTAATGCCCCTTGCTAAGACTGGTGGTCAGACTTTCAGGCTTCTGACAACTTGTAACGACTCGAAGATCTACGAATGACAGCCGGTACTAACGGCTTAACGTGCTTTCCGAGGCAATGAGGGGTCTTGGTATGATGGTCACCCATCCACGGACCAACCGCGGCAAGCGTAGCTTAACCTGATTGATATACCCGTGCCGCTTTTATTACTTAGCCACACCCCACCCCCTTCACAGTCTTTTAAATCAAACTAGTCAACTATGGATAAAGTAAAAAATATATTAATATATCGTACCCTCAATGTTAAAGTAAAATCAAATAAAGCAACAACAATGTTAAAATCATTAAATTGTAACCGTGATTGTAACCTTGGTAGCCAGCCTACGGAAGGCCGGGAAAGCGCTACGGCGTAGCAGCGTAGCATCGTAGCCGCGTTGCTACGAGGCTACGAATTGTGAATTTTCTTTATTCAGATTGCTAGGCTACAGGTAATATGGGATTTGATGGCAGACTTTTGTAGATTGCGTCTCTATAGGTATATAATATAAATTAAAGTCGATTTTCATGTATATCTGTAGGACTGCGTCGTTGTTCTAAACTACGCAATGGATTTTAATGCGATTTTCACCAACATTTAAAGAATTGATTCCGGAAGGTTTATGTACAAATAATTTTAAAATTATAATAAATAAGTCTGGATGTTTTGTCAAGTCGTAAAACTCGTGCTAACAGGGCGGGGTTGCTAATCCCTACTAATATTATAAAAAGCAAAAGTAACTCTGTCTGTCTGTCTGTTACGCTTTCACGCCGAAACCGACTAACCGATCGTCATGAAATTTGGTAGAGATATAGCCTGCAATATAGAGAAGGACATAGGCTACTACTAAGCAGAAAGGTTAAGCATCTGGGTACGCGGGTGATCCATCACACGATTTAACATACAACCTTTATAAATGACTTCATGTATTACTTTGTTTAAACACTAACATTAATTCAGCATAGTACTACGTCATAATTAATAATGCCACATTTAAAATACTCCCACCCGGAACAAGGTTTTATAGGCCATATAAATTAATTATAACGTGCGGTTATTAAACACGCGATCAAACGCAAAATAAACCACGATCCAAAGTTATAAAAAGTGCCTTTTAAAACCACCATGTACCAGTAGATTCAATACCTTGGTTTTTTAACAAAATAAGCAATATTAATTACTATCTAAGGTTTCAAAATCCTACTACTTAGATCTACTTAAATCATTGAACGTTAGACGTACTTAAAAAATCATTATTTTTCTGTCATCGTCATACGTCATACAGAAATGGAACGGTATATTAAATTCGTTGTTTTTTAAACTTCGCACAAATTATAAAAGAACAAAAAACAAATCACATTCAGAATTTGATTATTTCAGCCATTGTACATTAAAACTCAACAAAGAATAGATACTACTCGACTCAAAATTATAAACCTATCCCAACTTGCGTAACAAAACTCGACCTTCCGTAATCCACATACAGCTCACCCCCATCAAACATTACAGTAATAATTACAACACATCAAACGATGCAACAACCCCATAGCAGGTCAGCCCACCTGCCCATTAACACAAATGAACCCTTCCCACCTTCCAGGAAACAGAAATTATAGCAACTGAAAATTCCCAGCAACGAATCATTTATTAATTCGCCCAGTTGTTTGAAGAAACAAGGCATTGTTTCTACTGAACTAAAAATAGATTTTCTGTGAAAAGTTTGATTGAGGAAAAAGGGGTCATTTGATAGCTTTTGTTGTAATTATATGAGGTAATAGTCATGAAAAAATGTTGGTACAACATTGCGGATGTGTTGATCATTTTCTAATGGAAATGGTCGCAATTTTTGTTGGTACCCGTACTCAATCGCTGACAAATTACGATGCTTTCAACACCTTAATAATACGTAATAAAAAGGTTGTAATGTAACGTTGACACAATCATAAATCCTCGCGAATTTCCACCTAATTTCCAGCGTTTCCCCAGTACTAGCTCGTTCGTTGTCCCCTCACGGAACCCAGTTACGTTAGGGGCCGCGGTTCCCGGGTGTCGATCGATTCGCCCGGGGTAGATCTGGTTTTTTCGGACACTATACCAACGGGAGGGTGAACGAACCCAGTTACGTAAGGCGGGTCGATAGCGCGCGTCATGCGCGCAGCAGTCGCCGCTAGCCCTCAATACCGTTCGCGCGCGCTGCCCCGACGGACGTGCCCTTTATTTTTATCGCGTTTTTTCGTTCCTCTTTCGTTCTTTCCGTTTATGATTTAAGCCGCCACCATGTCGAAAGGCGATAGCGAACAGCAAAACGGTGGTGGTGAGGAGTCCAAGACTAACCTTATCATCAACTACCTGCCCCAGTCTATGACGCAGGAGGAGATTCGGAGCCTGTTCTCCAGCATCGGTGAGGTAGAGTCATGCAAACTGATCCGGAACAAGGGCGCGGCTTTCCCCGACGCGCTCAACCACGCGCTGCACGGCGGCGGCCAGAGCCTTGGCTACGCGTTCGTCAACTACCACCGACCTGAGGATGCGGAAAAGGCCATCGCCACTCTCAACGGCTTGCGCCTGCAGAACAAGACCATCAAAGTCTCATACGCTCGGCCCAGCAGCGAAGCTATCAAAGGTGCGAACCTATATGTCTCCGGACTACCCAAAACTATGACACAAGCTGAACTAGAGCGACTGTTCAGCCCGTACGGCAGGATCATTACGTCGCGTATTCTGTGCGAGAACTCCGGCGGGAGGCCGTTCACTGGCGGCGAGCAGGGGCTGTCGAAGGGCGTCGGATTCATTCGCTTCGACCAGCGCGTCGAGGCAGAGCGGGCGATCCAGGAGTTGAACGGGACAGTGCCCAAAGGAGCTACGGAGCCGATAACTGTGAAGTTTGCGAACAACCCGAGCAACAACGGCAAGGCGCTGGCGCCGCTGGCGGCGTACCTGCCGGCCGCGCTGCGCTTCCCGGCGCCGCTCGGCAGATTCAGCTCAGGCAAGTCTCTCCTAGCGATCAATAAAGGTCTGCAGCGCTACAGCCCGCTGGCGGGCGAGCTGCTAGGCGGCGTCCTGCCCGGCGCCGTCGGCTCCGAGTGGTGCATCTTCGTGTATAACCTGGCGCCCGAGACCGAGGAGAACGTCCTGTGGCAACTGTTCGGCCCCTTCGGAGCCGTGCAGAGCGTGAAGGTCATCCGCGACCTGCAGACCAACAAGTGCAAGGGCTACGGGTTCATCACCATGACCAACTACGACGAGGCCGTCGTGGCCATCCAGTCGCTCAATGGATACACTCTCGGCAACCGAGTGCTGCAGGTCAGCTTCAAGACTAATAAGATCAAGACCATCTAAGGGCATCGCCCCAGATTCGGCCTAGCCGGACGCTAGGACGGCACAGCAGGACGCACCCATACATACACATACATACTCACACACGGCAGTCGCTACAACAGAGCCGTACCCGCACCGCATCAGTGCCGTGCGGACACTACAACAGAGCCGTACCCGCACCGCATCAGTGCCGTGCGGACAGCCCGCGACGTGGACACAGGCTTGTCACCTTTCAGTGAAAATTTAGTATTTTGTCGTGTTATATACTTATATATGTAAAATATTACGTTTTCACCGTGTATATGCGAAAGTGATGGACTTCTGACTTTTACGGTGACGTATAAAATGCCAAATACTTGATAAGCATGAGTCTAATGTAATAATAGACGTAGGTGACATTCCTAAATATTGGACTTGACTTTAGACTGTCTTCCCGAGGCCCGCCCTCGTGTCAGGGTTGCCGGGCGGGCGTTTTTATAATTGTAAAACTAGAGAAATGTTTTTGACTGTAATGTGTGGTAACCCTTTGTTCAGCGCCCGGTACAGTCGGCTGCAAAAATTGGGTTAAGTGTTGAGGAAATCAAAATGGCGCCGAGGCGGAGCCGCTTTGCGCAGGTCCGGATAAGATGGCGCTGAATGAAGGGTCACCAGCACCCCGCAATAATATAATAAGCACGCTCCACATGAGATGTGGAACATCTGGCCAGAACACCGAAACATACATATTGGTAATAGTCAATAACAAAATAATGATATTAAACTTCGCTTATGAAAGGTTGTGGTTTAAATCGAGAAAATAGTTTTCGAATATTAAATAATCTTAGCAATAATAGCCTAAATGCTATGCTCCAATTTTTTACGCGATCATATCGTACTCGTAATAATTACATTAACGTACGTTTTTACGCGATAAGGCCGGTACAGACACACGATATTACGACAAAACCGCCGCGAAGCTCCAGCCCGGGACACCGGCCGCTCTACAGGCCACTAATCGAAGTAAAATAGTGTTATATTGTTAAAGATTGGAAAGAAAAAATATATATTATCTATACGTATATTTTAATCATATATTAAAATTAAGGATGAAAAAAACTAATCAAAAACTGTGATAGGTTTTGATAAAATTTTAAAGATCAAAGAGCGAGTGGAAGGGACTGTACGAGGTCACGAGGCCTGGCAGTAGTTAGTATTAGAAAAATTTTTGAGAAACATTTTCGATTGTGGTATTACGCTTAACACGACGGGCGATGCCGAGTCGTTCGGAGTTGACGGATGTACCGAGTTCGCGGAGACTCTGAGACGGGCGAAAATCGATCGAGCCATTTCTGGGGAGCGCGCACAGGCGAGCGCGGAGCGGGGGCGCAGGCACGGGCCTGCTGGGGCGGGGGGATGCCGCGACCACAACCCATCCCCCCCACCCCACCCCCAGCCACCCTCGGGGCAGGACGAGTCCGTTCGCGGAACAATGGTGCATACTCTAGTCTAACGATATCGTTCCAAAAATATGATTAAATCGATGTCTAAACATATGATCGGTACCTGCTATAATAATAATGTATGGATGCGGCCCTGCGTCTATTCGACCTAGGCTTTAATTGTCTTAGTCTAAATCGAAATTTGTAAATAGAAAAAAAAGTTGTTTAATTTAAATAATAAATGAATAACTAATCTGTAACGCCGCGTCAGAACACGTCACACTAGAAACTATAAATCATAAACTTTACCCGACAAAGACCTACTATGAAACATCGAACTTGAATAGATATTTTAAATATCGTGCCGTCCTAACGACCCTACGATTTTTGTAAAAAAAATATATACTTATTATTATGTAAAAAAACAGTTTTGTAACATTTCAAATATTAAATAAATAGGTATCTACTCATTACATACCAAAAGATGGAGATAAAAATTTACAAGTATTTATATATTTATTATAAATGTAAAATGTGCAATAACTAATAGCCAGTAATTTAATAAAAAAATATTAATAAAAAAGTCAAAAATGACTCGAAGAGGCGTTGATTGACATAGTATCAACATGTATTGTGGGGTTCATGCCACCTTGTTTACTATTTATTGTAAACTATTTGTTTATCCGCACTCAGAACGCGCGAAATGATTCACTCATTCATTTTCCATTAATTTAATAATATAAAATCTACAAAAAAAATGCTTAATTTCGATACAGCTTGATAATGCTTTGACATTCCATTTTTTAGTCTTAATACTTTTATTAGGAGTACTCTTATTAATTTATAGAAAATTCGTGGGTTACCTAGGCATTTCTAAATGTCACTTCACCTGTCATCATTGACAGCTGTCAATTTGAAGTGACGTTTTCAAATGCTGATTATGTTTGATTTCATTTTAACGGTTGGCTAAGAAATGAGTATTTTTATGGTCGGCGTGTGAAGCACAAGATTTGCTAAGTACTTATTATCTATACTATGTAGTTGTCTTTAGGTTAATAATAGTTGTTGTGTTTTGTGTTGTTTTCATTCAACATGAAAATTTCAACTATTCTAGTCATTATTATTCCGAAAGGAATCATTATTAAATTATAATAAAAAAAATATTTGATATTTTGAATAGTTGAAGTTAATGATCAATGTTGATAATTATAATAATCTTAACGATAATTTTGTCATAAATTTTTTCATCTTAGATTAATTGTCATTAATTTAGTGTATGTGCAATTAATTGTATTTTATGTGTAAACTTAGTGTGCATTTAACTTATTTAATGTATAATTTATAATTATTATATTCCTTAATATTAGTTTTTATCGATGTCGATATATCGTCGAATAGTCTCGTCTCTAGTCATGAATGGTACAGGTGAACGCAAAAGTGTTAGTCACCAGTTTATTTATTAACGTCGATAAAAATTGATGTTTTTTTCAACAATTTGACAAGGTTAACCTAAATTGGTTTATTTATTAGGGAAATATATCGGGCAATTAATCTAGGTCTGGAGCTTGGATGTGCTAACTTGGTTTGGTAAAAAAATGTCATCATTCGGTTAAATTATAACAATTTTACGAGTCCTTGTTAATAAAGTTTTTTTCTCAAATATTTGCGTAAAATAAAGCTTAATACGTCGTATTGAATCGAAACATAAAACACCAAAGTATTTTACTGAAATTTCATCGACTTTTTAGATAATAAATAAGAAATAATGAGATTGCAGAATGATAAAAATGCAAAAATGATATTTTGGAGTGAAATTGTTCGTTAGGAGTTCGGTTAGGTGTTACGTGACTAGTTAGTAGAATGTTTTGTGCGCCCCTCTTCTTTCGGTAATAATTATAAAAAATAATAATAATTAATAATAGTGCTCAATAGCTTAGAGGGCAATGCCCGTAGTACGTAACGCGGAAAGCAATAAAAATAATTGTGAATTTTATAAACAGAAAACACGGGTAATAACTACAGCATAATTAACTTAATATTTTTGTATGTATTTTAATATATACTGTAATTCATATCTTCATAGATGTAAGCGGCAGACTCGCAAAACGTTCTACTAATTCAGTATGGTTCACATTTTAATTGCCATTCGCATAATAAAACAAAATTTTGGTCACAGGTCCTGTGTTATAAATATCAAAAAAAAATCAACCTTGATAGGTATCGCTAGAACAATCCAAAAAAAACTATTTTAAGAAAAATCGTCACGGACCGCGAGAGGAGTACAATAAAAGTAAAGTAAAATCGACTGAATCCAAAATGTGGCCATAATTTTACAGAAAGCGCATAGTAATTAAAAGTTGAACCATCGAAGTTGTCTACAAAGCTATGGTAAATAGGTTGTGGATTAAAACGTCGAAGCTAAGTAACTAACCCCACTAAGTGTCAAGGGATAATCTGATCAATAGCATAACGGCTACTTTTTGAAAGGTGTTTTGATGCATTTTTATGAAATTAAAAAGTAATAATATTATTAAAAATATTAAAAAATCGTAATTAATTGGCAACACAGAAACAATACTCTAATACGCATAGGCTAATTGACAATGAGGCTGTGAAATTAGCAAAAATAAAGTTAAAGAGACACGTGACGATTGATCGTAATTTAATAAATAAAATATTAACGTAAGGTAAATCACAGAACAGAGAACTAAATAGGACCTTCACGCGTCACAAACTAGTCGGCACACATTATTTCCTAAACGTTTCCTATTGTGTCGATATTCACATTTTCCTAATCGAAGCATCAGCTTTGCCTAGCATGGATGGATGTCATTGTGCCATAATAACTTGGAACCAATTCTCTCCTGTGAATCATTGAACACCACTATTATAATATAAGGAATGTGTGTATCATGATGATCTGTCCCTTAAGGGATTTGAGCTTCAAGCAGCGTGAGCGAAAGCGCTGACGCCGCTTGAGACTACATACAGCAATAAAGTGTTAAATATAAAGATTGCGATAGTACATAAGATATAGGTTGCTAGCCCATAGCCTGAATGCTTCTCTGTTCTGTGATTGGAATCATGCAATCACGCGTACAAAAACATATTAATGCCCATAATTAATAAGTAAATCAATTGAAAATAAATACTCCAAACTGCGTGAACTGTTTGACTGTCCAGTGTGAAATTATGATAGAAAATAGTGAGATGGGAATAAAAGCATATAGAGTTTTTCTATACAGCTTATCGTGTAGAATGGAATGGCCTTAAACTCGGACGCAAGCACAAATAATTATCATTGTGGCCGAGATGGACGCGATTCCGATAGTTAGGTCACAAATGAAGAAATGATCTTCCATAGTAAATAAATACGTAAGTTTTATATTTCTGCACGTAAAAATATTTCAGTGTAAACAACTAACTGTGTCTTGATATTCGACGCGCCTAAACAATATGCTCAATTTAATAATGAACGCCGCGTCTAGTATTGTGACACAGCTTCCGCGATAACTCAGCATAACGATTGAAATATTTTTCACGTCGTGGAAAACTCGAGACATCGACTAAATGTGTTACTATTACTTCATAAATGTCAAAAGTGCTAGTGAGAGTACAGAACGCAATGCACAACATCTAATGATACTTGTATGCTGCTACAGCTGTATTGTTATAAAATTATTAATAAAATTTAATACTACATTTGCTCACCTTGAACTTCCTTATATTTTGGATCCGTTTCTCTAGTAGTATAGCTTAATAGTTTTATGTCTGTCGATAATTTTATAAATACAGCTAATTCTAGCAGCCTATTGCTTCCCTATAACGCATGATCATCGTCACAAATGTTCCGAACACATAGTGTTATACGGTTTGTTTCGAATAGAATTCCTTTCAACTAATCTAATGGACGATTCTGATTAAAATAGCCCTATGTGTTTTTATCCCTGAATAGTCGTTATAGACAGTGAAAACCGGAGCGAGAGGTAAAATAATATCGACCTGACGTAGGATAAAAGCTTTATTTACAAACATATTAGGATGAAATTAGCTTAACAATACGCCGTCGGGTAAAAAAACAGATTGCAATAAATATGTAAATAAACATCAAAGGATCGGTCCTGCTTCGGGTAAGCGAATTATGAATAAAAAAAATATTAATAACCCATAGTTTCGAATTTAAAATAAAAAGTAATATCATGTAATATCAATTTCACTGTCTATTTATTAGTATTCGTTTTCGGTGTTGATTCCTCTTAAGCTGCATGATCACAGTTGGTTCCCATTTCGTCTTCATCTGTAGAACTTGTTGTCGTATTTTTGGTACATTTCAGTATAACTTAGCTAGTTTAATTTTATCGTGATCACTATCGATAAATTATATTCCGGTCAGCAATAGTGTCCCATCACTATCTTTTGCAATAATTTCGACGCGATGGGAACGAACTTGGTGTCATACAGAGTAGATTGTGATACTCCTAGTGCATACTGATAGTCAATACCTACTCATAAACCCATAACTATAGACCAGGAGAGTGCTAACACTTCCCCTAGTCTCTTTCGTGTGAATTTTCTAATGTGTAAAATGAATCCGACTTCCCACAGACTCAATAAGGCTAGGAAATAATTTAGAAAAAAATGCATCGTAAGATAAGAGTCTCAAAAAATAAAGTATTGAATAAGTATTTTACCAACTTCAAAGTTAAGGTGTACTAGACAATGAAAGCAATGATATTTATAATAATAATAAAAAATGAGATTATGAATAATTCGGTCAGCCATTTTCCTTGTTCTCGCTGACGTCACTTTGATACAAATACGTATTTTATAAAAGTAACAAAATGCAAAAAAAAGTTTAAAAAAACACTTAAGATCTTCCGGTACATACATTTAAAGAATCAATGTTAAAAATTTCATTTTCGTCTTTTTATGAATTATTATAAAATTAAGAAGGTAGATGTCTATATGTGTTGGTGGTGTTAACCGATTTAGTTGATATTGTACCTAAAAATTAGGTATTTCTATAATAATTATTGTGTCGGTTTAATAAATTACCTCTACCTTATAGCTTTTGTGAAAAATTATAATTTGCACAAGAATAGGCGACTAAGGTAAACACTAAAACTGGAACTACTTATTTATTCTAACTTCCAACTATAGTTTAGCCTTTAGTTGGAAAGTAGAAATGCGACTTTCAAGAGACCCAGCTTTGCGTCTGAAACTACCATAAAATTACCATCCACATTGCACTCGTTTAACGGAGATGCATTGCCGCGTCTCTGACAGTCCAAAAAGTTTAAAAATGTATGAAAATGTCAAAACAATTAGGTAGTATAATATTTTGACAGATAATATATTTTAGTGTCCACAACAGTTTTAGTGTCGCTCTTAGTCATAAATGTTGTTTCTGATATTTTATAAGATCGTTTTAAGGATTTTGTGTAGAATTCTCCAAATCCGCTAACTTTTACCATAATGACATGCGATAAACCGGAAAAAGCAAGCGTTTGCATAATTCTACACGCCATCTTTCGTTCGATAATGGATTAGAAAGATTTTGAATAAAAAAGAATACTCATTCCTAAAAGTAAGCATTAATAACCAATATATTTACATCAGTAGATACTTGGCTGTTTTTACGTAATTCTTAATTAATATTTTCACGTAATTTATGTGTCTATAATTAATTAATTTATTGGAATTAATTATAATAAAAAAACTATGGAAAAGCGTCACATTCTTCACTTTATACAATAGTTTTTACAATATGATATTTAATATCCTCAATGGTTGTAACTATACATTTCTTGTTCTAAATATATAAAAAACCCGAGATTGACTTTTTTTTTCAACCTGACGCATGTTTCCCTGCCCTTATGGCGCGTTTTTTGAGCAAAACAGTAATTTATATGTAGGTACACATGACAATACAACATTACTTTACCATCACACATATTATAAGCTTCTTGTAATCTGCAGCTTTCTTAGTAAACATTTTAAGGTGGAAACTCTACGGTAGCCCCAAAATCAAAATTTTCTTACGTTTTTCGCAATCTGCAGGTCAGTGTTGGATTGTATGTTCATTAAAATATGATTCGCTATCGTAACAAATATGATTTTACGGAATTATAATCAATAAAATTATCAATACAACCCTATCAGTTCATTTAATTCCAATTCAAATGAGCTTACATGATTTTATTGATGATTTTAATGGTGTAAAGCCATATTGGTGGTAAGTCTTTTATAAATAAACTATTTTATTATTTTAAAAATATACATACAGGATAAGTTTTTAACCAGTGCGCAAACTGTAACCATGAATTCAGCATAACATCCTAGACCCCCCAGAGCAGAAATTATTCGTCGATTATACAAAAAAAAAATCAGCTGTTTCATAGAAAAGTGCACAATACCTACGCGGTCAAAATGTATCGAACAGCAGATAATTTATTTTTTATAACCGACGAAAAATTTCTGCGCTGGGTGTCTAAAATGATATGCTGAATTCATGGTTACAGTTTGCGCATTGGATAAAAACTTATCCTGTACATTTGCTGCCCATTGGAAAAAAAGTAAGAAAATATGAATTTTGCGGGCTACTCCGGAACTTCCACCATAGTAATGCAGCCTTCAATCAACTGCCTAATTAGCTACCTGTTTATTTTCTAATTAATATGAAGTATTTACAAAAGGAATACTGCTCATGCGATTGCCATAAAAGTAATTGTTCACAAAAAAGTTGCTTCAACAAAAACAAAATTTAAGCACTTTTGACGCACATTGTACTTTTTTATTGTACTTAGGTACATTGTGTATTTACAAAATCTTCTGGCAATCTTTTAGTGAATTTTCACATTTTATCCGATCATTGTAAATCGGGAAATTAGAATTAATAAAACTTAAGTAGGTAAACTCAGTGAAGGGAATCCATAAGGTTTAGGAGTTGCAAGATTCATGACGACCAGAGGTCCAATTCCCGTATTTAAAAAAAACTTTTGCATTCAAATTTAAATCAGACACATTTTCGACAAGTTTTTGAAATTGTTTTTTTTTTTTAATTAATTATAATAATAAATAATCTAAAATACTAATCATATACATAATTATTATTTAATTTAGTTTTTTTAAGTACGCGAATTGGCCTTTTGGTTTTCATCTACCACATCACACTCGACCACCGTCATCAGGCTTCACCGTCAGGCTGAGGGAGAGCGCCGGTTAACGAATCGTCAGCTTCAACTGTCATCGGGGAAGAATTCTGTCTAAATCATAAGTACTACTAATACCTAGTAATAGTTGTTCATCTAGAATCATTTTTCATCCTAGAATATTTATAGTTGCGTGCACACATTTTGCATGAACGCAGAGCAAAATGCAATAATATGCTCTACTCTCTTGTGGTACATACTTGGTTACATTTTAGAATTTCTTTTTCCTCTTTTAAGTTTTTCATGCAAATAATACTTAATGTGAAAGATCCGCGGTAGTGTGCAAAGTTGTATGTTGATTAAGAGTGTTCATTCCACGCGGGCTGGCAAAAATCAAATCAAATCATTTAGTTTGCAGAAAACACTGTTACATTGGTGTTATAAAAATGTACATGTGTTTCAAGTGATACTACCGTAAGGCATGCAAAATTTATACAATAAAAGATACAATCAACAAATAAATAAAAACAATCATAAAATACTTCAAGATATTAAATGAATGCAATGTCATAAAGATTAATCAAACATAAAGATAAAATAACGCATTTATAGTCGTATTTCGTGATTATTTAATTAAATACAAACAAAAGTACTATTTTTTTCAGCCAAGCACTAGATTATTGTTATTTATAATTATTTTTAACATTTACTCTTTAATAAAAACATTTAATCGTACTAAGTAATGCACATAGAAAATAATTGACAGTATGTCGATTTTTATTAATAAATACCAAACTATTAAAAAATAGCATACATAAGTAATAATAACCAACGTTCTAGTGCATGGCTGAAAAAAATGATCATTTTTGTTTGTATTTAATTAAATAATCACGAAAAACAGCTATAAATGCGCCGTTGCCTACTGAACGCTCTTAAAATATGATTCGCGGCCGTCAAAAATATGGCTTTACATAATTATTATAATTTAAGTCATCCATACAGCCCTCTAACGTTTAATTCGATTGAATGACTATTTCATGAAAGAGTCAACTAATCAACATACAACCTTGCACACCTGCAAATTGTAAAAAACGTAAGAACAATTATGAATTTCGCGCGCTACCTGGAGCTTCCACATTAATTACGTATTTTAATTTAAATACTAACATAAAAATAAACCAGGACATAATTATTTCATCAGAATTAGTATTAAGGGCGCTTACCCATTTTTTTCTTGAATTTGAACGTTTGACTCGCGATTTGATGAGTGATTATGATTTAGATATAACCAAAAAGTAAAAAAAAGATTTTCTAGAAAATTTCAATATTAGTGTGTTCTAAAAAAATATTTTAAATTGTTTACTTAGATCAGTCTCGGCAAATGATGTTAATAGTTTAGTAGTTTATAAAAATGTCCATGGTAGGACCGTGCCTTATTCTTTGGATTGCTCAAGTAATTTTTTTATGTTTCATACATTAATACACCAAAATTAGTTTCGTAAAACAGAGAATTTATGATAATTTTTCGTCTGTAATTATATTCTTTATCTATGTATGTTTAATCGAAATTCAAACAAACAGTATTTAATAACGAAGATTACTAAGTCAGCTTGCTTAAAAAAAAACAGTCTATTTAAAAGTAAAAAAACAATTATTGAATACGTAATAATAGTACTGTAAATCAGTAATAAATATCGGGACGCGCGGGATTCTACTTTAGTCCGCGCCGGTTTGTTCCTGGGCGTCCAACGCGTAGCGGTTAGCATGCGTGCGTAGCGTACTTCACTAGACAAACACGCGCGATCGGTTACCACGCGCCGTAAAATTTTCCGAAAAATTGAGCACTTCGATTTGTAAGAGCCCTTTTAACATGCAATGTAAAAAAATCCATACCACCTACATTTTGTTTTCTGCACCGCTTAGCTAGTGTAGTTTGTTGCATAATGTTTGTACTCAACATTTACTAAATAGAAAATCTATCCCGTTAATCCTTCCGTTTATAAGCAAGTTCTATAAAAAACATCACCCGGTATATTCTGCAAACATCTCACCGTAAAACCGTAGGTGAAGGGAGCTTCTCAATAATGTCAATCCGTAGCGTCAGCTCCACCTGGAACTTAGGTGAAATGAGCTAGTCAATAATGCGCATCAGCTGATCGATTCTGTTAAAATCTCACCGTGAGAACATAGGGTGAAGTGACCTTGAAGTGAGCTGTCATTCCATCTAATGCTAGGGATTGATACTAGTAAGCTCATTTTAAGCTCACTTGACCCAAGTTATCACGTTGGTGAGACTTGTACAGAACAGCACTACTGATGCTAGGCATTGACATAAATATTGACAGCATAACTCTCATCGTGAAAAATTTGAGTGAAGTGATCACTCAATTTTTCACGATGAGATTTATGCAGAATACATAATATTGGATGAACTGCACTCGAAGTCTCTTCTGTCAGTTACTTTACTCGTTCAACGTTACCGGGTTGGCTGACGCAATCGAATCGCAAGTCATAAAAGGATCATTTGGCGCTTGGATGACATTAACAGGAGGCGCTGTTGGTAAACATTTGTGCAATATTGTGTCGTGAAATGTATTGAAAAACCGAATGGCGGTATTAGTTCCCATTTTTGCCAAGCGCCAAAGTTCCTTGTGAGTCGATGTTCATACAAACGAAAAAATATCATGGTGGGTTTTTAACGCGCAATAGATTTTCAACACTTTTTGTTGAATTGAGAATCCAACAGAATGCATCACAGCTCGTCGAAAAAACACTATTCGATTTTCAACTCTCGGCGTTAAGCAATGGGTTGACGATCCAGTGCGAGCAGAAATTCAGCCACGATATTATTACGTTCGTGTGAACTTCGTCTAAAGCTGTAATTTCTGCGAGAGTTGTCACAATAATATCAATCAACTGGAGGGAGAAAACAGTGTATGGTAAGCTTAGTTCAGCTTTTTACTAGAATCTAGTAACTTTAAAAATATTTCTCTAGTTTTACCCGTTTGTCTGTATGTATGGGTGCGATCGTCATCTTCTTGAAGACTGCTAGAACTACTTTGATCACATCACCTTGCTCAGTTACCATCTTTTCATCCATTCTTACTTTCTTCTTGAGGTGAAAATAGATAGAACAGTGGGCCTAGCACTAACGCGCGGAGTAAATGTAACTTAGCATAATCAACCTATAATGTTACCACTGCTGGGACACAGGCAACCTTTCTATGAGAGGGAGTGGGCCATAATCCACCACGCGAGCCCAGTGCGGGTTGGTCTCAGGATGTCTTTGAAGTTTTGGTTATAAGACATGCTGGTTCCCTCCCTCACTATGTTTTCCTTCACCGTTTTGAGAGCAGTGGTGATTGATGGTAAGTGCCTGCCTGGGTAATCGACCTCGAACCCAAACTCATGACCTAGTCTACTAGTCTTAAGTCGGGGCCAATTTTCGAGTTAACGTTGCACAAGAGCAATGGTGGCCACCATTGCTCTTGTGCAACGTTAATTCGAAAATTCTAAAATTGAAAATACTCGTTCCGCACATAATATTTACTTATTAAGGGCTTTATTCATATCTAAGGGTGATACTAAAATTGTGCTTGTTGCAAAAATTTTAACCAAATGCTATAGGATAGTTGTATTTTAGGTTCAACAATCGTTACATTCACGCCGTGCGTTAGTGCTAGAATCTTAGGTGCATATAGGTCCATGTAGTTGTACCAAGCTTCGTGCCCAATACAAACTCAAACTCAAAGCATTTCAATTCAACCATTTACAGGCACTATGAATGAGACTCGTCAAAGAGTCGGTCAGTCATAACTATTAACCTTGTCGCCCCTTTCAAATCGTAGTAGATTCCTATGGAGAAGAAAAGGCAAGAAATTCCATGGATATTCTTTTAAATTATATTGTTCCAAAAATATTAGTGACATCACAAATGTAGACTGTATTATTATATGTGAGAACTATGTAAAAAAGACGAACACGTTAAAAGCGTCCAGAGTACAGCAAAGGGAATATATATATATGCGGGGCTGCTAAGAAAATGCCATTTCCAGCTGACGGCGCCCGTTCACGAACATGACGCATAGATCAGCACCACGATGATGATGATGATGGGATAATGATCCCTTTTCTGCACTTGGACTATCATTCGGTCCCTTGCAAACAAAGCCAGCCTTGCTCCACCCAGAAGCACAGAAGCTTCCTGAGTGTTTCACAGGCTTCGCGGAGCAACCTCATTGTTCTGCGGATTTCTTCACGTTGAGAAATCACGGCCTCGGATTCCAGAATGACGTGAGCGGATAATTCCTCGACGTCAACGCAGCCCCTGCAAAGCAGGCTGTCTGTGGCGCCTATATTATAAAGATGTATGTTGAGGGGGTTATGCCTCGTAATATTGTCCTTATGATTATTCTAAGATTATTTCTACTCAGACTGAGAAGATTTTTGGTTAAACGCGGGTATATAATCGGGAAAACCAATTATGACTATCTACAGTCTGTTTTCCGCGACCATCTGTTATTATGTTGTTCGGTCGATCTTTGACGAATCCACGCACGAAATTGTGAGAAAAGCGGGGAGAGAAGTGGGTACGGGCCTAGCACTATCTACCATATCTAAGCCTCTCTTCGCAAGTTCATCTGCGGCATCACTGCCAATGGATGCACTGTGCCCTTTGATCAACTGGAGGGTAATACGATTTGACGTCGATATACTCTCCAGGGCTAGATTGCACTCAAATATTAATTTGTTGTTAGTTTGTTTGTTTTCTAAAGCTTTGAGCGGAGATAGACCGTCAGACAGGAATTTAATGCCGTTGTTCCGGATGCCTAAGAGCTTTACTGCTGTTGCGGCTTGTGTTAAGGCAACACATTCACATTGAATGATCGACCTGTGTGTGCCTAGCGGTATGTGAAACTTAAAGTTGAGGTCAAGGGAGTGTACGCCAGCACCTGAACCGTTTTGTTTGAACCGTCTGTGTAAATACGCACTTCATTGGCTCCTGACTGATCTCTTTCTTCCTCTACTAATAATTTGTATGATAATTATAGTTTTCGTTGAACATAGATTGGTTTGGTGTTCTATCACACGTGGCAGCGATGAGAGACTGGTACTCAATCGCTCGGTCCAGGATGTTAGCGTGTTGACTGTTTCACATTCAAGTCAATGAAAGCTCGGTAAATGGTAGCTCTACAATACATAGATCACACAGCGGTGCTATGCAATTATATGATACAAAGAATATTTAGTTTATACAATGCAAAGATAGTTCTTCAATCTTCAGAAGCTTCAACAGTATTTTCACGTGTTAATTAATTAGTTGTTGTTCAAAATAGAATTTTCTGAAGACATTTTCATAATCGTACTGTAGAAGTAATGAATAGGAACCACAAAACGGCCTTCTCTCCATGATCGAGAGGAAACCCCTACAACATCAGCCTTACCTTACCTTTTTGAAGCCAGTATTCAGACACGCTGTATAATCCCAATACAGCTAATGGAAGGGGTTCTATAATCAGATGGCGCTAATACGTCTGCCGCCAGGATCACTTAGTGCGATTGGTTAGTCATTTCATTGTTTTGGCTGTACATGACGAGGAATTTGAAAAAATATATATTACCAAAAATCTGAAGACATTTGATATCCACCAGGTCGCACTGGGCCCGCGTGGTGGATGACGGCCCAGTCGCTCTCACAGAGAGGTGGCCTGTGTCCCAGCAGTGGGAACATTATAGGCTGATTATACCTATACAGGAAAAAAAATAACGAATGCGCAAACTCTAACCTTGCATTCAGCACATTAATAGACCCCCTAGGGTAGACATTTTTCGCCAGCCATAAAAAAAATGTTTTTTTTTAATCCGGTCAATAAATTATACTAAAGCGGTTCTAAAATAACATGTCTTTTTTTTTTGGGTAGGAAATCATCAAATACCTTCTCCCGCTCGGGGTGGAGCAGGGGGGTGTGTCAGACTTTTACTGACTAAAACCCACCCGTGTTCCCTCAGTTGCCTGTGTGCCAGGGGCCACAGTATCTCTTTCGAACAACCCGCACCCCTGGCAGGCATCGGCTCTTGCGGACCCCACCAGTCAGTGCTGACATCTCTTTGAGGCGCACGTGGAACACAACGCGCCGTCGACCCGGGCTTGGTCCTTACCGGACAACGAGCTACCCATAACTCGCCGTCCGCAAGCCTGCGCTTACGGTGGCCGGGAAGCAGCCTGGGATTCCCGACGCCCAAGGCATCTCCCGCGGTGACTACGGCCGTGAGGGCGCATATACTGCCTCTCCCTCACGTGCGCCGCATCCCTCTTCGCGAGCATTACTACTTCGCAGAAGGAGGTGACGGCTACCCATGCTCTCTCGCTCCGTACCATGGCCTGGACCAGGGCCGGACGCGAGAGATCGCCGCCGCCGATCGCCTTCACAAGGACACGCCAGCGCTCCGTCCAAGCCGGACAGACCTCCACCGTATACTCCACCGTGTCCTCAGGGCGTTCTTCGCAGTGGAAACACCCGGGCGTTTCCTCCCGCCTTATCCGAAACAGGAACCTCCCGAAACAACCGTGTCCGGGGAGGAAGGTGAGGATGCCGTGCCACCCTCAAGCCACTCCTCAGAGAGGGGACTTACCGCTGCTATCGTGGCGTATCCAAAAATAACATGGTTGAATGTGGCTGTATAAAAAATGTATAGAAGAAACCCAAGAAAATAATGGATGGATTCAGTAAAAGATGAAATTATAGCTATGATGGGCGGCTGATGCATGGAGGAAGTCACACCGCAACGACTGAAAATAAATTAAGAAGTATGATGATCTAATCAAAATGTATGTTTTTGGCAACTCGACTCGTCAATTTTGCTATACTCCGTTACGTCAAAATGCTTCACAAGACAATAAAATGACCGAAACTGACTGTTCGCTGTACGTCATCTCTCTCTCATTATCATCTTGCTACTTGTCTATGCTTTTCCCGACTACGTTAGGGTTGGCTTCCAGTCTAACGGAATGCAGCTGAATACCAGTATTTCACATGGAGCGAATGCCTATCTGACCTCCACAACCCAGGTGGCGAGGTGTCAATTTTTTTAAGAGAAGCCGAAGCGAAGTTGGCTTACTGACTTATCAATAAAGAATACTTACTATCATTCTAAAATTATAGGAATGTGAATATGAATGAAACACAATAAAATTTAACAACTGAAAACCAAATAAAATGTGCAATATTCCTCCATCTCGTTATCGCTGAAGGATTTTTCTATTACTGTCTCTGTCATAACCCGTTGTACAGCGGCTGGCTATCGTCCATATCAAGTGGTGCCACGTGAGCTAAAGTGATATCACTACGGGATCGTTGTTGTTTGAATTTTTAATACCTGATTATGACGTTTTGGCACCGAGTTCATTTAGAACATTATTTTTGTTTGTTGTAATGCAAAGCTAAAAATAACCGTTTTTGTTGTTTGTATGTTATGGTGAATTAAATACCCGTAGTGTAACTATATTTTTGACAATAGTAGCCACTATTGACGTGCCATTTTTAATAAAAATCAAATCAAATCATTTATTTGCTTGAAATATGGGTAGTTACATGAGGTGATACATACAATAATAAAAGTTCTTATGACCATATCCTACCTTAATAGGTGTGCAAATATCTATTGTACTAAAATATACACATTATCAATAGCAATATAGTTACCGATGGGAATCCCCGAAGGGAAGCTGGTAGGAATCGTGTAACATGGTGCTTTCGCCACTGCAACCCAGTTACTGGGTAACACGATACCCCTGGCTCTTGGTAAGAATGATTGTTAGATTTCCGGGCTTCTGACGACCCGTAACTACTGCCAAAAATCCACGAAATACAGCCGAGACCAACGGCTTAACATCCGAACGCGGCAAGCGTAGCTCAATTTGACCGGTTGACCTGTTCAGCTGTTACTAATTAGCCACAAGTCCCATTTTCTAACATAATAATTCTTTCTTATTACCCACTTGTGTTCACAAATTACGAAAAAGTTACTAAACTCTTCCTCCAGTTTATAGTCGATACTACACATCAAAGCACATTTTATAATCCCGGCTCGCCTAATGGAAGGGGCTCCATAAGCCGATGAAATTAATTCGTCTGGTAGGCTCTCATATCATTTAGTTAGTACTAATTGTTCCGACTGATCCTACTGTGAGTGTAGCCCTTTGTTCCCTCTATGTTGATAGTGGCTCTGTATAGGGTGGGTTGTTACTAGCTTTTTTCAGCGGCTTCGCCCGCATGGAGGTTGAAAAGTATCTCACGGAAACGTACTACCGGGATAAAATGTATCTAATGTGTTAATACGGGTTATAAACTATCATTTTATTCTAATCTGTTTAGCCGTTTTTGCGTGATTGAGTAACAAACATCCAAACATACAATCTTCCACAGTTATAATATTTAAGTACGTTTATAAATTTGACAATAGCTGAAAAAATACACTGTAAAAATTTCAATAATTTATACACCTGTCGCATAGAAAAACGGACGTTCAATTACTATCGAATTTGAAAGTTTTTGGGGATACTTTTAGCCATTTTTAGACCCCGACATACCTACTTTGGAAAAAGTTAGGCAGATATATACCTAATATAGGGGTAGAATTTCCAAGAATCCTTTCTTAGTGTATGCCTACATCGCAAAAGGCGTTACACACAGGCGGTACACTACTGCTGGTCTGTCGGTCGAATCTGTAAAAAAATCTCACCTTTAAAGTTAGGTGAAGTGAGCAAATGGAAGCCTCAAAGAGATGTCAGCAGCAACTGGTGGGGCCCGCAAGGGCCGATGCCTGTCGGGGGTGCGGGTTGTTCGAAAGAGATACCGCGGCCTCTGGCACACTAGCAGCTGAGGGAACACGGGTGGGTTTTAGTCAGTAAAAGTCCGACACGCCCTGCTGCTCCACCCAGAGCGGGAGAAGTTATTTGATGATTTCCCAACCAAACAAAAAAAAAAGCCATCAAATGGAATGACTTCTAAGCTCACTTCACCTGAATTTTCACGGTAAGATTTTTACAGAATCGACCGGCAGTGCAGCAGGAGTGTAGGTTTCTTTTGCGATGTAGGCATACACTAAGAAAGGATTCCTGTAAATTCTACGGCTGTCATGGTTTCAGTATCAGTGGTTCAGTAGCTCCGCGTTGATGAATCACCCAGGCAAGGCATTTCTCCTTAGGAAATAAGTTTAGAATTCTGACATACTTATTTCCTTCCTTGGTTGTAAAGATTTGTATTAGCAAACAGATTAACAAATTTGGAAGTGGCTCACACGTGAACATAGGATACTGTAAACCGTGCACATAATATTGGTTTCGGCTTCTTCTCAGTCAGTCAATTAAGAAATATCGACTCCCAAATAAATCTTGTAAGGAGTATTGCAGGCACTATGTGATGGCTCAGCAAAATACCAGTTTGCTGCCCTTGACTCGATGGAACGCAGAGCAAATAGGCCCGTAGGCGACGAAACATTGGTAGCTAAGCTTCACCACAGCTTGGCTCATCGGCGTAATGTTGCTTGCCTGTCTTCTATAGACTGTACTTCGGAGAGTGTGCGCAGGTGCTCCACGACCTGATCCCACCAACGCCCTTTTACTACCAGACTACCAGACGCACTGCAGGGTACCATCTGCACTTGGTTGATATCCCGACCAGTCATACTCAGCGCTTCTCCACCACATTTATTAAGCGCACAGCCAAAGTGTGGAACTCTCTGCCTGCGTCTGTGTTCCCTTCCACATTTAACCCGTCTACCTACAAAACAAGAGTGAAAGGCATTTTCTGGGCACGCTCGATCCATCATAGACCTCATAAATCGCTTTCCATCAGGCGTGATCGAGGTCAAGAGCGGGCCCAATTAGTAATAAAAATGAAAATAGAA
Organism: Antitype chi; assembly: GCA_947359405.1. Taxonomy (NCBI): domain Eukaryota; kingdom Metazoa; phylum Arthropoda; class Insecta; order Lepidoptera; family Noctuidae; genus Antitype; species Antitype chi. The sequence continues at coordinate 16,699,234 of OX375831.1, read as the reverse complement.
CAAAATTTAAAAAAAGTGATTTTAGTTTCCGAATTACTTTACAAATATTTGCCCCTAGGATGAGAGTAGAACCGCGAGCAATAAACAAACAAAAGATTCGCGAATAACAGCGAAAACCAAATTGAAAACCAACTCAATTATTGGAGTATATTGACACAACCAGTACGTTCTGTCGAACAAAAAATACTAATTAATTAACTCAAAATGGAGCGGCGAAATGAAACAACATTCATCCATCAACCATATGTAGCATTGCATTTTGCCACCGGCTTTGCCCGCGTCTAGATAATAATTTAATAATAATAATAATTTATTTATTTCAAAAGTGTGGTACAGTCTGTTACAATAAATCTAAAATTACTGACGGTAACGTACTATCGGGATAAAAAGTATAATTTATGTATTATTCCAGGCCACAAACTCTGTGTGCCAAATTTCATCCAAATCTGTTCAGCCGTTTTTGCGTGATTGAGTCAGAAACATACAAACTTTCACATTTAAAATATTAGTAGGATTTTGTATCACGACTGTATACCCCGAAGGATTAGGTAGCACCTATATTACGCCAGTTATGTTTACGTAACATGGCGGACATGGGGGCGAACCATCAACTGGGCACATATTCAGACTCTGGGCTGCTACTGACAAATTTCTGATGCCCAAGAACACTGTCTTTGTCCGACCTGCAAATCGAACCCACTGCTTAGCGGTAGCGCTTGCGACCATAAGACCAATTTATTATTTATAATATGCAATAAATTCGTTATAGATTTAACTACCGTTCCGTGTAGTGCCGGACGTAAAAAGAATAGCACCATCCCATTTCTTCCCGTGGGTGTCGTAGGAGGCGACTAAGGGACTAACTAGAGAATGGGCAGCAGCGTTCTCTATGCATTTTACCACCATACTGCGATCGCCAACCCGCCTGCCAAGCGTAGCGATTATGGCAAAGCCTCTATTGGGGGAGGCCTTTGTCCAGCAGTGGACGTCTTTTGGCTGAAATTATGATGATGATGAGATTTAACAAAATTTTGGTGGTCAATTAACTAGACCCAATATTTACATAATTGTAAGAATACCTACCCAGTAATTGGGTTGTAGAAGTCAGGTCGGTAGTGTCTCGGTTCAACTGGAAACCAACCTCAACACAACTGGGAAAAGCTAAGGAAAGGCTAGGCCGACGATAATTGAAATAATTAAATCACTCAAAGAAACTTATAAGTTTTAAAACCTGCGCAAAAACCAAATAGAAAAACCTAAAAATTTTCTTGTTAATAAGCCTGGTGACTTGTTACTCTATTTTAGACAAATCAAAAATAAAATCACCCTGTACAGACACAAAAATATGTACTTAATTTCAACCCTATGTATTCAAAAGCTTTACCGTCAATAATCCCTATTACATAGGTACTCAAATTCGTTTCAAAGGTACGTTTCATGTGGCTACCGTGCTAATTGACTGGGCAGCCCAATCAAAGGGTACAGTCGCACAGACGGGGACACAAGTTTTTCATAACAGTTTATGGAAAAAATATTGCTTGCTGTGTAAAAAAAAGTATTGACGAGAACTTCAGAAGAGTTTTATAAATGAAAACTTGTAAATGATGGTTTGTTGTAAATGATTGGTAGGTATTGCTGTAATAAATTGGAAAACTCCAAGGTAACGTAAACCATAATCACATAGAGAAGGCACATTGATCACCAGGCTTACACAATCTAGATCGGCGATGTCGGACTTATATCTATATCTTATCCTTACAAATCTTAAACTTTTAATAATATTATAAATGCGAAAGTAACTCTGTGTTACGCTTTCACGCTTAAACCAATGAACCGATCATCTTGAAATTTTGCAGAGATATAGCCTGGGATATCGAAAAGGACATAAGCTACTTTTTTACGCGATAACTGACATCCACGCGAGCGGAGCCACGGGCAAAAGCTAGAATTGTATAAAATAAAGTCACTTTTCGTGTCTGTCTTCCTATATGACCGTTAATTCTTTTGAGTTATGAGTTCACAATGGATTTGGATGCGGTTTTAAGTTTCTCACTATAATTTACAGAATTTTCCTTCTACAATTTCAGTGATGTCCAGGCAGACGCAATAAACAGATCCTCTCGTTAGCTGTGCAATATTAAGTTTTTTAAATGACCAGCGCCTTCTGTCGCTATCTGTACGTGGGGAGGTTGGCAATATTGATTCAATCTGGTTTCGGATCACACTGACCCCCGGGCCCCTGGGCCCCTGGGCCTCGCGGCGCAGGGTGCGTCCACCATGCAGTTATTAAAACTCTTTGATGGGTGAAAGTGGAGTAGTGATGTTGAAACCTGATGATTCGGCTACTAATTGATGCTTTCATAGAGTAGGTAACTGTTTTGTTTATTTTACTGAGGATATGGCAACGTGACTCATAGGTTTCTAGGTAAATATTTTTTTTTTTATACAACGACAAAAAAATCTGGCTTGAAGTTCGTTTTTAAATTCCAGATAACAATCTGATATGTCAAATATTTTTTTTAATTAACTACTCGTAATAATGAACCAATAAAAAAAACAATTATAATCCTAACTTAACTAAACCTATTCACAAATTATCAAATGGCGTCGAAAAGTCTTTTTGTGTTTACTTTATAGTAGGTATACGAGTTTGACATTGCACCTGTCAAATTAGTAATTGGGCTTAGAAACCAAACTATCGAATAGAATACCTACGCTCTTTAGTATGTACACCATTGATATACAGAAAACCCAAGTCAGTCATCTTTCAGTCAATCTTTTTGGACATAGCTTTGTAAAAACCACTTTAAGTCATTCGTGTAAGGTTGGATTTGTAAAAAAAAGGTTTTATCATAACTATATCCACTGACGTATAATTGGGGACAGTTTTGAGTGTTACTTATGTTCGAGACTGTTCATCTTGAGTTTTGTATATCAATGATGTACCTACAATATCAAAATTACAGCAGTAGGTACTTAATTAATGAAAACATAGGATGCCACAGTGGGGTTCATGGCTAAAAGTCATCTTTTAAAGACAACCTTTGGATGGATTAATGAAAAAAGAGAGCCTGCCTTATCAGTTCCCAACTATGTTAGGGTTTTACATAGTAAGTATATAAGAACACGGAACCGAATTACATGAGCTTATTCTAAGAAATCGGTGAACGGCCACATAATAACGGATGGTCGGACAGTTTTTGACACGTTATTCCCTGAATAACCAATAGGTACCCAGCTGAGAATAGCTGGGTACCTGGGTACATTAAAATCAGCTGTGTCTTGATATAAGTGATTTAAATGCACCTCGTATGGTCACGCATCACTTCTTGCACGCCACAAGCTGGCTCTGGGGTGAAACACGTGAAAATGTAATGACCATACCATGACCATATGTCGCTATACTAAGTGACCGCGACTGACTGATTCATGTTAATTTTCAAATATATTGATACAAGAATCACATTTTGTTTAACGCATAATCTATCTATAACCTTCCCACTGCTGGGACACAGGCCTGTTCTATGAAAGGAGTGGGCCGTAATCTATAAAATTTTTGGTTTTAAGACTAGTTTCCTCACGATGTTATCGTTCACCGTTTTGAGGGCAGTGGTGACGAAATAACAAAGGTAAATGCCTTCCTGGGTTCGTACTCACGTCCTATAATTAAGTTGGGGCCGATACCACTAGGCCACCACTGCTCTATTTTTAATTATTTTGTTCTTCCATACAAAAGTGCAATACCAAATGCCAGCGGTTACCTAAGAGAGCGGTAGCCGTCATGAAAATCTGTGATTGTCACCGGTATTTGACAATAAAGCCAGTTTCAATGTTTAAAACGTTCAAAGTCTAGTTGCACTCTCTTCTCGGAGACTATCAATGTCAGAAACTTGTCAAAGATGCAGGTTTTGAGATATTTTTGACAGATTGACGATTTATTGAACGTTCTTAATAATACGGGAATTTACCGTCTCGTCTAAATCATAGTACTTCTCCTTTTACAGCTATGGCAAAATGTCTAAAATTTAATGTTTAGTTTCAGTCTACCCAAATTGTTTCACTGTTGGTCTTGCGTTTTGTATATAACTCTTTAAAGCATCTTATTCATTCGTTCAATTATTTGTTTGCAGAATCGTATAATATACGAAATTAAACTGATCACCATGCTTTAAAGAGAATTGGTGACCGTAGTTTGTTTTACAAGGCAGAAGCAAACTGTCGCACACCGTCTTTTGTTGTTATCATTATTGATAGTTAGTTTCTCCAGCAACGTACCTAATTCGCTACAAGCAAGTATAAAAATTCAAATTTCAAACTCACAGAAATCCATACCTATCTGAGAATGCTAACTGAAATTTAAAAGTAGGTACAAAGTTATATTAAGCAATCAAGGATCTTAGCACGAATGCACCAATAAAAAATAACGTACATTAGAACGATTTTGAAATCGAAAAAACAACAGTCTGTTATCAGCTGCAAGTACAATAAGGATCAATATAGAATGATAAAATGATAATGATTGTATTTCTGTAAGTAGGTTTGTACAAACAGTTTTACAAGATAGGATATCTTTAAAACTAGATCAGGTCGGCGTTTCCTATCTGAGTACTCTGAGAAGAAAGGCCGAAACAAACTCAAAGGTCACAGTCTCTTTAAAAGTCCAAACACAATCTTGGTCAGATCAAGTGAAGACCATATAGATTGGTGTCTGAAATGGTTTTTGAGGAAAGAACCACAGAATAAAATGAATAGTCTTAAAACTAAATCAATGTTATGTGCGAAACGAGTATTTCCAATTCAAAAATCGTTAACGTAAACATCGTGCGTCAATGCCTCTGAAACTGCTAACTGAAATTACATACTTAGGTACAAAGATTTTTTTTTTGGCAACCAGAACCCAACCGCACTGCACCAACCAAACCGTCTTGACTTAGGGTAAGCACTTCCCTTAGTTGCCTTTTACGACACCCAAGAGCACCACAAGCAAAGGATACCCAATTCCTTATTCATTTCACCTCACGAAAGAAACCGTAAGCCCGAAGTCACTGATGCAAAACCACTAAATAATTTATTCTCAGTATAACTTTGTAGCTGGAAGTACAAACAGGCCCCCAGCATTGGACGAAGGGTGCCGCAGACAAAAATCCCTTTGGCGAGTGGAATTTAATAAAGTTTCCCTCTAATAAGCTGCCACCTCCATGGCTCCATAGACGGTAAAAGTAGATAGAATGTGCGATTGTTTTGACTCGACAGTAGACAGGCTATAAAAACAACGGAAGTTTGATGTTCTGTTTATGAAAGTATGATATTTTAACGATTTTTATCATCAAATCTGTGGTAATGAATTAGCTAGTAAGGATTATATGAATGGAGTAGGTATCACGTAATAATTTTATTTATTTATTTGTATAAACACATACTTAGGTACTGTAGGACCTAAGGGTCCTAGGTACCAGGGTTTGATAAATGAAGCGCCAGTATGCGTATAAATATAAACTGTATCGTTTATTCCACGTTTTAGATCTTTACAGCATCGCGCCTGATAATCAAGTTTTTGTCTCTGAAACCAATCGTAACCTTAAAATATTTGAAGGAATGATTCTAGATCCTCTTGACAGTTCGAATGTGACAAAGCCATTTCGTTGCCTGCCGGTATGTACATAAAGGTTGCATTCGGTAAGCAACCAACTTTTACAGTAGCCAGAGTCTTGAGATATCGCATGTATCTAAATTATAGAAAAGGAGTACCTATGTTTGACCTTGTTAGGTTTGAACTGCCGCAAACGGAAGAGCATGTTGTTTATTGCTTAATGGTGTTTTTTAGTTGCGTCTGGAGAGCAGAGATAAACTCATCCTTAGGTTTTTCTGACTAATATTACTTAGTTCAATACCATTTAATTACTTTTATTTTACTCTGCCACTTCTAAACTCCACCAATCACAACCACTTCCATTTAGAAATAACAGATCAAAAGCGCCCACTAATAAACTGCCCATTCATATTTCCTTTACAAACATTAAAATTGAAGCTCCCCTTCGCAAATATTCAACATAACTTGTGCATTTGATGCTTCGATCAATCAAAGTATTCTCGTCAAAATTAATAATAGTCCCGCCAGGGGGTTGCCATGGACACAGACAGACAACCCCACCTTTAGGGGGTAAAGGGAGTGTATTTGTATGACGTTCAAATCCCCCTGTACCTGACGCTCGGACGCTGATTTCAATTAGTGGTGGCTCAAATTGAAATTTAAGCCTGCATGTAGGATTATAGTGTAGTCTGTTGTTAGTATATGGGCACATTGTGATTATGTGCGTATGCATGTGTGCGACTTTATTTACTCAAACGCTACACATAGAGCTCCATGTCTGCTTCGCTTTGATAGATTTTCCAGTGGCTGCCTGGATTTCGTTTAATCTATCATTCGATATTTTAACTCAATTTCAGTATTTTGCAGTAGGTACTTAGATGAAATCTATCATTAGGTAGGTAACTTAAGGTCCACTATTGCTCGGTTTTTATTAAAATAAAACGAATCTATTTCTTACCGTTGGTAACATTTTTTTAAACAAATTGAGCATATAAATAAATCGTAAGCTAATTGTATCCGGGAAAGCTACTTCCATGTGGGAAGGTCTTATACTATGCAAAGCTATGAGGTCTTTGCCTCATTATTGGTGAAGATAAAGAGTCTTCATTTTAACCAATAACGGACCGTAAATTACAGGAATCGGGCATAAGCTGTAGCTGAACTCACAATGCACGTAACCTTCTGAACAAATTGTGAGAATTGTGTGTGAAATCAAGATTTTTACGGTTTGGAAAAAGTTTTTCAAAAAGCCATTTAATGGATGCCAATATAAATCAGGCATATAATAATGAGCAAGGAGCACTTTCTGTCTTAATCTTAGGGCACTTTACTCATGATATTATTAGAGAGCCCTAATTTATTATTCTCAGACATCCACAGAATCAGAAGGCGGAGGACCATAGCACACAACATCAGAGGGGTCTTTAACCTCAACTGCAATATTCTGAGATAATTCGTTGACAATTCCATAATTATTATTTCCTCTTTCTTTCAGGTCACCGGGCGGGCGAGTGGTACTTATACTTACAAAATCGCTAAAAACCCTTCAAAGTATAGAAGAAGTCTAAGAAGCTAAGAGCATAAACTAAAATATAATCGTTATTGAACAAAAGTGTTTTATTTTCCTATAACTTCTATTCCTCCCTCTTTCATTGACGTGCCACGAGATTTATCGTATTTCCTGCAAAATTGGATAGAAACTGTGACACATGTCATTTGCATACGCTATTCAAATACGATTTCTCTGAGACACCACCCGCACGCGATACAAAGCGAATAAGTAGTAGGACCGGAGATTGGTTAAATGATAGCGGCAGGCCCAGACGAACAGAATAAAGATTGGTCCTTAACAGCTTTGGACGGAGAGAGTTGGACAGAGAGAGATGGAAAGAGAGTAGGAAGACCTTTGCCCAGCAGTGGGACATTATAACTGATTTGGGAACTGGTACTTTCTGTGGTAAGTAGATTGTTTGATAAAATTAAAATCAAAGTCATTTATTCAATTTAGGGTGTGAATCATCGCTTTTTGGATTTCAAAGTTACAAAATAAAGTTCGCCCTTCACATATATAGGTACATATATATATAAGCTATCCTACTGGATATTATACTGTTGCATCAATTATTAGTATAAGCGTTTTAACTTGGACTTTAAAATGAAAGCAGTGGACTGTAAAAACTGTTAACGTAGAGGCATATCCAAAGTAATTGTACAATATCAGAAATAATAAGGTGCGCGGTGTGTCGACGGTTGTTGTTGCTAGTGAAGTTTACTAGGCCGAGAAGCCTTTTCAAGTGGTGTTTGGTGGATTTTAAAGTGGCTTCAGCAATGCCGTTAAAGTGGGGAGAGTAAGGAGGCCCAAAAGTAAATTCGATACCATGCTAACTGACTTCGAGTTCAAGGTTTGAATCTTGTAGGAATATCCCCAATTCATTGCATGCACGAATTAGTTTCAGTTACCAAAACCAGGAAATAAACAGGTAAGCTAACCAACTATAAAAATGAAATTACCTACCGGAAATGATAAATTAAAGCAACGACGACTCTTATTGAGACAGACAGAGCTCAAAGTCGACTGTTCTCGACAGTTCGCCTGCCAATTAATTATAACAAGCAAGCTTCCATGAACTCTATCCAATATCAAAACATCATTAAACTGTATTCTAATACCTGTATCCACCCTTGTCCCCCACCTCCCTTTCTTAAGGACGGGTCACCCAGGATGCAATTGCAGCGACAGAGGGAGCCGACATGAGCTGTTTGATGGTACCTACTTTGGTAGGTAGGTATATGTTAGATGTGTGTGATTTCATAGGTTCGTTGAATAGCATACAGCTGTGTAGGTGAGATCCATGCATATCACGTATTGCAGTACAATATTAAAATTTTGGGTTGCATTTAACTGTTTGTAATATTCTTCCTCCGTTCAATACATTTATAGGAACAGCTTGTTTTAAGCTTTACTTTTTATTTTTTTAAACTTCATATTATGAACTTTTGAGTTTGACATTCTAAATATTCTTACAAGAGATGTCATTGCAGAATAATCTAAACACACACTCACACACACTCGCACACTCGTGCATACTTAGATTAGATCATTACAGAAAAAATAATGCTGTGACAAATTATTACGTAGTAAACAGCAGCACTGATTATTGGTTTTATTATGTTTAACAATTTATCAATGAATTTTTATTTTATGTCGATCATTTTTAATCATATTTTCATACATTTAAATTGTATCTCTTTAAATACACCTGCCACTGTTAATAAAATGTAATATTGGCGCTTATTACTGAGTAGGTATGCATGTGGTGTTTACATATAAGTATTGTTGCGCTGCAATTTAATTGTCACTGTATTCAGTGTGAACAATTGTTGGTAAACCTAACAAAAATAAATACGCTACAGTATGTAGGTAATACATGGCTGAACACGCTGTTCTAGATGTATAGGTATAACATGTAGGTATCTCTTACAAAATAAGTAGGTATAGAAATTAAACAAATAGTTAGGTAAGTACCCGTTTCTTACTTTGAGGATAATTTTTGGTACGCTTACCTAAATATCCTATAATTTACTCTCGCCACTCCATTGCCACATTTCAAATGTTTGTATGGACATGTTATTGGAGGGACCTGCAGTTTTAAATTAGAAGATCTGTACAGACTTTGACGAAAAGTAACCTGCTTCTCTACGTAAGCACCCTAACCTCACAAATCGATCGAACGATGAGCCCCTCATCAGATGACACATCACAAATATAAGGTTCAATAATCCCGATTCGAAACTCAGTGTCACAAAAATGTGACCCGTCCCTCTGTCACCCCCTGTAGCGAATTTCCTCTTTTCTATTGTTCGAGTAGGGTGGCGAAGATATTCGCTTTGTGGCGCCTTTATATTTTGTCGATCGAGTTGATATCGATATGGTGTGGCATGGTCTAAATAAAATGCAGTTGTCAAAGGAATTTCTGAGGGTGGGACGCCTACATATTTGTACCTTTTTAAAAGCAATGTTTTGTCTCTTGTACCTCAGTTTGTTTGTTCATCATCTGCCTGCTTTTTCCCAACTACGTTGGGGTCGGCTTCCAGTCTAACCGGATGCAGTTGAATACTAAGTATTTCACATAGAGCGACTGCTAATTGTAACTCAGTTACTGAATAATATGATAATCCTTGGTAAGACTGGTTGTCAAAATGTCGAGCTTGAGACCCGTAACGACAGTCAAAGATTGAGAGCCGGGACCAAAACAGTTTCACATTGTTTGATGTTGATTACAATATCATATGAGAAGCGTCATCTTCATCGTCATTCTGCCCTGTCCCAATTTGCATATTTTTTTAGTCAGTGCGACGCATAATAATTGTCTTCTATTCATCTCTGTTATAACTGTCATGATAGAAATCACTTACATTAGGACTACAATGTCGAACAATAAAAAATACAAAATAGATTATCAACGGTATAGCGACAATTTATTTTGACATTACTGACACTAACCAAGAGTTTAGCGAATAACTCTCACACATTGAAGGTTTTAATAGTAGGTTTACCTTCAACTCTTGCTGCCTCAGGATGTATGGTTTGATTAACCCTCAGTTATATGTTTCCCCGAGTTATCCCTACTATAATATTATAAAAATGCGAAAGTAACTCTGTCTGTCTGTTACGCTTTCACGCCTAAACTGTAGAAACCGATCGTCATGAAATTTGGCAGAGATAAAGCCTGGGATATGGAAAAGTACATAGGCTACTTTTTGACGCGATAACCGACACCCACGCGGGCAGAGCCGCGGGCAAAAGCTAGTTTAGGATTACCCATGAACGCGCAAGTGGGCCTAACTAAGCCACCGCAAAAGGAATCCTTTGTTAAAAAGCGTCCTTAAAATCTGAGACTTGTTGGAGCGTGTCCATACACCAGCAGGCTTAGCACGAGAACCGTAGAGAAGCGTTTTGTCGACGGAAGAGTAGACAAAAATTACGTTTCCGTGTAGACACTGTCTACACGGAAACGTAATTTTTGTCTACTCTTCCTATCAACTGTCTACTAGACAGTTGATAGTTTTGTACCGAGAAATGTAGACTATTCTACGGTAGAGTAGAAATAGAAAGCGTCATGCTAAGCCTGCTGTTTTTTTGAAGACCTAAAAACTGATGACGTGATTGGCGTGGCTACCTAATGGGACCACGTCATTTATCATAACACATTTACTACCATCTCGAAAAGAAGACGGTATAACTCTGCCCTTACGGGGTCAATACAACTGATTGTTGGGCATGTCTTAGGACCTACATGTATTATGCTGGCAGGGTATTCCATAGACAGAGATTAAGTACAGCTAGTCAGTAGTTGACCAGCGGTACCTAATCTCTCTCTCATGCTACACTAGTAAGATTCAATCTGCCCAGCCTTTTCCCAACCGTGTTGGGGTTGGCTTCCAGTATAACGGAATGCAGCTGAATACCAGTATTTTACATGGAGCGACTGCCTATCTGACCTCCACAACCCAGTTACTGGGTAACACGATACCCCTCGGCAAGACTGGTTTTCAGACTATCGGACTAGTCCTACTTATCCTACTAATATTATAAATGTGCAAGTTTATGAAAGATGTTTGGATGTATATAAGGCTGAACGGATTTGGATGAAAAGATTATAACCTAGATTAACACATAGGATACTTTTTTATCCCGGTAGTACGTTCCCGCGGGATAATTTCCGACCCCCACGCGGACGAAGCCGCTGTAAATAATATAAATAAGCATTTTGATCATTTCAGGCCCTCAGTAAGTATTTAGTTCTTATGAAACCCTCCTTCAATCTATCCACCGATATTACCTACTAAATATCCGATCATCTGGATACCTGCTCCCCACAGAAACGTGTATCTAAACATTTCCAAACGTAATTTTCGACCCTCGAATACACATTCGCACCCCAAAAAAATATTAGAAGGTGTGACGTAAGCGGGTTCATCGAACTTGCATCCCTGATGGTGTATACAAGAGTCAATGACCTTGCAACGAGGGTTAGATTTGTGTTAGAAATTTTGACACTATGACGTGGTGACGTCACGGGTCTGTTCGTACTTTCGTAGGGATGAAAAAATTCACCGGTTGTTCCTCCTTGGGGTCGCGGCAAGTTGT